>OU015527.1:37749185-38371435 GCA_907165065.1 Caprimulgus europaeus | reverse complement strand
AACTGGCAGAAGACTTTCATGTGAGAAGTCCCTACAGTCTATTAGAACTAAATTATTCAGTGAGTTCCCTAAAACTATTGGGCGAGGTACAGAGAGCTCTCCCTCAGAAACACTACAGGACCTCTTTCACAGCCGCCCTGTGTTTCACATCCCAAGGCCACTGCCAGCAGTGATCAAAAATTGCCCCTGTTCCCCTGGCACTACACCCCAAGAAAAGCCAGGAGCACAAGGTCTGTGAGAGCCCTGCTGGAATGAAGGGAACTGAACAGAGGGTTGTCTGTTCTCCACCACACTAAAGACACATTTTCTGTTTGTGCCATTCTGACACAGCTCAAATTGTACCCCAACACCTTTCATGAGCTTCTTTTCCTGAATGAGATGCATGGGAAAACTGCTTCCAAAGCATCCTGGAGCTTGATTTTCCCAGTTTGCTTCCCCACATTTGCTGGAAAACTACAATTGCCAAAATGGAGCAATAAACTGTTGTGTGACTTACAGAATGATTGCTGTGCTTTTATGCTAGTACATAAGCTGAATAGTATGCACATGAATGACAAGCTGGAAATCTCTATCTGACAAACAAAAGCAAACAAAACAAGAAAAATATCTCAGATAAGGTTCTTCAGACACTATAGAGACTACAAGTTGTATGATGCATTGTTGTTTAGTTTTCCATTTATTTCCAGCACAATAAGAATTGCTGATACAATTCTCGGTTACAAATGTGTGACATTTTTTATTCTTTTTTATTCCTGTATTTTCTTCTTTTTTTCTCCTCTACATGTAGTCTAGCCTTCCAAATGAATAGTCTATTTGTCTGTGTACAATATTATCTTACAACTTTACACTAGAAGGATAGTAGATTTTGTGGCATCTGAAAAATACAGTAATTTAAAAATAAGGCATCAAAATAGTTGAGATTACTTTTCCCATCTTGGAGTCATCATGAATGAGGTGTGTGTAACTCAATACTTGTGTTCCAGTGCAGCTCACTCCTGAGATTATACTCAAATATACCCAAACATTCCTGGTTCCTGCTTATGGTGCAAACACTCTGGCTGTCCCAAGTGGACTTTGGACTCTCTGCCCCCTTGGTGGCTGTGGACAGTCATTTGCTCATCATGAGTGTCCCCTCAAGGCTACATCTAGGAGATAGGTGCCTCTCCAGTGCCTGGGGAAGAGGATACACTAGGAAATGGAGCAAGAGTCATTCATTTTGCCTCAACCAAAGGAGCAACAGATGCACATACACCAGCAGCTGTTATCCCTCTTCTCTCTAGGCACAGAAAACACTAGCACGTAGCCAACCTGCTGTGGTAAGTCCCCTGACACTGCAATTAGAGAAGCATGTACCTCAGCCTAACACTGCACTACAAATGAAACATGCTATCGAGTATTGGGCATGTAACTCCACTGAGTACCCACAAACTAAATAAATAAAGGCAGGTCTTAAGACACCTTCCCAAAACTATGCTTACCAATTCAACATTTCTAATATATACATAGAGGAAACATACTGTTTTTATATCATACTTCTGGGAACTTCATATTATTAATTTGTTTTGATCATCTGAATAATTGACCAGTGATGGAAGGAACTGTGCAGTGTCTGTATACTAGAATAAAAATTTGAAGGGACTTCAGTCATGACTGTATTGCAAAGCAGATATGCAATTGTTCAAGCTTTTAATTGGCACAGTTGACAAAAAAAGTGAGCTACGGGTTCCAACAGCACAGTATTTTTTCCTGCCAACAAAGACTAGGAGAAGGATGTTCTCTCCTTCCCACAGAATCTGCATTGGCAATGCAGACAAAGCTGCTTAATACAGACACAGAAAACAGCATGTGTGAGATATCTTACTAGGTGAATTTTCTTCTTCAAATAGTTGTACATATTTCCTTTGAAAACCTACTTGTTTTAGTAGGTCACCACAAGCTAAACAGTTGCCACATTTCCCATCAAACACAAAGTTGGTTCTTTGTGTTTTTCTCCATTCCATCTCACTATATATCAACTGATGAAAGTTCATCTTGTAACCAAAATAAATACACCCAACATGTAAACATTTTCCAGTATACTCTAAGATCATCTGTTATTAACAAGCCTTGTGGTAACAAAGCCTTTTATGATGCATTTATTCAAGGTTCATCCTTCCCAAAGAGTGGGGAATACTTAATTTGTTTTCTGTGCTGTACTTTGTGTAACTAAATAATTAATCACATTGATATTCTATCAATACGTCTCTCTTTAATGGTTAAACATGTGTTAATAATTCAAATATCTATGGGTGACCTCTTTGCACTCCTGTGATTTTCAAAAACCCCAGTGCTCTTTGAAGGCACTCTATCATTATCATGTACAGTGCAAGTTAAAAGCCTTTTGTTCTTTCTTTTCTTTTTTCTCTCCTCTTCCACTGGTATGTACCTTTCCAAGAGGGGTCCTGTGTGACAGCAACAATCTGAGGTTATTTTAAGTGGAACAGCAAAGTTCAAGGGTTTTGAACTGCTGATTTAGTTGCGAAAATTAACACTCATCTGGCAAAGCTTTTGTATTGTGATTAAATTCACCAATGGAATCTGAAAATCTCAAAACTGGATGTTTGCCCAATTCATGGGTTATACAATTATGAATTATTAGAGTCCAGCAGTCTAATGATTCTCCTAAGCCCCTAAAATACTTGGGGCTAAAAATTTAGTTACACAACCTCTTCTATAAGACCTTTGCATGCACTGCCTACAACAGCAATGACATTTCCAGGAAAATTGGAATAAAGCTCAGTAATTGCAGATATGGAAATCTTCTCTTATATCCTGTGAGGAATTAATGGGCAAACCTTTCCCTAGATTTACTGGGGAGGGGTTATTTTAGTGTGAATATTTCCACATTTTACAGATAAAGAATAGGGCTGACTTTCAGTGGAAGTTTAAAGCAGAGAGCATAAACCGTAATCTTGCATGCAGGCCTACTGCTTTAACATGAAAACATACTTCCTTGTTAAAGTAAATATGACATACAATGAGAATTATCACCCAGTGAATCTTCACAAGTACTGTTGCTGTGGTTTCTCCCAAAGGGTATGTCGCTTATCTTGTTGCCTTAATGCTGCTGATTCACACATTTTGGAAAGAGAAGTAGGGGAAACAAGGTTTGAGAACTAATTCTGGGAGCGTGCGTTTGGACAAAAAGGCTGATAGGCAGCATTCCCATCTTTTTGTCCCTTGTCAACTCCTGTGTAAAACAAAAGCAGTGACTGGCTTAGGTTGGACACAGACTGCTGAGTGGCAGCTGGAATTGACCTACTTCTGCTGTGCATAGGGAATTATAGTAAAGAAATAAATGTATACAGAGTTCAGTGGAAAGTAAATTTTTAAATAATACCTCTCATTAGGTATTGGGCCTATCAGACATACCATAAGAACACAAATTTTTTGTCTGGAATCACCGCTTACTAAGAGAGATGGAATAATCTATGAGTTGTCAAAAGAACCTTTTTGTTAATTCCTTTTGTTTTTACCTCTGTCTGGAAAAAGAAGAATACAGCTGTTTGTACAAACTTATACCAACTTTCACCATCTGTTACACTACATAGCATCTATATGCTGGTATATACTGCCATACATCCTATTTCTGGAAAGCACTGTGTTCTTCCAAGTCCAATTCAGGAAAACATGCATGTTCAGGAAAGCTATAAAGCCAGCATTTTACCCTTATGCTTCAGTGACCCTGTCTTACAACCAAGTGCTTTCCCCAAGAATAGCTGGGCCTTAAGCCATGCTTGAGCACCAAGGTTCCTGTTGCTGGGTCAACCCAGCAAGAATTCCTCATGTGAGGTCCCTCTGAAGGGGCTCTGGCAAGTACCAGCTTGTTATAGTTGTCAGGACTTACTCTGTGCAAACCAAGAAAAGGCTTTGAAATAGCAGCTCACCGTCAGGCCGAGAGGATTTGCTTGACAGAGAGCCAAACTCACCACAACAGAAATTCAGGATTAACAAATGCATGCACACAAAACTCATGTGCTTTTTTCCCCTTTCCTCAAAGTAGGACACATCTGCTAGCTCAAGACGATGACCATGTACAAGGCTGTCAGTCAGGTCTTCACTTCTCAGGAGATAGAATCCCAGGAATTACAGGGCTTTGTTTTTCCAAAACAACAGCAGTCTATGTCAGAGAGAGAGGGAGACCTTTTCCAGCAGCATAGTGTGGGCAAGGTTTTGTATAACATGCACCATACCATGTGATCAGATGACTTGCAGAAACCATCCTGGTTTTTAGTACCAAGGGAAAATCATATATCTATGAATCTGCATATGCTGGAGGAATCCATTCCAAAACAAAGCATAAATCAAAGTTCACAGTTTTGAATGTTTATTATTTTATCTGTGCCTGCTTTTAATATTTATTTCTGTCTCCATGGCAAAAAAAAAAATCCCCAAAACACTCTTTTTTTTTAAGTTCTAACATTGTGGGAAACATTACACAAGGAAGTAAAGCCACGTACAATAGCACTGGAGGTCGACATTAAAGAAAATCATGCCATTTCCATGCAAAACTCCAGCCCAATGGCATAGGCTCTAACAAATTTTAGTTGACATTAAAGAAGATTCATGTCTAGAAAGATGTCAGGGGCCTTTCTTTAGGAGTAAGGGAGAGTGCTTACAATCCCTTCTTGAACTTCACATAATGCTGACCAAGTATGACATCTCTTCAACTGAGTTTTTTATTTCTTTTTGGCTTTATAAAACCACTCAGAAAAATTGGTCATAGATTTGGAGTTACCTCCATGAACAGAACAAACTCAATCCCTTTGTGTTCCATGTTATAGTCAACCCACCCCTTAAATAGCCTTCAAATGCAGGCATCAAAACCAAGTAATTTACCATAATCTTAAGATATACAAATACATACCCACCCGGCTATCCCTCACAGCTACCAACTTGTGCCAATTAAAACCTGACCTCACAAAATCACTAGGAGCTGCATTCCGTATCTAGCAGTTATCTCAGCCCTTTACATAGCCAGTGTATAATAAAAATAAGCCTGTTTTTCTTCTTTGTATTTACTCTTTTTAGTTTTTAACATTTTATATATTTAGGAACATGGTTTTATTCCCCTGATCACTACTTCTGTGTGGACACTGCTGTCACTCTGCCTCTACTGATGAACCATCAGAGGCACTGAAACATGAATTAGCCAGCTGGAAACTGCACAAGGTAATGAAAGAAACAAAATTTTAACTAAGTAAATAAGCACTTCAATACCCCACACTCCTATTTGTTTAGATGTCCCAAGCTCTTTGTGAAGTAAAAAATATGGTTGGAAGGACCTGGCTGGATGAATAAAAAGACAGAATGAGTCAACTGAGTTAAAATATAAACAATTTGAACCTGATGTTTTCACTGGACTTTTTTTTTTTTTTTTTTTGCCTTCTAGGTGATCTCTGATTTGTTGAGGATCAGAAGTGCTATCACATCATGACAATCACAGAAAACATTATTTTCTTTCCCAGCGAGAAGCCAGAGCTGCTGGCAGCATCCTTTCTCCAGAAGTTGTGGTGACTTTCTACTTTAGCTCAATACAAGGTGTTTTGAGTCCTGACACTGTCCCTTCCCCTCCTCTTCTACCTTCAGTGACAGAAGCCAGCTGAAGCATTTCTGGTGCTTGTTCCCAGATGTGGCTGTGCCTGCACTACGCAGCCAGCCAGGGTGGCTCACCTGCCTAGTATGCCTCTCTCTGACCTGTGGGATGCATGGCAAATATCTTCTCACAGGTTGGCAGCCTTGTGTAAATGAATGGGGCTTTTGGTAAATAACACACCAGGCTGAGAAGCTGTGCTCCTTGAAGTGCTAAGGAAGCTCTCTCACTCATTATCAAACAGCCTACAGCGTTAGGCTCTGCTATAGGAGACATCAATTAGCCCCTTCTTTTTCCTCTGACAATATGATAGACATTTGACCATCACAAGCCACCTAATGCCAGGCAAATTTCCAGGGAGATGGAATTTGCAGCATGCACATCTCCCTTGCAGTGGTGTGGAGGCAGGGCCAGTCCCCGGCTGTGTCACTTGGGCCTGCTTGAGAAACACATTTGGCAGCTTTGGTTCAGCTCCTGGCCAATCAGCATCTGCACTGAAAAAATATCAGTGCTGGAGTTGGCACTGATCTGAAATTGCTGTGTGATACATTCATTCCACATGAAAAAGGTCAGCCTTCCCTGTTGACTTCTAGAACTTCGGCAGATTTTGGATGTTTTTCCACTTTAAATCTTCTCTGCACATAACTGCACACAACTGCAGGAACAGTGGTGTCTCTACTGTGTGACGTAAAAAATATGTGGAAAATGTCATGTCCTGGCAAGTAATAAAGAGTTAAAGTCAGTGGGAATAATTTTTTTAATGAACTCTGGCAGTGGCTAATACTTTCCACTGCAACGCTTTCCCATTGAGAATGGGGTCATACAGACATTTTTTATTTTGGGGACCAGTGCTTACATTTTCTGATGTTACTGATGTTATGGATGTGCGATTTTCTGGTGTTAGAAGAAATGTTAAAGAAAAATTTTGAGTTGAACCAACATATGGAAGTGAAACTTGGTGTTGCAAATTGGTATTTCAGCATTTCAGTATGATAAAATATGGAAATGCCATTACTTCAAAGCAAGTCTTTTCAGTGCATTTTCCACATTGCCTTTTCCAAAAAAAAGCATATTCAAAACCTTCCTGTTCCACAGAAGAGGAAAGATAACTGTCTAAACAAATGCATTTGGGCATGTTTTTATTAAAATAACTGTTAAAATTGTACAGTCATTTGTGGCAGGAAAATCCCTCTCCAAAAAGCTACAACATATTACATTTACATAACAATGTCCTTAATGACACTCATCAGGGATTTTAGCTCTTGCCCTGCCCATATTCCAGGAAATTCTGTCTTCTCACTGCAAAGAAAAAGTAATTTCTTCCATGAAGACTTGCTTTCCTGGTCAACATTCAAATAATCAAAGTGACTTACCAAAGAAAGATTTGCTTATTTTAGGGCTGTGTATGATACAACTGAGACTGTGATGTTTCTTTACAAGACTGATTTATGCTTTACTTCCTTGCTCTATCTGAAAAGTATTCAGCTGAAGCACAGTCTAAAATTAGTTACGCAGTTCTTCTGACCAAATATATTTACAAATTGTGTGTGGTCTTGTTTTTAACACAAAGATGGTGGACCTGTTAACAAGAATTTGGTTTGTTTTAAGCTCAGGATTTCTGCAGACCACAATGTAACAAAAAACATGGTGCTGTACCCTTAAGAGGAAACTGTTTGGTCTTCCAGACATTCAAATGCAATGTAGTTGTTCAACTTTTCAGACCAAGAGATATTAATAGATATACTTGCACATGATAAACATGTCTCATAGTAAGGTCTGATCCATGGTCATTGCACAGAGACATTTCTGAAAAACAACAGGCTTGTCAGTTTCTGCTAGTTGTTTGCCACTTTTTCATTTATGCTGCCTTCTGCTCAAAAGGACTTTAAATAGGAAACACACAGTCAAAATTTAGGATGTGAGCAAAGAACAGTTTTGCCTGTTTGTGCTTCCCATCTGAGTCCTGGAAAGGGAGATCTTCTTTACAGCCCTACCCAATTAACCAGCCCATCTCAGGCTCACTGAGGCTTTTCTGGTACAATGCTTGACATCCAGTGATTGCTCAATGTCACATGGGCTTTTTTGGGGAAAAGAATGGGTAAGAATGAGAAATCTCTGTCAAGAAGTCCTCACATAGGAATGCTGAGCTCTCTCCATCTACCTGCTGAACTGCATAGCCCAGCTAATGCTTAATTAAACCATTCAAAATCATGAATATATACTGATTTCCACCAGCTAAAGATCCAAGCCTATATTCCTTTGATATGTTTTGGCATGGCAATAGCCTCAGTCCATTTTTTGTGCAAATGGAAGTGCTTTGAAGAGAATCTCCAAAATATCAATAAAAGAGAAAGATTGGGTTACATAGATACACACTCCAATTTGTATCACACAAGGATTGGCCCCAAAGACGTTAACGGGAAATTCTTGTGTCATCTGTGAGAAGTTCTTGCAAACAAATGGTTTTGTCATTAACGATGGACCTTTTTCCTTTTCCCCCGCTCCGCTTTCAGCAAGTTCACTGGAAAATGCAGGTTTTGAGTGGCCAGACTTCTGTGCATACTCAGATGGGATTTGCGGAGGACTTTCAGCTGAAATAAAAATGACTCAATAATGTGTGAGTGCTTAAAGTACCTCTTTGAGGAAATACCAGAAAGATGCATTCTCAAATGTGTTTTCAGGCCCATGTGACAAAACATGAAGGAGCTGTTCCACCTTCACCTGCCAGGACAGTCATCAGAGCCCTGAAGCAGGCAAAAGTCCGAGGGGAGGCCAGGCTTGCACCTCTCACCCACCTGCGCTCTCACACAGATCTTGCTTCCAGCATGGCTCTACTCTCTCTTGACCCCTGATTTTCCATTTTGAGTGCACACAGTCTTTCAGCCAGTGAGGAGGCAAACATGCAGAGGATTTGCACAAAGACCCCTGTACACCCTGCAGGTTGGACACTGCATATCACAGCCCCCTTCTGACTTAGATGTAGCCTTAATTCAAATAACTACTGTTAAGGCAATCCCACAACTTGAGTATTTCCATGAACCATCAAGCAACGGGGTCATTTCATTAGATCACTGAACCAGTGAATTGAAAGAGACCTCAAGCAGCCTCCTCCTTCATCTTCTGCCCACATGCCCATTAATGAACCCTCAGAATTGCCTCTGCCAAAGCCATTTTGGACAGAAATTGCACTCTGGCATTCTTCTAACATTTCAGTGGTGGATACTGCACAACCAGGCATCTAATCCTTTGCTATCCTTATCTTTAGAAATATTTTTCTCTTAATTTCTTCTTGTTATGGAGGGCTTTCTCACTCTTTATTGTAACCTTTTACCTATCTGAAGACTATTTTATTTCACTTCTCTTTGGATTAAGAATTTTCAGTACAGTATTTCTATGATTTATACCTGTAACATGTTGATGGATAAGAAACTGTTCTTGGAGATATGATTTTAACACCTAAGTCACACACATACTGTGGTGTTCTAACCATGTGCAGTTGTTGAAGAGAAAGTGCAAGAGTCTTGTTATGGTATATAGAGGGCCTGTTGTAATATCTATGGTACCATTTCGCCTTTGTGGAAAAATTCATTTAGAAAAATCCACATTTTAAATTCAAGTACATAACACCTGTTTCTGATTCCTGCTGAGGAAGCTAGCCCATTGTTTCCTGGGATGAAAATGAAATGTGCTACTTTGGGTCAATCAGTTTTTATGGTCAAGCTCAATTAAAAATATTTGCACTGTTGTTCCACGAAAAAAAGTCATGTAATCAGTATGATTGACTGCAGGTTTGGGACTTTATTGTTCAGTAGCTTGATCAAAAAAATGTACAATTTTTTAGCCCTACTCATCATATTCAGGCACATTAACACCTCTATAGATATTACAAAGTACAGGAAGAAGCTATTTTCAGCTATGAAAGCTAAAATCACTTTAGTCCTTTACTTTTTAAATGTCTAAAATATTCTTCAGGACAAAACTTAACTTAGTTTTCCAGGTGAAGATTCTAGATTATTATTTTAATGTGATTCATGGCATATTACCTCTACATTTAGCAGAAAGTCACCTTGAATGCATCCTCAAAGAGGGATTCAGATATTTTAAACAAAGACATTCTGTACACAACCAGCACCGAAATACTGTCTTTCCCTCCATGAAGATTTCTCCCTGTTATGCCAAATGCTAAAGGCTGTCTCGCTAGGCAATCTTACACTTTGAGCTCATTTCCCAAATAGTGTTTTGATTTTCTAGTAATGTTGCTGGCATCAAAGAAAGGTATATACTGTTTTTTTCCCAGTGTTTATTATTTTCTTACAAGAGCTTTCTTTTTTCTGATTACACTTTTCCCATCACAAGTTTTGGTCGGGGTCCAGGGGATTGTGGTTGGGATCTGCAGGGATTTTGATCCTGGTTCTTTCTCTCTATGCATATTTCATGCGCCCATTACTTTAGGTGCCATAAACACAAATTAAAACCAGCATCATTTCTGTCAGAAAGGACCATATTTCTCTACTCATTCATAATTTATGTTGCTTCCTTAAGTGGTGTTGTTCTTGCTTGTTTGTCTCTAATAGAGGATACAAGTTATTTCACAGCCTTTGGTCATTACTGGAGTTGGGCTGATCAAGGGGTCCACTGAACTGTAAAAGCAATGAGGCTTATCCCTGCTGATAGATAAATCCATGAACAATCTCTGCTGCTGAACAACCAGCCCCAGTCAGCTACAGAAACCACAATAACCTCAGTTTTCACTGTGTGTCCTTCATGGGAAGGAAGATGATGTCTGTGCTTTGGGCCCATTTGAGCACAAATGTTTAACCTCTGCACCTCAAATGGACTATGAACTTGTGTGGTGTATAATAACCTTCAGAGTATGAGTAGATAAAAAGTTGTCCTCTGTCATGGAGTCTGGTCTTGTGAACCTCACCTTGTTCTCAGGAACAAGTCAAACTGCATTTAAAAATCCATTTGATTTCCCTCTCCTGCTGCTTTTACAAGGAAATCTCCACATTCTCTCTACTCTAATTTTTACAAGACTTCCTGTTTCCATCTTGTACTTACACATGGTCATTTTTGACCCTTTGGGGGAGGGGGCGGTTGCACCAACATTCTAATCCTACTATTACACAGTTCTTTCTATTAAGGTGCATTACTAACCAAAGTACCTTGAGGGAGCAGCTGCACAGACTTGCACATTTTATTTTGTTACCCTGAACAGAGGTAGTAGTGAGGCAGGTGTCTGTCTTCTGGTAACTAGGTAACTACTGATAGAACAAGAGGCAATGGCCTTAAATTGCACCGAGGGAGGTACAGACTGGATGTCAGGAAATACTTCTTCATTGAAAGAATTCATTCTCAGGCAATGGAATGGGCTGGCCAGGGAGGTGGTTGAGTCACCATCCCTGGAGGTGTTTAAAAGACAGGTAGAGGGGGTGCTCAGGTAGATGGGGTGCTCAGAGATATGGTTTAGCAGTGGATAGGTATGGTCGGACTCGGTGATCTCAAAAGTCTTTTCCAACCAGGTGATTCTATGATTTTATTTTGTTACAATAAAAATAAGCAGAGAAAACACCACTAATTTGACCACTGGCCACACAAGGACTGCAAAAATAATGAGTCAAAAATACCTTGCATTTTCTTGGACCGATGTCAGGAATTTTTTTCTGCCATCAAAGCCTCTGTTTGTCACATTTTCAAGCAGTTCCACACCACCAGGCAAGATATACATTCCCTTTAAAAGAAGAAGAGAGGTGGGCTTCTCTGCCTGTCATATGAATGCAGACTGAAGCTCTGAGAAAAGCATTGATTGCTATGAAATTCATAATAAGATTGTTAGACTTGAACACACCACATTCACTCTACTTTTCTCCAGATACAGAGGGAGGTACATCAGAGGGATCAGCAGGTCTATGTTACCACATGCTGCAAGTCCAGCAGTGAGCTCATTCTAAAGAGGTGCTAGAGGACTGTCCATCTGTTACACTCAGAGTCAGTGAGGACAATACCTAAATGCAAGACTCCCATTACATGAGGAACAGCACATTTGAAGGACATTTTATTTCCCCTTTTCTCTCCATAGCTATCATATTATGGATGTCTTGCTGAAGGAGAGGCATCATCTTGGGTCTAGCCCACTCAGTCCCATAGGAACCAGACCTTCATTTGAGAGCAGCTTGTGTCTTCTGGTGCTGTCATTGACAGCTAACCTTGCAATGAACCTGACCTCCAGCACCAGTTGTCCTGTCCTCTTGGAGAGCTGAAGAACAGTCAGTAAGTGTCTTGGCAATGGGGGTTTGCTGGAGACTGGTGTGTCTCCTTGCTGTCAGACATGTCACAGCTGGCTGGGGAAGGTATGGCATTTCCCTTACAGGAATACAGCCAGCCTGGGAGGGAAAGAAGGAGGGAACGAGAGAGGGCAGGAGGGCAGAAAGGATCGAAGAAGAGAAAGAAGGATGGAAAGGGAGAAGTAGGGTCAGTCCATGAGGGGCAGTGTTGTGCCAGGCAGAAATTAAATATCAAGTATGGCCCTAAGACATCCCATCTATTTCCCTCTCAACATCTATTCTTACTCTGAGGGGACTCTTAATAACAAGAGGCCCCCATTGTCCCGAGCTACAAACATTTTCACTCATTTCCACTGCTTCCTTTCCTCTCTTTCCTTTTATGGAGTCCTTTAGACAGCAATCAAGCTATAAAACAGCAGAGCTCTATTAGAGCAGAGGAACAGCATTTAAAATGAATTAAGAAAACAATATCAGGCAGATAATGAGCCCCCAGTTGTACACAGACATCACTCCCGCTTCGCATCTCCTGCAGGAAGCAGGAGCAGCCTGCCAGCAGCACGGGAGAGCACTGCCACCAAGTGCAAACACAGCTACTCCGCATCCCCACGCAGGGAAAATGATTTAAAAGCCCATATTCATATCGTCTCTTCAGCCCCTTGCCAATGAAATTGCCACAAGTCCAACAGATGGTCACATTGGCCTTTTTGGAATTTTCAGGTTATAATTACTCCATCACTTCCATAATTTTTACTCATGAATTAATATTTCAGTCTATTCTTTCACCTTCTTTTTAAAGACCATCTTTTTAAGTAATTCTGCATAGACAAAACCTGCTAATACCATAGACCTTCTAAAAGATATCTGGTTAAATTAACTGTGTGAAAGCAGGATATGGAACAATCCGTGAAGTGCAGAAAAAAGAAATCTCCCAGTGGCACTGAGAAGGGTAGTCAGAACATGGCTTCAACACTTCTTAGAAAACAAAATTAGATCCTGCATGTGGGGATGCTGAGGAAAGGTAAGCTGAGCTAATTCAAGGTGTGAATTTAAATTGGATCAGATAAGCCACATTACATTCCAAACTGAATTAAAAAACAAAAACAAAAACAACAACAACAAACAATCAAAACCAGAATTAAGGCCCATTTTAAAAAGTGAGTTTGATTAACTTTCATGCAGGCCCTGTTCCTGCACAGACTAGCCATGGATCACAATGCAGGCACAACCAGAAGTGCTTGGAAAATCATTATATTCCCACCTGTGGTGCTCTCTAGGAGTGGCTCACTCAAATTGATCTTGCTCTGTTCCACTCCTGTATCAGAAAAAAACAGTCTGGACCCTGCTTCAGTTATCTGAATGCTAGACAAATAGGCAGTTTCTGTCTTTGGTTTACTCACCTGCAGAATGGAGACACTAGTATTCCTTACAAAGGGTAAATAATGAAGAAAATGCTTATAAATTACACTTGTCTGTTCAGCACTAAAAGATGTAGGATCAGAAACAGAAACTGCTCTGTTGTCTAAGGAAAGATAGGTAATTTAGTTATTTTACTTTTCTCGTTATACTAACAATACAAATGTTTGTGCTTAGCATTTAAATATCTGTGCTAGCAATTAAATCAAGGGATCCAAGCAAAATTTCTTATAAATATAAAACAATAGAGGATCTGACCTCCAGATACTTGTTTTCAGAACCAGGCAACATTTAGGATCTAGAGCTTAACTCCACAGACTCCAAAACCAGCTTGTGCCTGGTTCAACCCTCTGGATGCCAGCAATATGGCACAGAATTGCTATGAATAATACGTTTAGCACGACTAATAAGCTCCTTCCTAGCTCAGTTTCACCTCATGGTTAAAGGTAAGGGAAAGAAAATGAAGGAAATGTTAAAGGTTGTCGGTAGATACTGCAGTTTACTCCCAGCTTCATAACAGCAGAGTGGACTCTACAGTGATAAGTTGGCATCTGTTTCTTGGTGATGCGCTGTACAAAGTCATAGTGCTACTTCCCTGTAATAAATACATTCCCACTAGAGCTTTTCATTATTTACATATTATACATCACTGAAAATAGAAGTTCTGAAAATATTTTCTCTGCTCCTTCCTTCTATTCTCCCTCCCCACCTCAGCAAAAGTTAAATCTTGGGGGTAAAAATCACTGAGAACATAGACAGAGAGCAAGCTGGCAAATCCCTTGCTTAATTGTTGAAAAAATGACCTGTCTAAGCAGTTGCATACCAAAATGGGCAAAGCAAGAAACTTCTCATAGTCTTGCTTCAATACGGCCACATGTGACTCTGTCATGCGTGATCTCTGCAGAACATCCATGCTCACCCAGTGCCTGTAAACCATGGCACCACTTGGTTGTGAAGGTGATATCAGCATTAGTCACAGTCAAGACATCTCTTGTGTGTTTCATGTGAAGATCCTGGGTCAGGCAGGGACAATGCTGCTGGGGCTGAATAGGCACCACCGAGAAAATGGGCTTGGGTCTTTCAGGTGTGCTGCCCTGCAGAGAGATTGCAAACGCCAAATAGCCTGGTTGGTTTTCAGATTGGACAAGTACCTAGTACAAGTAGGATTGGACAAGTACCTAGGGCACATGCTTTCAGCTCAAGTCATTGATAGGGTTTTCAATTTCAAGCAGGATTTCCAGGGTGGAAGCTGCAAAGAAAGGCAGGAAGAGATGGATTGTTTCTGACCTTAAATCACTTTCCTGAATGAATCTTGGCTGAGTTTTAACACCAATACTGTCAGTGTTGGTAAGCAAGAGAGCCCAGTCAGGCAGACAAACTTAGGACACAGTACTTTCAAACAGGTGGTGAAGCACAACAGCCCTGCAAGAGGGATCTGGGGGTAAAGGCCCCATCCCCAAAGGGAGGCCAAAGGCTGGACAGTTCTTTCCCTGCTCCAAAGAGTCAGAGAAGAGGACAATATTTCCAGATGCTGGCTTCTGTGAGGGAAAGGAAAATACAGCAAAGGACATCGTGCAGCTGTAGAGAAACACCAAACACCCTTTTTAGTACAAAGTTCATTACGTCAGGAGGATGATCCTGATTAAATCTGGGGGGGGGGGGGGGGGGGGGGGGGGGGAGGTTAACATATTTCTAGCATGAACAATAATTCAGTGGTAAAGCAAAGATAAAGAGAAAGCCAGCACACATAGGGCATTTACATTAGACAGGATAAGGCCTTGTAAATGTTCAGTAGGATTAATTGCACTTTGGCAGGGGTGGACAAGATGACCTACTGTAACAGTTCTGGAGGTAGCTAACAGCCAGAATAAGTAATCTTGAAAATGCAGTAGCGTCACAAAGATTCACAGCAGAAATGGCCATATTCTCTGCATGTTAATAAGAAAAAGCACAAAGGGGTGAATTAAGGACACAGGGTTGGTTTTCCACTTTAATTTCCTGAATTTTGTCAGGTTATGCTGTAACTTAAACATTCCTAAGAGGTACTGCAATTTTGTTGACTGTGAAATTTGTATCTGTTTTATTGTTGCTTTTCTTTTTCTCCTAAGCAGTAGGAGAAAATATCTTATGACAGATTATTAAATCCTAAATGGCTGATGCAGCTTGGCAATAGGCATTTTTACAGGGAAAGAATATGGAATTAAACATGTTTGGTGTGTGCACTACATGGTTATACCACAATTATTTAGTCAGGTAATAATATTTTTTAAACAAAAAAAAATCTTTATAGAAGCATGATTTATTTACCCTAGAGACTGGAAAAGCTCTCAGGGAAATGTATATTTAGATATCTCCAAAAAGTGACTTATTTACTCAGTTCAATACATTAAATCTGGAGATTAAATGATTCACCTGACAGATATCAAGGCCTCCCTTGGAACTGTTTCATTCTGATAAGCAAACGTGCATTTCATGCCTGCTTACCAAGGGAAAATTGCTATATTTGCACAATAACTTCTAATGACTCTAAAGAGGTGTTTAAACATCACTAGCATTTTCAACCCCCTACACAAAAAGCAAACAAACATAGTCAGTATTGTCTTTATGCAGTAGTGTATTCAGCAATGCTGAGGCTTTGATTCAGGGGTGGTGAACATTTATATCTCTGAGACATCTGCTGTCTTCAAACAGGCAGTCATTTTGTCTTCAGCATGGAACAAGCAGTGGAAGGTCTACAAAGAAAACATGCTTCTGACTAAAGAAGTATTCTGACTAAAAGCACATGGCTGCTATTCACGTAAAAGGAAAGCAACTTTTCTACTAAAGATGGAGTTGTTTACATAGGAATAACACTATCGGAGGATGCCTTTTCAAGGCGGCTTGAAAAAAATTACGTAAAGTGCAATAAATAGGAGGAAGGGAAAATCGATGTCTCTGTTTAGCATGGGAAGCTAGATTGTCCCTACAGCCAAAGCTGCTTTATTTCCAGACGGTTGTATTTCCCTAATCACAAACTCAGAATTGATTTTTTTCCCCAACTCTCTAGAATTTTGATGGGAGAGAGAAAGAAAGAAAGGAAAGAAAGAAAGAAAGGGAGAAAGGAAAGAAAGGGAGAAAGGGAGAAAGGCAAGAAAGGGAGAAAGAAAGGGAGAAAGGGAAAAAGGCAGAAAGGGAGAAAGAAAGGGAGAAAGGGAGAAAGAAAGGGAGAAAGGGAGAAAGGAGAAAGGGAGAAAGAAAGGGAGAAAGAAAGGGAGAAAGAAAGGGAGAAAGAAAGTGAGAAAGAAGGAGAGAAAGGGAGAAAGAAAGGGAGAAAGAAAGAGAGAAAGAGAGAGAGAGAGAGAGAAAGAGAGAAAGAAAGTGTGATGAAAATTCAGACAAACCATTCTCATTCTCTTTTTTCTTTTCATGTGCAAAAAGGAGGGTAGCATGCCACATGGCCAGTCCAAGTTTCACCCTGCAGACCTAGTGTCACCCACCAAACACAGACTTGCCTTCAAGGCTGGCACTGAACACTTTTTCCAGGAGAATGGAATAGCATGCCATCTTCTGATGGGCCAAACCAGATGGACATACACTGAAGAAGGAGGATTTGATAACAACAGTTCCTCAGTGGATGACAACTTATACCCTGTATATTATTCATATGTACTCTGGCCAGCAACAAGGTGAATGCCAATGGTTTTGACATGTCCAGTGGGAAAGTTAGGAGTCACAGGGCATCTGAGTGGAAGACTGTGGAGCCTGATTTCAGAGAAATATGAGATAATTTGGTAAGTAGCAACAGGGTGGCAATTTGCATAAAAGACTGATGATAATATTGGCTCTGTCACTTTCTGGTAACAGCAAACCATTTTTAGAATTCTGAGTGGAAATTATTTGATTTTTATTGAGCACATTATGGGATATTTAGAGTAGAGGCTGGAAACAGAGAGAAGCAGAAGAACCAGAGGAGTACAAAGAGAGGGGAGCAAAAACAAAGAGCAAAGTAAGGATGCCAAGTATAGATTGCTATCAAATTTTCCACTCAACAAGGTTTCTCATTTGAGACCCCTCAAGGGGGAATTTCAAAGAAACCATTTCACACATTGGGAAAACAACAGCAGTGGTGTGGGAAAAGCCAGATTTTCAAACCGAGTTGAAACATAATGAAAACGGGACAAAATAAAATGCTATAGTTCCTTTGGCTTCACGGCTATATTACGTGCAATCTTTACACCACAAGAAGAGCTCTGAATTACTCTGCTGACATAGACTAGATGTCCTTCTGTTCCAACACACCTCAGCTCCAAGTTATGAGCAAAAGCTGAAACACCAGAAGTTCCATACAAACCCAAGGAAAAACCTCTTTACTGTGACAGAGCACTGAGACAGGCTGGCCAGAGAGGCTGTGGAGTCTCCATCTCTGGAGATGTTCAAAACCCGCCCGGACACTTTCTTGTGCAATCTGGTGTAGGGAACCTTTGGCAGGGGGGTTGGACTAGATGATCTCCTGAGGCCCCTTTCAACCCCTACCATTCTATGATTCTGTGATTCTGTAAACTTTTCCTCTTCCTCCTCTGCTTCAGTCTCAATCCACACAACCAACTTGCCACAACGTGAGTGTCCTCTTTCAGTCTTCTTGGCACTGGCAGTTGGAGTCTTCAGTTCCAGTTTTGCCAGCATCGTTACTGCCGATGTCCAAACACCAAATGTGGAGGAAAAAGATAGTCTCTACACTGAATTATGTTTTCCAGTCATGTAATCATAGTATTTTGCTCTTATAAAACATAACATTTTTCATTCAAAGATCTCAGAGCTTCTTATTGATTACTTACTTATAAGTCACATAATGTTCCTGTGATCTAGGAAATTATTGAAATGAGTGAGTAACCTAGTATAGATTAGTAAAGTCATTAGTCAAGATGACTAACAGAGATGAGAAATGTACTAATGAATAGTAATTGTGGTAGAAGAAAATGAGCTTCAAATGGGTTAGCAATTTTTTAGAGTATTTCTGAATACCTACACTCTTTTATAGCCAGCAGAAGCTGTAACTACTCAGGAATGTCTAAAAACCAGACTAGGTCTGATTACCTAGGGATACTGATGGGGAAAAATAAGGCAATTTTGAAACAAAAGTGTATACGGGGAGTAGGAACACAGGGCTGAACAAACCACCTGCACTACTGAGTCCACTCACTCACCTACATGGACAACGACAGAAACGATGTTCAGTCTAGGAGTCCCCACAGACCGTATGCTACTCACCACTCACCTTCCAAGGTCAATTGTCATTTCAGACACTACTGACTCAAAAGTCTCTCCTGCATGGATCTCACCATCACCTGACTGAGACTGCCTTCCTGTATGGGCATATTTACCGAGACTGTGTGGGCAGGGTGCATTTTGATGAAGACAACCGTGGTTTTGTTCGGTCATCCCATGCTCAGTCTGTCTGCACTCTGTGAACCACCAGCAGCTTCTCCAGAAGTAACAGGAGAGAGGAGCAAAGAGAGACAATATCATTTATTTCCCCCATCGAGTAGTGAGGGTACCAAAATGCCAATGGATGTGAAGCAATACTTAGGTAAGATTGACAACTATTTCCTCCTGCTTCATACACATAACCAGCACCCACCTGTTTTCCTCCCACCCAGAGATATTTTTGAAAGCTTCTTCTAGCAAATTTCTGCACCAAAATTAAACCCATCTAGCAGTCATCCTTACTGCCGTGTTCCCACGTCAGCTGTGTGTCATGACAACAGTTGATAGAAATGCTGCTATTCAGGCTTCAGGGTGCGCGTTTCTTTTCTTTAAAAAAAAAAAATTAATAGCTTTAAAAAGAGCTCTGAACAAAAGTGCTTGCTCCGTGATGCAGCACTGAGCTAAGGCGTGTAGGCCAGGTATACCTGCCCACACGCCAGCGGGCAAAAATAAGTAGAGTGGGTGAGGTTTCCTGTGGCACTGTGAGGGCTGAGAGAGAAATACTTCAAGGAGAAAAAGAGATGGCAAGAGAAGGGAAAACAGAGAGAAGGAAGAAGCAGAAGCAGACGTGTTCTCCCTTTCCTGCATGCCAGGGCCCTGCATCCCTCCCCTGTGGGGCTTCAGCAATGGGGTGGCCCTGTATCCTGCACATGGGTGTCCCCCTCCTACCCTGTGTTCTAAAGCAGGTCAGACCTCCCAGCCTTGGGGTGCTCCATGGCAGACACCAGTCTGAGCAGCCAAAGGGGCCCCGTCATGTCCCACCAACCTCCTCCTGACCCTTGGGAGCAGAGGCCACTTGAAGATCCCAGTGGAAATCAGGCACTGCAACCTTCAGCATCTACCAGTTGATCAGGGATGGATCCTGTGCTCTGGAGGACAGGGTTCCATGTCCATCCCCATTTGCTTTAGTTAACGCATGACACAAATGCCACAAGCCACCAAGGGGATGCTTAGCTTTAGTTTAGGACCAATAAGCCAGAGCCGGGCTTTCACTGCATGATCATCAGTCCTCAGCATTCTTACCTGTGGTGCAACAGATCAAGAGAACCAAGGGTCGGTTGAGCTTCTGTTTTTCCACCATTGTGATTTTATAATAAAGGACCATCACATGTAGAAGTAACACTGTGAAAATAGGACAGCTGATGTAGATTAGTAGATTCCGGGTGTGAAATATTTAATTTGCCCCACAATAGCTAAGCATAAGTATTGGCTGGTTTTCTTTGAAACAAAACCTGTCCTGAAAGTCCAATGGCAGCACTGTAAAGAAGCCTGAGACAGGCAATTTGAAACACAGTCTCTGTTAGGGTTCCTCTCAGCCCTTCTGAATGAAAGGGGGGTAGATAGCCATGCAACACCCCTAAAGTAAAAAACCTTGAAAATTTATGGCTCTCGAAGGTTAAAACCTAAGACAGACAAAGCACAGGAGTTAAAAAACAGCACTGAAAAACAAAGTAGATTGTCTAAAGTCTCAGAGAAAAGCAGTGGCAGAGGCTGGAATGGGAAACAGATTTGCAAACCCATTTGACTGTGTGAAATGCTTTCCCACCTAATTGGCAAATGACAAAGCATTCCTCTTGTAACACTATATACTTGTTTTCTACCAGTCAACTTGCTAAGGATGGATTTAATTTGGAATTAAAATGAGTATTTTTAAACCTTCTCTCATACCATGCTTCTGTGAAATGCAAAAGACAATCATAAAAGACCCTCAACAAAACCACTTGATAACCCAATGGACAAAAATTATAAGATAAAATAATTTAAAAAAAAAAATCAGAAGCACAATAGCAGATTCCAGAAGAAAACCTCTTTCAAGGACCAGCATAATAAGCAGAAGTACCTGATCTCCCTCTCCCTTTGCATACATCCTAGACAAGTGGTCTCAATGGGTTTTGCTATCAGTTTCAGAAAAGGGATATTTGGGTTTCCAGGCAAGGAAATCTTGCTCTGTGGACATCAGTTGAGTTACTCCATGGGAGTAGAGCACTACTGCATGAAAGCTGCCTTCTATGAAACAGCATCATTCCCACAAGATATAATTTCTCACAGGGCAGACCTGCAGATACTAATTTCTGTACTCAACAGGTTAACTAAGAATTTTGTATGTGTACACTTTTTTTTTTCTTTTTATACACCGCTACATCCTTAAGAAAGAAAAAGAAATAAACATAGTAAAAGCAAAGTCCTAGTTACTTTGGGATGAGGTTATGCAAGGGCAGTCAGAAGCTCAGAGACAGGGCATCTCCACCTGAAATTGCTGCAGTTAACAGTTCACACCTCAGTAATCATCATGGTTGTTCCTGTTTCACAGCACCATAAAAGACCACATCCAACTCCTGAGCCAAGCAAGAATTCAAATTTGTCTTTGAGGCCTTCCCCATTTAGAAAATCACCTGTGTCTGTGCTTAATACTAAGCAAGTTGTTTCTGAACATAAATGCTTCCCTGAATCACGGCTACACAAGTGTCAGAAGCTTAGATCAAGGAGCTGATCTGTCCAAATGAGACATTAGAGGAATGATGAAATGCTGCATATCTTCCCTTTAATGAAACTTAGTTTATGAAACCCTTTAATAAAGCTGCAGTGAGTATATTTACATCCCCAACAGAGAAAATCTCTCCCTTGAAACAGGAAAAAATTACCACAATTAATAATATCCTGATATTCTTCATAATGCAAATAGATTGCACATTTTTGTTGAGCTGTTTATCATTTTGAATTTCCATGCATCTCTTTATTCCACATCCACATCTACACCCACTGGGGCACTTTAAGGACTAAAATTCATTGTTATATATTAAAAATAGCAAACGAATCTCATTATTTCTTGTGTATCTCCCCAGTTTATTCAGCATACAAAAGACAAAATCAATGTTATCCTGCCTGAGGAATAGGGTTATTTTCATTTTTGTATTTTTTTAATACTGCTGAAGATTTTTGGCTTTGCTCTTGAAACTGTGGTGTACTGCACCAATTTATTTTCACTCTATGAGTTTTCAGATCATCTACACTTTGCTATGCCAATCTTGGATGTTTAATATCAAGCAAAATAGTATTTATATCCCATTCATCTCTGTCTCCACCATCTCCTGTGTATCTGCATGTTCCTTTTCCATTGCCAAGAGTCTTGAGCTGAAATATTCAGAAATCATTTTCTCCTCAAGGGTGCAGATCCAAGTAAGCACATAAACCTAAGCTTACATATCATTGAAGGTAAACTCAGACTTGAGAGGCTGAGATGCTTCCTTAAACTCAGAGGGACAGAGGGTAAAGGAAGGAGGGGTTGCCCCTATGGGCTCTACCCTTTGGGGAGAGCTGGGACCCATAGACTCGGTGTAGCTGTTGCAAGACTTGGTCTGCTTTCTATTTTAGAAAAGCAGCGTGATGTTTCCTTTCCTTCCATCTTTCAGCCCTTCCACAGTTGCCACTGCTTTTCAAATAGTTCTAAGTGGCAGAAAATTATTCAGAAAACAGTATCTTTAATACCTAAGGATGTGGGACATCCATTTGACACATATGTACCCAGATTTCCTATATCTTGTTTCACTTTTTTTTTTTAGTAGGTTATTCCCTTTTGCATTTACTTTTTTTTTTCCATCCACTTAATCTATTGTTTTTCTTCAGATGAATGCAAAAGCAAGTTTAGTGTTTCAACAATGTTAAGTGTCTGTTAACTTATCTGTCCCGATTTAGTAACAGATAGACTTTCTACCAAGTACTGCTGTTTCTCCAGCATACTGATAAAACTTTCAATTTGTCCTCATGTATATGATGGAGGCAATTCACTTTGCTTTAACTGTTCTCTTTCTCTGAAATCATCAGCTGCCTAATTACTCTATCTACATGGGTTCCTTTATTTTCCAACTGCCATTTAGGAGTTCGGGTTATTTGATTTTACTATTCTTGTTCCTGAATCATAAGAACTTTCTATTTTATGATAGAATTCTTTCAAGTGTCACTTTTTGGACATTTTTTATTATTCACTTTAGTTTTAAGGCAGAATAGAAAATACAAAGAATACACTTTTTCTTTCTTTCACCTCTTTGGTACCATTTCTTCTGGGACTTTTCCCTGAAATGTGAACAGACTTTTCCAGTAAAGGAAAGCAGATGTTTCACAACTGTTTTCACAGTTAGAAGTCCCTGACAAGATATATATAGTCCATGTGTCCTGTGTTGCAAGCATTGTATGAATACCATCACTTATAACCAGCCTCAATGAAATTAATAGGAATAGGTACCCCAGTAAACTAATCTTCTTTCTATTTGGGAGAAAATAAACTTCTCTGCATTTCCATACATATTTGCCCCTTTAGCAAACTGATTACAAGGAAACCATATACCTGTTTACTGTGCATATTGTGATGGAATTTGCAAAGATCTGGGTTTTAGGTTTTTTTATTTCTACTTCCTAACTTATGGCTCAGGTAGCTAAGAGATGTATCTAAACTTTAATTTTAACTAAATGCTTACAAATCTGGAAAAAAAGTATATGAACTTATCCTGAATTTATCTTGAGTGCACCTCAGATGCAGTACTTTATTGGATCCCACCCAGTGTACCTGAAGAGCAGTCAACCTTGAAACACAGCCTCTTGACTTTTTCTTCCTCCAGAAAGCACAGATATTTTCAGTTCACTTCTGCTCCCTTTTTCTTGCCACGGAAGCAATGTTTGTTCCTTCTATAAAATGGAGCCAAACAAGGCGATTATATGAGTCATCAGAAAAGAGCAACAGCAGTAGATGGTTGCTGATGGTGATCAGCCTGAATTGCTTACTGTCCCCCTGCTGATCCCTTGCAGACTTTGCCATCAGGAGGACTACTGGGACTTGTCTGTAGAGCAGCCTTGGTGCCCATGAGGCAATAGGCAAAACCCATTTTATCTGAAAGCTAAGTGTGTGTTCCTGAAACAGTGCAAGTCTAACATTGTGTACTATTGCCTTAGCTAGTTGCAACACAACGAATTGGTATTCCCTTCTAAGAGTAATACAGAATACACGCCTACCTACTAATGAATAGACCTATATTGCTACAGGTTAAAAGAGATGTCATGCTGCTGAATAAAAATGCATTATATTGTCCTTAAGTCAATTGTTCAATCAACCTGTCATTAAAAAACATAAGTATCCTTCCTACTTCCATCTCATAATGACAGAAAAGAAAGAACAGATATATGTGGCATTAATTGTCATATCCCATGACATTTTTTTGATATGAAGAAATAATATATTATCAGAGCAGAGGTAGGTAAAAAGAACAGGAAAAGAAAATTCAGTCTGTTTGAGATTTTACTATGCAGAAAGTCTCTTCTTGTTTGTCTGCAACACTTCCATTCTGTCACCTGACTTAGAACTTCATATCTTGCATGGTTGGGTATCTGACAATAGTTGGAGTAAAAGGATTTTAAGGCACAAGTCACCAACATCTATGTAAAAATAAGAAAGCCTAAACATTTTAAACAATAGAAGGAAATCACTGAAATTAAAAAATGATTGGGAAATGTATTGCTCTTCTTTAATCAAATAGCAATATGAAATAAATTCAGAAGACCTCAGCAGTTTACACTAGAGACCACATTGTTCACTGATGTGTTCTGTAGTTTCTTTTATTCAGCAAAAAAGTTTCGTTTGTCCTGTGTTTTAAAACAGGGGAGAGGGGGGAGCACAACGTTGCCCAGATCACAATACTGAAGCACTCCTTTTAGGTTCCTGAACAGAAATTAAACACTGGTAGAGGCAAATTAACAATATTTAATGCATCTCAGAAGTAATAAAAGGAAAATTCTCTCATCCTGCTAATAGAAGGACCATGAGTGCCCCGAGGTTGCCCCTCACCCCTGCCTGCACCAAGGGGGGTTTATGTATCCTCCCATTTGGGGAGAGTGACAAAGTGCTTGTGAACAGGAAGATTTTGTAGTGTGCTCTGATCTCCCAGAGATTTTGGCTGTGTCTCATCTCCTCGAGGAGCTCTGGCCACAGAAGATGAGCACCCTCAGCCAAGAACATTTTGTCTCCACATCTTGTATGCTTTCCTCTTTTCTTCATTGTTGTGCAGTCCTGAGGGGCAATGCTGTCTCAGGGCATTGCACGGGGGCTGGCGGCTTCTCTGGCCATCGGGTCCCAATCCGTGCAGAGTGTGAGGACAAAAGCCCAGGACACAGGGATGCTTGGCGGGATGCAGGCAGCAGGGATGGGGGACACAGACACAGATCCCGATGACACAGACAGTGGCTAGGCTCAGTGCAGATGGCCTGTCAGTGGCCTCAAGGCTTCATAAAGAGCAGCTTTGAGAAGCAAGAGATATTTCTGGCAATTCTCCCACTATTAGAGACAAAAGCTCCAGTGAAAAAATATCAAGCATAGGGTAAAGGGACCAGGCAGAGGTTGTAGCTGAAATTTGGATCTGTTGCAGTCAAAGCAATAAATTCTGGGTGAATAAAGAGGGGTCTAGCCAGAGTCAGCTCCTGGTGCAGTCCCTCACACTTCATCAATGTAGACACCTGCAGAGGCTGTTTGCATCTTGCGGGCTGGAGATTGCTTCCATGGCCAGAGATCAGGAAAGCCTCACCTGCTGGATGCAGGGCAGCACCAGCTCTGCATCCAGCTTGGCTGCTTCTCTTAGACAGCCTAGGTGAGCTATCATCCATTCTGGTGATGGGTCACCATCCTTTGTGGAAGTCCCCAGGCCCATGGTGGCACTTCGGCCATGCACCCAGCTGTACCCTCAGTCCTAAATGTGGGTATCCTGCACCAAATGCATCCCCAGTGGGTTTGCCCACACTGAAGGGAGGGACGAGAGGGAGGTAAGAGGTGGGAGTGGGCCTGTATCTCACCACACCAGCTGGAATCAGCATTATTATCTGCAGAGGCCAGAAAGGGGGAGGAGAAGGACAGAGCTGCTCACCCTCCCCTGCTCATCCTC
Source organism: Caprimulgus europaeus (assembly GCA_907165065.1). The sequence continues at coordinate 38,345,723 of OU015527.1, read as the reverse complement.
AACCCACAGCTCCCATAACATGGGAGGGTGGAGGGGGTAGGAAGGGGTGTGGTGGGAAGTGTCAGGCTCCTGTGGGCACCAGTGGTCTGCAAAAAATGGTTTTCATTCCATTTTGTGGGTGCAAACGGAAGAGCCTGTAGAACAAAGGCTATTATTAATTCCCATCTGCTGAAAGGAGACTGCAGCTGTTTTGAAAGGTTTTCCTGCAAGCAATGCAGATCTGCTCAGAATTTTAATGGTTGTTTACCAACCAAAGTGTGCCATTGAAAGAGCAAGACATTTCCAAGCAAACAAGGTGTGAACGTCATTTCAGCCTGGAAATAAACCTGTTCCTACTTGTGAATATTTTTCTGGGTGAGCAAAGATGTTTTTTGTATTTGACTGTTTCAGTTTTCAGCCATTCTTTTTTTACTCATCCTCTCCCATCTAAGAAGCATACAGAAGAAAAGATTCCTTGAAATAAGGAATACATTTTTACACAGACAAAAGGCATTTTTAGGGAGGAAAAAAACCAAACATTCTCTCTGTGTGGTCTTGTGGTGGGTTGACCCTGGCCAGAGGCCGGATGCCCACCAAAGCCCACTCTATCACTCCCCCTCCTCAAATGGGCAGGGGGAGAAAATTATAATGAAAAGCTCGTGGGTGGAGATAAGGACGGAGAGAGATCACTCAGCAATTACTGGCACGGGCAAAACAGACTCGACTTGGGGGAAAAAAAACAAATTTACTTTATTACAAATCAAAATCAGAGGAGAATGAGAAGTAAAACCAAATCTTAAAACACCTCCCCCATCCCTCCCTTCTTCCCGGGCTTAATCTCTTTCCCGATTTTCCACCTCCTCCCCCCAGCAGCACAGGGGAACAAGGAATGGGGTTGGGGTCAGTTCATCACACGGTGTTTCTGCCGCTGCTTTCTCCTCAGGGGGAGGTCTCCTTCCCCCGCACCAGCGTGGGGTCCCTCTCACGGGAGACAGTCCTCCACCAGCGGCTCCAACGTGAGTCCTTCCCATGACTGACAGTTCTTCACAAGCTGCTTTAGCATGGGTCCATTCCATGGTGTGCAGTCGTTTGAGGAAGGGACTGCTCCAGCGCAAGTCCCCCACGGGGTCACAAGTCCTGCCAGCAAACCTGCTCCGGCGTGGGCTCCTCTCTCCACGGGCTACAGGTCCTGACAGGAACCTGCTCCAGCGCGGGCTTCCCGCGGGGTCACAGCCTCCTTCGGCATCCACCTGCTCCGGCGTGGGGTCCTCCACGGGCTACAGGTGGTCATCTGCTCCACCATGGACCTCCATGGGCTGCTGGGGGACAGCCTGCTTCACCATGGTCTTCACCACAGGTTGCAGGGGAATCTCTGCTCCGGCGCCGGAGCCCATCCTCCCCCCTCCTTCTTCACTGACCTTGGTGTCTGCAGAGTTGTTTTTTCTTACATCTTCTCACTCCTCTCTCCCGCTGCAAAGTGTGCAGCTTTTTTTTCTCCCTTCCTTTTTTTTCTTAATTATGTTATCACAGAGGCGTTACTGATTGGCTCGGCCTTGGCCAGCGGCGGGTCCGTTCTTGTAGCCGGCTGGCATTGGCTGTGTTGGGTCGGACATGGGGGAAGCTTCTGGCAGCTTCTCTCACAGAAGCCACCCCATGTCCCCTCCCCTACTGCTACCAAAAACCTTGCCACGCAAACCCAATACAGGTCTCTAAATGACTGAAAGAAAACGGTAGTCCCAAATAACCACTGGTCCAAGTTGAAGTAGTATGCGCATAAATCTGGCATCTGACCGAAGATCTTAGCAAGCCCTCAAGAAAAACACAGTATAGAAAAGATTAAAGAAGGGAAAAATTAAGAGCTTTTGTTATATTCTGGGGAATGATAAGATATATGGCAGAATTTTTAACTTCTATTTTCTGCAGTGGTGATAAACTTCAAGAGGAATGTTATTGCCAAGAAATTAACATGTCTTTAGCCAAACTCTCTAGCACCTTAGTCTATCTTAGTCAGTAGGTCAAGAGAGGTTCTTCTTCCCCTTTACTCTGCCCTGGTGAGGCCACATCTGGAATATTGTGTCCAGTTCTGGGCCCCACAGTTCAAGAAGGACAGGGAGCTGCTTGAGAGAGTCCAGCGAAGAGCCACCAAAATGATTAAGGGAGTGGAACATCTCCCTTATGAGGAAAGGCTGAGGGAGCTGGGGCTCTTTAGCTTGGAGAAGAGGAGACTGAGGGGGGACCTGATTAATGTTTATAAATATTTGAATGGTGAGTGTCAGGAGGATGGGGCCAGGCTCTTCACAGTGATGACCAATGATAGGACAAGGGGCAATGGGTGTAAGCTGGAACACAGGAGGTTCCGCTTAAATTTGAGAAAGAACTTCTTTACAGTAAGGGTGACAGAGCACTGGAACAGGCTGCCCAGGGAGGTTGTGGAGTCTCCTTCTCTGGAGACATTCAAGACCCGCCTGGACGCCTTCCTGTGCGAACTCATCTAGGTGTTCCTGCTCCAGCAGGGGGATTGGACTAGATGATCTTTTGAGGTCCCTTCCAATCCCTAATATTCTGTGATTCTGTGATACCTGTTATTTATGTCAGGAATTAAGTCCCTGTGACCATGTCTGTGCTTTATAGCTGTGTATAACTATAAGCCCTGCTTCTGTGATACTAATACATGCAGTTTCTTTGTGACATGTACATCATACATAGCTGTAAGGAGCACTAGAGAAATGCCTTAGATAGATACAAATAAACAAAGAGTTTTCACTTCAATGCGTTTGCAATCCAAGCTCTTTTTCTTTATCCCAGTGAACTTTAAACTGTCTGATCTGCAGAGGGTATTTACAGCTGAAATGACAGTCCATGAACACAGCCTAGCATTCCTAGTATCACTGCTGCAATTGGGGGATGGGAAAGATCCACGAGCATCCACTATTTAATCAAAAAGTTATGAGCGTCCTACATTTAGAGAGGACTGCTTGAGAAACTGAGAAGATAAGAGAGCTAAGTGGCATAGTAAATGGTGGCCAGGAAATGACCGGGAAATTAATATAACATTGAGGCAGTGCTAAGAAGAGGGCTGGACATCCTGCTGCTATTCCATTGGGTCATGCAGCTGAAAATATTAGTGAGAAAATTAAACTATTCATCTTTCACTAAGACAGAAAGGGAAAGTGATCTGGACAGTCTGACCTCCTAATCTGAGTTAAGTCAACACATAAACAATAAAAATGGACTAATATTTCAAGGAATTTCTTTTTAACAACCGTAGCAGTTCAAGTTACCATAAGTTATTTTCCTGTAATGTAATAGAAACCCACTAAACGGTCGCTATTTGACTTCTGCTAATGGAGACACTAAGGCTCTCTGTGTGTTGTGTGTTTCTACTGTGTGAAACTACTGTAATGTTACAGAAACTACTACTCTACTACTGAGATGGCTTTCACCCATATAGGACATGAATTTATTCTCTCTTAATAGGTGGTAAGCTTCAGCTTTGCATAATGGCAGTGCAAAGTGAATTTCTACTTCATGCTAGCTAATTCATAGCAGCTAACTTCTAAGCATGTGACCGGAAACAGCTGTGGACTGATAAATATTAGAGATTATTAAATATTTTTTTTTTAGAAATATCACACTTGCCCATTCCTAACAAATACTTTTTCTGCTCTGCAGTTCAGCATAGCACAAACAATGACTGAAACAAGAGTTTAAAAAAAATTAAAAAGGGAAATCAGAGGGGTGATAAACACAATAGAGTTAATAGCATAGTCTAAAATGGCCAGAGAGATCAACTGAGTAAGCCAAGGGAAGAAATCACAGAATGATGAAATGGTAGGGGTTGGAAGGGACCTTTGGAGATCACGTAGTATAATGCCACTGACAAAGCAGGTTCACCCAGAGCAAGTTGCACAGGACTGCATCCAGGTGGGTTTTAAACATCTCCAGAGATGGAGACTCCACACCCTCTCTGGGCAGCCTGTCCCAGTGCTCTGTCACCCTCACAGTAAAGAAGTTTTTCCTCATGTTTAAGTGGAACCTCCTGTGTTCCAGCTTGTGCCCATTGCTCCTTGTCCTATCGCTGGCCACCACTGAAAAGAGTCTGGCCCCATCCTCCTGATCCACCCTTTAGATATTTATAAACATTAATAAGGTTCCCTTTCAATCTTCTCTTCTCTAGGCTAAACAGACCCAGCTCTCTCTTCCTCATAAGATACTCTTACTGCCCAGTGCTTTTCTGATTAACAAACTTGATGCTATCCCACCTTTTAGAAAAATTAAGTAAGATTTAACTACATAATACAGCCACTCCCAATCTTCTTTATTCATGCTGACATTCATGGACATGATTTCTAAGAATCTAGGCACTTTGATTTACTATGAGATAGTATCAATAAAACACATTACCTAGCGTGGTTTAATACTCTACAAGATTTTACCAATGCTCTGTCTGTATGTATGTACGGAATCATAGAATCGTAGAATGGTTTGGATTGGAAGGGACCTCCAAAGACAATCTAGTCCAACTTCCCTGCAATGAGCAGGGACATCTTCAAGGAGATCAAGTTGCTCAGAGCCCAGTCCAACCTGACCTTGAATATTTCCAGAGATGGGACATCTATCACCTCTCCCGGCAACATGTTTCAGTGTTTCACCATTCTCATCTTAAAAAATTTCTTCCTTATATCTAGTCTAAATCTACCTTCTTTTAGCTTAAAACTATTACCCCTTGTCCTACCACTACAGGCCCTGCTAAAATGTTTGTCCCCATCTTTCTTATAATCCCCCATTAAGTGTTGAAAGGCTGCAATAAGATCTCCCTGGAGCCTTCTCTTCTCCAGGCTGAACAGCCCCAACTCTCTCAGCCTGTCCTCATAGGAGGGGTGCTCCAGCCCTTGGATCATCCTCATGGCCTCCTCTGGACTCATTCTAACAGGTCCATGTCTTTCCTGTACTGAGGACTCCACATCTAGACACAGTACTCCAAGTGAGGTCTCACCAGAGCAGAGTAGAGGGGCAGAATCACCTCCCTCAACCAGACAACACTTCTTTTGATGCAGCTCAGGATATGGTTGGCTTTCTGGCCTGAAAGTGCACTTTGCCAGCTCACGTCCAGCTTTTCATCCACTAGTACTCCCTAGTCCTTCTCCACAGGGCTGCTTTCAATCTCTTCATCCCCCAGCTTGTATTGATACTAGGTGTTGCCCCAAACCAGGTGCAGGACCTTGCAGGACCTTGCACTTGGCTTTGTCAAACCTCATGAGGTTCACATGGGCCTGCTTCTCAAGCTTGTCCAGGTCCCTTTGAATTGCATCCCATCCCTCAGGTGCATCAACTCTAACACTCAGCCTGGTGTCATCAGCAAACTTCCCAAGGGTGCACTCAATGGGAATATCTATGTCATTGATTAAGATATTAAATAGCACTTGTCCTGATATTGGCACCAGAGGGACACCACTCATAACTGGTCCCCATCTGGACACTGAGCTGTTGACCACTACCCTCTGGATGTGACTATCCAACCAATTCCTTGTCCACCAAACAGGCTAACCATCAAATCCATATCTCACCAATTTAGAGAGAAAAATGTTGTGGGCAACATGTCAAAGGCCTTACAGAAGTCCAGATAGATGACATCTGTAGTTCTTCCCTTGTCCACTGATGTAGTCACTCCTTTATAGGTTTGCTCTCATAAGAAAGTCTCCCCTTCAGTTACTCACCGCCAGAGCTCTGCAGCTTGGTGCAGTATTGTTAGCCTCACAGCACTGTGGGAATGGGCATACAGCAGTGAGCTCATTATCCATATCATCCCAAACTCCTTACTTTCCTACACAAACTGGCCCAGAAACCAGGGCTGAACAGGCTTCTAAACAAGTGTGAAACACAGGAGCACTAGGAAACATCCTTATCTCCCATTTTGGCTCAACATCCTTTCCAGATGTGAGTTCTCACTGTCTGGCTGTTGCAATGACCTAGTAAATACCTTCTCTCTCAGTGCTTCTGGACCTGTCTCCTCTACCTCAAAATGCTAAGCACTCACTGAGTTCCCACATCCTTGCAGTAGCTCTAAACCATGCTGTGTAATGTGTGCACGCCATGCAAAGCGTGGCTCATACACCTTGTCACTGCTGACACTTGGGACAAAACAATGTGCCAGCATTAGTCGCAGCTGCGGGTCTTTATGGACACACAACATGGGCCATGACATGGAGAACTAGGGACTTCCAGCAAGACCTATAGTAGTTTTACATGAGGAGCAAAGACCTGAGGTGTAGGAAACTAGCACCCTTTGGGTTTGAATATAAATTCTCATAAGGAGTCAAGGAAGTTTGTGCTCAAAGCTGGTTATGGGCCTGCACTGCTACAGAAAACACAAAAAGAAGTGTGGGCCTCTACCAAATGAGCTAAGCCAGTAGCAAGAGTTGGCAGCAGAGGACTGCAGGAGTGGATTCAGTGAGGAGAGGTCAGGAACGGTCCCATGCCAGACGTAGATGGTGGTAGTCAGTGCTAAAATGGACCCATCATGGGCAAGAGGCAAGCAGTCTATCAGTCAAATTGGTGCTGCCACCAGGAAAACATATTTATGAAAGGGTAAAAAACCTCTTTCACCAGTTTTGAGAAAGAGGAGTGAGACAAATGTGGGCAAAACAGCATTGCAGACATCAAGGTCAGTGAAGGAGAAGGGGAGGAGTTGCTCCAAGTGCTGGAGCAGAGGTTCCCCTGCAGCCCATGGTGAAGACCAGGGGGAAGTCCCTTGCAGCCCACGGAGGACCATGCTGAAGCAGATATCCACACTGCAGCTCATGAATGACCCCACAGCACAGCAGGTAGACATCACCTGAAGGAAGCTACAACCTGTGGAGAGGAGTCCACACAGGAATAGGTTTTCTATCAGGACCTGTGAACCCATGGGGGATCTATGCTGGAGCAATCTGTTCCTGAAGGACTGTACCTCATGGGAGTGACTTGTGCTGGAGCAGTTCTTGAACTGCAGCCCATGGAAAAGACTCATATTTGAGCAGTTCATGAAGAACTGTATCCTGTGGGAGGGACTTAATGCTGTAGCAGAGAAACAGTGTGAGGAGGAAGGAGCAGCAGAGAGGAACTGTTAGGGGCTGAAGACAATCTCTGTCCCTCATCCTCCTGTGCTGCTTTTGGGGAGGAGGTAGAAGAGTCGGGATCGAAGGAGTGAAGTTGAGCCTGGGGGTATGGAGGGGAAGTTGTTTGTTGTTGTCCTTGTTTTTCACCATACTGCTCTATTTTTAATTAGCAATAAATTAATTTTCCCCAAGTCAAGTCTGTTTTGCATGTTGTTGTAGTTGGTAAGTGATCTTCCTGTCCTTATCAAAACCCACAAGTTTTTCCATCTTATTCTTTCTTGTGGTGTCAACCCATCACAGCCAATAATTACTTCTTGCCTGGACCACCAGAAAAATACTGTTGATGTTTAGGTACAGAACACATTAGATTTTCCAGACAATAATAAGTTTTTAAAGGACTAGAAAACTTCCTTAGTGAAAGCAACTTATCTCCAACTCTTCTTAAAGAAAGTGACACTGAAATTACTACAGCAATAATCTCAGCAAAGGTATAGCACTACCTAATCAGCATCGTGCAATGTGACACAATTAGTTCACAAACTACTCCCCTGTTTCCAGTGTATTCTGCAAGCCTCTGTCAATGTATAGGTCACTGTAAACATGCAGAAGTCCTGCAGAATTAAAAGATACAGATTGACTCCTTCTGTTCTTATTTGGACACTTATTCACACACTTAGAAACTCATGCAGATGCTTGGGAGTAGACCTGTTATGTGATTGACCACGTGAGTTGTGGTTTATTAGATGTTGCCAAAGGCCCTTATGGGCCAGATTACATCTCCCGTGTTGTCCCTTCAGTTAGAAGGCAGAGGACTAACTTGGGCAGTTAGCCCAGCTAACCCTGTGTGAAACATCAACATGCCGTATCTCAGACAAATGGAAAGCTTCCTGACACAATAGTGTTTTGTAGAAACTGCACTTTTCTATTATAAAACTACTTTAAAAATCCTGACCAGCTTCTTTGCCCAAGAAAAATCTATCAGTCTTTTGCTCAGGACTCTATATTTCAAATGCTATAAAAATCAACTTTGTCTTCAAAGATAATTTCACTTCAAAATTCTAATTAAAGCCAACAAGAGCTGAGACTGCTCAGCGCAGGCCTTTTAATTTTAGATTAGCCAAGTCATCAATTTGAAACAGGAACTGACCAAATAAATATGACAAAGTAGAAATGAAAAATTGTCTTTTAGAAATACTCTGCCATTTATTCAAAACAGACCAAGCAGAACACCTGGCTCCTTAATACAGAACAGTAGTTGGGGCAGCTCCATTAGGGGAAATTGATTTCAGCAGAGACAGTCTTGGGTAAAAAAGTTATTTCCAAAAAAAGTCATATGGAACCACTTGTTATTCCCTCCTCTTCCTTTTCAAATCTGCTCCTGGGAAAAATCTTTCAGGAGCAAGAGCTTAAACATAGCTTCCTTGTGTCTGCTTCCAACAGAATTTTTCATGTTCTACTTCTGATTAAAGGATCTGTTCTCATCATGTTTACACAAACACCACATTTCATGGTTTCCAGATTCCAGTTCTAATTCCTTTGGCTACTATTGCTCTCCTTGTTCCCCTTCACCTCCTGTTAAAGAAATGATTATCTCACATGAATCATTTATTGAATGTCCAAATTCAGTTAAAAGAATTGCACCAGGAGGAATGAAAAATGAAGATCTCAAAGTAACTGAAAACAGAAGTACTACTAAAGGTTAGAGCTCCATTACTCCCCTTTGTACACAGCTATTCTGTCTATGAAAAGATGTTATAGTTGGTTCATTTAATCATTGGGTCTCTTCCTGTAAAAAGCCAGTGAGGAGCCTTTCTCCATTCATTAATATTCACAGCACCACTAAATTCAGTTTCATTTTCAGTGGCTGGTAAAGAAGTCCAGCATCTTGTGAGGTCAAATGTTTTTTTGGTCACAGAAGCAGCGATGAATTTGGGTAGGAAACCAAAACTGAAAGTAGGATGGAGTTCTGGTTTCAGCTCGAATAGAGATAATTTTCTTCTTAGTAGCTAAAATAGCACAATGTTTTGGATTTAGTATGGGATTTGGTATGGGAAGAATGGGGATAACATACTGATGTTTTTGTTGTGTTAAAAAATCAAGGACTTTTCAACTTCCTATGTTTTGCTAGTCTGCAGGTGCAGAAAAAGCTGGGACGAGTATAGTCAGAATAACAGACCCAGATTGGCATTTGGGATGGGATATTCCATACCATATAATGTCATGTTCAGTATATAAATGAGGGTTGGCCGGAAAGCTCCCCCTCTCTTCTGCAATTGTGGTTTCAGGATTTTATATCCTCCAGGATCACTAGCCAGGAACAAGCTGGATATTGGTTGGTGGATGATGAGCAATTGCACAGTGCATCATTTGTTTTTATATGCTACGATTACTACAATTATTATTTTAATTCTATTTTATTTCCCTTATCAAATTGTTTTATCTCAACCTATGAGTCTCCTTACCTTTACCCCTCTAATTCTCTCTCCTGTTCCCTGGGATGGGGGATGGTAAGCAAGCGGCTGTTTGGTGTTTGGCTCCCCATCAAGTTAAACTACAACAGATGACAAAACTTCTGCTTTGATAGAAAATGAAATCTCCAGGTCAGGAAAACAATCAAGCTGATTGTTGTCATGCTGTTTCAAGAAATCCAAGTTCACATCTTAGAATTGCTTAGGTTTCATGTAGCAACCTACAGTAAATCTTTACATTTCTCTGTAAAAGTAAGAGAAATTAAGCTACAGTTCATTTGCCCTTTTTCTGCCTTGCCTTCTTGTCTGTCTTGCTTCTATATATCACATGCTTCTTAGGAATGACGGATCTAACTTGTTTTCTCTGTATGTTTCACAGAATGGTGGAGATTTGAAGGTCATCTGGTCCAACCCCCATGCTCAAGCAGGGCCACCTAAAGCAGGTTGCCCAGGACCATATCCAGATGGCTTTTGAAGATCTCCAAGGACAGAGATTCCACCACCTCTCTGGGCAACTTGTGCCAATGTGCAGTCAGGATACATACAAACTTTATAAATGTTTTAGAAACTCCTTGTGTAAGCTTATACAAAATTTATACATTGCCTAGACAGAAGAGCCCTTTCCTTGTCTGGTAAGTGGAAGCTACCAAAAATAAGGAGCAAGAGAAGCACAAGGGTTTGTACACATGCAAGTATTTGGGTTCCAGGAGCAAGTAACAAAACACTTCAGTACAAAATTATGCTTGTAATCATTTTGTCTTACATGAGGAATTAAAGACTGTTTTATCTCCTTAACGCTGTTTAAGCACTTCAGTCACTACTGAAACAGCATGAAAATGGTCAATATTAGAGTGGAGAATTCAGTGCCTGCCTAATGAAGAAGGGCTTGAGAATCACTATTCTAACACTGTTCAGGGAAACTCATACTCTACTAACATGAGCTGGTATATACCATGTTGTACTGCTGTATATTCAGATTGTCCATTGCCTCAGTGACATTCATGTTAGCTCTAAGTTTGGCTGAAAATCAGTGTGGTTTTTGGCCAGGTAGAGGTTAGCAGGAAGACAGCTGTTCTGTTGGTAGACTGGGCTTGGCTCCTAGCAGTGGTGGAAAGCATGCTTTTTCTTCCTAAACTTGTTTCCTTCACACTTTGGATTGCAGGTAACCTGGGGCTGAGTTTACCTCACAGTACAGGTGGTACCTTTTAACAATACTTTTGGCTGCAGTCTCTCCTTTCTAATTCAAATAGATTTTGAAATTATTTGCAAAGCACAAAGCTTTTCCAAAAGACAATGAATCAGTCAAACAAATATCCTTAACTGTCTGATTTGGGATAGAGGGAAGAAAAACTGGCATAAACTTAAAGATTGCATTCATTTAGCTAGTCTGGGATTAACTTGTCATGGACCCCTCCAGCTGTCAGTAATGTGTAAGTATATATCTGTGTCTGTGCATGTTTGTGTGCTGCAAAGAACAAAGATCATATTAAATGCTGGTCATTTAATCAACTTACATTCTGCTACCATTCCGGTTATTTGGCTCCAATGCCCATAAAGAGCATAACAGGAAGAAGTGGGAAACTTGCTCGGCAGTGGCTTTTTGCTAAGGGTAGCAGAATTCCTGAAAACTAGCTTTAAAAGAGCATTTCTGTGTTGTCTTTGTTTTTTGTTTTTATTAAATTTCAATTTAACAACTTGATCATAATCTGCTGAATATGAAACACATGCAATAGATCACATAAAATTCCATCCTGTAAACATTTGGGCGGTGCAAAACACCTAGCAGAACTACAGTGTCCTGTCTCAGTGACTCAGAAACCTACCATGTCCCTATAGGGATTTCTTGGTGTCATCATTATTTGCCCACCCAGGCAATACAGATGTCTCACACTTTTGTGGTCTCTTTCCAATGCACATCCAAATTAACTCTGCATTACTGAGCAAGTTAATTCTTTGCACCCAGCCCTGTAACCTTCACTCACTTTTCTCTTCTAACAGCTCTCTGCTGATTAAGCCACCCTAAAAGGGATAGCATGAGAACAATGCAGTTCGCTTTTTTTATTTGCTGGACAGGTAAAAATCACAAAATGCTAGTGGGGTTGAACGCTTCTACTTGGCCCAAGTTGAAAATCATTCTGAACGTAGTCATCAATTTCATATGCACAGGGTAGAGTCAATGTGCAATAATCTCATACAAAATCCAGACAGCTTTATATCATTCATAAAGGCCAGATCCTTATTGTTTTTCACAAAGAGGATGGGGATAAAATAATTTTCCTGCTACCATATTTCACAACAGACATATGTCCAGCTTTTATTTAGTGACTATGAAACCTGAATGCTTTGCACAGTCAAAAGGTGAAGCTGGTTTAGTGCACAAATATTTTTTTTTTGTTTTTAAATTACGCGAAATCAGCTGGAGAAACACCTTGGCCAACCTGAAGTTCTCAGCTCCAGAATTCTTCCCATGAAAGAAGCATTCTGACCCACAACATGGCCTTCTAACACCATTTACTAAAACAAACCTATAATTCTGCTTCCAAGACGGTGTCATTACAGTACTTCTTGCACCACATCTGCCTCAACTAAATGTGAAACACTTTTAGGAAACTCCTGTTTTGTTAGACCAATATAAATCCAAAGGAGAATAAAATCAGTCAAGCCACTATTTTCTTACATCATCAGAGGTCCAGATTATTCAGATCATGCTACACATTGCTAGCATATATATTCCATGAGTGTTTTTAGCTCTATTGCAGCTAAAAGAAAAATTTCAGAGAATGAACCTTTTTCCTACCACTATACATCTCGTATATGTTGCCTTTCAACTATATTGCCAGCACACATATGCAAAGAAAAAAAAAAAAAAAAAGGCAGACAGAACTCTGATCAGTGAATGTTTTATATCCTTGGAGTTCTATTTTACAGTCATAGGGAAACTTCAGAAGAAAGAATAGGTTTTAAGAAGGAAACAACACTTCTAATTTTTACTTCAGAAAAAATGCTGACAACACAGCACAGTTCTGTGGAAATATTTAACTGTTGGACACCTTTTTTCAGCATAAGCACCACAAAGAAAGGCACTTTTTAATTTTTTTTTTTTGCTCATTTGCTCTTTATTTGTAAAATGCCCTGACAAGATGGACGAACATCAAAAGAGCTGATGACAGGTATTGATCCAGTTACATGGATTCAAGATAACATGGAATAATTCACATTGACATTTCACAGGACAAGTGCATAGACAGGGCAAAACCACGAAATCATGGTTTGTAGAGTTGTCAAGCAAACTGTTTGTATCTGTATTAATGTGATAACTTGCTCTAACCAGAGAAGTATTTCCTATGAAGAAATGTTTTATAAGTAGCATAAGCAATACCTTCCTTTAAGTTTGATTTACTAAGCCAAAGTCCATTGTACTACTCAAAACACACAGCCTTCCATATAAATTTAGAGTTATTTCTTTCAGCCTTTTTAATCAGTGCTAGAGAAAGATATCACCTCTGATTTAATCTGTGATAATCTCTTCATTCATGGCACAGCAGCACTGAATTTTAACCTAAACCAGGCAAGTTGCATTCTCTTTTTAGATACAGACAATGTTCTCCAAATGAACTGAAGAGGTACGTGCTTGCTTTCATTGGCAGGTTTGGGGTTTTAAATAAAATATTTTCTTCTAATTTTCATTTGAAATCAGATAAAGCTGGTTTTCAGTGACTTCATATCAGTGGTTTAAAGGGAGAAAGATCTAGGTCATCTTTGTGCTGAAATTAGGTATTTTCTTTGTATCATAGGTAGAAAGGGCACTTTCTATCATTAAGCAATCAATAATTAACAATTGAATAATGAATCAAAGATTCAAGCCTTGGAAATCTATAAACACCTCCTTACCTTTATTTGTGTAATTGGAATTAAAGTGACCTTGTGCATATGCTTTGGTAGGGTCAGGGCCAAAGTTAAAACAGCAGAAAGAAGCTTTTTGGAAGCATGGGCAACAGTTTTAACTTCGTGTATTTTCAGTAAGGAGGGTAATTAGCCATCCAGACATGAACAAAGCATATTAACTTCTTCTGGAAAGTTGGCAAATCATGATTAAAAGCTTTGCTATGGAACTACTGAAGTGATGGCTTTCAAAGTTTCATTTTTGCTAAATCACAGCCATCTTTCACTGAGACAATCAGTGGCACTTATTATACTCATTAAGTCCTTTCTTAGAACCAGAAATTCAGACTTTGGCCTCATGTGGCTTTGGCACTACCAGATGTTCACATAAAATCACCAGGACTCATTTGCTCGTTTTTGTTTGTTTAGAGCTCTTCCTCCTTCCTCTCATCTCACATTTCAGCATAGTGTAGCTATACTTTTTTTTCCTCAAACTTTCAAAAACAATTCAGCCTCAAGCAAAGCCCCCGCACACAGCTTCAGGCTGGTAGGAGGAAGAGAAAGTTAGGAGTGAATCATGCCAGAGACGTGTGGATGACTGCCTGGAGGGTTCTGGCTAGGGTTATGCGTCAAGCTTCTCAAGTGCTTTTCCTCTGTAGATCTCGCAGAAGTTCACAGATGTTAAAAACGATTAGTCATGCTGAAGGACTTGACACACATTAAATGCACGTTAGTTTTTCCCCAGACCTCATAGTAAGCTGCAGCTTTACAAAGAGTTGAAGCTAGGCCATGCGATCTCTAGTGCCAGGCGTTTTTCTCCAGCATGCCATTGCCTTTCAATACATTGCTTATGATTGGTTTTGAGCAGCGTAAATATTGTGTAGCCATGAATGGAGCGTGACATCCAAGGTTCCTGAAGTCAGACTCTGAAATCCATTTAATGCTATGCTTAAATAATAGCTATGCTTGTGAACATTTTACAGTAGGCAAATGCTGCCACAGATGTCAGTGGAACAGCCTTCCCACTCCCTCCTAGGTGAAACAAAATTCATCAAAAAAAAGCCACTTTCCCTAAGCAGAATTATTTTCCCTTCTCCACTCCTCTCTTCCTTCATTGCATCAATTTCATGTTCCTTATGCTTTCCTTCAACACCTTTTTACCACATAATCCCTTACAACTTCAGTTTTGCTCTCCCCTTTCTAAAGGCACCAGTCCAAAACACCTTCTTCCTAGTTGTAGCCATCTCTCTGCTTTCTTTCTATCTGACCTGTACTTTAAATACTCTCTTTAAACTGTGCTCCTCTTAGGCTAAACAAGAAGAGTGTGACCAATATGCTCTTAAAACCCCTTTTCTAGACTTCTAGCTGTCTTCAAGCAAGAAATAAAGCCGTTAATAGTGGGGCAGCAGTTCCAGATTGGCTGCTCTCCTTTTCAAACTTGAAGTTATTCCTCTTTTATTCTTTTTCTTTCTGCTATTTTTCACTTAGTCAGATTACAAGGAAGGATTCATACTGCCTATGGGTGGCATCTACAGGGTCTGTGTTTCTACCTTCCTCTGAATAACTCTGTTAACCACTGGAAACAGTTAACTTCCGAAGGAGCTGAGGACAGAAGGAAAGGGGAGAGAAGAGAAGCTCTGAGTCACTTCTGCAGGTACTTACCAGCTGGGTCAGATATCCTCTGACTGGATCTGTTACGCTGCCCCTAAGGATTATGTTCAGCAAAGGTCTGTGACAGCACTCTGCCAAAAGTACTCTTCGGTGTATAATAACAGAGACACGCTGAGGATGAGATAGTACAGAGCCTCTTACAGATGTTCTTCCTATTGGCAGCTCCTTCCACATAAGCAGTTTACCCAGGCATTGCATCCTGCAGATTATCATTTTAATGACCCTGCTCCTCTGGAAAAAAATTTTTAAAAGCACCTTCTCATGTTGTTTTCTTTCTTGCTCAGTACCGGATCCAGGCTCTCCCCTGTGCTAAACGAAAGGTTATAATAACAAGGGCTCACAGTGCTTTTAGTTTTCGTTAAAGCATACAGAGGGATGTGTCAGCTGCAGGGCAGACACGGAAGATGCAAACACAACATGGGACTGGTTTGTGTTTATATATACTTATGCAGGCTTTCCTGAAAGTCTTGGAAGTCTCTCTCACATACAAACAAAGAAAGTTTATTGATTACAGATATTAACTTCAAAAAAAAAAGAGTTTTCTGCATGATTTTTCACACTTATCTAAAGCAGATAGTGCTTTCCATAGCAACATTTTCTGAAATGAAAAAGAAGGCGAAAAGAGCTCAATCATCTTACCTGTTTTCAACAATATTTGTAATATCTTGGCTGCTCTGTAAATTTTATTTATTCACTGGCATGTCAAAAAAGAAAAAGGAGGAAAAAAAATCCTTTTGGTAAAATGGGATAAGATCACCTCTTAGCCACTAAAGTATCAATCTCTAGCATCTGTTCTACAAAGTGAGTTTCACATTTATGTATATATCACTGATTAAAATCAGATTAATATTTAAACAAGTATTTTATTAAGGGTCTGAACCTAGAGAGGAGATGAAGATAACACAATAACTTTTACAGGTGAAATAGCTGAAATACAAAGATACCCATTTCACTGTTTTTCACAGAAATGGAAGTGCCACAGTGAGCTGTAAGTATCTTTTTTTTTCCATCCCCATGAGTCTTTGCAAGCTTTATTTTGCCTCTCTCTCAGATGTTTTGATCCACTTTTTTGTTCCCATCCTTGAAGAAACAGACAAGGAGAAGCAGGCAAGGTAGATGGTAAGGCCTAACTTAATTAATTCTTAATGCAAAAAGATGTCTCAGTAGTAGCAGAAACTTCAGACAGAGAAGAAACAGGGGAAACCGGAAATATTATCTTGGAAATTAGAGATCTAGTGGATCTTTGTGCAGTACAACAAAATTTTTAAAATACTGTAATATAGCAGTAACTGTTCTGTGCTGCACAAGTATCATTTTACCTTCAGAATTGCTCAGCAGAGGGCTTTTTTTCCCCTTGGTCAGCTGAAGACACTCATGTTATTAGGAAAGAGTGTCAGGAAACGAATATAAATGTTATTGTGAAAGGAAACCTTTTTCAACTCCCAGGATTACAGTTTAACACAGCTGCACCCCAAGAGAACAATAGTGAGATTTATTTCTTTTATAAGTCTCAATTTTATAAAGAATAAAAAAGTCCTGTTAAAGAAAGCTGTGAGCACAAGAACTGTCTGGGAGGATGTGAACACAAAAGAGAGGAAGAAAGAGCACAAGAGAGCAGGGATGTGCATGTACTTATGAAAGGGAAAATAAACTTATTTCCATCTAATAGTTAGCTCATTTCTTTTGAGCTTACCTAAAGAAAAATAAAATTAATCATAAAACCTCTAACATTCTAAGCAAAAAGCCTGAGTAGGAAGTATGGCTTATTTTACACACTCTCAATAAGCACCATGTAGCTATGTGCAAAGCACAAAAACTGGGCAGCCAGGCAAAGGGTCGACCTGTGTTTGTGCAGCATATCGCAGTCCCTTTGCAAAAACAAGTCCCAGGGGGTGATTTTCTTGTCTCCCAATGGCCTGCCACAGCTGCCTGACATCTTATTTTTAATGTATATTTTGCTCTTGCCATAAGACAAGCTACTTTGAATCTCTGATGGTTCATGTTGTGCTGGCTGCTTGCCTGTGGGGCAGGTACATGTGCCTCGGCACCTCACGCAGCTGCAGAGGCACTGGCATACGCTCAGATCAGCAGCAGAGGATGTGGAAGCTGGGCTCAAGGATGCTGGGATGTGTTTTATGCCTTGCTAGTCAGTACCTGGGAAAGCCTTAGCAATTCTCTTTGTCTCTTTGTCTCTTCCACTTTTTGTGTGAAGCTTTCTGTATAAAGCCTTTCTGAATTGGTGGACTTTCTTTTACCGCAGGTGTCTCCCCAGAGTGCACCTCCTCCCTGTCTGCGACAGCCATTGCTATCTGACTGGTTGTGAAGGGATGCTGTTCCCTACCAGTGACCCAGCGCTCAGACCCCCGCTGGTCCTCGGAATGCTGCCATTGCAGCCAACCCAGGAAAGTTCTCGTGCCTGGGGAGGAGATCAGTCAACGGGAAATCACATTCAATGCAGTGACCATGTTGAGTCTGCAAGAAACCTCCTACCCCCAGTTCGCTGTTTTGCAGCTGAGACAAGCAAGTCTGCTTCTCAGCTGAGAAAACAGAACAGCTATTCATGTACATTATGAAAAATAAAAGCTGAGAAAACAGAAACAATAAAAAGCAAAGCCCAACCACCAGAAACAACCACTAAGAGTATAGTACAGGCTACCAAAAGAGATCTTCCCTGCATTTACTTCACTGATACATATTTAAGCTGCTCCCATTGGTCTGTGAAGTTATTGTTGTGGATGGGGGTAAAAGAAATGATGTCATTTTATGAGAAATGCATAAAAATAACTGCTCAGCTACCTTGTCAAGTACTGTATTAGAAGTCAGAAGTAGTTCAAACTCCTTTCATTTGGAAAATATTTTTTTCCAGAGAGTATGGCATTTCTTCACCACCTACCCTAAACGACCAGTATCACAGTTTCCTCTGACAGTAGTTTCTGCATGTCAGTTCAGAAACATCAGCATTGAAATATGGGAAAAGTTATACATTTTGGCTATAACAGAGTGCTCAGTCAGGAGATTTTTTACTTCCAGATCTGCTGTGGATATAAATTTCTCTGGCAGATCCATTGACCCTTCCGTGTTTCAGTTTCCTGGTTTACAAACAAAGAATCAGCTATTTTTAAATTGTTGTGAGAAGCCAAGATGTTATTTTCTGTGTACAAAACCAAAATACTGTTTTTTGAAATGTGGCCAGCCACCACCCTCTGTTATTAGAGAAACTATATTATCATGTGAAAGACACAAATGTCCATGTGCTACTGTTCAGATGTAAAATGGGAACTCAATTTTCATTTTTATATGAAGCATCTGAAAACAAGTGTATTTCAGAAGGAAGGTAGAGCCTTTGAAAACCGATGGTAGCCATACTGTATCTCCTTACAGCTGCCTCCATTTTTCCTTCTATTCCTACATGTATATCAAAAGTAGAATAAAGGAGGAGCAGTATAAAAAAGTGCCAAGTGTTATGAAGGAAATTGGTACACAAATAAAATCAAGAAAGCTTCCCACTGATTTAAAACGATTCAGCTTTTTAGGCTTGAAAAGAATTGTTTTGCTCTACAAGACAAAAAAAAAACAGTTAAATAGTCCAGAACCAGTTCTACTTTCTCAAGCAAAGAACTGAGTGATCGTGGATTTATTATAAAGATGTAATTTTATTTTTATAGCAATTTTGAAAAAATAATTATCTGACTTATTCTTTGCATCATTGTCATCCCTTCCTTTTAGATAGGAAGGTTGCATTTCACTTTATGTCATTACTCGCAGACATCCAGCAATGTGTTAAAGTCAGTATTTCCAATATTTAACTTTTTTAATCTCTACTTGTCTGCCACCAGTTTTCAGAGAATGAAAGAAAGAGATGTTCACAGTGTTGACTTGGTTTCTATTAAATAGCCATTCTCAGATGCTTGGCCCTATGTTTTAGAGTATGCAATAGTAAGAAACTTCTCCCAAAAAGCTGGAAACTCTTTCAAATCTTTGAGAAAAAATTTAGTCTCTGAACTTGCCCCTAACAATAGTATCATAAAAGACTCCAGAACAAACTTGCCTCTGCCATAATTCAAAGGGATAGCAATGAAATTAAATTAGGAATGTTTTTGGCTCCAGAACTTAGACCAGTCTGTTTCTAATGGGTCCTGTAATAAAACCAGTATCCAGACTTCCTGGTTTGGAGCAGATGTTTTCCATTCCTTTGCATACAGTGGCACCAATAAATATCATGCAATTTCTTAGACCATCCACAGTAATAACACTTACCTGAGCTAAGGATGCATTACTAACCCTGGCTACTAAATGCTCACATGTGTTATAAAAGGTCGGTGCAATGATCATCCACCTACACTTCAAAAAGAGTGGGCTCTGCTATCTCCATAAGAATGTCCTTCTCCTTTTCCTGGACCAACACTGTCTCTCAGACTTCAAGCTGAAGGCAGGAGAGAGACAGAGGTTTCCTCCACCATGGTCATGCATGGAGCCAAGCAGAGTCCCATTCAGTGCAGCCCTCATGAAGCCATTAGCAAGTAAATGTGCTATCAATTTTGCCCCAACAGTGTGGCAGAGAGAATGACAGCAGGGATACCTCTAGCTGTTTCTCAGACAGACAGATGGAGGCTCGAGGTGCAAAAAATTTGGAGTATTTTCTGTGAGGGAATATCTCCCTTCTGGGAATGTCCCCTATTTAGCTACCAGGCTCTCATAGCTTTTATTGAGTGAGAAACCACCCACCATTTATTTTGTGGGATTTACAAAACCAAAATGACACTCAGAATTTAAACAACCAAAGGGTCAAAAGCTTCTTAAAAAAAAAAAAAAGTCAGAGTGGAATGCCAGAAATTATTATAGAATTCTCTCTTACTAGTGGAAGGTGTCAGGCCTTTGCTATTTCCAGAGCACCCAGAAGAGCACATTAATTCTCTCATCTCCAGTCTTTTCAATTTAGATATCTACATCTTTCTGTCAGAAATAATCTCCAAAAGGGGAGGAAAGAAGAAGTGGAGAAGGAAATTTCTTACAACTTGCACATGCTGCAGTCAGAAACCAACTTTGCCTTCCTAGTAATTCCCAGTTTGCCTCATTCCCCATAATTTTCAACTGCCACCACAGTTTTAAAATATTTGTGCTTATTTACAAATTGAGAACTTGACATTGTCCTATTTTCTCCTCTTATGAGTGCTGCTACCAGCTTCAAGGACAGCATCGCTGGTAGTAAGAACCACTACTTCACTGACAGTAGCCAGCCTTTGGGGGCACTAGTAACTGTCAGATAGGAAGGATGACTGGAGTTCTCTGCAGTCAGAGGAAAAAATAGACCTGCTACCCTATTAGCCATCATCCTCCTACCTCTTGGAGGAATTATCTTGAGAGGTGTCAGCTATAAACTTATTTTCAAAAGAAAAGATGCCTGATAGCATGAAATTTGGTGTCCTTGCTGAATTAAGCATGCATAGTTAGTTGTTTCATTAACTAGTTATTAAAAAATTCATTGTTAGGCACCCCTTAGACAGAATAATATCAAGGAAATTAGGACAAAACCCCTCAGTTTGCCATGGTGCAATCTGGCAAGTGAGGCAGGTGGAGGACAGGCATCCTGCTGGCAGAGAGAAGCCAAGTGATCTATGGGGAGAAGTCGTAGAAAGAAAAGGAGCAAAAAGTGGAAGATAGGTGATGATCCAGCCGTAGAGGAAGGAGGGAAAACATGACCCTTGCTAAGCAAAAAATTCCCACAGTGCCAAACCAAAGATGCTCTGTAGTATTCCCCCAGGAGTACTCTGACCTGTGTATTGGGATGGCTCACTGTGGAGATAAGCATGGTATGGTACAAGAAACACAGCCCCTAAAATGCAGGTTTTCGGCTGATTTCACACAAGGAACACCATGGTCAGGAGACTTAAATTCTAATTTTGTATAGGTGGAAACACTTCTGAACTATTTCCAGCCATCTCAGAGCTGTGCTGCTCCAAAAACTACAAGTGATTCAGAGTCATGATAGTTTGAACAAATAAACACATAACAGTTGAGGAAAGAAATCAAAGGCACAGTGGAGCAATGAAGGCCATGTTTCTTAATGTTTTTCATACAAATCATCAGATGCTGAATCCATCAGCCTAAAAAAGGGACAAAAAATTTTGTTCTTCAGAGCTGGGATTAACTTTTCTGTGGTTTGTTAATTATGCTTCTTTTAGTTTTTGGGTTTGGTGGTTTTTTTTGCTTTTTAAATCATTTGTTACAAGCAGAAAGCAAAGAAAACATCTTGATTTTGCAATATACTTTCCTCTGAAGGCAAAGGACCTAGTGACAGTAGATGCTTACATTGTCTTCTTTCTAGGACCTTTCTTTCTAACTTAGTAATGCTTGCTTTCACAATGATTTTACTTCCCTCCTTGGGTGGCTTTGAGCTTGCAAGAAACCTTTCCTCCAAAAAAACATTTTGACAAGAAACATGTGGGTATATTCCTTCTGCTTACAACTCAGAAACTCTCCTTTTGAATTTGGCGTGCATGAAAACAAAACATAGGTTAATTTAAAGAAATATTTGTCCTAAAGCAGGTCCAGCCTGTTCAGGGAGCCTTCTAGAACCATCAAGCCATTGCAAAGGTGGTGTAAACAGAGTAAAAAGCAAGCACGACTTCCCCATATTCCTTCTTCCAACATGTACACTGGGGCTTTTACTGCAATACTACTAGCAGGACAAAAAAAATCAAGCATGTGCTACAGTTATTGTCACATTTCTCATAGAAAATTAGCTGCACCATTAGCATTCACACAAAAGAGAAAGGTCTTGTGTGTGTTTAGCACTGTAGAAATACAGCTTGAATTATTAGGCTGCAAATAACATTTTCAAAAAGCCCAGAGATATACTGGTTGCATTAGGGAATTTGGGCCCAGCTGTCCCCCAGTAGTCAATACAAACTACAAGGTGAATGGATAAGGATGCAGGTTGACAATTTTGGTTGGCAATTTTCAGCGAAAAGGGTTTTATTGTTTTGTAGCATTTCCATCCATGGTTGGAACAATTTAAATAATGGTTCTGTGACAGAAGAAAGGAGTCAAACATTTGTAATTTTATTCACCATTTTGGGGAAAAGCAACCACAAAACCCACTAAAAACTCCTCACTCACCTCTAGGTTAGTAAAGGGTAGAGCAATTGTTGCAGCAGTTCACCACAGATATTACAGTTAAGCAGGCCAAGAAGTTTATTGCCTGTTTTGTGAAAGTTAGTTCCCTGTTGAAAACTGCATTAGAGCTCCAATCTCTAAACCAAATAGTTTTGCCTGGTAGCAAGACCCTAAAGATGTGTTTTTCCTGAGTGGCAGCTTTAGATTCAAATCCCAGGCTCCTACCTCAAAGCATCTGAAACCAGGCTGCAACTTTTTTTGCACACATCTGCTACACAAACTGCAGGTTTCTGTGCAGACACATGGATCCCTTAATCCTTCTGGGATGTGAAGATTACATTCACACAGTGTTTAGGGTGGATAATAATATCATCTGGGATCAGAAACAGGACAATGTAAGTTCTTAAAAACATGCAACTTCCAGAAGACATTGAGAGGAGAACCAGTTGACTCCTTTAATGACCAATCATTCCAAGGGATTCTAAGTGAGATGTGCAGACATTTTTAATCTTATAATTTCTTCCTAGAGTTCCCCAGGAATGTGAAGTAGTACTATACAAGGACTGTATTATCATTGAACCTGCAATGACCACAACAAACAATTAATTTTTTTAACTGCTTTTGTGATAAACCTTTGCTTTCAGTTATATCAAACTTCTTTCAGTTTTTACCTTTCAGTCAGAACTTTTCCAGGCTTGTCTTTTGGATTTGTACTACAAATTTAGAAAGTTTGTTAGAGGAAGTGAATGAAACAAAATACTCCCACATAATTTTACAACAAAAAGGAAGCAGAAAACTATGCACTTGCCTCAATCACATGCAACATTTACGGATTAATTTTACACAAGTCCTGAGAAGGTTAAAAAAAAAAAAAAGAAAAAGAAAACAAAAAAAATCCAAGAGGACAAAAGTCAACATTTGGCAGGGAGGAAGTTACCTAAATGGTACCATGCATGTGAACATTGGTGAACATTAGCTTAGCATTATGGAAAAAGCAAACACTCTAACTTCCTCTGGAGCATCGTATTTCAGACATGAGATGCATTCTTGCTTCCTCTATTGTACCTTAGAGGAGCAAGGCAGAGCAGATCCCAGCATCCTCAGCTCTCCACACTGCACCAGCAGGCCCCAGGGACACTTCACTGTGGCTCTCCCTTGCTCTGCCAGGGGACAGCCACCACGGCACCTTCCTGGAGGACTCCTGGCCTTGCTCAGGTCCCACTTTGCTTTCCTTTCCTACAGACAGGCCTGTTTTGCTAGTGCTGCATGTAGCAGATGCAACTTTAAGGGCAGCCTCATTGGTAGCAGCTTCCCAGGAAACAGGGCACCGACAAGCCAGTTTTTATGGGGGTCCTCTCAGCCAGCAGGTGAGTCTCCTGGACAGCTTGTAGCTCTCTGGGCTGAAGGTGCCAGGGTATTGCAGCTTCTCTGTTGGATTTTGTTACCACAGTGTTTCTCACTGGCATTTGGTTTGAGACTACCACTCTGCTTCCCAGCAAGGGATTACAAACAAGCCAATGGGTTATAATAGCTCTTCATAACTGCTGAAAATGGTCAGCTATCCAAATCAACAAACTTCATAAACGGGCATTTTAGTGCATTAACAGTTCCCTAAAATATAGCCAGACATCTTATTTTGGTATGCCTGAGCTAATGGAAAAGTGACATGTCTCACATAACAGTGCTGTATTGTTGATTTGTAAGGAAGAATGTTGTGATTATGCCCTGTATTGCAACATACAGCTCGTTTGCATAAGAAAAACAGTAGCTGGTTTACTGCAATGACAAACAAAACTTTTCTTGGCCTACAGAGCTACTCAGTATTACATTGGGGAAGGCTAGCAGTGAGACAATCAATATGAATAAACTAGCAATTAAGGAAAATATTTAGTAAAATAAAAGCTGGACCAAATCTTCTCTCCAAACCACACCTGAATCAAACTTCTTTATTCAGCTGAGAAGTACTCACATGACATTGCATCTATTCAGACATGATCAGAAATTTACCAACAGTGTCTTTCCCCATCAGAAATTACCTGTTGCTTAAAATGGAGTAATTTGGGTTTTCATTTTGAAAATAATTTTTGTAATAGACTCACTTTAAAAATTTATTTGCTAAGTGTTGACATCTTGTTTTGATTACCACAAAGGACTTTATTCATAAGAGTGATTTTCAAAACTTCCTGTTAAACCTGTAAAATTTGCCACCAAACAGAAAGTCTGGTTCTTTTACAGTTACTGTCACCGAGTCTATTTTCTGTTGTACAAGGAGTCTGTCTTATAAAGGATTGACCTGAATTTCCGCCCATGGCTGGAAAACACAAAGATTAAATATCATAAATATTCTACATTGTATCATGTGATAACTTGATTACTTTCACATGAGGTGCAAACTCCTGTGATTTTAATTTTTTCACCTTCATTAATGAAGTTCTGCAAAGGTGTTATTTGTGGCTATATCTCATTGCATCAAATTAGTATGTTAGTTTGTGCCCATGAGTCATGTCAGTGGGTTAAAGTAATGCTGCTTCTGTGAATGTTCTTGAAGAACAGAATAATAAGACCCAGCAGGGAAATTTGATGTCCATAAACACCTCAAAGAAGTGTACAGTTGGGCACATCTTAAAATACTTCTCCACAACACTTAAAAACACAGAGCAAGGTTAGTGTTGGTATATGAACCTAGCAATAATCACCACTAATACTCCTTTAGTTTGGAGGACATCTCAGTATAAAATCATCATCAGAGCAAAAGATCAAGGAACTGCAGTGTACATTTGCCAAGTAGTGCTGTCCATCCCTTGGTTATCAAAGAGCCCAACAGAATGAGAAAGTAACCCATAACAGGGGTCCTGATGTAGTCTGACCTCAGGTGGACCAGCATATGCTGTAGACAGGTCAAGGCAGTGCTCTTAGGAAATTATAAAGGCTACAGTCTCTTGAATTTGCCTTTGTGAACACAGGGAGCAGCTATAGCTCCTGTTGGTCTCTGCACAGGTAGCTTATCATCACATACATGCAAGTAATAGGCAATTCTGGCATTTTTTTCCCAGTATTTGAGGGAATGTTTGGCTTCCATTTACCATAACACTAACAAAATAATTCTAGGGAGAATGTTTGACTCACAGTAAGTTATGTCTGTTGCCACACAAATTTTAACCCTCCCTAATAAACAGTTCTGCAGTTTTTTTCAATTAGGTTCACATAGCTAGGAAGAGTGAATCACTGGGTTCAGCCCATGAGCTGATAGGAAAACATCAAGAAGTGATAGCAATTTACCTAAATGTCAGATAATAATCAAGACTGTAATTGCATTGCTAATTTTGGACCAAATGGACCACATACTTCACTGAATTGCACATCTGTACTGAAATCCTGCAAATGGTCAGGTGGAACAGCCAGCCTCTGCTTCAAAACCTGTTTGTGAGCCCCTCCTTCCTGGCATCAGATATGGTTTGCTTTGGAATCCCCTATCCCAAGGGTGATATTAAAGTAGCTGCTAAATGAGGGACAGAGCCTTTCCACCCACTCACATTATCCATCACAGATAATTACAGTGCTGTCTGTAAATGGATAAGGTTTTTTCTCTTTTTCATTGCTCTTCCAAATGCTTACAGCTGCAATGTCACAACCACCATCTGTGACTTTCCTATACTCGCTATTAAATTAGAACAGCAATCCTGCATCAGTTAGTCAGGAGAAGAAACATTATAAAAGCGAATATTGAACACATATAGCAGGAATTAAAAAAAAGACTGGGAAGGTAATGAGGATATACATGTCCTAAATGTTTGAACATGTATACGCATGGTTTAAGGAGCTGTGTGAAATAGAGAAAATCAGATTCCATAGACCTACAACAGCTGTGGTAACCTTGATAATCCTTTTCAAAATAAAAACTTTTTCAACAAGTCCTGAAAAATACTTTCTTAGTGAGTGTCTAGGGCAAACTGAAGCAATGCTCATTTTGCAATATGCTACAAATACCTGATGTTTTCCTTGTCGTATGCAGCTGTTTTATGAATTGCAATTCAGATGGCACAATGTCTGCTAACTGATAGTAAAATAAATTCTGCTCTCATGTGAAAGCTTAATATAACACAGTAGGGTTACAGGATATTGCTCAGGTCCGGGGCATATTCCATTATGCAATATAATCATCCACAAACCTCTGAAATTTCTCCACATGCTTTATTACCAAGCATTTGCAATTGGGTTTATTTCTGAGATAGCTGATCTAGCAGTTTACTACACTAACCAAAGTCTTTCTGCGGTCTCCTTCCAGTCAACCAGAGACAGTGAAATTTGTATCACCTGCTATTGTCTCAGGTCACAGTATTGCTCACGCATTAGGTGTGCATAGGTTTCACCGTGCTGTTCTCCTTATTAAAATGCTAAGTCCAAAAAGTAATAAACAAGAGAGTGTTTCAAGAAGTGAACCACATAGTTACTAGGGTGTAAATAGAAAAATAACTGAAATAGTTAAAAGCCAGTGTAAGTATAAGAAAAGATACACTCAGTGGGTGTTGAGAATGCATAACTCTGAGCTGATCACATAAAAATCTATGAAGTTGTTGAGGTTTATGGGAAATGAGAGAATGTGCCACTTGAGCAGAAAACCTGAATCTATATCATGAAGTGACACTTTATAGTACAGGAGAAGGTTGATATCATTCTGAGTGTCTGTTTTTGGTCTCCTGCAAGGACAACTGATTTTAAAAAGCTTCATATTTTTGAGAAGAACTTAGAGCTGGTTCATAGACTGCCGTAAGTCATGAGGATTATCCAGCTGCATACCCCAAAATAGACTAGGAGGAGATTTAGTGTTCCTCCTGCTGCTCCGACATGCCTGATCTTTGGCTCTCAGCATTTCCTGCGACATCAGGACATTCCCTTTCTGCCAAATATGAACAACTTTGTAATGCACAGGGCTGGCTGCAGGCATTGACTTTCCCTGGGGACACCAGATATTGCCTGACTAGAGCGGACCACGGCCTGAGGCTGCCCTCTAGGCACCCAACACACCTCTGCACAACCAGACAAGAGAAACCGACCAGGAGACACCTCCCCCTCAAAGGAAATCCTTTCAAAGTAGTGAAGAACAGTAATGAACCTCTGAATATGCCTTACCTATAAGGAACATCAGCTAATGTATAACTCCCCAAGTTTAACAGTGGGATCCTTAGATCCTAATGTATTCCATGCCAGTGAAAAACACCTGTGAACTTCACTGCCATTTCTGCAGGGGTCGCACACAGCAGAGGAGGTGCGCTAGGGAAAGTCCTGCAGAGACCAGGCAATGGTGGGGGGCAGGAACTGACGGCGCTGAAGATGGGTCTTTTCCAAGTCGGGGAAGAAAAAGGCCAGTGCCAAGACTGGATCTTGAAGAGCAAGAAGAAAGCCTGCAATTGAGGGCAACAGCGTGCTCATCTTCATCTGTTTGTGCAAGACCAACCTGTCCTGAACTGAGCACCGTGAGACCTGGCCTTGAGTCACGCAGGACATCTTTGTCCTGATGCGAGGGTCTTGCCAGTGCAGGAGCCAGGCGGCATGGGGGCCAAGGCACAGCAAAGAATGCCTGAAAAGCACAGAGGCAGGGCCCATGGCAGCCTGCCGTTGGGAAAGGGCCCTGCCAGGCTACCCTGCCCAAATCACAGCAGAAAGACTCTCCACAAGCAGCGGGCACAGCCCCGTGGTGCTCCAAGGCCCCATGGAGCTCCAGAGCCCCACGGCACTCTCATTACAGCAAAGAGGACTTGCAGGATCAAGGGCCAGGTTCCTTGTATCAGGGAGAATGGTTGCTCAAATCAGGAAAATGTACCCCAGCAAAAGTGGAGGTCTAAGTCCCATAGCTCTCAAGCAAGGCAGAAAAGGTGCAGCCAGACTAGTTGGTTGGTCTCAGTGGTGCCCAAAGGAGATCAACAGGCCCTTCAAGACCAGAGGGCCAGGATCAATGGCAGTCCCATCAGGGGAAAGAAGTCCCACAAACCCTTAGCACAAAGACACATGGTGCCACCAGCGCAGCACGGGCCTGAGGATCTCTGGGTGGTCCCAGAATAGGGATACCCAGACAGAGGGTTGGAGGCCACGCACAGCAGCCCTGTGCGATGGCCACACAGTCTGTGGTCAGGAGGCCATGGGGCCATGGAGGATGCGGGTGTCGGGGTGCCCACCAGCTCTCCCTGCTTGCTGCATGACAGCTGATGGCTCTGGGGTGGGTGTAATGATGACCTCTGATAACTTGTCATCGGCTTGCACCGAGTGCACAACAGAGCTAATGCACCTCTTGCAGAGGGGGCAGTCAGATTTGCTCTCCATCCCACACAGGATGCAGCCAAAACAAAACAGGTGGAGGCATGGCATTACACAGGCAGCGTTCTCCCAGGTGTCAAGGCAAATGGGACAACGGCTCTCCAACTCCACATCCACATGCGTGGTGCACTGAGGTGGGCTGAGGAGAGCTAGGGATGGGGAACTGCTGCCCCTTGCCAGCGCTGCAGCAGTGGCTGTTGCACGGCAAAAGGAAGAGAAGCCATGGTCATTTGCTGGCCCAGAAAGGGGTGGAAGGAAAGTCTCTGGGCTCCTCTGTGGCTCAGGCATTTCTTGTTCGCCTCAGGAAAGGGCCAGGCTCTGGCTCTGTTGCAGGCAGCTCCTCACAGTCTCTGCCTGTCATGAGCAATCAGAGACGGATTTGGGAAGAGGATGTAGCACAGGCTTTTTCCTTGTGTTTTGGGTTAGCGTGGCAAGGTTTTGGTAGCGGTATGGGGGGTGGGGCATAGGGTGGCTTCTGTGAGAGAAGCTGCCAGAAGCTTCCCTCATATCCAACACATTTGCTGTGCCAGGCAGCTGCAAGATGGACCCAGCGCTGGCCAAGGCCAAGCCAATTGATAACGCCTCTGTGATAACACAATTAAGAAAAAAAGGGGAAGAGAAAAAAAAAAAGCTGCACACTTCGCAGCTGGAGAGAGGAGCAGGTTTGCTGGCAGGACTTGTGACCCCGTGGGGCACTCACACTGGAGCAGTCCCTTCCTGAAGGACTGCACACCATGGAATGGACTCAAGCTGGAGCAGTTCGTGAAGAACCGTCAGTCATGGGAAGGACTCACGTTGGAGAAGTTGGTGAGGGACTGTCTCCCGTGAGAGGGAACCCACACTGGTGCGGAGGAAGGAGTCCTCCCCCTGAGGGGGAAGGGGTCCTCCCCCTGAGGAGGAAGGAGCAGCAGAAACAACGTGTGATGAACTGACCCCAACCCCATCCCCTGTCCCCCTGTGCTGCTGGGGGGAGGAGGTGGAAAATCGGGAAAGAGATTAAGCCCGGGAAGAAGGGAGGGGTGGGGGAGGTGTTTTAAGATTTGGTTTTACTTCTCATTATTCTCTGATTTTGATTGGTAATAAAGTAAAATTTGTCTTTGCTCCTCCAAGTTGAGTCTGTTTTGCCTGTGCCAGTAATTGGTGAGTGATCTCTCTCCGTCCTTATCTTGATCCACAAGCCTTTTGTTATATTTTTCTCCCCCTGTCCAGTTGAGGAGGGGGAGTGATAGAGTGGGCTTTGGTGGGCATCTGGCATCTAGACAGGGCCAACCCACCACACCTTGTCAAGTCTGTTTGTTCTGTGTATTCATG
Organism: Caprimulgus europaeus; assembly: GCA_907165065.1. Next base: position 38,315,887 of record OU015527.1, on the reverse strand, counting down.
GACAGGAACTATTGCCAGTGCCTTTATGGGACAGGAAAGAACATACCCACCAACGTCAGTCCGTGTAAGAAACTCCCATAAAGATGATTTACTTGTTACAAGCAACACAGGATTTGTCTAGTATTTTTAGCAGTTTTTTGTAGGGAAAAAATAGATGGAACATAAGAATTTCATTTTGCATGTTCACGTTACAAACATCTCAAGCTTAGTTCTTTCTGTGGTCCATTTTTATGGACCTTTTTTGTTATTATTGTTATTATTATTGACATTCAAGAGAGCTACTTGATCTTTCATAACCTCAATTATAATGTCAAACTACAAAAACTTCAAGTTTGCAATCCTCCGGCTTTATGGAACTTTGTATCTTCCAAGGTCTGTGGAAAGAAAGAGCAATTATCCTTTTTTGCTTTGACACAAAAGGCAATCAAGAGTATGAATAACAGCCCATATAAAAACTTTTAAAATAAAAGCAATTTATATTTAGTGAGGGACTTAACATTGGTGGTAAGTTTGCTTTTGGCAATTTACTATTTTTTATTCTGCTTTAAACATAATTATTTGCATACTTTCCTTTGAAAATAAGCACAAGATAAAAACAGATGTTTGAGTTCTTGCATGGGAATATTTTAGGGAACTTATGAGCTTTTTTATTATGTAAATAAACTAATAATATTTTACAGTTATGGTGTCAAAATGCCTATATGCTCTACATATGTTAATATAAAGATGGAAAAATCCTTGTTAGATTTTTTGCTCTTTTTTCAACAAGTATAACTTGATGGAATCATTTCAAGACAGTGAGATTGAAACAGCATTTACTGGTTGCTGGAGTGCAGTGAAAGACACAACTATATGCTCCATATAAAACTGCATTACTATAGTAATAAAGCTACATTCAAGAACTCCAAAGACCTCATTCAGCCTCCATATGCAATATTTAGGTTTGGGTTTTTTTTTTTGCATCTGTGTCTTGCTTACTACATGAAAGAGACCCTGTACCCATGAAGAGTGACTACTCAATATGCTCTTTCATCCCTATTGTTCAGTGCAGTATCTCCTGCCTTATCACCTTCACAATATTCAAAGTATTCTGAAACCAAAGACCTCAAGTTTCTTACAGGACTCTTAGAAACATAATATTTTAAAATACTCTGATGCTCATCACTATATTTCTATTTATCAAACCCAAAACATTTAAGTAAGACAGTATGGGTTTTCCTCCATTTTTTTAGTTGGGACTTGGAGTGTTCCAAATTTAAGATGCAAAGTAACTACAAATGCTCAGTGCCCTATGAGAAATGTGAAGTATTACACTACAGTTCATGTATTCAGAAGCAGCTCCACTGGTTACAGTAAGAGTTTTGGTGGTCTCAAGTCAGGCATTCAGAAATCAATGCTCACCAGCCACTGGAAAGCTAGCAGTAGGGACCTGGCTAACTTCACAAAGCACATTTATTTAACACAGAACTCCCATGGTCAACAGAGAGGAGTCCTTTCTACATACTTTGGGCTCACTTATGACATACTAACTCTTTTCCACATCACTAGTCCATAGTTTTCATGGGCATTAAATATTAAAATAAGTTTGAGACAAATTTTTAAATTGCTGGTATAATCTGGTTATACTTAGGTTGTGATAAGTTTACACTGAATTTTTAAACAAGCACATTTTGAAATAGAAAATTATGGTCAGTGTATTTTTCAAGTTTTATTTAAATTAAAAATCTGCATAGAAGTCTCTACCTTTTGCAAGAAGATTAGAGAGCATATTCTCCAAAAAGAGAGTGCTTACCTGCTGAACACAAAGTAAATTGCAAGGTTAGCTGAGCTCACAAGTTTTCCTGCACAGAAGTTCAAGGTCAGACATCTGAAAAAATAAAAAACTGTTCTGGAATGGTGACTGTATAGACCATGATACACATGAACCTATGGCCTGGAGAAGGCTTCAGAGGAGCAGAAAAACAGGTATACTGCTGCCTGCAACATCTGGGAGTCTATGGGTATAGTGTAGGGCTACCATACAGTCCCTGATGACCACTGCTGAACAGGAGCTGGTGGCTCAGGCACCACTCAGAAAAAGGTTGTGGAGTCTCCTTCTCTGGAGACATTCAAGACCCGCCTGGACGCCCTCCTGTGTGAACTCATCTAGGTGTTCCTGCTCTGGCAGGGGGACTGGACTAGATGATTTTTCAAGGTCCCTTCCAATCCCTGACATTCTGTGATTCTGTGAAAAGCTGTGAGAATGAATCCAAGCTTAGGAAGATGCTTTACAGGAAAAAGGCTGAAGAAGTGCAGTCCATTTGCTTCAACAAAGAAAAAGACTGAAAGATAACTTCCTTGTACGGAAGTTGTAGCTGAACTGTAAGCTGGCAAAGATAAAGTGAGGTCAAGTACCAGATATCAACAGCTAGACAATTAAAACTAGAAAATGGGATTTTTCCTTGTAATCATTGTAAGTAAGTAGCAATTTCAGAAGTTTCCTCAGGATTCAGCAGCTCTCAGAGTTCTAATTCAGGGCTGAACTACAAATATAGCTGTCAGCTGTCACTGACCAGCCTGAGACAGGAGCTGCTTGATGACCCTTTAAGCAGCATTAATGAAAGTAAGGTGTAATAGTGCCTCTTGTCCTGAAAATCTATAAAGCCTCTGCTAATTTGCAAGCAAATTCTATTAATTATATTGAAAAGCAGTTTCAAAATCAGCTCTTTTGCAAATTTGCCGCATGGCCTCATGCCACTGGCCCAAAAGTTACAAAAAATGGAATAATACATATCTTTCAGGTTTCCCAAACCTGGAAACTCACAGAACTTTCAGGCATTTGAACTGAAAGGAGGGAAGGGCAGAAGGATGGATTTGTGGTGTTAGCTGTCATTTCTTTCCAGGAAAACATTATGGCCAGCTTGAAGGTCAGACTATTCAAGTGCTTCTGTCCTCCTCTTCCACTGTTTTACCTGCTCAGTTTCCTACCTGTTAACTCTAAATTCACCATAACAGTTTAATGGCACCATTAGCACACCTATTAATTTTTAACAGGCAACCTGGATTTTCACTCTTTTATGACTGTAACCATTTCCACCCAGAAACACAAGATGTAGAACATGGCCATCTATGGTCTCAGACACAGCAAACAGGGAATATTCAATAGGACAGAAAAACTGTAGCACAAGACCTTCACAGAGACAAAACTTTCATAGCGCCTCATTTAGGTGAAGATATTAAACAATATTGAAAATAGCCACCTCTACATACACTGGATAAGTATGGTCAGTTAATGAAGGGGGGAAATGCCCTTTTTTACTGCAGGGTTTTAAACAATCTCTGGCTGCTACGGATAAATTTCTTCTGGCTAGATAAGCAAATAAATGGCTCCTCATAACTTTCCTAGAGCTGTCAACACTGGCTGACGGCAGAGATGAGGTTAAAAACCCTTTCCCTGGTTCAGTAGCACAGGTCCTATGTCTTCTCCAGTTTGTGACGAAAGAAAATGGCTAACGTGGAAATTGTGCCAGTATATAGAAACATACTGGATATTTTTTCTAGAACACAGCTACCTCTAGTATCACCTCATTCATAGGTTAATCACTGACTAGTCAGTATATATAAGACAACAACATAAATTAAAACAAACCAGAGGAAGAAGGTATAGGAAAACATTATTCTAATGATTCCTGGTAGCATTTAATGGTCAATACCTATTGGAGGACATCTCCTTTGCCACTTCCTTAGACCAAGGCCTGCCTCATCATTAGAGACACCCATTCAAGTAGAACAGTTACCAGGGAAACACAGTATAAATAAGATCTTTAGTTGCCACCGATAAGGCTGCCTGGAAAGGCTCCTGCCTGCAAACAGGGAGACATTTGCTTTTCCCACCCAACATTTCCACGGCTACAGTGTGCAATCTTCTGCTGTTTATTTGCTTGTAAGATATTAACTGTCAGCCAGATCTGTATGGTGAAAATAATGAAATTTAAGATGCATAAACAGGAACTCTGTGTAAAAATAAGATACAGCTTCTCCTCTGAACAGTCCTGCAGCTTGGAAACGTACTATACTCTGCTGAATGCCATATGGACTGCTTCTTCACTTCTTTACAAGCTTTCTCAGGGGATTTTTCTAATAACTGGCATCATGTGGGGATTTGAATCTTCTACATATGTAATACTATCAGGCAATGCATTCTAAGTGTACTACCAGTTATTATGGCTTTTATTACAGCAATCAATATTTTATATCCTTACATGATATAATATAACTGCCTTTCCGAATTTATAAACCTTGGGCTGGAAAATGGTATGTTTCTTTCACATTATTGACTTACATTATGAATGAAGCTTTAAAGGACATCACCAAAAAGATGAAGCAAGAATGAGCTTGAGTTTGTGCTATACATGGCCCTAGCCTTGAACTGGCAGGTGGTCTTTTGCAGGAAACAGTACTGCTTCTTGTGCCAGTATACCAGGATGTCCTGGTTTTTCTAGGATAGAGTTAATTTTCTTTTTAGTAGTTAGAATAGCTGTGTTTTAGTTTCAGTGTTTCAGTTCAGACTTTATGAGAAGAACATTGATTAAAGTGCTGATGTTATCAGTTGCTGCTGGAGCTCAAGGCCCCCGGGTTTGGCTGGTTCACAGCTGCATTAGGACTGGGGGGGAGAAGCACAGTGAACAGCAAACCCCAAACCGGCATTTGGGTGTGCCAGTGAGATATTCCAGATCATATCCCGGCATGTCAGTGTATGAACCAGGGCTGACCGAACACGGGGGGATTCTCTCGGGGATCGCTCGGGCTCGCTCTGCCGGGGTTTCAGTTTCGGGACTGTCTCTGCTCTGGGATCGCTGGCTGGGACAGGCTGGGCATTGGTCAGCGGGTGGTGAGCAACTGCACTGTGCATCACTCATTTGTACATTTTGTTATCACTGTTGTTATCATTATCATTTTATTTTAATTAGCAAATAGTTTTTATCTCAACCTGTGAGTTTCCTTGCCCTTTTCTTTCCAATTCTCTCCCCTACTCCCTGGGCGAGGCAGGGGGGAGAGTGAGAGAGCAGGCTGTGTTTGGCTGCAAGCTGCGAGCCAAAAGGGGTGAATCCACCCAAACCACCACACAGAAAAAAATTATTTCCTATCAAGACAATACTGAAATTTAATTAGCTAAAAAGTGAACTAATTTGAGAAGCTGAATTTTAGAAATTCAGTGTTTCAGTGACTGTGGAAACAATAATGAATTTGCTGTACTTAAACTGTGTCATGCCCCCTCCTCCCCTTTTTGCTTGAGGCACTGAAAATAAGTACATTTAAGCTATTTGAAACCTCATTGCCATCTCCTTAATTTGCAATACCATAACTACTTCTCTTCCTCTTTTGGCATAGTTTAAATCCTTATCATTAGAGGCATAGAGAGCCTTTCAGCTGGGAACAAGAAAATGCCTTTCCAAATTTCCTGAGAGTTACTCAGCCTCTAGCAGACACATTTGGCTTAAATGTCTCTTCTTGCAAACCCCAGAGCTCAATCAACACATAAGGCTTCCTGCACATAAGGCTGGGGTCTCAGACACATTATTTCTACCCTCAAATCTGACAAATACTTCTAAAGTTTTGTTGAAATACTCTATTTATATTATTCCATTCACATGAGCACCTGCTAAAAGTGGACATAAATCCTTGTGATATAAATGACTAAATTTAGCAGGGATAACTAGGTGGATCCTAGTTTTAAGGTAATGATTTTAAATTGTAAGGGAACACTTATATCTCATTTTATTAGAACAAAATTGTTTTCTGGCAATAATTTAAAAAACTGTACGAATATAGGTGGAAGAGTGGTAGAAATAGAAGTCACAAGTCCTAATGCAGAAATATGCAATTACTTGGGATCCTTGGCCCTCCTGCTCACAGAACCATATGCCCAAAGACTCTGCTTCTGCAAACTGGCAGCTCTGTTCCTGAAGGGCCAGAGCCCTTTCTGAAATCACATTTCATACGATTCACTCAAGTGGACTGATTGTAAGACATGTTATGACCCTTCTTTTGGGTGTCTCTGTGAACACATCTTATTCTGGGTGCAGAGAGATGCTGCAAGCAGGACATACATAGCATAAAAACATAAAGCAATTACTCACGGGTTAGGATGCACAAAAGGCAGCTGGGATTCACCGAGCTGCTAGGCAAAGCACTAGCATGCTGACCACCCCAACAAGGCTCTGGGAGCCAGGTAGGCATTAGTCCCACAAGCAGGGTGGGCTACTGTGGGATGCTCAGCCCCACAGAGCCCCCCACCTGCCACCCACACACTCACACTGGTGGCTCAGCCCACTGAGCTGCCCTCTGGTTTTCCCCTAAGATTTCTAGGCTGGTATTTTCTTTATTGAATCCTTGACCCATCAATTATTCTCCCAGCAGCCTTGCTCCTGCCACCAGCGTTACCTTTTGTACCACTCTGGGGATGCTCTTGCAGCTGTACTGCTGGGGGTGGTGCTCCATCAGCACCCCCAGCACCTCACCAGCCCTCACCACAGTGTGGGGGGAAGCTATTGGCAGTGACTACAGAGAGGGTTTCACGGGTGGATGAGGAATTCTTCCAGCCCCATTTGCCTCGGCTGTCCACAGATGAGAAGCAAAGGAGATATTTCCTGTGTCCATCTTCCATTTTCTTTCACTGCCATTAGGTCCTTTGCCCATAGGCACCTTGTCTTGGTGGAAAAGTTATGGGCGAGGGTGGTTGCTCTTAAGCACTAGCTTATGTGACCCTTAGGACTGGCAAGTTGTAATTTATCCTTCTCTCCCTCTCAAGTCTACAGAGCGCAGCTCAAACAAAATCTGCCCACAAATTAAGGTTTGTGAAGCAGATGCAGCCAGGTGAACAATATTAAGGTGAAGATTTCTTCCTTTGCTGTGAATGACAGCATTTTCTTCTCAACACAGGAAACTGTGAGAGGAAATGCCAAGTGACTCAGCTTTCTCATAGAATTAGCTGACCAGGAGCCACCCCTGCTTGAGTACATCAGATTTGATCTACTTGTCTATTAAAATCTGGGTCATGGTACTTAGGATAAAGGGATGTGTATAGTTAATATCTTTCTGAATTCACTCATTACAGTAAGATAGATCTGAAAAATTATTCTTTTGAAATATAGTCTACTTCTGTTCTAGACATTCAGTCTTTGGACAAAAGGAACAAGTACCTGACACACTGAGTAATGAGCTACTGTATTTAAATAAACAGATGATTTAGGGCTCCTCCTTTCATTCAAGGTGTATATTTGATAATAGCAGAATTGTCAAGCAATCCTGACTGATGTGATTCGTAACAGAAAGCTTTTGTCAACAGTGAGGTCAAACCCAAAATGAAGAAGGAAATGTCACCAGCTAATCACTTAAGCTAAAGGAGTGGCTTGACCAGACTGGATGCTGTAGAAAAGAAAGTAACCTAGAGCAGATATGGATTAAATTGGACTTGTGTACAAGTGTATAAAAGAGTGTGATGATACACCAGCTACAAGAGCAGGATGACTGTTGCAGGGAATCTGCAAATCTTGCAACAGTCTTCACAGGACAAAAAAAAAAAGCCAGGCATACATTATTTTTGAATTCTGTCTGACCCAGTTTAGGACTTTTCATTTGGCAGTGTATTGTACTAAATTAAAATAAGTAGGATGCTGGATCAAAATCAAGTATTAAGGCAGACTGTCAGCTGAGGGTTTGCACTAGACACTTCATTCCAGTTTGTCTTCACAAAATGTACAACTGAGCCATTTTGAACTGTGGAGTCAGCTGGACTGCTTGTATCATTAATAAGACTTAAGTAAATATGGTACAATTAAGCAAATGTTATATAAAATATTAAAGATAATCTGTCTTCCTTACTCTGTATTTCACATCTTGTTTATGCCGAAATATTTTAATGTTCATTTTCTTTTGGAAAAGAAGTGAACATGAGTGCAATGCTGCTATCTGAGTGTGGTTTGTATTGCCTTAATAATTAGCCAGAGAAGACAACAGTTCTGATTTAACCCTGAAAAGCTAAGCAAGGCTTGCTAAGGAGAGCAGTCTGCAACCAATCAAGTGATGAAGGACCACCCCAGTGCAAAGCAATTCAACCCCAAAAGACAGCAACCTCCCAGAGCTTTTTCAGGTGCTAGGGTTAAACATAAGGAGACTAAATAAAACATGGGCTGGCTGACCTGGGTTTTGGCTTCACCCTTCCCAGCTGCCTGGAAGACAAATCACTTCTGCTTCATTTTCAAGTTTGAAGAGAAGCAAGCCTGATGTTGTGTAAAAGCTAATGCCCTGGGCCATAGACCTATATGTTCTGGGGCAGACCTCATTATGACCTTGACAGCTTTTCTAATAAGCTTAGAACTTAGCTTAAATTGAGACACCTTATGCAGATCAAGCTGTATAAAGACTTCTGCAATAGTGTTACATCATTTTTAGACTTCAGTTGCCTTTTCTGGGGAGAGGGGCAGGCCAGGGGGGAGAATTGAGCGAGTTATTCTCTAAATACACAAGCAGCAAATCTAGACCTCTTTCTTTTGAACTGAGAAGGACAAAAGATATGTAAGGGTAATCTGGGGTTTGGAAAAATGTTCTTAGTCAGTACTAAACTGTGGACATCCTTTCACACATTTGCTATCTTACCTTTGTAAGTCTGGAGAGACAGTGCAAACGAGTACTATTTCAGGTCATTATAAATCAATTTCCCCACTCCTTGTTAGCAGCAGTGTTTCATGTACGGAAAGTAGTATTGTCAAATTTTGTTAGTCAGATTTCTTTTATTATTTTACATTCAGCCCAGTGAAAATTTACAGTAGTGCTATGTATTGCTGCTCGTTTAAGTATGTAATCTTCCAATCTACCACGAAACATGATGCATGCCAAATAACCCCATTCCAAGAAAGAAGGGCACACACTAAGCACAGTAATGTCATGGTAAGAATACTGCATAGGCAGCAAAAAGCAGCTCCTATGGTGGCACCTGGTAACCACATAATTTGGATCAACAAATCCTATGGTGTGCTGTTTACCTTGTTGCTATACCTGTAATTTTCAGAACTGATTCTTTTTGAACTGCTTCAAAAGCTGCACTAACAATATTAACCTTTTCACTAAAAAAAAATAAAATAAAAAAATAATTGCACCTAATTTTTTCTAATAACAGAAGCATTAAAGGGGTGTCTTTCATAGTTATGAAGTATTTTACAGGGACTAAACAAATTTTCTATATGATACTATTAAAATAGCCAAACCATCCATAATTTAAGATAATTTTTTACTTTACCAGGTGTCAAAGCTGATTAGCAGTTCATATTTTAAAGCCCTTCTTTCAAAGCAATTAGAAGTTAGTTTTTAAGTAAACAAGATGCACAGTCACATCTCAAATGCTTTACATTCTGACAATCTTAGAAACATTAAGATCAAATAAAGATATCCTTAGACTAATTTAAGAGTCACTGTGACTTCTACACCCTATAACAGTTTGGACAACAGAGCTTGTGAAGAAAGTTGTTGAACACAAACTAACACGACAGATGTAGTAAAGTAAATTGCGTAAGTGTTTGCAAAAGTGACACTGATGATTCCTAGTAACCACTTACTCTTTTCACACAGCTCCATACAACTAGATCTCCTTTTATCTTAAGCTTTCCCACAAAAAATCTGCCTCAAATGTTAAAACTGCTACTGCAAAAATATAAACAGCAAAAATGTTAGTCCTCAACTGCAGTCTGAGTTGAATTGTAAAGGGTTGACTTATTGAGGGATAAACCTTTGCCTTTCCTAGACTAGATGAAAAGTCTGTTAGCTGTGTAGGAAGGAAAGACTCTTACCAAAAGACTCCCCTCCTCTGTGTGCTCTGCAATGGCCTTCATTGTGATTCATCCGAAGTCTTCATAAGTTTTACATACATTGATGAATACTAAGCTTTTTAAGAGTTTTAATTGCTAATATGCAAATGGTACTCTAAGCCTGCAGCACACTGACTTTAACTTGCCAGAGAACAAATACAGCCTCCTTTTTGAAATGCTAAGCACACCCCAGTTCTTACAGGGTTCTGTATGTACAGTTCTGTACATTGCTGCCAATGCTATGAGGAGAAATCCTTTAAACATTTCTAACCAATAACAGGGAAGCAAAGTGACTGTAATTAATTCTTTATTATGTATTTTTTTATTAAGTATTGTTATCTGGGGCATGCATAATAACACTGCAACAACTGTATCTATCACAGCTCTACAGTAGAAACTATCTGAAACCTTGAATTTTTGCATTTTGTGAACAGTGTTTACTGCTACTGCAGTCTTATTTGAGATTCAAACCAGCTCTCCCTGATAAGTCAGGCTGATAAAGCAATCCACCTCCAAAAAAGACCAGGCAAGATTTTGGCACAAACTGCAGTCTTAGCTGTTAGCTGCATTACACTGTGTCCTGATGTCACCAGTGAAGAACCAATACCAAAATTTATGCTGCAACTTGAATTATACCTGCAAAGGGAATAAAGTCATTCATCATCCAACAATTGTTTAGAAGCAAGACAGTAAATAACACAGATGTAATTATTGTTTATAACGTTATTTGTTGTAATTACTGAAAAAAAAAAAAAAAGAATACCCACTTTTCCTATGCAGAATCAATTATGCTTATAGTAAAGAGCATTCTTTAAAACCAGAAATACACTGGAAAGCCAACGCATAAAACAGAGACGGTCGATTGTCTGGGACAGGCTGTGCTAGATGACTGATTTGTGACAGTTCAAGAAGCTACCATTCTTTGCTATCCATTCTTCCCATTTATTCAGGGTGAGTGCCTAGTAACAGAACGGAGCGTGTGCTCAAGCCTCAGCTATTCCATTTTCAGATAAATACCAGACTTCCCACCAAAAGAGATAAAAGGGGGTAGCGGCATGTGTCTGCCAACACCACTGCTGTGATGGGAACACGCAGTAGAGAAGAGATGAACAGTGTGAAGCTGCTACCACTGCGGCAGTTCTTCTACAAACTGGCATCCCTGTGAGCACAAATGTTCAGAAGGCACGTTAAGAAGGGCCGCAACAAGTGTAAGAGGTAACGGACTTTGCATTTTCAACAATGTGTAAGAGAAGAGCAGAGTTTCACTCTTGCATCAGACCTGCACTGACAGATGTTCATATCCGCAACTGCCAGACTGACATCTCATCTAATGAAACACATACATAAGTGCACTAGAATCTAATGCATACACACATCATCACTGCTTTAGGAAAGTGCCTGTTGTCCTGAGGCATCATGTAAGTCTTTCGTAACTCCTTCTTTGCAAAGACTAAAAGCTGTAGAGGACATGAGGAGAACATATTTACTCAGGATGAAAAGATTATTTCCTACTACTAAGTCACAATTGTTTCTAAACAGATGAAGCACATTTCTCATCTGGTCAGTAGTGTGAAAATAGTGTTCCAGGATTAATACAGAGTCATATGGAAACTGAGGAGAAAGGCACAGTGGGGTTAACTAATATATGGCATCCTGCACACCCTGAAATTTAAGTCAGTTATTTATGTAAGCTTCTGAAGTATGAGTCCTTAAGGATGAAAATCTATTTACACAGATAACCAGTATAAAACTGACACAGTAATATGAGCATTCTGCACTGCTCTCGCTATGCTGACTTAAAGACAGTTCAAATTCTGTGGCAAGGTTAATCCTTCCATTTGTCATATTCCCAAATTCCTCTATAGTTTTAATGCAGAGGGCTCCTCTTCATCAGGGTATTAAATCAACTTTCTTATTTACAATACGTAGTTCACAGAACACAAGGAATTACACTTTTCACTAGAGAGATAAGTTTATAAAGGTACAAGAACGTAAAGGTTTCCATTATACCACTACATCTCAAGACTGATTGGTTATTAATATAAATGTAAGCCTGTGAACAAAAATATGGTAGTGTATCACAAGGGATCAAAAACCCTTCTCCAGTTTCAGAATCAGGATCCCATGGACTTGCAGCACCAAACAATGCTGCATTTAGAACAGCAGATCCTGGTGAAAATCCATCTCCTGACTGAGAATCATTGATACAGTTAATTCTCTTCACTTTAAAAAAAAAAAATTAAAAAAAAATCTTTCTACCAAAGGCACCCTTCCCCTCCAAAATACAGATTTATTCGCAAGAGTAAACATACACAAAGTTCTCATCAGTTAAAAACCTACCATTACTTAGAAATGTTATTCTTCATGCTCTTAAAGCCCTTGCACATGCAGCAGAAAATTATTGCCACAATTGGGTCACATCAAGTAAAAACCACTTTGCAAAAATATTTTTAATTGCAAAACTTGTCAGTTCTGTAAACAATGGGGTAGAACTTCATTTCTCTATTAGATCTTATTCTAAGCAGAGCCAAGAGGCAATAAGAATGAATAGATGACAGGAGAAGATGAAGAAGTGTAAATCCCATGCCTGACATCTTGACTTCAAACATTAATAATACAGAATCACAAAAGAATTATTCAGGCTGGAAGAGATGTCAGGAAGGCACGGGCCAATCTCCTTCTAAGAGCAGGGTTAACACCAGATTGAGATCAGGCAAAAGATGTTTAAACCAAAACGCGTCTTCCCTCTTAAAGCATTTGAATTGGGTATATAGCAAGTGTGTGCCTAGAAAAGTGAACTCTTTTTAACTATGTGCACATAGAACAAGAAAAACTGAGCAACTGGGTAGCTGAACACGCCTACAGTGTACATGTTTAACCAGTTCTTTTAGTCGCGTACACTTAAAACATTTTAATATTAAACCATGCCTGTTTTATGAGGAAGAGTTCTACACAAGCGTAGAGTTCTTGTAAGCACAGGCTGCACTGATCACTGTGCAAAATTCCTGAAATGTGAACAGGCAATATATATTTTCACCTAGTACTGTGACAAAACCATATGATCCTCAGAAGTAAGAAACAAGTGCAACAACTCATATATCACTTTTTCATTTTTAATTTAGCAATTATTGAATGGTTCCAGAGCAGGCACTACATTACTTCACACACAGTCAAGTATCTTTGAAATAATGTTGAAAAATAACCTCTTCACCTCAGTATACACGCACGCATATACACCCACATACACAAATTAATTTAGAAAATCACAGAATCACAGGGGTTGGAAGGGACCTCTAGAGATCATCTAGTCCAATCCCCCCTGCCAAAGCAGGTTCCCTACAACAGGCTGCACAGGAAAGTGTCCAAGTGGGTTTTGAACATCTCCAGAGATGGAGACACCACAGCCTCTCTGGGCAGCCTGTTCCAGCACTCCTTCACCCTTACAGTAAAGAAGTTTTTCCTTAAATCTGTACATATGTATTTTTCAGGAAGCAATTCAAAGAACTGTACCACAAATAATTCATTCCTGTACTCTGACACACCACAAATTATAACGCATTTTTCTGAGGATAAGGTTCAATGACACAAAATGCCATGCGGTGCTATTTAGTAGAAAATGAACCTGTAAATAGATATATCTATTTAGTGCTAAAAGAAAACACAGAACTCCTTAAATAAAAAAAAAACGCTAATTTATCAGAAATCAGAAATATTTATTGTCCTTGAGCTAGGCAGGCCCTAGCTATTTGTGTTTCCTTAAGCATATCCCCTTGGTAGACAAAAGCAAGGAAGTAGTTGACTATGAAAATCCCCAATACTTAATTTCCGATTACTGGCTGCAAAGGTGGTTCAAGAAAGGAGTATCCTTGTTGAATCCGAGTCTGAGAAACCATCTTCTTGATTAGGTGCCTCACAGTCACCTGTATTATCAGCTAATTCAATGTCTTGATCATCATTGCTCTCTGCGCTGTAATCAACTTCTTCAAGGAAGCGAGGCTCATCTTCATCCAAAACGTACGTAGTGGGGCTACAACGAACAAGAAGTTGCACGAGTCATGTTAGAAGTTTTACTTGGAACAATACATTCAGATAATGCCCTGTCCCTATCCTGACATACAGTAATCCAACAATTACCTCAGGAAAGGGTCAGTTTACCTGAAACAACAGTATCAATTTTTTAATTGCACGTAAAACAACTGGGAGACAAAACCACATTCGTAAGACCCTGAACTAATCAGTCAGTCATACACAACTTGTTACCCAAATGTGCCGTCACAAATTATCTACACATTATAGACCTACAGTAATCACCTGTAAGAAATTTATATAATTATAGCAGTATCATAAGTTGTTGCAGAAGGATACAACTACATGAAGAAATAGCAGTTGCTATAAGGTATAAACAAACTAAGAAACAGATGAGAGTCTAAAAATTCAACCGGGAAACCTCTGTTTTATTAAAATACACATTTTGCTGAAAAGCACCATGAGAAATTACACTGTATGTATCACAGATGACAAAACACAGAGTCGTATTGACACCTAAAAGTTTAAGTTCCTATGTGAATCACTTGACTCATGTCAGGTCCTCACACACTTGCACACAGTTAAAACTTAGAATCTGTATGTTAAGCCTTGCAATCCAGAGGCAGTGGATTTAAGGAACTGACCCACTGTGCACAGAATGGTCTATGCCTCTTAACTAATGGCCTCCAAGAATAAGAAGACTAACACCTTTAGTGTTAAGTAGAGAAAGGTTAAAATACAACTTTCTGATCCTCTCACCTCTCTAGGACGGCAGCAGGTGGGGCCAGGGGGGAAGTGTTTTCCAGACCCAGTTTCACTAACCTCCCTTGGGACATAAAAAGCTATCTGCTTAAGAGCACTACACTTTCCTAAATATTTCATAAGTAATTTTATATTCAGATAAAGTCCTAAGAAAGTTTTGTAATGCATTTTATCTCATAATAAAATCATACAGAATCCATACAAAATGGTGAGAATGTTCTTCTTCAGAAAGATCACAGGGTAATAGTAGAATGCTTACATATTAATTTCAATGAATTTTGTCTTAAGGCACACAACAGCCTAGCTTGGCTGTGGCTGTATAATTAAAAGGATTAATCACTGCTTCTTTCTAAAGGTCTTTTAGGAGCTTAAGTGCACCACCTGAAATTTGCAATGCAATCTCTACTCAATATAAATGAATTTCACAGTGTTCTTCCTCTACCCATAGCCTCAGTGACATGCTACACTGTAATGTTTTGTGCTGTTGGCAATTCAAATATTGGGAGAAGAACAAATTAGTCCTAGTTTAGGACTAAGAAAAATGCAGAAGACCTAAAACAGAAAGAAAGTAACTTATCAAAAATTAAATTCAGTCACGTTCTCTGGATTTATGTTTTAAACAATCTGTATCAAGGCTCACTAAAAACGTTTGTACTCATTAAGCCATGCAAAAAGGAATGCTCCACAAAACCAAATACTTATAAAGATTATTTAAGCTGTAACTAGGGCAACAACCCACTATGTTGGTTAATGAACCAGGTGTTTAAAACAAAATTGTTTCCACTTAGGACAGAAAAAGAGTGAGGAAAATAACCAGTATCTTTGCTAAGATGCCTCTCTCATTTTACAGGTGAGGGACCCAACACACCATAGGGATACATGCTTTGCAGGAAGAACCTGTGGTAGAAGCAGCAAAGGAATACAGTTTTTCTGTGCTTCCATCCTGAGATGCTTTCCACTCTAGGAAGTCACTACCTACCAACGCTTCTATTAGAAAAAAAAAAGTTTAAATATTTCATTTATTAAAAGAATAAAATGAAAGGAACTTCACCAAATGTACCACATTCCAACAAGTGCAGAGCTTTTTTGCAACTTCTGCTTCTAATCACTTAACACAGATACTGATCTGTTAGCTTTTTATGTAAGGAATTCACACTGCAACTGGAGGACAGACTGTGTAATTCCATTCACAGGAAATGGAGCCATTAAATACAAATGCTGGCCCAATATTAACTAATAATTCTGAATACTGAAACAGAAAACGACAATAAGCTATAACAAATATTTTATTAACCACTGACAATGGGATGTTAACGCATTACAGTAGGCACTTATAAAAATTCATGTTAGTAAGGTAAAATACAGAATAGTAAAGCTTTTTAAAAAATTCTATACATACTTTTTAATAACTATCACTATTTGGAAATTAAACTCACACAGTTGATCCAGTTAAAAAAAGCAATCAACAAAGCTATTGGAAGGAGAAAACACAGAACTGGACACACAAGCAAACCACATAGTTGACCTCTTTGTAATGGCTTGTCAGTTCATAGAATATATCCTATTTCATGTTGTCTTGAAAAACACACAGATATATGTACTGAATATATATTTTTGTTATATTTGTATAAATTTATTTTACTTATTCACATATGTATAAGCATGTAGCATGGCCCTAACTTTTAGAAATTCAGCCGCTGTGCACAGTCTTAAAGTCAGTGTGTTTGATGCGACACATTTTAGACATTTGCTCTGGCCTGTGTACATTCAAAATTATGATCCAAAACTGAGGGATTCTTTTAATTGACATTTACAATTTAATAAAATAAAAATCAACATTATAAGTTACTTTCTTTATTCAAGAAAAGTACCATTAGAATAGACAAATAGATCTTATTTTTAAAGCTACATAAACCTTTACCATAAAAACTGTCACTCAAATCTGCATCATAATAATCTTGGCTTTCTACTACCATACAGGACAATGCACAACTTCTCAATCATTTACTACTGAAAATAAATAATATTATTATCATAATATTTACGATTTTTTTTTCCACTCTCCCTTTCTTGAGTCTTCATTCCTTACAAAATGGTACCAGAGCACTTCCTGCATTCAAAGCAAAAACTCACGTCATATACCACTCACCTACGTTTGCTTTCCTATGGTGTGTTTTCTTCTGAAATAGTAAATGTTAACCTTGTATATTTAATTTTCCAGGAATCTTTATTCTAAAGGTTAGCATGAATCTGCGAAGTGTAATTATTACTCCACCGTTTTACTGAGGCTGGGTCACCAGTAACATAGAAATCAAAACACCTAAAAAATTTCTTGCTGTTTAATCAAATTCTTTATTTGCCTCCCTGCTGCTTCCCACCTTCGGCATATTTTATGACAATATATTTTTAGCTGCCGTCACGCTGATTCTATGACTTTTAATTTCCTAACTTTTCCCTTGGGCTGTTTCTAATTAACTTGTGCAATAATCCCTCTTCTTCTAACCCTACACCTCTCACTTTTCCTTCTAAAAGGAAACCATTATTTTTCTCAGGCTAGCAGAGGTTGTTTATCATACAACTACAGTTCTGTAATGCAAGGGGTGCCATAATATGTGCATTTTCTTTGAAGTCATGGCAGTTACAAGAGAATACTATAGGAAAACCTGATGTTTTGCAGATTTTACTTAACATTTTATGCGTAAAAGATGAACACCTAAATACTTGATTGAGACATCTGATACAATACTGTGGTTTTTATGTTTGTGAAGAACTTCAAAAATATCCCTTTCAATTAAAAAACAGTATTTTCTACATCATTTGCCACTGGGTACACTGAATTTAGGAATTAATACAACTTTTTCCTAAAATATATAAATATATATTTTTAATGACAATACCTTCCTATGTTTTTTTTTCTTATTTACATTAATGCTCCAAACATATTACAAAATAAAACTGTTCATTAACATGGTATATTTTTTCAAACTAAAATTTTATTTCTCCCTCAAAAGATATACTTCAAGTTTTCACTATCCATATGACTCAATTACATATAAATTAATCCACAAGCCAGACACAATCATTACCAATTTCAGCCCCATGAAGATCAGCAGTTTTCCAAGACTACAGGAGAAGTGTACACCTTTTAAAACTTTGGAAGAAAAAATTAAGAAATATTCCCTGCCAAACTATCTAGAGTTGCAGCTACTTGGGGAGCTGGGAAAGGAAGGAGAGAAAAACCTGAAGAAATAATGATACCTTTTAAAAATGTAATGCCAGGGAAGGGAAAATTTTAGAAAAGCCAGGAGTATCACAAAGGAATTGTTTATCCAAACTTCTCCTTTTAATTTCCCTTTAGGGTGTGTATTCTCTTCTAGGGATCATCAAAGCTGCTACAGTAGGCAATGTCACACATCCAGCTACATGTGCTGTACCCTTCAGGAGCTCTTCACCTCTGTGTTTTTCCCAAGTATTAGGGATATTTCCTCAAGGGAATTTCCAAGGCTAAAGAGGAGAACAACATGTCCCACTCTTTTCTAAACCTTAAGAAGCTGGGTATCCAAATCTCATTTAAGTCTTGTTTTTAAATATCTCCACTTTTAGAGTTACAAAATTTCACTCCACAGCTTAATAAAAAGTAATCTCAACACTTTCTGCTGTCACACTGTAATACATTTTGTGAAAATGAAAACTGGATTAAATTAGTTGAATTCAACAATCATTGACTGTAGCCCACACTAATATTTGGATCATACTACCAGGAGTGGACGAAAAGCTTGGAAAATGGTATGAAAAACAATCTGCTCATCAAACTTCTTTTGGTTTTTTTCCTAGATTACTAATTTCCTTATTTTGTCCTAGAGAAGGCAAACAGTATTCTGATGCTACAGTCTACACAGAATTAAAGCAATCACTTTCACTTAGGCCAGAGCATGGTCTTGGTGCATGCGCACTGCCACCAGGCCCACCAATGAAATTCTGGTTCTCATCTTTGATAGCTTTTTCTTCGAACCTTCTGAAAGGGACAGAGGGACAAAAGTTGCAGCATAAAATGCCTCCTCTTTAACTAAGTTGTACTCCTAAGGTACGGGAAGAAAGGCCAAGAAAAGTTCAAACTCTGCAGGAGAGTGGGAAGGAAAAAGCTTTTACTGCTAGGTGAAGGAGATTAGAAATATGCAAATACTTGGGCAAAGTTTAAGAGTTATTAAGAAGGAAGGAATTAAAGTAGGACAAATCCAGTTTCATTCTGGTGGCCCAGAGGGAGACCCGTTGCAAGATCTTGGACATGTTCTCACTGCATGTACCCCTCACTCCTTGCCCCACTAGTCTGATATCTTTTCTCAAGTGTAAGACAAAGTGCAGGAAATGGATTTTGCATCAGGTTTTTTCTTTCCCAGAGCTCCTTTTGGCAGTCTACTTTTTCTACCATTTTCTAGACATGCTGGGTCCCAAAAGCTCACTCTGCTTCTATGCTCAATCAAATCTAATTAACAAACAAAAATACACCATGTTCTAGAACACACCAGTGAGCCCCAAAACAATCAATGAAACTACTAGAATTTCCAAAAAGAGGTCAAGTTATTGCACAAAAGATAATTCCAGTAAGTCCTAACAGTTATGACTGCAGTCATGTGTTTTTGTTTCATTGCATACATATCCTATCAAACCTGTCAGCATAACAACTGTAATTCTTACTACAAGATCAGTATTACATTTAGTCTAATCTTTTCCATTTGGAACTGGGGGAAAAACATTGGCAAATGGGTTTGATATAATTAAAGAAAAATAAAGTGTTTAATTAATCACTTAAAATGTTAAAGTGCACGGCCAGAGGAAATAAATCTACTTACTGCTTTGTTTTTCTTAAGCCAAGTATGTTTCAGACACAGTTCCAAATGAACTCATGGAAACTGAGCCCATATGTAATGAAATACTGAAGGTATACTTTAAAATATTAACATTTACTTTGTCATTTTAAGTACAACCAGTAAAACCAAAAAAACCCTCAAAATAATTTGCAAAAAATAAAACTATTGCTTCTGTTTGCTTAGACTTGAATGCTTGAACTTGCCTGCTTATCCTCTAAAGCATTAAACTTTTGTTTTTGTAAAAAATAACACCAGTAACATCTATAATATAAAGGAAATAACTACAGTTTTATCACTGCTGGACTCTTAACATTACAGGGACATTACAGCGGACATTACAGCTGTGTAAAAGCTACTCTCTCTTATACTTCCTATTAATGAATTTTTTACCTGCATTTTCTGTAGGTTACTTCTCATTCTTCTCTAATGGTAAGTAATGAGCTCTGAATCACACAAGTACAAGAAAAGTATAAGCAGTACTTTTATTGTAATAGAATAATGGGAATGGAAGTCTGGGCATCTAAAGCAAGAAACTGTATGACTATCTTCTAACCCATGACTGCCTCGGAAGAGCAACAGAAATTAGCTTGATAAATTTTACTCAATAGAGGCTCTTTGTATATTTCTAGCACTCAAATTAATAGATACCTAGTAAGTAGGTACCTCAGCTGATAGGTATTTTTAATATCTTGTCTAGAATCGTACAGAAACACCAAAACTTCACCACTTTGGATACAATTATTGAATCAAAGGACAAATGGACAACGCACTTCATGGATTTGGCACACAGGTTTCAAGAGGTGTTAATAAAAATCTGGTTTTTAAAGCACTTAAAGAAAAAAAAAAATCTATTTCCTTGTAATTACTAAGAGAAGGACTTCTGTTGGCTCAGAAAAGTAGCCAGATCCTTACTCAGGGGAGGGGAGGAAAAAAGAAAACCCTGCCAAGGAAGCTGTTCCACCAAATAGCAGTGAGGTCTTGCACTGCTAGGGAGCCCAATTCCCCAGTGCTCCAGCTGTAAGAGTACCTAGAAATACCAGCCACAGGCTTCTCTACATTTTGTTACCATTGGACTGGGAAGTACAAAAAGGAAAGCTCAAGAGTTTGCTGAGCCTTATTAGAGGTGTCACTAGGAGCTGGTACTTATCACATCTATGGAAATCATGGAAATCAGTTGTAGCCTTCTAGTAAGAAGTCCTGGAGTGACTTTCACACCCACAAGATGACAAGAAAAAATATGATCTGAATGAACTTCAACATCTTGAGGCTGTTTTAAGGCCACTCCATAATGAGTAACATTAACAAACTGAGAAATACGGCACACAATTCTTGTTCAAAGTATAGCCACCAACTACCTGTGAACTGGGATGCTAACTTTCTCCAGAGAAACAATATAAAATACAGATTCTGTAGCTAAGGCAGCTATTAAAAAGTTATATGGAAATCTGCGGCTGTTTTTCAATGCCACCCTGATAATTAATTACTCGCAACCATCTATTGATTCAAAATGTCTCAGGAACATAAAATAGGAGCTGCAAATGAAAAACCAAAAAAAAAACCACAACCAAAAACAACAACCCAGACTTTAAAGACTTTTAAAAACTGTAAAGTATGATAAATAGGAGTAACATGTCAGTATTAAATTTGGAAGTTCAACATGCTGCACCAATGCACACAAGGAACTCAAGAAAGCAACACATGCCCTTATTGAAAGACTATCATGTAGAGGCCAACCACAACAGCAGTCAAATGAAACTGCTTTATAGCCAGCCTGTATTTATGGAAGAATTCTTATTTATAAATAATTATTACAGTATATATGGCAAAAATGCCAAGGGATCAGGAGCCTGGCTGTGAAAGCTCTGAAGCAGAGAAATGCAACTACTTTGTGATTGTAGAACCTTGAGCTCTAATTACCTAAATTAGCACTCCAATTTGAAGCTGCCCACAACAGCAGCAGTCAATGTCTTTTGAGGACAGACTTAAAGACACTTTCCCTTTTCACAGAACCGCAGAATGGCTGATGTTGGGAGGGACCTCTGGAGGTCATTTTGTCCAACACCCCTGCTCAAGAAGGGCCACCTACAACAGGTTGCCAAGGACCACATCCAGACAGCTTTTGAACATCTCCAAGAAAGATTCCATATCCTCCATGGGAAACTTGTTGCAGTGTTTAAGCACCCTCACAACAAATATATAGAAATACATATATATAATATACATATATATGAATATACATATATAAAATACATATACATGAACATACATATATATATAAAACACGTAAATGGAATCACTTCTATAGTTTGTGCTCATTACCTCTTATCCTGTCAACAGACACCACTGGAAAGAGCCTGGCTCTATCTTCTTCATAGTCTCTCTTGAGATATTTGTACACCCTGAGAAGATGCCCCCTGAGCCTTCCCTTCTCTAGACTAACAGTCTCTCTCCGTGCCTTTCCTCCTGTGGGAGATACTTCCATACCTTCACCATCTTAGGAGCCCCTCAATAGACTCAGTAGGTCCATGCGTCTCTTGTACTGGGTAACACAGAGCTGGACACAGTACTCCAAGTGTGGCCTCACCAGTGCTGAGGAGAGGTGAAGAAACATGTCCCTCAACCTGCTGGCTACACACCACCTAATGAAGCTCAGAATACCATCAGCCTTCTTTGCAGCCAGGGCACACTGCTGGCTCATGTTCAACTTGGTGTCCACTACAACCCCCATGGCCTTTTCTGCAAAGCTGCTTTTCAGATGGTCATCCCCCAGCGTGCACTGGTGCATGGGGTTGTTCCTCCCCAGGTACAGGACTCCATGCTTCTTGCTGAACTTCATGAGATTCTTGTCAGCCCATTCCTAGAGTGTGTCAGGGTCCCTCTGGATCAGCCACACCTAGTCTGGTGTCATCTGGAAACTTGCTGAGGGTACACTCTGCCCCATCATCCAGATCACTAATAAAGATGTTAAACAGAAGTGTACCAAATACTGTGCCCTGGGGTACACCGCTACTTAATGGCCTCCAACTACACTTTGTGCTTCTGATCAGCACTCTCTGGGCCCAGTTGCTCAGACGATTTTCAATCCACCTCACTGACTGCTCATCCAGCCTGTACTTCATCAGCTTCTCCATAAGAATCCTACAGCAGACAGTTGGTAAAAACTTTACTGAAATATAGGCAGACAATCTCTACTTCATTCCCCTCATCTACCAAGCCAGTCATTTCATTGTAAAAGGTTATCAGATTGTTCAACCATGACCTCCCTTAGTGAATCTGTGTTGACTACTCATGATCTCCTCTTTCTTCATCTGGCTGGCAATGCTTTCCAGGACTAGTTGTTTCATCAACCTCCCAGGGACCAAGGTGAGGCTGACCTGCCTGTAGTTCCCTGGGTCCTCTTTCTTGCTCTTCTTGAAGACAGGAATGGCATTTGTGTCCCTTCAGTCTTCAGGTACCTGCTCTAATCACCACTATCATTCAAAGATTATTAAGAGTGGCCTCTCTGTGACATCAGTCATCTCCCCTAGCAGCTGTGGGTGCATTCCATCAGGACTTACGGACTTATGCAAATCCAGTTTGCTTCAACCTGTTTCTCTTCCACCAGGGTTAAGTCTTCCTCGCTTCAGACATTCCCTAGTCTCTAGGTCCTTAGATTACTGAAAGCTGGTCTTGCTAGTAAAGACTAAGGTGTACCTCAGCCTTTTGCAAGTCCTGTGTCAACAGGGCTCCTGCCCCACTCAGTGGTGGACCCACATTTTCGCTAGTCTTCCTTTCAGTACTTACGTGCTTCTAGAAGCCCTTCTTGTTGCCTTTGACATCCCATGACAGATTTAATTCCAGCTGGAAACTTTATCTTCCCTAACTGTGTTTCTGCATACTCAGATAGTACCTCTATATTCCTACCAGGTCACCTGTCTCTGCTGCCACCCTCTGCATATTTCTTTTACATGTTTGAGTTCTGCCAGGAGTGACTCATTCATCCATACAGGCTTCCTGGCATTTTTGCTTAAGTTCCTGTTCATGGAGATGGACTGCTCTTCAGCTCGGAGGATGTGGTCCTTGAATATCTACCAGCTTTCTTGGGCTTCTCTTCCCTTCAGGGTCTTATTCCATGGGTCTCTTCCAAGTAGATCCCTGAACAGACCAAAGTGTGCTCAGGGTTGTGATCTTGTGTTTTGCCCTGCTCCCTCCTCTTGAGAACCTGAGCTCCATCATCTCATGGTCACACAAGGCAAGTCTGCCTTCAGTGTTCACATTCCAACCAGCACATCCTTGTTTGTGACTACCAAATCCAGCAGAGCACATCTTCTTAATTGGTTCTTGTATCACTTTGGACCAGAAGTTGTCACCAATGCTCTCTGGGAAGTTCTGGATTGCTTATACCCTGCCATGTTGTTCCTCCAGCACTTATCAGGGTGGTTGAAGCTCTCAGTTGGCTCATAATTTGTCCTCAGGCAGATCTCCATGCATTCCAGCTGCTCTCCGCTTCACCTACCCAGCCTGCCCTTACTTAGACAGCCCATATCTCTCCACTGCAGCACTCCAGTTGTATAAGGCATCCCTTCACGTCTCCATGATCCCAACAAGATCATAGCCCTGCAACTGCACACACATTTTTAATTCCTCATATTTATTCCCCATGCTGTAAGCATTAGTTTGCAGGTACCTCAAAGAGGACCCCAGCATGCTGATTTCCCAGAAAGAGCCTGGCTTTTTTCCACATGGTCTCTCATAGGCACTTCCTTGCTTACATGCAAATGCTGGAGAGAATGCTGTAAAGCAATGTTTTAAAGAAGAGAGTCAAAGTGACTCTTAACTATTTAGCATTTATGAATAAATAATTTATTTTAAGTATGATACTTAGTGAAGAAGTTTCCCACAGCCTTTTTGCATGCCTCTGTGCATTAAGGCTAATTCAGCTGTTCCCACTGTCATCACAGAATCACAGAATATTAGGGATTGGAAGGGACCTCAAAAGATCATCCAGTCCAATCCCCCTACCGGAGCAGGAACACCTAGATGAGTTCACACAGGAAGGTGTCCAGGCGGGTCTTGAATGTCTCCAAAGAAGGAGACTCCACAACCTCCCTGGGCAGCCTGTTCCAGTGCTCTGTTACCCTCACCATAAAGAAGTTCTTTCTCAAATTTAAGCGGAACCTCCTGTGTTCCAGCTTGCACCCATTGCCCCTTGTCCTATCATCGGTCGTTACTGTGAAGAGCCTGGCCCCATCCTCCTGACACTCACCCTTCAAATATTTATAAACATTAATCAGGTCCCCCCTCAGTCTCCTCTTCTCCAAGCTAAAGAGGCCCAGCTCCCTCAGCCTTTCCTCATAAGGGAGATGTTCCACTCCCTTAATCATTTTGGTGGCTCTGTGCTGGACTCTCTCAAGCAGTTCCCTGTCCTTCTTGAACTGTGGGGCCCAGAACTGGACACAATATTACAGATGCAGCCTCACCAGGGCAGAGTAAAGGGGAAGAACAACCTCTCTTGACCTACTGACTACACCCCTTCTAATGCACCCCAGGATGCCATTGGCCTTCCTGGCCACAAGGGCACAGTGCTGGCTCATGGTCATCCTGCTGTCCACCAGGACTCCCAGATCCCTTTCCCCTTCACTGCTCTCTAGGAGATCATTTCCCAACCTATACTGGAACCTGGGGTTGTTCCTGCCCAGGTGCAACACCCTACACTTGCCCTTATTATATTTCATCAAGTTTTTCCCTGCCCAGTTCTCCAGCCTGTCCAGGTCTCTCTGGATGGCAGCGCAGTCTTCTGGCGTGTCAGCCACTCCTCCCAGCTTTGTATCATCAGCAAACTTGCTGACAGTGCCCTCTGTTCCCTCATCCAGGTCCTTGATGAATATATTGAATAATACTGGTCCTAGTACTGACCCCTGAGGGACTCCACTAGACACAGGTCTCCAACTAGACTCCGCCCCATTGACCACTACTCTCTGGCTTCTTCCCACCAGCCATCTTCTTCCCAATCCATCTCACTACCTGAGTATGGGAATGACAGATACCACAGCTACTCTTCATACACTTTCAACCACTTAAGACACTCTACTATTGTTACTCCTATTGTTCTTATCACCTTTTAGGTAAAACTTCACTTTTCATTACTAACTGTAAATGCCAAGCACGAACACAGGCTCCAGTCTTCCTAAGTACTCCACATTCTGATAACACATTTAAATACTAGAACTAAACGTCATCTCCTCCTTCCATAAGGTACCACAGATGTCCTCCTATATCTCTGCTAGTTCTGCATGGTCTACAGACAAATTGCTCCTTAGTCTAGCATCTAATGAAACTCGATGTCAAGCACCTCCTCGTTTCAGTTGCAAAAAAAACAGTAACAAATTTCATTTTTTCCCCAAATTTCTACAGTATTGCTCTAGCTAAGCTGGAGCTATAGCCAAGGCCACTATAAAAATGTTTTCAACTCTAAGTATACCATGTGGTAACATATAATGTGTAAATCTTACTCTTTTCTAATTTAATGCTTTTCTGAAGTCTGGAATTCTGCTTTATTAAATCTCTAACCAGATTTTCAGAAAGAGATGCTGGTACATTTGAAATTACTTATTGGCTGTGCATCCCAAATTACCACATACATGTGGATACTTCAGTGATAAATTACATTAATGGAAATAATGCAACACTTTTGCAAGCCTATGTAGAGCTTTAAGAATTGACAACTTAGTAAGCTACCTACTTAGCAGATATATTTCTTTTGTGACCCAAACCTTATTTCACATGTTTTAAATTCTTTGAATGTTGTTGTATATCTCTACTAGAGGGAAAAGAAAAAAAAAAAGAATAAAAATGTACAGTTCTTATAGTGCTTTAACTCACATACTTTAAGTTTGTCTAAATCCTTTTTTAATAAAAAAAAAAAAAAATGCTCTCAGAGACAATTCAGACCTAAGACCTACTGAGTTTTACTAAATATAACAACTCCCTGATGACATTAAAATTGCCAGTGTTTATTCCAGCAACAAATGCGACATATAGTCTGACTCTTTATTTATTGTTTTCTTTAAAAGTTTGAATCAGTTGAATTAAAGCAATAGGTTTCAAATCTATTCAGATTATTGTTATACCAACACAACACATCAACATTATTTTTGATGACTGGAAGAACATTTTTGAGAGAATCTTCACCTCACTTGAAACCGAAATTTTTCATGGAAAAAAAAAAAAGTAAGAATAATAAATGTGTACTACCTTGTCACTTTACAGCTTGACTCAATCAGCTCATTTTCAATATCCAACAGACTAGAAGGCAGATTGTATTCCAAAGGTGAGGCCATTCTTTTTAAACGTAGTAAGCCAACACAGAACTTTGCTCCCATCTCCTCCAGTTCTCTTGTCCCTATCTGCAACCCCTAATTTAAAAATAAGATTTAAAAATACAAATAGGTACACGCAGATGGATCCACACATACTGCAGAATTACTATTTAAAACACATTTCATTATTTTATTTAATATGCTTTCTTGCTCTAAAGACAGAACAAATAAGAACTGTAAAGTAAACACCTATCAAGAGTATCAGAGAACTCAGAGAATAATTACATGATTCCTCTAAGGTGGAACAGACATTTCTGGACACATCCACATATCTTTGGAGCTTTCTGGCCTACACTTGTACCACATCAGTGTTAACAGGACTTTACCCAGTGGCGTTGGAAGACAACCAGAGATGATGCACAAGTTTGTAAGTGTAAATTATTTTTAAAACATGAGACAAGATTTATACGAAGGAATTTCAAATACTAAGATTGCAAATATAAGATTCTTCAACACAAGTTCCATCAGAACAACACAGAAAAAAATGAGTGAATTCATATTTTAGCTGTGATTAATTTAATTGCTTATGTTCTAATATATTAATAATATGATTAAAGGCAACAAAGTTACTCCTTGACACAAACATCTCTTCCACTCCTATAAGTTAGAGGATACATGTGTTAGTTCTGAAAGCATTATTAACACATTTAGTAATTAAAAACAAAGTATCAAAAGCCATAGCTGTTTTCAAATTCAAATAATATAGCAAGGCATTTCCCTCTGCAACAAGTATTTAAGATGTAGACTGATGTAATATACTCTCCAAGTTTTAATCAGATAATTCTACACTTCTAAATTAGTTAGCAGTGTAGTATGTAGGGACAGAGCCTCTGACCTGAACTACTTTATGAAAAGAGAATGATATTCCAGAGTGACCATCAACAATTACAGAATTGGCTAGTACTGACTGTGTATACACTAGCAAATTAAATGTCACAACCCAACTCAATCTCCCCTTTTACAACTTCTGTCTCAGGAGAATTTAAAAGGATTTTAGTTTGGATCTTCAAAGCCTCTTAAGGTAAAGGGTAGTTAAAAAGGAGCTTTAACAAAACAAGCAGGGAAGTAGAAGAACCAGAAATTGGTGGTAAGCTAAGTCATCAAGTAGGAGAATACATGAAGCAAAAAGAATGGAATAGGAATAAAAGCAAAAAATACACACACAAGCTTTGTATAAATTGCCACATCGACATTGTATTTTAAAATGCAAGGTTTGAAAGACAGTGTTATGTTGCTCCAGAAATGCTACAGTCCACACATTCTTCACGTACTTCTGTTTTGAACATACACACACTTAATAAATGGAAAGTTTGATTTTATTTTTCTTGCAAGTTCTTTTTGTTCCTCGGTAGTCTTCATAAACAAGGTGCTTTTTAGTAACAAGAAAGCTAAAGCTATATTCCCTGTTCTAAACAGTGCCATCCTCCAGACAAATGGTAGAGAAACCTGTTAGCAGTGAACAAGAGTTGGATATCTGAGTATTATTGTTAATAGTAATACTACTTACCTCTTTTATAATGCTTTTGTGCTGTAGGTTTCAAAGTACTTTATTAATAAAGGAAGAATTATCCTCACTTTACTGATGAAGAAATGGAGGCACAGAGGGTTGAAGCGATTTGCACAGTGTCTCACAGCATGTCACTGACCCCGCTGGGAACAGAAATCAGTTCTCCTCACTCCCAGTGCAGTACCTTATCCACAGAGACCAATTTTTTGTTTTTGTTTTGTATTTGTTTGCACGTCAGTAACATTCGAAGACCCCAATCATAGCTGGGGCTCCACTATGCTAATCACAGGAAGACACAGTCCCTGCCCCAAAGAGATTAAAATAACATTAAGGACAAGAGGCAACAAGTATGCAGAAGAGGAAGAAGAAGGGTAACAGTAATCTCACTGTTACACAGATTACTAATGTGCACAACTTGATGGTTCAGAAACTTTTCCAATCTTTGTCTACATCGGTTGCTGAAGAAGTTATCGTTAGTTGGCAGACTCCTTACGGACAGTACAATAGGAGTGGCTCTAAGTCAAGAAGGTACAAGAGTACAGTATGAAAGAAAATGCAAAGATAACTGTTAGAAAGGTAAATAGCGTGTGCATGTTCTGTGGCTGCTACTTCCAGCACAGCAGAAAGAGGATATAAGTAAAGAGAGACCTAAATGGATCAGATTGGACATGGATAACTGTGAAACACCTGGGTGATAAAATCTGAACTTATTATACTGAAGGGTGTACATACTTGTAATAAAAGCCCACACCAAAGTCTAGATTTGCTTCCATTTTTTTTTTAAATCATAAAGGAGAACACAATACCACACAGCTGCCAAATACCAAATATCTTAATCCATTTTTATTCTTCTATCAGCCAATTCTCTTCATTTCCTGAAACAAGAGACCCAAAGTCTGTTTCAGGACATAATAATAAACAGTTGCCCTAAGGGAACTGAGGTGAAATTCATTTTCACTGAAGCCTTGATTACACTCCTCTTCTTATCTTCTAATCACTTTCAAGTCTAAAGTTTTGTTCTAGTACCTTTAACTGTGGCCTACTGAAGTTCCTTAACTATTACTATATCGCTTTCAAGCACAAGCCACCTGGAAGTAGCTGCATTCTTTCTTTTTTCCCTTTTTTTTTTTTTTAAACATGCACCAGATTCCATTCCTTTTTCTTTACATCTTATACCACCATCTTCTTCTCGACAGTAATATTTTAGATGGCTGGTTGAAGTCTTCCTTACTAAGCACATCATGAAAGACACCTTCACATGAATAGAGCGTTTCCGTGATTAACTTTGCTACCTAAAAGCAAAGATGCAAAGCAAAGGCGAAACAAACTGCAACCTCAAGTTGAGAAGAATCTTCCTGTAATATGTACTTAGTAAATTGAAAACAGCTACACTAAGATCTGGAGAAGTCAGTTGGACAGTAAAATATTATCTTGCTCTTCTGCTTTCCTATTCAGCAGAGGCTACAAAGATGTGGTTGGTTTTGGTAACTCAAAATCTAGAGACTGAAGGATCATGGCAACGGACAAAGTTTGTTGACTAAATCCTTATCTCCTAAAGTCTTCTCTTTATATGCATTATAAAATTTACACATAACAAAATCTTTTTGATTAATTTAAAAATTAAGCTATACTTATTAGTCTCCAATCAGGAAAGGGATTGATTTCAGTTTTCAAATTGTTTGAATTATTGAAGAAATTTTTCTTTTGACTGGCATCTTAATTATCCTCCATAGCAGACCCTGGAGCATCTTTTCATCTGAATGTTCGCTGTTCAATCTTGAATCGCAGATGACTGAGCAGTATTTGCAGCACCATTTCTTAACACACTACAAAGACCCCATGTAAGCAGTTAAGACTGTTTCCAGAATGATCTTTGTCACCAAGGATCCTAAATTCAGGTAAGAATTGCCAGCTTCAGTTCAACAGCTTTCTGAATAGTCTAGCATCAACATTGTCTGAGTAAAGGAAAAAAATAATAAAAAGAAAAATTGATGTTCTGATATTATCCAGCTTTGGCAAAGACTCAGCATTTCTTCCACAAAAACCAGAATTGTTCAGTAATCCTTTTTTTTTGCTTTTAGTATCATTGAATGATGATGCCAAACCAAAAGATGACCGGAAAAGTGCTTCAGATCTCTACATGATACACAGTTCCTCAGATCTGAACTGCTGAAATAACATATTATGAAATATGTCCTCTAACTTATACAAGTTTATTCAGAGTTGCTGGCCCCATTCTCTCCACAAGAAGAAAAAAAAATAAAAAAAAAAAAAAAAAACTGAGGGTTTTCATCTCTTCATCTCTTTGACCTTCTAATTGGAGACATGTTGCTCTTTTCTTGTTCTGCCTAGTCACCTTGGCCTTTTAGATACATTTTCTTAGTAAGTCTGAGCCTTATCATAGTGAAGAAAAAATGAAGAATCTTTTTCTATGTTCAGTGGATGTCTAAGACCTCACAAACGCTTTTATTCCAGATAAAAGGAATGACAGAACAGCAATTTGATCTCATCAGCTAGTTTACATTACATAAAAGAATGCTCTTCCCTCTTGAGTAAATTCTTTTTCCACAGAATTCAGACAATTTTTTCCTCCTTACTGAAGAAGGGCTTTGCGGGTTAACATCTTTATAGTCTGTTCACAAAGCATCTTCAATATTTCAAAGTAAGCAAGCTGAATGAGTTAACACTGTTTAAAGCTCCATAATGATGTAATCTAGGGAATAATGGAATATTCTGACAACAGCAGGAATGCTTCTGTTGTTAATTGATAAAATTAACTCATTCATTTAGTAGTTACAGATCTACTGAAATTCCTGCCAAAGTATCTGTCTTCCTTCTGTCTAAAGAGAGAAGCATAGGTGTTGGAGCACAAACTAATATATTAAGTAAACCTTGTTCCACCTTTTTTTTGTTCCCCCTGCCCCCCGGCTCTGCCTTGATCCCAGCATTCTGATCCTCTTTTTGTCAAGCACCTTATTTGAGGCTTGTGGTCATTTTCTTGAGTAGCATTCTTAAATCCTATTTTCAAGCAGAGGAAACTGTGACTTCTTCCATTAATGTTTATTTTTAAAAACTTCCTTTAATTTGTAGCTAAATTTAACCCAGTGACAGAAGTTGAAGATCAGATGTTAGTGTGGTGGTTCTTTTTTTCCCTACAAATATTTTCTTTGAAGTAAGTTTTCTACTAGTCAGAAATTAGGAATAGGGTCACCTTTTGTTTTCAAATATCCAGCCCTGTTAACACTTTTGAAGGAGACAAATAGAAAATGGGTTTTAAATCAAGAAGTCAAACAACTATGATGAGTTCAGATATATGTAATTTGTAGTTCTGGTAACCTGATATGAAAGTGTTTTGATTTATAAGCCTGTTTCTGCAGCTACACAGGAAAATCCTATGACAAACACCACTAAATTTCTGCTGAAGAACTAAGAACTGCCACAGTGAAGTCTGAAATTGCCATGTGTAAAGGCAATTTTTATTCTAGTATTAGCATTTTTTACTACCCAATTTTAATAATCTACTGGAAAGAATAGTTCTGATTTTTTTTTAACTACATGCATACATACGTGTTACAAGCAATAATTAGTATTTATCTTGTTAAATCAGGGAATAAGCATAACATATTGTGGGGGGGTGTTGAGTGGCAGATGAAGACTGTTATGGAACCTATAATATTGTAAATTATGTAATTTCACTCTAACATTAGCATACACAAAGATTTTAGAAGAGTTTTAGAAATTCAAAGCGAGCAAGCAAGTGGGGTTATAAAACTAAATGCCAATGCAAATGGAAGAAATTATTAAGCAAGAACAGTTTATATATTTTCTTACCTTGTATTTGCCCTGGTCACATCCACATAGTGTGCTTTCCATTGTGTAGCTCCTTTGTACTCCTATCTCTCTCCAGACAACAACTCGCGCTGTTGATTCCTTGGACTTTTCCACTACAAAGCTGCAGCTGCCCATGCAGAATGCTGGAGCAGTCTGACTCAGGATCTTGGGGAGTGCCTGCAGGACAGCAGTTTGAAAAATACAGCCATTCTTTTATTTCACTTATGTAAGCAAGGGGAGGGGAATATTCAACCACAAACTGTTACCAGAAAATTTTACTGCGATTTGAATTAAAAGAACAAGTATGAAAACATTTCTTCATCTTGAGTTTTCAAAACCCAGTGTGTTCGAGTGACAATAGGTTTGCCATTTCCTACTTACTAAAATCCTCTTCTTCAGATTCAATCACTAAAATTCAGTATTACCCATGTGCATAAGAATCAGGATGCAAAAAATTCTTCAGATGATCACCATCTCCTCCTAATTCACCAAGCTAACTTTGCTCAAATTAAGTGTACTACATGCCACTCATAATTAATTTAATTCTGTTTCAGACTGTTTCAACAATCCAATTTGCAGACCTAACACAGGTAGTATTTTATTAATACATAAAATTCATCCATATTCAGCAATGTACTAGGTGCATAATTAACTTCAAGAACATGTATCAAAGTTCCATATAACTATTTACATGACAGCTTTGGAGAAAGACAAGAAACAGTTATGCAAATATATGTATTTGACTAATGCTAAATGACTACATTCTTCCCAGTTTTTATTTGTATCAGTTAAGCCAAAGCACCTGACCGCTTTGGATTTACTATTTCAGTTGTACGTATACCATTTATTAGTGTAAGCTTGCCTAAACATTTCAGTCCACCTTTCTGAAACCAAAAGGCTTTTTCTCACAACCCTTATTGCCTATTGTCTTTTGTGTGCTATGGTAGTGCAGGCTGAAGTGACAAAACCCCATAGAAACGTGTGGAGCAGCAGACGTGAATGGCATCAGATTGAGCATCCAGGAAATCACACAAGAAAATCAAGGAGCATTTTTTTTTTTTTTTTTTACAAGTGAGGGAGATTGACGGAAAAAATCTGAAAGCATCTGTACTCATTTACACTCACAGATGTGTAACAAGCGCTTTAACGTGCATTCACACACTTTTCAAACTTAACTGCATCTCAAAAAAACCCACGGGGTTCGGACGGATTAGGCTGCAGAGATTGGGAATTGCCACAGGAGGGCAGTGGAGTTACACAGCAGAAACAGGTAACACACTTCTAAATCTTTTGGGCTATTTGAAATCTTACACAACGCAGTGGATGTTGTTTCTGCAAGCTTATTATGTATACGTAACTATGTAACTACACATCTTTAAGAGGAACCTTGCCTATTTCCATACACAAAAATGAATATTTCTCAGAGCAATTAAGTATTTTTATTATCTTGTTGGTAGAATATTGTTTGCCATGCTTCTATTACTCTTTTTTCATCCAGTGAATATGAATGTACAGACGCATATTTTCTAAATACAAAAAAGCATGTATTGGTACAAAGACCTCAAAAAATTAAGCACTCTACTGACATTAAATCCTTAGCCATACTAGTGTACAATGTTTAAAGATCAAAAAATACTTCGAAGTACACACATGAACTAAAAAGAGATTACCCTAAATCTGCTTATGGTATAAAGTCATTATGTGCACAGAATAATATTGGGAAGTTATTTGAAAAGTATATTCCATGTTCATGACAAGCAAAAAAGGTACAAATGTCAAACTTACCCTATAACCAGGGTCTTCCATCAGGTCACAAGACGCAGCATTAACATTTGTGTGCCACATTGTCTCTTTGATGCTGCAGCCATACATAAATACATTCTTTTTACGAGAGTGACCATGATAATCACAGTAGACCTAAAATAAATTATTGGGCAAAATAAAGCCAAGGCATATGGAACTAACATTTTATAAAAGTAATGGAAGGAAAAATAAAAAAAATTATTTGTACTGCTGAAAGTTCCAAATAATTAGTAAACACAATTCCTTATATAATTAACTTGTGCATTAAGACAAAAACGTAGGATCTAAGGAAGGTTTAACCTTCTACCCTAGCAAAAGAAACAAATTTAGATCTAAAGGCTTGCAGAAGATCTGTACTCCAGGTCAAATTTAAGTGTGACACAGTTCACAAGACCATATTAAAATGCTAACTTTACACACTAGCTACATAAAAGTTAAGAAGATTCAGAATTGCTTACACACATATCACACATACACTTACCAAAGGTAAACGTTTTATAGCAGCCAGATATTGCAATAACCCTTTCGCATGGTAAATAGTAGGATGCAGATCTGGATTTGGATTTTGCCACTGTCTGTTTAAATCTTCTCCACTTAAAGAGCAACGGTGGCTATTGGGGGGAAGGGGGAGAGGGCAGTGGGGGTGGAAAAAATGCACGTCTATTAGCATACTTTTAAATAAGCCCAAATAAGCGTTTAAAAAACACATGCTTATTAGCATACTTTTAAATAAGCCTCCCTCCCACCTCAAGTTTTCCTCGTCACCACTGCTTCTTTGGAAGGAGTCCGGTAAGAAACAAACTTCAGTTTTGTAACATGCAAAATAATAGTCTTTGAGGTTTTTTAATTTATGTTACAGAAAATCTAAAAACAAATTAGGAGTAGCTTCTTGTTATGAAATTCACTGTAATCTTACTGATTTGCTGTTGAAACTGAAGGCTTGGGATTTTATTAAAATGCTAATTCAAAATCAGTAATTTCAAGTATATGGTATCTGACAGTTTTAGTGTCTTGACTTCTGTACTGTAAAGACTAATGTCAATCAAAAAACTAAGACTTCAAACATGAAGCTATTAGGAGACAAGGAGCTGTGGGAAAAACAAGAACTAAAACAACCACCCAAAAACCCCAGTGAACAAATAAAGATCATCTCTGCATTCAGTCAACTATCACCAAGAACTTTTAAATTTGCAGAAACTCGTGTTCACATAGTCATCTTCAATATATTTGTCTTTAGCTTGTGTCTGCTGCGACAGATTTCTTAGTTGTCCCCATACTAAACTTTCACTTGTATTCTGAATTATTGCATCCCAGCTGTCCCACTATACACATGCTTTTACATGTATAAAGACAGGGTTCTACACAAATCCATAATCGGTCTGATTTTTTAAATTTTATTCACAAAACCTTTTAAAATACTACCCACAACTAGGTAAGAAGGAACTGTAGATTCACCATAGCAAAATTTCCATTTCATATTAATTCCCTGTAACCAAGTAAATACAGACTGAATGTTTTGTTTAAATACTGAATTAATGTTTATTCATAGCAGTATCAAAAGGTTCTGAAATAACCCTTCAATTCCTTAAGCTACCACTTAAGTGAAAGAATTACCATTAATAACTTCAACTAAATTAGGATACTCTTACCCTTTATTTTGCAGACCTGTTAACTTTCTCCCTTTTAATAACATTTGACAACAGCCATTTCCATAACATTCTATGATTCTATGAGCCTTCTAAAAAAATACAATTTTTAAAAAGGAGAAAAATTATGTAAAATGCTTTCTCAGATACAAGGACTATTCTTTCTCATGAGAACCAGGAACTTGTTTAGCTTTTTCTAAAAGCAAGTGTGCTGTCATGTAACACTCTACACCTATCCATGACCACAGTTCAGAGAGACAATTAAAATGCTATGTCAAATCAGATAGGAATGATTATCATCCATGAACAACTGAGAATACTTTTAACAAAACTGAAATTCATTGAATAATGCATCTGCCTTTAAAAAGTGAAAAAACAGAAGAGTCCTAGCAATTTTGTAAGTGGATTTTTTTCATATTAAGTACTGCACGTCTATGTTTCCGGGATTAGTTTAGATTTTGTTTTGTTTTGTTTTTTTTAATAACAGCTGCAAAGACTTAGTAGTACAGGTTCCATATTTGTGAGTAAACTTATGCTTACTTTCCATTGATGACACCATCTGGATTGAGCATGGGAATAATTTTGAAAATATAAGATTCTCGTAGACATTGGGCACTTGGATTATTGCTCATAAGGTATTCCAGGGTTCCCTTCATAACCCAGCTTGCGTTAGTCTCTCCAGGATGAACACGAGCAGATAGGATAACATAGGGACGATTCCCTATAAGAAGTAAGCATAGAAGTTGCAAAGTATGATTCAAGCTAAGTAAAGTTTGTTAACTGAAAAGAGGCAACAGCCAGCGTTCTGTATTTCAATGCAAAATACAGTATTTGGGAGCTTAGTATTATTCAGTATCAGTACCATTGATAGAGACTGCCAGAATACCACAAATAAATATTAAATAGAAAGCTAATCCTGAATATTGACAACACTTAATTTCATTAAATTAGTTAACCTTATTTTGCATTTTTACAAGGTACAACAGTTAATACTATTTTTTTTTTTCATGACGAGCTAGTTTTGTATTATTTTCAGTTGATGAGAAAGAAAAGTCGTACTTACTGAACCGACAGATATGTTCATAGTAATTGGACTCGGGCATGGCTGTAATAGTGACTAAGGGACAACTGTTGCCAGCCAGGGTCTCACAGAGAACGTCTTGTCGAAAATATATCTGTTGAGGGTTGTACATAGATTCCAGCTTCTGAAGATGCATCTTCATACCCAAAATAAGGAAAAAATACTTCAAATCGTTTGCAGTCACTTATGATACATATTCCACAGGTACTACTTAATCGATCTATCTTTTTGTTGTTCTAAATAATGTTTCCATCATAATTTTTATAATTAAATATCATTCTCTACATCTCTGACTCGCTCTTCACAAAGTCTGTTTTTTTTCTAACTCCTTAGAGGAAGTTGAAAACACAGAGTACATTGTTTTCTACCAGATGATACTCTAAGGGTATGTGGAAGGTAAGAACCTCTGCTTCATTAAGATTATCTGATCAAAGACCTTTTCAGTGCAAAAGTAAGTAAAGGCAGAAGCAATAAACAGAAAGAATCAATTCAGGTAGTCGAGACATAATAGAAACAATAGCAAAGACAAAGTCTCCAGTCCCTCTAACTGATGGGCCATTAAGAATCTACAGGCAAAGCTTTAGAGAGGGACACCTGAGGGACAAGGAGGAAACAAGAATAGGAAGCTTTGGGATATTCAATGGGGGGCCTGTGGGACTATACAAAACTTATGCACCTGATCCCTACAGTATGCCCTTAGCTATCTGTGCAGTCTCATTCTCAATGCCATGCATGTAAGGACTGTGTGGACCAGGTGCAACTAACAAGACAGGTGTGAGTGGAGTTGAGGTCAGCAACTGGAGTGAGCAAAGATCTCAACATCAGTAATTGGAGAGGCCTTCCCTCTTGGGAACATCTCTGTGGGAACAACAGACTTCGTGTTCAAAGTGCCCACTACCGTTGGGATCAAAGTGAGCGGACTTGGAGCCAGCAGCTGGAGCTATAGGCAGTGCAGGCATCCTTCGGTCTGTGGTGTTGGCAACAGAAGCAAGAGGGGGTCTCAGTGGCAGCTACTGGAATGGGTAAGGGTCTTGGTGTCCAGCCACTGGGTCAAGAATCATGTGTGTCCCAAAAACCAGCTGGTAATGTGATAAGGGTGACTGAAGTGCCAGCACCTAGAATAGGGTTACAAGCCCATGTGCCTGGTACCAGCTGCTGGGGATGGTAGGCAAGCAAATGCATCTTCCTTAAGTGCATGGGGGTTGGGTGGGTGCAATTTGCTAGCAAACTTCAGAGAGGATTACCCAGCAAGTATGAGGCCAAAGGTTAAGGCAGGGGTATCAGGTGGACAGAGAGTCCATGCCAGCATCTGGGAGGAACTGTGAGTGCAGAGTGCCTGTAAGACGAGTGTGAGACTGCACATGTCTGTTTGCTAGTGAGAATCAGGCTGGAGGCCTGCACAGCAGGTAAGAGCACCTATGATCCAGGCAGAGGTCTGGCACAGAGCTGTCTACAAATGTGTGTGTGCTTGTGATTCAAGAAAGGGAGTGGGCGTGTACTTTTAACAGCAAACAGCTATCCTTACCAGCTGGAGAGGAGGAAAGGGACTGGGCTGTCCGCAGTTATCTTTCAAGCAAGTCCTGTTAAGTGTTACACATGGGTGCTGCTGAAGGCAGCACCTCATCTGTGACAGTCTGTGTAGCCAGCCGTGCTGGGCAGGGGGATACACAAGTGTGTGTGCCTGTCTCTCTCCTTGGGCTACACACTCAGACATGCTAGTGGCTGAACCTACAAGCAATCAGGAAAGCAGCAGCCACGACCACCAGTCTGGGACAGAGACCCTTGGGCCCCTGGGCCGGGCTCCAGAAGCCAGGCAGGAGGAACTGTCAAGCCCTAGACCTGTTGAAGGCATCAGCTGCTTATAACATCCTTTAATAGGTATTTCTCCCAAGAGCAGGAATGGCTTAGTAAAAAGCTTAATTCCACCCTCTTACACACTGGCCACCAAATCTCCAAGTCCGCTTTTATTGCTGTGACAGAAACAGCCAACAGAAAATACTCTAAGAGTTTTGCCTAGTACTAAAAGCGTCACAACACTTCTTTAGCTAATTCATAATCCTACAAAGGTCTCTAATTATCTTAAATATAGTAACTTGAATAGCTCAGTTATGAAGATGTATATGTAGAGCAGCAGGATATGAGTCATCTGACTCAAACACAAATACTCCATCCAATCAGCATGTTTCCAGTCAATCATTAATTATGATTCCTAGAAAACGGATTTAGCCTGCAAGTAAGTATATATTTTATTTTTCCAGGGTCTGTTCTTTAGAAAAATGTGCACTCTTCACCAGTCTAAAAAATAATTTTATTAATATTCTCCATTTTAAGGAGCATTTTGCACTTTATAAGAAGAAATAAAAATAATTTACTCATGAATGCTTACATTTCACATTTTCCAAAAGCATAAATATTTATATATGTAACAGGACATAAACTTCTCACCTTTAAAGTCGAGTATGTGTATGGATAATGGTAAGCAAAGTAGCAGACATCATCTTTATGTTGGAAAGTCACTGTAAATGTAATTGTGTAATAGGATTTTCCTTTCTGACCTCCAGCAGCAATGGAACTTCTTGAAAAGTGATTCCTAAGAGTAAATAAAAGTAATAAACACATTAAAATAATTTTTTGTTCATACCATTGATTATTCCTTAGCACACAAGCTAAGAACCAGGATGATTTTTAGTGACGGTATTTCTCTTCTGCGTACATCCAGGTTAAATACACTGTTCCCACCATCTGTAAAGACACTTTATTATAGCAGTAACATCTATTAATTAACATTGGGAAAAAGCAAGTAAACAAAAATAAATAACAATACAAAACAAAAAGGCAGCAAACAGTTGTCGACCAACAAGGGTAATGCATGGATATGCTGTTACCATCTCATCCTGTGCTCCAGGATTGCTCTACAATGATTGCACCATAGAATACAGGAGCCTAATCACAAGCATCACGTGATCAGTATTACTGGAAGTCACTACTGAGATTTCAAGTACGCATGTATATATACATTGCCTTTAAAGTTTCTCTGCATCAGTATGCAATTTCTGACAAAAGTATAAAAGATGAACAGCTTAAATGTTAGCAGTGTGCTTACAAAGTAAGAACCTATATATTTTGATCACTTCTGTTACACAGAATCACAGAATCGCAGGGGTTGGAAGGGACCTCTGGAGATCACCTAGATAGACCAACCCCCCTGCCAAAGCATTACTCTCCATAGTAACTCAGGAAGAAAACTCTGTTCACAACAGAACTACTGAAATAGAATTATCAAACTCAGAAGCAAACATTTCTCCTCAAAAATTGTATCTCATCCTAATCTTCAGAGTAAGAGCTGCTGTATGGTTTGGTTGGTGTACTTACTTATAGTAACAAATATCTGTCCCTACACGAGTCCAATATGGTCGAGAATGTAATGCTTCTTGAACAGAATACATGAGGGGCTGCATACCTTAAAAAAAAAAAAAGCATCTCATTTTAATGCTTAACATTTAACATCAAGATCTTAGCAGTAATGGACCACACCAACACTTACATGTGTGTTTCCGAACTACTTATACTCATTTACTCACTAAACAGAATATTTAGAGTGCATTTTCATGAACAGCTGGCTATGGCACACTCTTTCAACCAGATGACAAAAGATTCTTCTCCCACTCCCCTCATCACATCCTAACTTTCAGAAAATAATAAATTAAAGAAAAAAAAAGTAAACCTACAGAAGACCTTTCATTTTAAAATGAAAGTTTAAATGAACACTGTGGTTAGCATGAATGGTAATCTACAAGAAATCCTGGGTCCCACTCTGTCCTACTCTCCATTACAAAATGGCTTCAAAGAAAATACAAAAAATTGATACTATTATTCATTCACCTCAATAGCTGGAAAATAACTGATGTTTCACAGCAATTTTTTTTTTTTTTTAAACAGTACCTCTTTAAAGATTCTATTTTTTGGAGAGTATACTTCAGTTGAATACTTAATATGAAGTTAAAGTAAAAAATAATATATATTAATTGAACATCACTTACTAGTTAGACAACTAGCTAAATACATTGACTGACTCAGTCAGTGTACTTAAAAAAACAAAAGTAAGTATCAGGTAAGTATACGCAACATATGAATGAAGATCTAAGGTAACTGACAAAGACTAGTAAATAATTAAAAAGCATCTTATTACTGGTCAAATTAGCTGGTATTCTTGGATTTTATCAATGTGAGTTGTACAATTATGACAAAGAAGAACATGGTGTTACACTGTCTCAAGAATTTGAGGTTGTGGGGGGAGAGGGGAGCTTCTCCTTCTTCCTAAAGAACAAATTTCAGAAAATCCAGCAGGAAAAAAAACCACCTCCCAAGACAAATGGGTTTAAGGTGAATGATACCCCTCTCTCCACCCTGCCCCTCGGATAAGTGAAAGAAAGGTATATTCTGTAGGACAGTACTTTTGGATGAGGTACAAGAAGCAAACACTACCTGCTGAAGACTGCAAGGGTCACATATGAAGCCTAGCATTTCAAAGGAGTCTTACTTTTCCTTCTCAACTAATGTGCCTCTCTTCCCAGCAGTAAGAAAACTGTTTGAGAATGTCTCCGCTTACTTTGACATCTGAACATATACTTCTATTCAGAAAGGGATTAATGATGACAGCTGTCATCCTTCTTGCACCTGTGTGGATCAACAGGCTTTGGTGTTGTCCCCTCCACAATGGTCTTAGGAGAAATCTGAACTGCAGCCACAAGTACATTTCTTCTGCTTTGGCCTCACTTACAACAAAACTTCATTTTTAAAACTGAAACCCATTCTTTTAAGATACTATCCTTTTTTTTTTTTTTTAACTGAAACTTGTCAAAACATTTTCTAGTAACATTACTAAAAAATAATCTGATCTGACTACATGAAAATACTACTGATCCTAGGGAGGGAAGGAAACAGCTGGGCTGTCTAGTACAGATATTTTTCTATATATTTCTTTCCCAAAGTATGGGAAATGTGTCTTACCGTAGTTAAATTGACTGTTTGACTTTTCACAGTTGATGATGTTAAATCGGTAACCAATGCCAGTTTTCATTCCACTGACTTCAAAGTAAAACCATTGATGATAATGATTGCTATTTATATCCGAGTTCAGAATTAGATCATACTCGTTTCTGAAGATTAACAAAAACAAATCAATCTTTGTTTAAGAAGTAGAAATAAAAGGCCTTATGTGTGAAAAGAAGAGTTGAAATATCTCACTTTCTGATCTGAATAGCTTTGCGCAGGTTTCCAGATTCAAATTTGGAATTAAACTTCAGAACATCTGCTTCCTCTGGTATAGAACAGCTATGAGTAGAAGAAGAAAAGGGACCAAAATTAATAAAACAAACTTAACTAAAAGAAACTAATTAAATTTATTTGAGCCCTCACTCGGTAATTCAGAAATTATTTTGAACCTTCTTCTAAGTACAGCCTGGATAGCAGAAACAGTGTTATATCAGATGAAACTTTCGTTGAAGTCTGTCATAATAGTACTGCTTTAAATACCACAAATCACAGCACAGAGAAAGTAGAACAGGCTTAAAGTATTCACTGAATATTGTTTTCAAAAGTATAAAAACTTACCTCACATTATCAAGGTCATACACTACTCTGTCTATAATGTCATTTTGATGAATCAATCTTTCAATATCTTGCGAGATTTTTGTCC
Organism: Caprimulgus europaeus; assembly: GCA_907165065.1. The sequence continues at coordinate 38,273,465 of OU015527.1, read as the reverse complement.
TAAAATGAAAAGCAGAGTTCTCATTTAAATTGTTGCATACTGTTTCCAATCACAAGAGAGGCATTACCCCATACAACAATGAAAACTAACGAAGTTGACATGAAGACAGTGGGATAGATTTTCAGAGAAATCTCAGCCTCACCCCCACTTATGTGCACAAACTGTAAGTGTACTTAATTTTAAACACCTGCATTCACAGCTGACTGATTTCAATATTTGTATGTGAGGGAACTGAGTTTTCATGCACGCAACCCACTGGGTTTTACCTTATGGAAAAAAAAAATGCATGATTTCACACTTTATAGTAGAAGCAGGAATTATCCAAACATTACTTATGTTAATGCTTTAATCCAGGACAGCACTTGATAACATTACTAACTTACATGAGTCCTACCATAACTAAAATTAAAGCGTTTTAGAGAGCAGGTCGTGCAGTGAGTGTGTTAGTGCACTAGCTTTTCACCTCTGGAGGTCTAGGTTGATTTATCGACTAAGTAACAAATAAGAATGAATTTGGTGATGTCAGCCAAATGCCAGGTGTATGTTTATCCAGATCATAAAACCATTGCACAACTGGCAGTATCTAGGTCCTGGTTTGGATAAGTAAGAATGTGTTGCAGTTCAAGAATGAAATATAGTGGCAGAGCTGTGTGGAAAAGCTTGCACAGCACCTGCAATAAGAAGAAAAGGAGGCAGATTAACAATGAAAAATACAGGAACAGAGCAGTAAAGTATGTTTACGTTGGAAATTCTCCATTTAATTAAAAAAAAAAGTTGTTAACAAATGAGAAAAAGAAGGTAAGTGTACAAGTCTAGCACCTCTTATTAAATTAAAACTAACAGGAAAAGAAAACAAGTCACAAGTCCAATGCACTGACGAAATTGTAAAAAGGCTGACTCACCACCATTTATCTGATCAGTTTCAGCTAAGGGCAGAACTACAGATTTTTGATCTTGCACTACATCTCACACAAATCCTTAGTTTTAAGTATACCTGAGCTCTAAAGGGTCATAATACTATCATTACAAGAGTTTTGCCAAGACAAAACCCATAATGAGTATTAGGCATTCGAATACCATACTAATGACTAAGGCAGACAAAATGAAAGAAGAAATAGTATTCAAGATGCATACAAAAAGGAGGAGCAGTACTGGGCATTTTCAGGTTCCAAAAAAATCAAGAGAAAAACAGAAGCTGTTTTAAGATAATTAAAGGAAAAAAATATAAAAACAACACTGTTGATGTGGAGCTCTGTGTTCATATGGCAGTCCTTTGTGGATCCTGATTTATCTGATGAGCACTTCTAAGTGTCAAATGAATAGAAAATGCTACAGGTATTAGAAAATACTAAAGTGTACAGCCAAAAACAATCTAAAATTTTAAGAAATGGAAAAAAGTGGGAATTTAAACTCAAATTTATAGGGTATTTAATTATATAATAATTTTCTTCCTTAAAAGGTAGAATATAAAGAATAATATAAAAAGAAGAATAATATAAAACACTTAAGTTATGACATTTTTCCAAACAATAATCATTTGGTGAGATGTTTGGTGAAAATTACACGTTACTAAATATAAATGAAAAAGCAAAAGCCAAAGCACTAATTCAAAAACACTGTATTTCATAGCATATTGCAAGACTAAAAAAAAAAAAGCCCCCAAAACCCCACCCCACATTAGCCTAATAAAAGTAAAAAGAAAACCCACTAACTCCCCACCTCAGCCTCTCACAGTGTTTTCGTAAATTACAAGGATGGATTACAGCAACCATTTGTTTTCTAAAGAAGACTTAGGTGACAAGCAGTAACTAACTGCTTACATTAAGGAGAACATAAATCCCACTGAATGCCAAAGGAGTTTGGGCACAGCTTTGTGGAAGACTTAAAAGCTTCTCCATGTTCCCTACCAAACTAATTTTCACTCCCTTCCTATAAACTATAAACTTCTAAGAAGATTAAGCCCTTTTTAAACAGGTTCCCTTCTTAGAAATTTGTTACATTGTAATAACAAGACTGAGTCATTTGTAGAAAACTGAATTTTTAGAACAGTATACCTTAAAAAGGTGATGTACAATTTTTGATTCAAGTTTGGCAATATTACTTGATATTACTCAATATTACTCTTGTTTACTCAATATTACTCTTGTTTACTCAATATTACTCTTGATATTACTCAATATTACTCTTGTTTCACACAAGACCTAAAAAAGTTACTTTCAAGATAGAAAATACAACAAAAATAAAGCATTTTAAAGTTAAAATAAAATATACTCTAGGATAACCCTTAAGGTTTAGAAATCAACATTCAGGTGGGGTCTTTTGTTTGTTTCTTGGGGTTTTTTCGTGGGTTGGTTTGGTTTGTTTTTTTACAAATTTTAGATGGGCAATGGTGGGAAGGCAGAAAGGGAGAGCATGAATTCAACTTAGTTTTTGGAAACTGAATTACAGAATTAGAATTAGCAATTACACCATCAAATTGTATTGCTGTTTACGGCTCTGTCAAACTAGACATTGCATATGTGCCTGTTAATTTCATCCTAAGGACTGGTTCTCAAGGGAACAAAAACAGCAACAAAAAAGGAGTATGGTAACTCACCTCTGCACGCCATATGGCCTTTCCAGAATAGGCTCCTTAAATGGGGGTGGAATATGGCCAAAATAGTCTGGATAGGCCACTTCTGAATATTCAGGAATAGACTTAGTGGTTTTTACCATTTCAATATAAAGATCACAGTCATGAACTGGTGATACATCAGAAACCTCAAGTACAACTTGTTCTCCTGATGAACTAGATCTAGAATCCTCTTCCTCTGAATCCACTCCAGTGCAGCAGAGTTTTCCCAGCTGGACAGATGATCCTTCAAAAAGGCTACTTCCACAGGGTGAAACATGTTCACAAGGTTTATTACAAGCAAGTGTGGTAAGGTTAGTTTTGCTTTCCTTCTTTATTACACATCCTGCACCATAATACTGATCATTTTTTGGACTATCCTGCAGACTGATTCTGTCCAAGCCTTTCACAATTTCTTGGCTCAGGCACTGGCACGATGGAAGCAGGTTTCTTTGATCATTTTGCTGATATAAACTACTGTCTTTGACACTGTCTTTCTTTGGTAGTTCCAGAAAGGCTGGCCTTCTGTTGTATTCCTCTGTCAATAAAGGACTGCTCTCCTTCAAAGCAACTCCTTTTGTGGACTGTTTTGCTTCCAAAGAGTGGTCCTCTCCTGCTGTAGGAACAACAATAGGTCCACCCAGATTTGCATCAGGTACAAAAGGCTTTGGTTCCTTGGAAACTAAGTCACATTCCTTAAAAAAATAAAAGAGAAACAATAATAAACATATTTATTAAAAAAAACCAGTTCCTCGAGTTTCATTTACATTAGGAACCTTTCTCGTTCATTGTTCCTGAGGTATGTTTTGCTACAATGCAAAATAAGTGTAACTTAAAAGACGACAGTTATTACGTTTTAAACTTACATAAACACAGCAATGAAGTTTCAGCTTTTACAATAAGGTATTGTCAAAGCAATAAACGAGTAGTTCGTCAATAACAAATTATCAAGTCAATGCGATTTCCCAGATATTTTAAACAACTACTTTAAAGATATGCATTTAAGGAAATACCTAATACAATGAATCTTTGTCAGAAATCTCGTGGCCTTTCTTACTATATTACTTTCTGTTGTGTGCAATAATCAGACATCAGAAAACAGTCTTCCTTTATATCTGCCCACAGTCCCCTTCTCAGCCAGATTAAAGTAACCCAAAACATTTAACTAAATAACTCGTTATATAGCACTCTCATATGTAGCTCTAGAACTGCAGACTCTTATTTTTTGGCTAGTGGAAGTATCCACCCCAAAAAAATAATGTCAAAGTGTATTCCAGAGTTAAGCAGTGATGATGAGGAACACACTGGGAATCATACTTTACCTGAAAGTTTTCTGAAAGTTCTGGGAAAAATTGTTCATACATTTTCAGTTCTTCTATGGGTCTTCCCAATTCCTGTCTAGGTTTCAGTTTATTAATATCAGTCTCAATATCATCATTCTGAAAGAGCACCAGAACAAATTACTCTTGCATCCAGAATTAATGAACTTCTAAAATAATTACATTCAGCTTTTACTTCTGACACAGCCATGCTTTAGAAGTTGAATATCACTATTTTAAAATTAGCTGCACTGCATCTTGCACCATGAAAGTTTAGGCAGCTCCATTTTATTAGTACGCCAAAGCCTCCACTTCGACAGAAACAATAGAAACATCTTGATTTTCTTGCTTTCATCCAAATGTACTATGCACAGACTACACTTTACATGAGATCTGTGCATAATTCAGCTATTGCAGCCTGGAATGTAGAGATTTCATCTGACAGCAGTGCCAAGGGAATAACTGCTTATATGGAAGACACTCCCTTCCTTCATCAGGGCTCAAGAGAGCCTTGACTAAAATGTAATTCCGGTTTGTGGACAGACAATTCAATTAACTCCCAAATACATGTAACATAAAAATACAGAATAAGGCAGTTCTAACCAAACATCCTTTTGTGTCCTGACTGGCAGCAGGAGACAAGAACAAGACCTTCCCAAAGTGACAGAACAGTGAGAGGTCTGATCTCTACCTCTACAGTTGGCAGAACTTCAAAGTTACCTTGCTGAAATACTGACCTAGTCAATCCCAGTCCAGAACAACGGAAAAAAGTTAGAGCAGCTCCTACGTACTCAGCAGCGTAGGTGGGAGGAGAGGGTTAAGAGAAATAAAAGTTGGGAATAGAACACTGCTAAAAGAGCTTGCAATTCTGTTCCAGTGTACTCCAGATACATCAAGTGTGAAACAAATTTTGATAAAAATCTTCAAGCAATCGTAACAACAAAGGTTGGTATTTTCAAACAGCGCCCACCTTCCTTAAGTTTCAGGAGCTTTTTTAGTTTTAGAAATTGCCCTGCAAACCCCCTCAAAGTCTTTTTAACACTTAAAACATATGGCTGTGTACATGAGTTAAGCAATTTAAGAAAATAAAAAACTGTTGTGCCTGGTTTTTGCCTGTTAATTTTGCCTCATACCAACCTTAAAATGTTGGTCCTTGTCATCATCATTTTCTGTTTCAATTTCTGATTCTGTTTCAGCATCATCGTTATCATCACTTTCATCTACTACATCATCCACTATGATACAAAAAAGCTTTGTAAGGCAGATGATACATTTAGTCTAACAGATATGCTAAAGAAAATGTGTATGTTCTGGGTTTAATTTCTTTTTCTATTACCGCTTGAAAAAATAGTGAAAATCAATGAGTAAACATTACTATTACCAGATTTACACAACAAAATGCTTGTTTGACAATACTGCAGACTCAATTTATTACAGTTCCATCCAGTTTTAAGTTAAAACAAAGATCTATTGTTTAAACAAAGCAAAATGAAACCAAAAAAACACCAAATAACTCCCGGCCCAAAAAAACCCCCCATCAAACCATCAAGACAGCAGATGGCCATTAGAAATACTTTACAATGTGGATGTGCCAAGAACACTGCAGCATGGTTTGAGGGCAGCACAAAATGAGATGGCTCTGACACCTTTTCCCAAAATAAGTAATAATGACCACGTGCAAAATAGTCAAATTGAGGTCTCAGCAGCTTTTAGTCATGTCAGCTAATACTGACTGCAGTATCAGGGAACAGTGGGACAAAGCACCCTCTTCACTGTTTCTGTCTTGCTTAAATGGGGCTGAACAATTAGAAAAAAAAACAAAACAAAACAAAAACTCAGAAATATATTACTGGAGACTCAATCAGTAAGGAAAATACTGAAGGACAACAGTCACTGCAACTGTTTAGCATGGACTGGTCTGGAACCAGATTTTACCCCTCAAAATATAGCAAGATGTTATTGTTTAGATATGTGGAACTATTTGGACATTAATAACTGATTTCTACTTGAGCTAGAGAACCAGTAAATTGAAGGATCTAGAACTCCCTCCTTTTTTAACGATGAAAAACAAGGGGAAGCAAATTAATTGTTTACACACGACTAATGAGAATTGGGCTAACTCCAATATGTGGAAGTGGGCATTAACTGGTTATTCTGACAGATGTTCTGCTTACTAGTAGCAAATTTGATCTTTTTCTAGAAATCTTAAGACAGTTTGAGTGCTAGGGGGTTTTTTTATATGTTTTTTTAGAGACTGTTTTCCATGCAGAAAATTTGCTGATTTTCAGTAAAAGGCTCACTCAAAGGTTTACAAATTATCCTGACTTTCTAATGTATTCAGACAGATTACATGCATTGCTTATATCATGCTGACTATACAAGATTATACTTTTAATAAACTCAGAGCTGTATCCACCCCATTCTACATATCTTTTAATACAGAAGTTTTTCCTTAAAAAGAAAATCCTATGTATCCTATTTCCTTAGCTTTTTCACTTCATTTTTAATAGATAACAAACCTATTAAAAAGCCCCATGAGCAGACTACTTCAACACAACAGGAAGTTTCTAAATAGCCATTATGAGGTACCAAAAATACTGCATTAAGTAGAGGTTTAATTTCTGTGGAACACACTTCTAAACCTATTTTCTACTTTGAAGACAAAACATAAACAAACTCTAAACTCCTGCAGTTTGAGTCTGACCCATATGAATCACATAGCTGTCTTCTTTCAGACTTTGATCATATTGTTTCAGGAGATATTATCAATAAGAAGATATTGATAAGTATGACTTTGCCTCTTCATTTTAGACTAACTTTCTGACAGCAACTTCATCAGATGCTTACCCTGCTTATCAAGCTGTTTCACCGTATCTGAAAATGCATTAAAAATTAATTATCCAAAAATAATGAAAGGTGTACACTACAAGATGAGTCTATTTCCTACAAAGCACTATATAAATGCTTTGCACACAAGTGTTGCCTGAGAGATTGCGACAGTTCAAGAAAGCAGCTCTTTTCTCATCATGCAAATGAAGGAATAGCCACAATAGTTTTAAAAACAGTGCTTCAAATGGCACATGTTAATCTAAATTCATTACATTCAGTTTATCAAACAGAAAGAAGTCAAGAAATACACATTCCTGTAAAATAGGATGACACTACATTACATTTCACATAAGAGAATGTATATGATAAGCGAGTTGAAAAAGAGAGCCCATTTAAGTTTGTAGACCAGGATATACAGCCCACGCTTTACATTTCAGACTTTGTGAAACATTACATTTTAGTTCCTGTTTTATTTTTTATTTTATATCTCAGAAACATAACCATATAAAGGCAGACAAAATTTTCATTAGTGAAAACATAGTGTTAGAAATCGGTGCTCCACACTAACAGTCAAAGACCCTTTGCTAGCTGGGAAGAGTCTCAAGAGTCCAAGCTTTAGCAGAGAACATAACTGCAATTGATTGCACCTCATATAAAGCAAGGCTAGACATACTGAAAGAGAAAGTATTAAAAAATTACCATACCATCAGGAGGCAAATTGTACAGCTGAGCCACAGGACCACTGGCAGGAATAACTGGCAGTTGGAAATGGAAAGCACTTTTAATAGTTGGTAAAGGAAGACGATTTTTAGGAAAACATTTTCTCATTATTAGGCTGGATGTGTTGACAAGGGGATCAAGAGTTCTTACTGCAAGGCACTCCTATTAACAAGAAAATAATAACAGAAAAGTATCTCTCAAACTAATAGTCACGCCACATTTGTTTTACAGATTTCCAGAATTCATTAATAGCAAAGTATTTTGTTTACAACAAATTTTGCTGATGTCTCATTTGAGGGCCAGAAGAACTTCTACCAACTCAAATTCACCCTTTTCAAAAACCCAAACTTTGAAATTAAAAGACTTTTCTTCCCTCTCTTTTTTTAAGTTCCACAGTCCCTCACAGAGATAGTCACAGCCAAATAAGAGCAAATATAAATTTCATTCTGTACTCTTTCATTCCACTTTAGTTGAGTACAGAAAATAATTCTTGCCCACATAATCAGGAATGACCATAAATATCATAAAAGTAGTATGGCAAATTTGAGGTCAGAATGTGTTTTTAAAGTCTGAGAGGCAAAAACAACAACAAAAAAAGATAAACTTACTTGTGAAGTGTTGTAAAGAATTTTCATCCCATTGGCATCAATGAATGCTTTTCTTCCCAATTTGATATTTGTAACACTTTTAATGCACTGTAAAACTCCTTTACGTATCAGCATATATCTGTGTCGACTATCATGACGGTGCCAATCAACATAAATCGTTAAAAGCACCTGCACGTATCCTCTGTCTACTGCTCTCCTGGCATTTGTTTCTTTATAAAAAAAGTTAGAAAATAAAATTTAAAATTGCCAAATGACTTCAATAATATTTTCAAGTCAATGTTAAAGTTATTCTTTTCATCCAAGTAACTAAATTGTTTCATTTAAAGTAGTATTTTAGCTACTTAACAGAGTTTTTTACATCAGCAGCGCAGCCTTTCTGCTGTGTAACTGAAGACACAGTAACTAATTATTAAACATATAAGGCCTTGATTTTGTTTTGGCCACAGACTTAATACTAGTTTTACTCTGTGTATATACACACACACATACAGATCTCAACTAGACAAACAGTTTCTGTAGTCAAGCACTTACTTGATTTTAGCAATGCAGCAAGCGTGTCTAAAGCAACCCTGTCAACATAATAAGAAAAGTCAAAACAACAAAAACCAGTAAGCTTAATCTACAACACTGTAAAGCTATACAAAACATTTACTGCTAACAGATTTATTTAGCATCTGTCCTCATGTTTTCCTGGTTGCACTGTATCACCAATTTTGCTTTTAAAATTTTATTTCACTAAAATGCCATGTATCTCCACTAAATCTGTCTGATGGTGAAATTTAAAAATATCAATGTAATGGCTACACGCACTTTCAGCCTTTGTAAAAAAATACTGTCAGTGACAAGTAATGTTTATGAACCATACTCAATGGATGAGATATTTCTCAAACTCATGTTTTATGCTAGCAGCAGAACAAACACTTCCACAAAGCAAAAGAAACTATTTTAGAAAACTCTAGGTCAAAACTGGCAGCGTATGAATATATTGAGGAGTAACATTCATCAATCTGTACCACAATAGATCATTAGTGAGAGATTTTTCTTGTACACAAAGATCTTGTCTCAATTAACTCAAGATGTGCAACTACAAAACATATATACTTATTTTTACCCTCTTTGTAAAGATAGACTTCATGCATCTGATCTTAGACCATAAACAAGGATATCATGATTACTGACATCATGGAGTAGTAAGTTCATAGGTCTAATTTTAGCTGGGGCTTAAAGGGGCAGGGCCTTTTTTTAAAGATACTCCAGTGACCACAGATACCAGATTTAGATAACTTACACTACTTTTTGTGTACTGAAGTTAGAATATGAACAACATGAGATGACTATTTTGCCTACTAGTTGAGAAATTTCATTTTCTGCAGGTATGGACTTCAAAAAGGTGGTATAAAGAAAGGGCTACCTCCAGTTAGATCAACTTATCTATTTTTACCCTAAGCTCACTTAAAAAAAAGAAAAATACAGAGGGTAGTGGGGAAATCTAAAGTCAACACTTTAAGGTACACAGTGATTTTTTTTTTTTTTAATACAATAGCCCATTAGACAGATACTACTGGTGCTTCCTACTCTGTGTTTTATATTTTGCCTTGAGAGTCTGTAACTGCTTTAAAGTAAAAAAGAAAGAAAATTCTATTACAAAATAAAATAGATAGTGTCAATCTAAAAAGGAGATGTGGAAGCTAATTCAACAAATTGAAAAATGACAAGATTGTCTTGATCTGTTTGTCCTGATTTGGGGATAACCATTGTGCACTTTCCATGTAAGAATATTAAAGGCAAAAAGAATAACATTTATATTCTTTTACTAGTACTGAAATACATTTAAATATTTTGTGTTACTCTACTAAGTAAAATTAAACAGATGGATTTGTGTTTCTACTTCCCACCTCCCTTCACTTTAACTTTCAAATATGAGTTAAATCTGATTTTTCTAATATTATTTTTCATTGACAAGTAAGTTCTGAAACATATCTAAGGTTTTCCCATATACTATATTGAAGACACTTTACTTACTTCATAAGGCTTGTGTTCTTTTTACTAAAAGGGCCAATGATCTTAAACATCAGTTCTACTACTCCATTCTTTCCCAAGGACACTGCATTTACAGCTAGAAGAGTTAAAAACAACCCTTTTTAAGATAATGTAACAAGAAAGGCAAAAGAAAAAAAAAAATCAATGCACTCAAACTAATATCCATGTAAGTTAATTTTGAAGTACAAAAAATGTTAGATATGTTTGTGCGTTAAGACATACAATGACAAGCAGACATTATTCTACACATACTGCGATAATCCAGTCTTGATTAAACTTGGAAAAGAAGAAAAAAAATAGTTATTACTTTACAAATAAAATCATGTATTATTTCCAATGCATGTTTCTGCTTTCTTTGTTATTGAGATACATCAGAAAAAGAACTTTGTTCCAAAAAAATATCAGTTTATCAAGGCAGCAGAGTTTTTAAAATTTCAAGTCTAACAACTTCTATGACAAGTATGTCCACTAAAATTTGAAAGCAAAGCATGTGCTGTAGAATTTAGAAATGCCAATCAGCATAAGCTTTCCTGAGCTACATTATGCATACAAGTTCTCAGAAAAAAAAAATAATCTATTTGAAAGGAAGAAAATTAAAAGAAATTATGCTAAGATCTACATTAAAAAAATGCACACTGGATGTAAATATATATATATATGTATGTATGTATGTGTGTGTGTGTATATCTATATATATATGGCTAAAGCCCAATGCCTGTTGAAAATACAAACTGCTGAAACAGGCACAGAAACAGGCACAGAAATACAATTCCCGACTGAGTTTAGCAATATGTACTCCTACCTTCCTAAAGTAGGAAGAGAGCAACTAAAAATTTACTTCAACATAAAAAATGTTGTTATTAGTGTAAAATTTAGTGCTTGAACCCAAGTTGCAGTTTTATCATCAGCAGCAGCAACAATACACCAGTAGAATCTAGAAAAATTAGGACTCTATTTTGGTAGCAACTGTACCTAAACTTTACATAGTACTTACTACCCACTGGAATGTAATAAACTTTCTGTTTATAAGAAGTGGAAAATACCAAAAGATAGAAGTGATCTAAGCAGAATCCAAATTAGAGACTCAGTTCAATTTCCCATTTTCAGGATGAAGGAAGTTTTCAGCTAAGGTATGTAACTTCTCTGTATGAAACTCTTCCATTAAGAAGCATTTTAACTCATTATCAGATAGTTCACCAGAAATAAAGCTTCCACAATTTAAAAATATTGTTACTTCATGAATTATAAAGGTGCTCATGTGAATGTCCTGAAAACATAACCTCACAGATCATCAAATCAGTTATCTTGTAGGAATCTGATTATGTTTTCAGTCTCTCATACTTTGATTTGGCCATTTTGAGCTCAATCCCAAACAGTGGATTAGGCTGTCATAGAAGAATGTTATCCCAATAGCAGGGCACTTCAACAGAAGGAATAAGGGAAAGATTAAATAAAGAAATATTTCCTGTGTAAAACTAAGTTTTAAATTAGCAATCATGAATTAAATAAATAATAAAAAGAAAAAAAAAAAGAGTATGTATAATAAGAATAATAATTATTTAATTTTAAGTGCTGTTGCAAGCACAAGGTTAGCATTTCTGGTTTAGATTTTAAATTATCAGCATTTATGCAAATTAGATGACTCAAAATTCCACACATCCAATAGCACTGGTCAAACTCCAGACAACTATATATATATACACATATATATATACATACACACACACACAGAGAACAAAAAACAGAGATACATAAGAAGTACAAACATGCTTCACAGCTATTATTAGAATTTAAGCAATTTGATGATGTAAGAAGAAAATTCTCAGATAAAAATAATTATTTTAAACAGCTAACATTAAACAAGCATTTAGATTAAATATTTTAACTGTTATCTAGATTTAAAAAATTATCACACGGGAAACAAAAATTTTCTGCAACACTTACAGTTGGTTGAGTAAACTCTTAATACTTGAAGACATGGCAATATTAGTCTGTAGTTCTGCAAATTCTGCTTCACTAAATTCAGTGATATGTTTAGGGCACCATTAATTCTTGCTTTCATGCCAATCTTTTTGTCTGACATCAAAGAAATACAAGATCAGTCACACTAATTTTGAAATTATTATTAAAAAAAAAGTTAAATGAACTGTGAATTCCTTCTACTTAAAATGTCAACTCTGCATGTCTACTTTTCATGATTCTTTCATTCTCTCTATTTTACTCTTCCTTTTGTTCTCCTCTACCAATTCTCAGTACGTGGATGCTTATACAATAATAGGAAGAAGTTTTTCTTAAGTTTCAGCTATAAAACTGTAAAGTATTAAGCCATATTATTTAAGTATATCATTATCACCTTTTGGACCAATTTTTGCAAGAAGAGTATGAAGGAGCACCATTAATTCTTCATTTGGTGGAGAGTCTTTGCTGGCAGTCAAAAGCAGTTGCAACAAGATCTGTGTCCCTCCTTTAGTGACTAAGACACTCGCTCTCCGACCACCACCTGGAAATTAAATCTCAACTGATATTTCCAAAGCCAAAGAAAAATTAAGTACCTAAGCTATAGTTATCATATAGAAAGTCCTTAGAAAGCAATATTTTCTTAATATGACTGCATTTTGCAAGAACATGTTAGACTTACAGCAACATAAATTATTTGTGTATGATTATTTGAACAGTGACTTCAACCTTTATGTTCTTTTTATTCTGCATATAAATCAGCTTTACCAAATGTCAGAAAACAAACAAACAAAAACCCAACAAAAGTCTGCAGAAGAATACAGGAATAGAATGACAAATTGTTCCTTAATGAAAACTTACCAACTGAGACTACCTCAATGAGTATGTTCAATATATTTAGAATAGTTTGAGGATCTTTTGTATTCTGCAATAAAAAATAGAGAGATTTCTTTGTTTTATGTAGAAGTCTAATACAGTGGTTTAGATACTTAAAGCTCAGTGAAATTGCCAACACTAAATCAAACAGAACTTAAGATGTAACCACTCAACTAACCATCCCACTATGCAGCCTGAATTAACTGCAAAAACAATTAAAATTAGTTTGTAGTATGGCATATTAATTACAATTGACAGTTGACAAATAATTTCTTAGAATACTTAAAACTAAGGGAGATAAATTCTTAAGTAGGTAAGACCATTTCTAATCATTACACTCCTACACAAGTTTTGGAGAATAACTAGGATAACAACATATTTAATAATACAAAGCCCAATTATAAAACTAAAATCTGCTAGGTACCCATAACCACACAGATTAAAAGGTTTTACCTCTAGGGTTGACAGGATAACTTCTATTCCAGTGGAGCCCTTAGAAGTCATCTCCTTCCTAGTTTTTTCTGCCAGTGAGAAAAAGACCATTTTCCTTTTAATATACTAGCTTGCAGGAAAAAAAATATAATCAAATACAGACTGATCAGAAAATTCACACTGCAAATAATAAAGCCTCTTAAAAACTGCGTATAGTTATATAAAACTAACTATAGTAAGTAAAAGATTTTAAAGTGATTTTAAAACTATTTTTTGCTTTCACTTGATCAACAAATCTTGTCATGCCCTAGAAAAAAAAACTGTAAAGAAAAAAATCTGTAAGAAAGCTCTCTTCTAGATATCTTTACTTCTCACATAGATACAGAAATACATATATGTGTATATATACACACATACACACACACACATTGTGAACTACTTAAATTATAGCTGTTTGACAATATTAAATGCACTCAGTGTAACCAATACTATAAGAGGTGGTATTAAGTACAGCCTTAAACAAGCGCCTTCAATAATCAGTGACAAAAATGGATGGATAATCAAGTTCAGCAAACAGAAATAAAAATTCAAGAAAAGTCCAGCAAGGAAGAAACACAAGAAGGAACACTCAAAAGGAAAACCACTAAGCCCACAAATCTTAGCTATTTACCTTGACTCTGAACCAGATGAAGGATCTTTGAGGTAACATATCTGGCATTGTCTGCTTCTCTTAATCTGGAGTCCAAATTGATCTTCTCCAGTTGTGACAGCAGAGACATAGTCCGAGAACTGGTAGAAATGCTACAAGAAAGATTTTTTTTTTATATTACTTTTTCCATCTAGATCAGAAAAAAACTCCACTAACAACAGAAATCCCATGTCAAAGTATGAGGAGTGGCTAATTCACCTTCATATTTTATCTTGATTGGAAAACAGTCTTAAATCTCCTTAATTCTGGCAAATTTACAGATTTTGCAAATCCTGCATTGCAGCAGATTAATTATAACAGTAACTCCAAGAGTAACTGTGAACAGGGAAATTGGTTGCAGCAAATAAAATACAGATATAGGTACAAAAGTTGCTTCTCTATGTCAATTAAAGGTTAAAGGAGGCTAAAGACAACAAAAAAAAAGCTTTTTTAGGTACATCAATAACAAAAGGCAGACCAGGGAAAATGTGGGCCTGCTGTTGAATGAGGCAGGTGCCCTGGTACCAGGAGACACTGAGAAGGCAGAGATACTGAACGCTGCTTTTGCTTCAGTCTTTACAGTTCAAAGTGCCTCTCAGGAATCCCAGATGCTAGAGGGAAGAGAGTCTGGAGAGAGGAAGACTGCCCCTTGGTTGAGGGAGAACTGGTCAGAGATAGCCTAAACGAAATCAATATACACAAATCCATGGGCCCTGATGGGATGCACCCACAAGTGCTGAAGGAGCTGGCGGACTTGACTACTAAACAACTCTCTATCATCTTTGAAAGGTCCTGGAGAACAGCAAAGGTGCCTGAAGACTGGAGGATAGCCAGTGTCACTCCAGTCTTCAAAAAGGGCAAGAAGGAGGATCCAGGCAACATCTTCATCCATGACGTGGATGTAGGGATAGATCAGCAAGTTTGCTGATGATACAGAGCTGGGAGGAGAGAAGTGGCTGACACACCACAAGGCTGTGCTGCCATTCAAAGAGACCTGGACACACTGGAGACTTGGGCAGAGAGGAACCTGATGAGGTTCAACAAGAGCAACTGCAGAGTCCTTCACCTGTGGAGGAATAACCACAGGCACCAGTACAGGTTAGGGGCTGACCTGCTGGAGAGGAGCTCTGTGGAAAAGGACCTGGGTGTGCTGGTGGACTCCAGGCTGCCCATGAGCCAGCAGTGTGGCCTTGTGGCCAGGAAGGCCAGTGGCATCCTGGGGTGCATTAGAAGGGGTGTAGTCAGTAGGTCAAGAGAGGTTCTTCTTCCCCTTTACTCTGCCCTGGTGAGGCCACATCTGGAATATTGTGTCCAGTTCTGGGCTCCTCAGTTCAAGAGGCCACAGAGATGATGAGGGGCCCTGGAGCACCTCTCATATGAGGAAAGGCTCAGTTTAACATTTGAATTACAGTTACTTAACTGACTACAGGAAACAATGATTCCCAAGGATTAACCACCTTGACTTTTCACTTTTATAACATTAGAGTCCTGCAATAACCACAGAACCATAGAATGCTTTGGGTTGTAAGAGACCTTAAAGATCATCTAGCTCCAACCCCCCTGCCATCAGCAGGGACACCTTCCACTAGACCAGGTTGCTCAAAGCCACATACACCCTGGCCTGGAACACTTCCAGGGAGGGGGCAGCCACAACTTCTCCAGACAACCTGTTCCAGTGTCTCACAACCCTCACAGTGAAGAATTTCTTCCCAATATCTAATCTAAACCTGCCCTCTTTCAGTTTAAAGCCATTTCCCCTTGTTCTATCACTACCTGCCCTTGTAAAAAGTCCCTGCCCAGCCTTCCTGTAGGCCCCTTCAGGTACTGGAAGGCCGCTATAAGATCTCCCTGGAGCCTTCTCTTCTCCAGGATGAAAAGCCCCAATTTCTCTCAGCCTCTCCTTGTAGGAGAGGTGCTCCAGCCCTTGGATCATGCTCGTGGCCTCCTCTGGACTTGTTCTAACAGGTCCATGTCTCTCTTGTGTTGGAGGCTCTAGAAGTGGACGCAGGACTCCTGATGGGGCCTTACAAGAGTGGAGCAGACAGGGAGAATCACCTCCCTCGACCTGCTGCCCACGCTTCTCTTGATGCAGCCCAGGATACGGTTTGGCCTTCTGGGCTGCAGGCGCACATTGCCAGCTCATGTTGAGCTTCTCGTCCACCACCACTCCCAAGTCCTTCTCTTCAGAGCTGGTCTCAAGCCACTCATCGCCCAGTCTGTATTTGTGCTTGGGATTGTCCCGACCCAGATGCAGGACCTTGCATTTGGCCTTGCTGAACTTCAGGAGGTTGGCACAGGCCCACCTCTCAAGCCTGTCAAGGTCCCTCTGGATGGCGTCCCGTCCCCCCAGTGTGACAACTGCACCACACAGCTTGGTGTCATCGGCAAACTTCTTGAGGGTGCACTCAATCCCCCTGTCCATGTCTCTGACAAAGATATTGAACAGTCAAGGCTGACCCTTGAGGGACACCACTCGTCTCCGGTTCCCACTCACATATCGAGCTGTTGACCACACCATCCAGCCAGTTCCTTATTCACCAAGTGGCCCATCCATCAAACCCACATGTTTCCAATTTAGAGACAAGGATGTCACACAGGACGGTGCCAAACGCCTTGCACAAGTCCAGGTAGGTTACATCAGTTGCTTTAGCCTTGTCCACCAAGGCTGTGACCCCATCATGAAAGGCCATCAGATTGGTCAGGCACGATTTGCCCTTGGTGAAGCCGTGTTGGTTGTCATCAATCATCTTCTCATTCTCCATGTGCCTTAGCATAGTTTCCAGGAGTATCTGCTCCATGATCTTGCCTTTCACTGAGGTGGGACTGACCAGCCTGTAGTTCCTGGGGTCTTCCTTGTTTCCCTTTTTAATTTTATGTTCCCCCTTTTCCAATCTGTGGGAACTTCAGACTGCCAGGACTTCTCAAATATGATGGATGGTGCTTTTATAACTTCATCTGCCCATTCCCTCAGGACCCATGGATGCATCCCATCAGGTCCCATGGACCTGTGCACCTTCAGGTTCCTTAGGTGCTCCCGAACATGATCTCCTCCTACACTGGGCAGCTTTTTGTTCTCTTGGACCCATCTTTGGCTTTCTAGGACTTGGGCAGTGTGGCATGAGCCCTTGCCGGTGAGCACTGAGGCAAAAAAGTCATTGAGCACCTCAGCCTTCTCAGTGTCCTGGGTGACCAGGTCTCCCATTGCCTTCCAGAGAGGGCCCACATGTTCCCTAGTTGTCCTTTTCTCCCCAACATAGCTATAAAAGCTTTTTTTGTTGCCCTTGACATCTCTGACCAAATTTAATTTCTGTCAGGGCCTTGGCTTTCCTAACCCGATCCCTGGACACTGGGGAAATTTCTCTGTATTCCTCCCAGGTTACCCATCCTTCCTTCCACCCTCTGTAGGCTTCTTTTTTCATCTTAAGTTTGTTCAGAAGCTTCCTGTCCATCCATGCAGGAATCCTGCTGGTTTTGCCTGCCTTCCTCTTTGGGGTGCACCGCTCCTGAGCTTGGAGGAGTAGATCTTTGAGTATAAGCCAGATGTCCTGAGCCTCTCTTCCTTCCAGGAATTCATCCCATGGTACCTGACCAAGCAGTTCTCTGAAGAGGTCAAAGTCTGCTCTCCTGAAATCCAGGGTGGTGAGCTTACAGTGTGCCTTCCTCACTGCCCTGAGGATCTTGAATTCCACCATTTCATGGTCACTGCAGCCAAGGCTGCCTGACAGCTTCACATTCCCCACTAGCCCTTCCTCGCTGGCCACTTCTCCTCATCAGTTCTTCAACCACTTGGAGAAGGAAATTGTCATCCACGCTTTCCAGGAACCGCTTGGATTGTTTGTGGCCTGCTGTGTTGTCCCTCCAACAGATATTGGGGTGGTTGAAGTCCCCCATGAGGACCAGGGCTTGTGAATGTGAGGCTGCTCCTGTCTGCCTAGAGAGGGCTTCAACTGCTCAACCACCCAACAATAATTCATATCAAGGATAATTCATTCTTCAGAATGGTTTTAGGTTATTCATTTTGCAAAAAGTCTTCCAACAGAAATAAAGCCAAAGAAACTTCATGTCCCCAGTATACCAAATAAAAAGGTGCTGAAAATAACACCAGCCCAGAGTTTATGCCGAAATATAAATTAAAGTGCCAATTTCCTCTTAGCTATGACTGAGTTTTTGTCTTTAAACAAGAATTGCACTCTTATTTATTAACATTCTGCACTAATACATACAGTGGCTATAATACTGTGACAGCTTTCAATGTCTGCACAGTAAATCAAAAAGGCTGTAGGACAGGAAATATGGCAGCCAGTCTGACTCTGATCCTGTACATAACACTGCTGTGACAAGCCATCTGACCTAAGAACAAAATGCAAGCCAAATTTTCTGATCTTTGTAATGCAAATACATACATTTTGACCAACAAAACATTCAGGATACAAATCTAGAAGACAGCTCTCCAAAACAGAGAGGTAGCATGTAATTCAGTATTTTTAATCCAACAGCTAGATAAACCAAGGCAATAGTCAGAATGGCAAAATAAAAACTGTGTCCTGTCAGACCTAGCTTTCCTCTTAAGCTGATGAGATTGCAGAACATCACATGAATACCCTAAACACCATGCCCAGCCTTTCATACAAGACTTGTTTTCCCACCATGTGAAGAACCCTTCTTGTTACTAAAAGAGATATTTTTTACCCCACACATCCTAAAGCCTTCTCACAGAGCATTCTGTAGTCACTGAGGGTTACACAGTCTCTGCTGTCTTTAGTAATAAAAATCATGACTAAGGAGCATCAGAAAAAAACTTCATAAAGCCATCTAAATGATTCTTTTCAAAGTTGGATAAACACCACAGCTGTTCTTCCTGACAGACATCCATCCAATCACTCCTTAATGGCCTGCAAAAATGATGATTCAACAACCAAAGGCAACTTCATTCTAATGTTTTGTATCCCTTAATTTGAAAGTTTTTCTCCCTGCAGTTTAATCTTATATCTTCTCACTACAAATGTGACTTTCCTTTATTCATTCCAGTGGTTTACCTCTTCAAGCACAGTACTTTGCACATATTTCTATCAAATATTCTGAACCTTTTCTGCATTTCACAGGAGTATTTTGAAATCATTTGGTCCTGCAGTATTTTTGCAGATCTTTCCAGCTTCAAGTTGTCCGCAATTTTAACAAGAACTCCTTCTTCTCTTCAGATAATTAGCTGAAGCTCAAAATATTTTCAGTCATTAACTGCAACCAGACAGAGAAAAAAAGAGCACCTCCAGAAACAACTGTACGCTGTGTCCTTCTGACAGCGACAAACTACCACTGCTCGAGTATCCAGTCATTACTCTACTCCAGAGCACTTAGATGAAGCACTTGCCTGAGGTTGCTGATGGCGACCACATGCAATGGTTATTTCAGTAAACCTTTAAACACTTATGTCGTATTTCAATTACACTTTCCTGCTCATGGGACCCGTTACTCTTCCACCCATGAAAAATCAGATATATTTTCAAGAACAACGCTGTATTGGGCGTGTGTGGTAAGGTTTTGGTAGCAGGGGAGACATAGGGGTGGCTTCTGTGACAGAAGCTGCCAGAAGCTTCCCTCGTGTCCAACACACAGCCAATGCCAGCTGGCTACAAGACGGACCCGCCGCTCGCCAAGGCTGAGCCCATCAGTAACGCCTCTGTGATAAAAAAAGGGGGAAGAGAAAAAAGCTGCAAACTTCATAGCCAGAGAGAGGAGTGAGAAGACACCAAGGTCAGTGAAGAAGGAGGGGCAGGAGGTGCTCCAGGTGCCCAAGCAGATTCCTCTGCAGCCTGTGGTGAAGACCATGGTGAGGCAGGCTGTCCCCCTGCAGCCCATGGAGGTCCATGGTGGAGCAGATGACCACCTGTAGCCCATGGAGGACCCCACGCTGGAGCAGGTGGATGCCCAAAGGAGGCTGTGACCCTGCGGGAAGCCCGCGCTGGAGTAGGTTCCCATCAGGACCTGTGGCCCATGGAGAGAGGAGCCCACGCTGGAGCAGGTTTGCTGGCAGGACTTGTGACCCCGTGGGGGACCCGCGCTGGAGCAGTCCCTTCCTGAAGGACTGCACACCATGGAAAGCACTCAAGCTGGAGCAGTTCATGAAGAACTGTCAGTCATGGGAAGGACTCACGTTGGAGAAGTTGGTGGGGGACTGTCTCCCGTGAGAGGGACCCCACACTGGTGTGGAGGAAGGAGACCTCCCCCTGAGGAGGAAGGAGCGGCAGAAACACCGTGTGATGAAACTGACCCCAACCCCATTCCCTGTCCCCCTGTGCCGCTGGGGGAGGAGGTGGAAATATGGAGAGAAGTTAAGCCCAGGAAGAAGGGAGGGGTGGGGGGAGGTTGTTTTAAGATTTGGTTTTACTTCTCATTATTCTCTGATTTTGATTGGTAATAAAGTAAAATTTGTCTTTTCTCCCCCAAGTTGAGTCTGTTTTGCCCGTGCCAGTAACTGGTGAGTGATCTCTCTCCGTCCTTATCTCCACCCACGAGTTCTTCATTATGTTTTTCTCCCCCTGCCCAGTTGAGGAGGGAGAGTGTTAAAGTGGGCTTTGGTGGGCATCTGGCATCCTGCTAGGGTCAACCCACCGCAAACTGAAACCACGTTTGGCTGTTCACAGCCTCACCTCACTTACTTGGTTAGTTCTTCCAGGGTCCCTCTGTGCAAAGAAGAGAAGATGGCTGATCTACAGCTACTCAGTTTCTGCTCCCTGACTCCCATAGACACAACCACTAGGTTTGCAATCTCTGTCTTTCACCACTTAACCCAAATCTCATGAGTTCTAAGGACAAGTGAAAATGATCATCCTAGGATGGATTTAGACTTTCTTTAAGCATCCTGAGGTGAAGTTTCCCAGGCTCATTTGATCCTGTACACTGCACGTCTCCATAGGGCAGACATCCTTTCTCCATCCCATGTTCAAATGCCACAGCTCAAAACGCTCCTCACACCACCATCTCACTTGCAGAAAGGAAGCATGAATAAGCTTATCGTCATCTCAACTGTTGCCAAAGCGTACCCGTGACTCTATCTAACCAGAGAGCTTTGTGGATTTCCTCTTCTGGTTAGGAAAGCTACGAGTAGATATAGAGGAAGCAAGTGCCCAGTGTGAAGAGAGGACTTCAGAGGTTCACATTTGAAAGACAACTCCCACAACAAGAAAACACCTTCTCAAAGTTCCCTCACTGCAGGGACATTTCTTCCAGTCCCACCAATGCACAAAAGGTTTAAGCATTCTCACTCTGATTATGAAGAAGTGCTAGATTCACAACTCTCCATTACTCACAGTACACTACTTTCACTATGCAAATGCTAAAACTCATCACTACACCTTTCCAAGTGTCTGCTCACAATGAGAGAGATAACTGAATTTTTATAAGCTGCCATGAGAGTTATCTTAGATGATTTTCAGCTATTCACCATGCAAGAAGCCTTCCAAAAGATAATAGTCAAATGAAGGAAGTCATCGGAAACCTTCAGTTTCCCAGCTGTACCTACTTCCTCTGGAACTGCTGTTTCCAGCCAGCCAGTACACTGATGTATCAGGGACTGTCTTCTACCCCCACAGCAAACAGGCCTTCTGTGTTTCAGCATGCTATAGTGAGCCTTTAAAAAACTATTTTGAAGTAGGGAGGTTTCTCATGAGTTTATTTTCATTTTATTCCAATGCAAACCATTTCAAAGGTTTGGTTTTTTGGTTGTTTTTTTTTTTTCCTCAACCACCTCCACAATTACCAAATGATCTTTAGAGATCTGGTACTTCTGATTAGTTCACAGATATCTCTGTACAATAAATTCACCATAATTTATTCATGACTTAGGGACGACCTGTTTTGAATTGCACCAATGGAAACTTTCACCTTAACTCAGTCACTAAAGAAGAATAAGTGGCACTTGAGTAGCCACTCTGCAAATATCTAATATTCTTTGTGACCAGTATCCTTTATGTATTATAATTAGTAGTATTTCCAAGAATACCCACTGCAGATGGAGAGTTTGATTTTGCTTATCATCATGCCTAAGGAACTAATATGCCAAAAGCAGAAACTATAATAGTTTCTTTACTATTCCTTTTAATCAAACAGGAAAAACCAGTCTCTGATATCAAGCCATTCCACTTTTAAACTCAGCAAAAGGATTCTACATGCAAGCATTTAAATTCAAATTTTAAATCCATCCCAACACAGAAAACTAATCCACAGCAGAGCATGTCCTTCATGCAAATTCATGCACTCATTTAGAAAATAATCGGTATTTCAGAGCACTAAGTCTGAAGCTAAAATTCCCTATTTTGGCACCTTGAGATTTTTTTTTTAAACTGATTAAATGTTTTAATTTAACGAGGTGGTTTAACCTGTGCTAGCTTAAGAAAAGAGTAAGACTGAAAGACTTCCAATATTTTCCTGATGCTTAACAGGCATGTTGCCTTCTGTACATAATCTCCTTTTTCAAATATTTGCTAAAACAAGTTATCATGAAAATAACAAACACAACTTTTCAACCCTTGATATCTTCTGTCATCTTACTCTTGTTTGTCCTAGCTGTGCGTTGGGTTGCAGGATTGTTGGAGAAAGATGTACATCTTATGACAAATTCATGTTTTTTTACACAGTATTATAAACTCGTCCTTGAATTCCTTCAGTAGAAATCATTTTATGTTTTGACAATATTTGCATGAATTGATTAAATTAATTTATAATTGTTTTAATTAAATTTAATGTATACTTTATATTTGAAGATGTCTAACACTAACTGAAAATTTTCAATTTAAAAAGTTATCTATTAAATGTGAAGCTACTTCATGCTAATCAATATTGACTCCTTCAGTGTTTCAGGGCATCAACTTACACATTCTCACTAAGGACCCATAATGAATCTTTTATTTATCATATTATTAAGATGAAGACAGCTTTTTCACAAATTTCAAATAGTTTGATGTTGAGAAGTCACTATAGTTTTAAATTTACCTTTTTTCAGATGATGTTTTTACTTTGTTCATATCGGAAATCTGATTTTTCAAATCACCATCTCTGATAACCTGGAAGATATTAAACAACTGTAAATTATCAATATCTTTTATTCTTTAATGATTAAATGCTACCACCATATTGGATGCCTCTACACTAGACATGTTAAACAAGTTAATTAGCATTGATTGTATTTCTCCATACTATCACAAGCTCTTCTCTCTTCAGTCTATTTGGTCCAGCTTTTAAAATGAACTGTTGCAATATAAGTATGGAGTATGGTTCTTCATTATAGTTCAGTCGTACGAAGCTCAGAGAGTCTCCTTATAATATAACAGAAATTTGCATCAATTACTTAACTGACAATATTTTCATGTTCATGACAGAATTTTATGGAACAAAGCTTTTGCAGAAGCCAGTAAATACTCTTCTTTAAACTTGATAATGTTGTGGGATGCCACAACATATCTATTTCTCACTCTTACTTAATGTATCTGTAGGATAACTAGGACTAGAGGCACAGTGAGAAACATGGAGTGTTTGGTGTTCTTATTTAAGCAAGACCTGAATACATTTCTTGGACAGAAACCATATCGTGCTAAGGACTCATTTTTCCTACCCTTTTAAGGACATAGTGTCCTCAGGGTACACTGCTTCCTCAAATGGTGCCTCCAAGCAATTAAGGTTGCAGTCTAAAGGACCATTAACTGAACCTCAGTACTTCCGTTTTAGATCTAATATGACAGACAAATATTCCCACAGTGAAAAAACCTCCAGTGTCCTCAAAGGGCACAGTGACTAGTTTTAAGGTAGAAGGCAAAATAAAGACAAGAAAGGATGTTCAAAGATATAGGTGGTGAGAATGAAGAAGATAAAGAACCTGTTTTCTTGGGAAATGCAGGCAAGAAATTCAGTCAAGCACAGACACACAGTCCCTTCAAAGAGAAATTAAGACTTCTCAAAAATCCTTGTTGTTCAGTACATGTAATAATCAGGGTTTTATTACTGGTAAACTCCACTGTGCAATTGCTAAAAGCCTAAAGCAGATGAAGTATGAAGCAAACTTATTTCCAGACCTACCTGAAAGCAGAATCGTTTCCCAGCAGCCAGGAAGCAAATGCTCAGCTTTTCACAAGAACTGCACCTTGACTCAAGTTAACAGGTGTCCTAGATTTGTCCAAGTACCCTTCAAGTGTAAATTATCTTGACTTCCTTTAAAGAAAATGAATAGTTACAAAAGTATAGCTGCATCCACCACAATACCAACAATTGCAC
Source organism: Caprimulgus europaeus (assembly GCA_907165065.1). Next base: position 38,249,123 of record OU015527.1, on the reverse strand, counting down.
AAATTATTAGGTCTAGATTATTTGAACCAGGTTGTAGGTGGGGGAAAATATTAGATTCTTGAATTCAAGTAGCCAAGTGCTGTTTTGCTGGCAGCGTTGACCTGCTGTCAGACAGATGATGAACAGTCTGCCAGTGCCAATAGTGTCTACATATTATAGAGTACTGAACTGCTGCACAAGTGAAGCCAGCTACAGAGCTGAGCTATCTTGAACTGTGAGGTCTTAATTTGTTTTGCTCTAAATTCACCACAAAGTGCACTAATGTGCAAATGCTCCAGGTCAAGGGGAAAAGAAGCAGATAAGAAAAACTACAAGAACCTCTGAAAAATAAAAAAATAAATATAAGAAACTCAGAAACACCACCAGTGAGAAGGAGCAGGGAGAAAAAGAAACGAGACGGAAATGCATACATCAGCAATCCAGGGTGTTGTGGTGGAACATTCACGCATACTAAAGTAACAAAATCTCTCTTTAACATTTTACTAGGTGATACAAAAAAGCCACTTCCAAAGTATTTTTAAAACTTGCAATATTATGCTTATTTTGAATAAAGGATTACAGAAAGGTAAAGGAAGGTTCAAAAGTCTCAATTTAAACATATTTTTTAAACACATCTAATGCCATTTGCGTGCCAGTGGTAGCAGAGCAGAGGGTAAATTAGCAACAGTTATTCTGCATTTAAAAGATCAACAACTTTTTTTTTAAAAAAGCCTCAAGTTGGAGGAGAACAGAGGAAAGCAGTGAGCATTTACTAGTTAAACTTCAAGTTGATATATGCTGGATTCTGTGCAATCTCCCTTTGCATTTTCACATTGTCTGTGGAATGTTATCCCCTCCATCCTCCCACTTGCACAGGGGAAACAACCAGCTTCTTTGTAGGAAATTTCTCCACATAGGTAAAGTTTCAAACCAGGAATCTACACTTACTCTAGTAACACTACCACCACTAAGATAAACCAAATGGACTGCATGAAGTTATATATAATTTTCACCTTTTCCTTTCTCCACAGAAAAACAAAGATATGTCTTCTGTGACATGTATTTCCCTCCCTTATAGGTGAATTATTTGTCACTGAGCCACCGACTCACTTTCTCTGCTCATCCATCTTTTCAGGTCTGTGAAACTTTGCCACTCACTGGCAAAGCTCACACAAAAGGACAGAGGATATCCCACAATATTTACCTTTTATGTATGTTTTGGCATGTGCTGAAATGTTAGAGAATAACATGGAACTCGGACTCCTACTTCTTGGATAAATACTCTAACCAAAAAGCTGCTGCAGAAAATGGCGAGCAGTATCACAACGCTACTTCCTTCTATTCAAAGCAATGGCTAAATAAATGAACTGGCACCATTTCGTTCAGACATGTCTATTAGGCATTACTGGGAGTGCCTGTCAAGACTACAGAGGACTCATAAGGACACCATCTTCCTGAATACTAAGTTGGTTTATATGCATTAGAAGATCAAGATGCTCAGCCTCTCCAAACCAGCAATAAAACTAGTCAGATATTGTAACAGGATTCAGAGGAAATTTTACAGACATAAGTAGCAACTAGTGAAAAGGGGAACTAGTAATTCTGGTAATGTGCTTTTAATGCTCAATACTAATACAATTCTGCTAGCACAGATGACTGGACCTCAGGGCTTCTGCAAGAAAACATAAAGGGGTTATGACCAGGATCACAGAATCCAGATGTTGCTATCCTCTTCTATAAAACAGCTTCAGCCCAAATTCTTCTCATGGGATGAAGACACTTCTAGATTTGCGCTTTTCTTTGCCAAGTGACATATTTGAGATTTCGTCCCTTCCTGCAACTCCTGAAGATCACAGACCAAATATTTGTGATGTTGCCTGTCCAAACTTTTCACTAGGGACACCAAATAAAGACCTCTTGTTTCCTTGATCTCATCTATGTGTATCTGATGCACAGACAAAACTGGTTCCTGATTCTTCTAGAAAGGAATGTCTCACTCCCATTTTAGGTATTCATTTACTTTTGAGATCCTAAATCCACTGTTTTAGGGGAAGAGAAACCCAAAATGCCATCTGTTCCAAAAAATAAGCAAATAAATAAAAACCTCCTTCACTAATATCAAGCCAATACTTGTCTCGCTTCCCTTGTTTGTCTCCTCTCTTAGAGAAATCCTTTTTCATTTTCACACAAATATCAGGAACTCCATACCACAGTAGAAAGCCACCTAATCATCAAATTTACTCTCCATTATCTACCTAATAATGGAAAGAGGGAATTAAAAAAAAAGCAAATGCTACTAACCAAATACTTTGTATGCACTGTCACATAGCTCTTCTTGTATCTTCTTTAAGATTCTGGTACTTAAACTGATGCATGTATTTCAGGGGAAAGTGAGCATACCCCTTATTTATTGCAAGCCATCCAGGTGGAACTTCTACATGATCTGAAGAGTCATCTTGAAATAAAACTGAAGAAACCAAATTAAACTCACTACAGTAATGCATGGCTCCAAAACTTGCAGTTAAGTGTACTCACTGCAAATTGTTTTCCTTTTCATCTCCCATTAATCACTAACAGAGAGCAAAGGCAGCAGACACAAAACCAAACTGCAATCCTTACTCTAACTTATAATAATAATAATATGAAAAAATGCATAGTCACCATTACAATATGTCAGTGCTGAGCACTTTGATTGTCATTTTCATAACATCACAACTAAAAGAAATTCTCATATGTTAAACACACAGTAACCTCAAATCTGAAGCTCATCTGAACAACTGCCATGGAAGACAAATCTACCAGTATCGAATAAGTTACTGGTAAATGAAGGGAGCAGGACCAGTTAGACAGGGCAAAATGGCTCTGCCACAAAACAGATGTGCTCAGAAGCAACATGTACAGAGCATGCCAGACACAGCCTACCTCTCAAGAACATGAAGGCTGAAAAAACCCCTCAGTTTTCATCCTAAAATCCTACTATTAGTAAACCCTCTTAGCGAAAACAAAGACAATCTCTCTTGCTATGGAAGCTGGAAGACATTGTGAGTTTACATAAACAGAATTCACATGCTTCAATTAATCACATTACTTTAACATGAAACATGCCTGTCTTGGAAGGATAAGTGTAACTAAAAAAATTAAAGTATCTTTATATTTTCCTTTATTAACCTCTTCTAAAAAAAAAAAGAAAAAAGAAAAAACTACAAACACAAAAAACCCCTCACATAAACCCACACAAGAAAAACAAACAAACCTCAGAAAATAAACTCCGTAAAAAAAACAGATGTCTGAAATTTACCCTGGTTAATACCTGAACTTTCCTGCAAACTACTTTGTAACTACATTCCAAAGAAGACAGTTATTTTATTCAAATTAAACTAGAAATTATAGTATTAAATCTGTTCTAATTCTATTTTCTATGTTTTTATTTTCCAGAATTTAATTTTCTTAACTAATATAGTTTATATAGAAAGACTTTATTTTTCAAGTCTGTCCACTATATATTAAAAGAAGATATTTTATCATCATAAATAAATGAGTTGCAAAAGCCACATATCAAATCATACTCCTGAAGAGACAAAATAAAGCTTCAGTTTTATTGTGTATATCCAGCATAAGTCTTCAAAACCTGTAAGATTGTTAATCTATATACATTTCCATGTTTTGCTTTGTATTCAAAGCTAGGCGCCTCCTGAAGTATTTTCAAAGCCAGAGCTCAGACTTCACTTATGCTCATTCATAACTGATTTGAAAGGTTAAAAAAAGTAACCATGAAGAAGTGCACAGCAAATAAGTAATTTCTTGCTGTGTATTTATCAGATACTGGAAGCAAGTAGCTGAGCAAAATCTCTGTAAAGGCTACAATATAAAAAAAAAAAAACAACCCACCAAACTGGTATGTGAAAAAGGAAGGAATACAAAAGTTCCGAGGACAGAACTGTATCAATAAGCAGTGAATTAAAAAAATTATACAGATAAACTATGTGTATGAACGGAGAAAACACATAATGATTTAAAATTCCATTGATACTAGGCAGAAAAAATGATAAATTGAACCCCTCCACTAGATCAGGTGATTGTATCTCAGGGTATGTTTCCAAAAGACACTTGTCTCACAGAAGAACACGTGAGCCCCTCCAGTCCCAGTGCAGATTAAACCAGAAGTAAACTGGCCTTTGATAGTATATCATTTCACATACCCCGAAGTCTCAGAAGCTGTTCCTAGGTCAAAATATTATTTTTCAAGACCCCGAAAAAGTTTGTTTAAACACAACCATATAAAAAGACTACCACATTATTTGTGCTGTATGCAATCTTAATTCCAAAATACTGCTTACTTTTTTAAACACACGAGTAAATTGTTTGCAGGAATAGAGTATTTACCTATTTACACTTCTAGGAATAGGCCCTGTGTTCAAAATTCACAATGAGCAGCAACTTGTGACTGCAAGTCACCATGTCAGTACCAAAAAGCAAACTACTCAAAATGCTTGCAGGGAGTAGGTCAATACCATGAACCAGGATACCAAATATGGCAAAACCCCACAAATGCATTATATGGAAAACTGCAGTACATTACTTGAGATGACACAAGAAACATCCACCAGGACAGCACAGTGCTCTTCCTTTAGCAGCAGTAAGAACTGGCCACTGCTCTTAACACAGTGGTGCTGCCTCCATTGTCTCATCCTCTTGTATGGTAAGGAGGACCGTCCCTTTGCAAAGAGCTCAGAAATTATACCTTAAATAACCCCTCTGGCCATCTAATCATTTACTCATTCACATGACATATTGTTTCCCAAATTAGTACCCCAAGTGACAACTTCCACAAGTATTTTTTTAACTGATATTTGACAGAAAACACTTCTATTTTAAAGCCATACAAACTAGCAAAGCTAGTTTCAAACATTAGTTTGAAACTCTCACAGACTATTTTGAGACGCCACAGTTACTTGTACAAACTGCTTCATATCCTGAAAGCTCCATCCACAGTACAATACATAAAGGTTTCGGTTATCTGCAATCGAACTTCAAACTCCAGTGAGTTAAAACCTGGGGAAATCCTTCAAGCTTCACAATTAAGTTTCAAGTTGGCAAATCCTACATTATACTCAACCACATTCCTGTAAACAAAAGCCATACACATAAATAGTTATAACTAATGTGGCAGCAAGAATCTGTTTTCTGCACTTGCCTATTCCTAGTCCAGTTCCTGAACCTTCTTCTACAAGCACTGGGAAACAAAAACATCGACTTCCCACCCCATCCCCAATCTTACTCTGTGGAAGTCTCATAAGAATTAAAGCCCTAGCCAATAGCCCAGAGAGACACAGAAGCAGTTGCTTCTTAAATTAAATTAAATTGTATATTAGGACAGAATGGCTTTGAGTACACACTAAACAGTTATCTCTTCCTAATACTGTAACGTGGAGCAGTACAAGAAGCTTTTAGTGTCATCAAGAAATTATATAATGTATCCTTATGCATTTCTTCCATGAGAAAAGGTTTATTCAAGATACTAGAAAATCTAGAGATACTTTTTTTTCAGATGTAATATTAAGACTTCATGTGGAAATGGCAGAAAAAATCCCTTTATTTAAAGATTAAATCTAACCAACTCCTCTAAGTAGCAAAAAAAAAATCTTAAGTATTTGGTGGAAAAGAGTCTAATTTTCAAATTAAAAATAAAACTAAAAGGCTAACAACATTTACTAGCCAAAGAAAAAATACTTCTGCAAATCAGCTACTGCCTTTCCTTGTACCCTTTGCTATAAATACTTACAGTAGGAAACAGTCAGCTGATTAGTTTACCCATTGCTGCATTATAGCAAAGTGCTGACTTTTTGACGTGACTAGATAAACTGCAGTATATAATCAGGCATTCAAAATGACATACATAAAGCTTCACAGAAGACTGAAGCACCAAAGCCCTTTAGAGCAGCTTGCCAACTATGTCATGCAGCCGATTACCACCAGACCACTTAACTGTAAAAACAAAGTCTGATACATGTAGCCAAAACCAAGTTGTAAATATATAATAGTGATTCCCTGAAAAAAAATAAAAAGGATGGGGGGGGGGGGGGGGGGGGGGGCGGGGGAAGGCATTTATCAGGAAAAGAGAAAAAATCTGTACTTAATTTCTTGCCTGGAAAGAAGCTCCTAGAAGGTTACCAGCACAGCAAGCATAAGGTCACTCCTCAAAACATGACAAACTTGCCATCACCAGGCTCACAGGGTATCACGTTCAAAGCCTGCATGATTTAAGTTGACAGAAACATTGCAAAAGTCAGCTACTTCTTGTCCAGCTAGCTTGACACTTTCATCAGGTGGAAGGTGAATGACACAGGGAGGGAGAAGGGGGGCAATAAAAATAGCTAGGAAGGAAAGGACACTTGTAGCAGGAACTAAGCATTTCTCTACAAAAAAACTGAACAAGAACTGGAAACCCAGTAACTTTCCCCAGCTCTTGGAAATGCTTCACTGATACAGCGCTAACGGCAGAGGTGCTTTCCAGCACCTAACACAGTGACTGCTCCTTTGGCTTACGCTGTCTTGATGGCTAGGGTCAGTCTGTAAAGAAATCAACCCAATCATCTAAACTTGCTAGTTCACCAGTTGAATTAAAGCAAACTCTCAAGCCTGGTTTTAAACCAGGAAAAAATAAAAAAATAAAAAATAAAAAAATCTGTGGCTCCGTGTTGCAGATTTATCTACTCAGATATACTTCCAGGCCTTCAACCTCATTAGTAGCCATTAACACAATCACATCACAATCCATAAAATTCTCAGCAACTCTTCTTGCTTTCAAAACCTTGATCTGTACCATTTAGCTTATGAATTACAGTTGAAGTAATTTTTTAAAACAGTATTATCCTGTACCAAAACCCTGGACATTCTGCTTCTCATAAACTGCAAGGTTTTTTGAAAGATGTCATGAAAATCCGTATGTGCCTTTTAATATATTAAGCTTTTGTTATGATAGTTTCAGGACTTACATCTCGGCAGCTGCTGCAAAAGAAAGGAAGGATGTTTGTCCCCCCCCCTACTTCCAGTCTTTCTGTATGTAACTGTTTGGTAACTCGATTTCCAAATGTAAACCACACTGAATCACCCACGTATCCAGGACACACACTGAACAGTTCATAATCTTCTTGATGCTTAGCACAGGATATTGGACAGTTAAGCTGTGGATAGCAGCAGGGCTGGAAAATGTATCCAGAGACACACTGCCATTACAAATCCCTCTTAAGCACTCATCCAGGCAGCTGCCTTGTTCAGCACTCTCACACTCACTCCAAGAAACCTGACTTCCCCTCTAAGTTGTTTAAGGAGTTTAAATACTTCAATTACCGCAGTTATACTCCAGGACCAGGGTGACTTGAGCAGCATTCAGTTCTTTCAGGCATTAGCAATTCATATGACAGGAGCAATCTCCGAAGAGCAAGCAGCTCACAGATACCGGAATTCAAGAAGAAGTTTCAACTAACATATTGAGAGCCAAACAGGTGGCTCCCAGATACGTCCATCAGAGTATCACCATGAATCGTAAAGACTGCAAAGTCTCTTATCATAAGACAGACTGCTGACGAGTTGCTGAGTGACAAGCTGAATGTCTTCCCTAGACTAAAACCTTAACACGAGGTGAAAAAGCAAGCTCCTTCTGTGAGCCAAGAGCTCTTCAGAGAGCCTTCTCCTGAGTTTTCCCTCTCGAACTGTAGCTACTTATGCATAATTTCAAAGAAGTTGCTCCCATCAGCAGTAAGCTAATATAAATCAGCTGATTGTGTGTTATCATCTACTACCAAGACAACTGAATATTTTTCAAGTTCAAAAGATTTCATTTGGAAGACTATTTATGAATTTCTTGAATATGAAAACTGAAGTATGAGCACTGCCACCTCCACAACCTGAACTGAAAGCTAAGCCTGAGATCAGGTATCACTTCACACAAACACAGATCAGGTATCGCTTCACATACTAAGACTACTCCTCCTTGCTTCGGGATCCCTCCCTCCCTTTTTGAAACAAATGAAAGGAGAAACTTATTTGTATGAAGCTTTAAAAAAAGTAAGGTACTTCCCTTAATTATGGTAGCATTAAAAAAAAAAAAAAAACACAACAGTGTACTGGGACATCAGAAACTAACAATAAAAACTTGTTCTATTGAAACAGGGGCATGTGATAAAATGATCTTGATGTTAAAAAGAAAGGTCTCCAGAAAAGGACATTATCTTGACACTCCTCAGCCCAAAAAATTCCAACACAGACGTGCACTTGCACTCACAATACATATCAGAAAAACTCTCAGGTCACAAGCATGATTTCACTGAAGGATTAACCAGAAGGTGGGGCTATCCCATCAGCACCATTCTGTCACCCATCTTTATATGCAGCAGTGACATGCACAATGAAAGCTACCTGCCAAACAGGGAAGCCTTTTTATTAAATATAACCTATAAAGAACACCATTAGTGAGAATACAGTCATTAGAAACTGTAAAGTCATTTTGGGTCATTCCCTCATGACCCAAAAATAAATACACAAAAATCAACATTCATACCACGAGGGTATACAGAAGTTTCACAGTGTTTTTACACCACACAGGTACATAAAACAACCTCATCTCTGCCCACAACATACCACAGAAAGCTTACAGCTGCAAGCGTACATCATAAAAGTTCATCCAGGTCAGGATCCCTAGACATCTGACAAAGCTCCGTGTCTGAAAACAGTTTATGCTGAAGAAAAACACAACGCCACCCCCGGACAGGCAGCCAATTTCTCAGATTCTCTCCGTCAAGCATTCTCCAGGCACCTGGAGAAATACTCGACTAGTATTGCTACACCCAGAACTACTATTTCTGACACCTAGAATACTATGCTACATTTCCACAACTGCAAGAGGAGGTAGGAAAAGAAAAGAATTCCACAGTATTAATACACTCCTACCCAAGGAGCGTTAAGTCAAACAGAGGTCCCGTCCGGCAGGCCACGCCGCACGGCACCTGAGGTAAGCGTGGCTCCAGCTCCCGCGGTTCCCACGCAGCACCCACACGGAGTGGGTCCTCCCGCCCGGCCGGCCGGCCAGGGGGCCGCAGCACCGGCGTCACCCACAGCCTTCCCGCCTCAAGTGTTGCCGTAACACCGCCTCGCACAGCGGGCAGCCCGTCTGAACGGGCCCGGCACGGCGCTGCCCGGCGCGGATGAGGAAACACAACCTGCGGCCACCGAGGAGCCCGCGGCTCCGCCACCGGCTGCCGGCAGACCCGGCCCCCTGGCCCGGCCCGACCCCCAAACCAGGCACTGCTCCTACCGCAGGGTCCGTAACCATCTCCGCAGGTGGCAACACGCAGGGAGCGGCTCCCGCAGCCAGCTGCCGCGGCCGCGCGTCCTTACGCCCGCCGCACCCCGACAGGGATGGACCCGCCTCCAGTATTGGAGAGCGCCGGCGGCCAGGGCCTGGCCTGGCCTGGCCTGGCCCTGCCCCACCCCGCCCCGCCCCGCCCCACCCCACCCTGCCCCACCCCACCCTGCCCCACTCTACCCCACTCCACCCCACTCCACCATCGCGCAGGCCTGGCCGATGCCAGCCCGCAGGGCTTCACCTTTGCAGTAGCCGCCGTCCCGAGGGCCGGGCGAAGCGGCAGGAGGGCAACCCCTCACCCCGCGGCGCTCAGGCGGGGGCGCCTTGCCGCGCCGGCGGCTCCGCGCTGCGCCCCCGCCTTCTTCATGCGAGCGGCGGCAGCGGCAGGAACCTGCCCGCACCGCAGCGCGTCACGGCTCCCCAGCCCCGCCGCGCCCTGGCCTCGCGCAGGCGCCCCGCGCCGCCGCCGCCGGTAGGGGGAAGCGCGGTGCCCGGCCTGTGCGGCACCGCTGCGCGGTCCTGGCCGCCGCCGCCCAGAGGCGGAGGAGCGGAGCCGGCGGCTGCGCGCGCTGACGGCTGCGCGGGGAAGCCGGGAAGGTGTTCCCTCGGTCACGGATGGCCTTCTCCCGGGCCGCCTCAGAAGCCGTGCTCTGGCGGGCCCTGCCCTGCGGCCGCTGAGGCGCCTCACCGATGGCTAGGGCCGGTTGGCGAGGGTGGGTGCGAGCCGCCTCAGGCCGCGGCTGCTCCAACCGGAAGGCACGCGGGAATCACACGGCTCCAGCACCAGCGTGACCAGTCGCGTGAATCTGCCCCGCTGACAGCGTCACCGTTCGGAGCGGCCGCTGCCGCCCGAGCCCGGTGCGGTTCCGCCTGCCCGGCGGAACCCGCGCGCCCCGTCCTCGCGGCAGGCGAGTACCCGCCGCTGCGGGACGCTGTGGCTCCCGGCGGCCCGCGGCGCTGAGGAAGCGCTGAGGCCGGTAAGAAAACTCAGGTGAGTGACTCGTAAAAACCGAAGGCTTTATCCTCCTTTTGTCCCCCCTCTCCCATCCAGATCTTTGCAAAAGGGCAATAATACTTAATGCACTTAAAAAACATTACATTTTACAGCAAATTAACCTCTGTGTGCCCGGTTTTGAGCCACTCGGTATCACCGATGACTTTTGGAAGTGTGCCATTTAATCGCGCTCCTTTACCTCCATCCTGGTAATCTGTAACAACCGAGAAGTAACCTTTTCTTTTTCATTAAGTTCCTCAAACGAAGACAGAGAAACTTCTAAGAATTCCAGTACTTCGCAAAGGCGAAGCAGCCCTTTAGTGAAGGCTGGTAAATTGAAATCCAGTTCAAATCTCATTTCTACTAACAACATCTAATGACAAAGGCACAGTCCCCAGTAGGATTACACAAGGTTCATTTCCCAATAAGACTGTATAACTATGGAGTTACCCATTCTAATTCCTATTCAATAAAAAGCAGACATCAGAGCCTTTAAATTGTACACACTGACTCATCTTGCCTTTCAAAATACATACACCTAGCTACAGCACTTGCAATTACTGTTTTCCACACCATCATTTATTCCCCTCACAAAGACAGGAACAAAGATACCCAAAACCTTTCTACTGTCTAGGAACTAGCTGTGTCTTTAGGTGACCATTGGCAACTCTTCCCTAGGGCTGATTCACCTGAAGAACTGGTGACAGTTCCTGCCTGCTCCCTCTTTAACTCAGATCATCTTAGCGTGTTAGAAAAGTAAGTTCTGCTTATCATCCATGCGATGGTCTGCCCAGGAAACACTCACATCTACACCTTCCAGACACAGAACAAAGCTGCTTTCCTGGCAAGTCAGCAGAAACTGCACAAGTTAGAAGCAGGGGACTCCTGCATAGCTGTGACAGGCGGGAGATGCCAGCCCACTGCCCTGGGTCTGGTTAAATACAGGGCATCTAGCTGACTAGCATCAGCCCATTACTACCCTAAATCGGGAAAGTCAGATAGAGTTTTGGTGGAGTTAGTTCCAGTTTAAAGTTCTTCAGTCCATTGTCATATAATTTATGCATAAATGCTTGATTACATTTTCTTAAGTCTCCACCATATTAATATGAATGGATAAGAGTGATTAAAGCATATAACCAGTTGTCTGTGAGTTTATTAGTCAGTTGGTCTTTCTCCAGCAAGTAATTCAATATTAATTATGCTTCCTAGAACTTGTAAACCTAGGGGTTACAATCAGAAAACACACATGTATTCGGCTCCTACCTAACTGGTTTCTCCAGTCATCTGGAGCGAATTAGAAGAATGCAGAGTGCAGGAATCTACCACTGCATTGGCAATGGGTAGCCACAGTCTGGATGAGAGTGACTAAGAGAATACTTTAAAACAGCAAACAGCACAGCTGCAAGTTTTCTGTGAACTTCTATTAACTGAATTATTTTAAATGGATAACTTTGTCTAAAGCAAAGCAGAAGACATGGAATTAAACTCAAGTATGACTCAGGCAAAGACAAAAATAGTGTCAGGCAGGCTCTGGCAAGTAAAAAGCAAATAAGGGGGGGCATCGATAAAAATCTCTGAAATTTTTTAAAGCTGAAGTCAAAGTCAGTTTACTTAAAAGTTAGTGAAGAAAATATTTTAAAACAGCTGTGTGTGTGTCCTGGCACATGACAAAAATTGGTTAAAAATATGAGAATTCTCTGCTCAAGGAGGACACAGCAGTAGATCAAATTAATTTAAGACCAACAAAAAGTGTAATTTAATTTAAGAAAAAAAGGAATGATAGTAACATGCCTAATACAAATGCTTGCATTGGTTACTGAAACCCATTAACTTTTCTTACTGTTAACATAAACAAAGAATGCAGAAGATAAAAGTTTTCTTTTTCTGGGGGGGCTGCATTTATCTTAATTATTTCACCCAAAAGATTGTTCTGTGCAGAACTCCTATTTTTACTAGCAAAACATCTATTCATGGGAAGTTAAAGGTCATTGATTGATTGAAGCTAGATTTTTTTTCTTTCTTTCTTCCTTTTTTTTTTCTTCCTGTCAAAAGATACAATGCCTCTGTGCTAATGCAGGTAGCACAGGGAAAAACAAGAGGAGTTGGAGATCTCTGTGCGCCTGCAGGGCTATGACCTGATCGGCATCACAGAGGTGTGGTGGGACGTCTCCCATGACTGGATTGTTGGAATGGAAGGATACAGGCTCTTTAGGAAGGACAGCAAAGGGAGACGAGGAGGGGGTGTTGCCCTCTATGTCAACAACCAGCTGGAGTGTATGGAGCTCCACCTGGGGATGGATGAGGAGCTAACTGAGAGTTTATGGATCAGGACTAAAGGGAAAGCAAGGAAAGGGGATGTTCCAGTAGGGGTCTGCTACAGGCTGCCAGACCAGGGAGACCGAGCAGATAAGGCCTTCTCTAGGCAGACAGGAGCAGCCTCACATTCACAAGCCCTGGTCCTCATGGGGGACTTCAACCACCCCAACATCTGTTGGAGGGACAACACAGCTGGGCACAAACAATCCAAGCGGTTCCTGGAAAGCGTGGATGACAATTTCCTTCTCCAAGCGGTTGAAGAACTGATGAGGAGAAGTGGCCAGCGAGGAAGGGCTAGTGGGGAATGTGAAGTTGTCAGGCAGCCTTGGCTGCAGTGACCATGAAATGGTGGAATTCAAGATCCTCAGGGCAGTGAGGAAGGCACACTGTAAGCTCACCACCCTGGATTTCAGGAGAGCAGACTTTGACCTCTTCAGAGAACTGCTTGGTCAGGTACCATGGGATGAATTCCTGGAAGGAAGAGAGGCTCAGGACATCTGGCTTATACTCAAAGATCTACTCCTCCAAGCTCAGGAGCGGTGCACCCCAAAGAGGAAGGCAGGCAAAACCAGCAGGATTCCTGCATGGATGGACAGGAAGCTTCTGAACAAACTTAAGATGAAAAAAGAAGCCTACAGAGGGTGGAAGGAAGGATGGGTAACCTCGGAGGAATACAGAGAAATTTCCCCAGTGTCCAGGGATCGGGTTAGGAAAGCCAAGGCCCTGACAGAAATTAAATTTGGCCAGAGATGTCAAGGGCAACAAAAAAAGCTTTTATAGCTATGTTGGGGAGAAAAGGACAACTAGGGAACATGTGGGCCCTCTCTGGAAGGCAATGGGAGACCTGGTCACCCAGGACACTGAGAAGGCTGAGGTGCTCAATGACTTTTTTGCCTCAGTGCTCACCGGCAAGGGTTCGTGCCACACTGCCCAAGTCCTAGAAAGCCAAAGATGGGTCCAGGAGAACAAAAAGCTGCCCAGTGTAGGAGGAGATCATGTTCGGGAGCACCTAAGGAACCTGAAGGTGCACAGGTCCATGGGACCTGATGGGATGCATTCACGGGTCCTGAGGGAATGGGCAGATGAAGTTATAAAAGCACCATCCATCATATTTGAGAAGTCCTGGCAGTCTGGTGAAGTTCCCACAGACTGGAAAAGCGGGAACATAAAAAGGGAAACAAGGAAGACCCCAGGAACTACAGGCTGGTCAGTCCCACCTCAGTGAAAGGCAAGATCATGGAGCAGATACTCCTGGAAACTATGCTAAGGCACATGGAGAATGAGAAGATGATTGATGACAACCAACACGGCTTCACCAAGGGCAAATCGTGCCTGACCAATCTGATGGCCTTTCATGATGGGGTTACAGCCTTGGTGGACAAGGCTAAAGCAACTGATGTAACCTACCTGGACTTGTGCAAGGCGTTTGACACCGTCCTGTGTGACATCCTTGCCTCTAAATTAGAAACATGTGGGTTTGATGGATGGGCCACTCGGTGGATAAGGAACTGGCTGGATGGTGTGGTCAACAGCTCGATATGTGAGTGGGAACCGGAGACGAGTGGTGTCCCTCAAGGGTCAGCCTTGACTGTTCAATATCTTTGTCAGAGACATGGACAGTGGGACTGAGCACACCCTCAAGAAGTTTGCCGATGACACCAAGCTGTGTGGTGCAGTTGTCACACTGGGGGGATGGGACGCCATCCAGAGGGACCTTGAGAGGTGGGCCTGTGCCAACCTCATGAAGTTCAACAAGGCCAAATGCAAGGCCCTGCACCTGGGTCAGGGAACCCCAAATATAAATACAGGCTGGGCAGTGAGTGGCTTGAGACCAGCTCTGAAGAGAAGGACTTGGGAGTGGTGGAGGACGAGAAGCTCAACATGAGCTGGCAATGTACACTTGCAGCCCAGAAGGCCAAACCGTATCCTGGGCTGCATCAAGAGCAGCGTGGCCAACTGGTCGAGGGAGGTGATTCTCTCCCTCTACTCTGCTCTCGTGAGGCCCCACCTGGAGTCCTGTGTCCAGTTCTGGAATCCCCAACACAAGAGAGACATGGACCTGTTAGAACAAGTCCAGAGGAGGCCATGAGGATGATCTGAGGGCTGGAGCACCTCTCCTGTGAGGACAGGCTGAGAGAGTTTGGGCTGTTCAGCCTGGAGAAGAGAAGGCTCCAGGGAGATCTTATAGTGGCCTTCCAGTACCTGAAGGCACCTACAGGAAGGCTGGGGAGGGACTTTTTACAAGGACAGGTAGTGATAGAACAAGGGGAAATGGCTTTAAACTGGAAAAGGGCAGGTTTAGATCAGATATTAGGAAGAAATTCTTCACTGTGAGGGTTGTGAGACACTGGAACAGGTTGTCTGGAGAAGTTGTGGCTGCCCCCTCCCTGGAAGTGTTTAAGGCCAGGTTGGATGAGGCTTTGAGCAACCTGGTCTAGTGGAAGGTGTCCCTGCTGATGGCAGGGGGGTTGGAGCTAGATGATCTTTAAGGTCTCTTCCAACCCAAAGCATTTTATGATTCTGTGATTCCAAGGTTAGGATTTCTTTCTGCAGAGAGCAAGTTTACCTTTAGAAAACTTGCATTTGGTGTACAAATGCACTTGCAGGCCACTGCTGATCTTACGTACATAATAAAACTCACTGATTCAGTTTACTTATATGGGACTACAGGAATCTGCTGTAGCTTTGTCTGGTTTTGAACACATTACTGTTTGCAAAAGTGAATAGTTTATCCTTTGATTCTTTTGTAAAGATATACTTAAAAATCACATTAAACAGAATGCAATTCTAAACATCTGATTGTACGAAGTTAACATAATTGTTCATTATTCTTCTGATATCACAAAATTTTACATTTGAAGTAAAATCTTTTAACAGGCACACAAAACTATTTTAAACAATTAACATTTTATTTAACCAGAGAAAATAATCTGTCGAGTTTTCTATATTGGCATTAAGTGAAAGCTTGACATGGTGCCAGGCACTCCTCTCTGAATACAACAGCAACAGTAATACTGCCTTGCGGAGCAGAATGGGTTCCACACAAAATGAAGTCTCTGATTTTGGTATTTGCAGGGAATTCAGTCATAGGAATATACTTCTTAAGGGGACAATCCAAGCACTTAGAAAAAATGTAACAAATACATGTCAATCTACATATAATGTGGAAAGCCAAGGACATTAGAGGTGTCCAGCATCATAAGCTAAAAAGGCAGGTTGTATGTTCACACAAATCACATTGCATTCATTTAGTACTTTTGACAAGGCAATACAAGCAATAAATTGAGCGACAGATTGCTGATGTTTATGCAGAAACACAATTTTTCAGATAAAGACAGTCTCCCAGCTCTATGCTTATGCTCTGTTAAATCAACATTTACTGCTAGGTAAACAGTACAGTATGACTTCCAGGACCAGCTAAAATAATCACAAATCATTTTAAAAGTTAATGATTATCACCTCTCAGAGCAGGAAAAGCAAGAAGAATAAGAAAAAGTTCCTCAAAATACTTTTAACGTGTAGCGATATGTAAGTATTATTAGATCCTATCCTCTTCCTTTGTAATTATCACCTGGCTACTCATTCTTTCCCATTAAATCTTAAGCTGTACTAGTTACATCTGGCTTGCCTGTTTCTATACTCCTATGTACCGAGCGTATCCAGTCTGTTCCAGATAATGAACATGGCTACCAGCCTCTGTAATTCTGAAAAACAATCATTCCCTCATTGGAAAGCCAACACTTCTCTCTACATACACACTAGAGAATTTTTGTCTCTAGATATGTCATTCCTCCCTAACCCTTAGAATTTTCCAACATAGCCTCTTGTGGTGGGTTGACCCTGGCTAGAGGCCGGATGCCCACCAAAGCCCACTCTATCACTCCCCCTCCTCAAATGGGCAGGGGGAGAAAATTATAACGAAAAGCTCGTGGGTGGAGATAAGGACAGAGAGAGATCACTCAGCAGGGACTGGCACGGGCAAAACAGACTCAGCTTGGGGGAAAAACAAATTTGCTTTATTACAAATCAAAATTAGAGGAGAATGAGAAGTAAAACCAAATCTTAAAACACCTCCCCCATCCCTCCCTTCTTCCCGGGCTTAATCTCTTTCCCGATTTTCCACCTCCTCCCCCCCAGCAGCACAGGGGACAGGGAATGGGGTTGGGGTCAGTTCATCACACGTTGTTTCTGCTGCTGCTTCCTCCTCAGGGGGAGGACTCCTTCCCCCGCACCAGCGTGGGGTCCCTCTCACGGGAGACAGTCCTCCACGACCTTCTCCAACGTGAGTCCTTCCCATGACTGACAGTTCTTCACGAACTGCTTTAGCATGGGTCCATTCCATGGTGTGCAGTCCTTCAGGAAGGGACTGCTCCAGCGCGAGTCCCCCACGGGGTCACAAGTCCTGCCAGCAAACCTGCTCCGGCGTGGGCTCCTCTCTCCACGGGCTACAGGTCCTGACAGGAACCTGCTCCAGCGCGGGCTTCCCGCGGGGTCACAGCCTCCTTCGGGCATCCACCTGCTCCGGCGTGGGGTCCTCCACGGGCTACAGGTGGTCATCTGCTCCACCATGGAACTCCATGGGCTGCAGGGGGACAACCTGCCTCACCATGGTCTTTCTCCACAGGCTGCGGGGAATCGCTGCTCCGGCGCCAGAGCCCATCCTCCCCCTCCTTCTTCACTGACCTTGGTGTCTGCGAAGTTGTTTTCTCTTACATCTTCTCACTCCTCACTCCAGCTGCAAAGTGTGCAGCTTTTTTTTTCTCCCTTCCTTTTTTTTTTCTTAATTATGTTATCACAGAGGCGTTACTGATTGGCTCGGCCTTGGCCAGCGGCGGGTCCGTTCCTGTAGCCGCTGGCATTGGCTATGTCGGGTCGGACATGGGGGAAGCTTCTGGCAGCTTCTCTCACAGAAGTCACCCCATGTCCCCTCCCCCACTGCTACCAAAAACCTTGCCATGCAAACCCAATACACCTCTGTTCTTTTTCACCTTTGAGAAGATCTTTTGTGCTCTGTTATGTGTGTAATTTCAATGCATACAAAATCATTTCAGTTCAACTTCATTATCTGTGGTTCATTCAGCTACTCTTGCTTTTGTAATACTACAAATGAAATAAAACATCAGTATTCTTTGCACAAAGTAATTTAGAATGTACAGATTTGTACCCTAGTGGATATTTTCATCTAAGTGTTTTGGGGATTGGGAGTGGGAAAGAATTAGTGTTGTTTTTCAGGGCAGGAAGGGGACAGATCTATCAAGTGATGCATCATGTTTCAAAGGCTCATACCACGTCAGCCACTTTTTTCCATACGCCTACCAGCAATCACATTTAATTTATATATGCAGAATATTAACACAAAAAACCCAAACCAAACACTAAAACCAAGAGTGAATCTCGTGTGTTTCAGTCAAACAAGAACCTCCAAACTCAGCGAGTTTTTTTTTAAAAAAGAATATATTTATGCATAATTTGTGCACTGAGGGTAAAATGTTGCTACTTCTTAATATCCTAACTGTTATCTTAGATATTTTTAGTTTTATCAGTGCACCAGATTTTGACAGCTTATTAGGACAGTATTGTCAGCTAAGTACTATGAAGCTGCATAATGGGGCAGATTTTCATGTTGCTTTATTTTGTTTTCAAACAGGCCCTGAATCTGGAATAGCCTGTGGTAAATGCTGTTGGCCAAGCTGAAGGTGACATCTCCTTTTTTCTATGCATAAAAGTGTTTGCGTACTTTCACATATCTCCATTTTCCTTTCCTCTCTGCACCAATTAGGTAAATTAACAAGGGCATCCAAAGCAACAGTAAGTTCCTGAAAAATCAACCAAACTTTATGCAAGGCAAAAGGAAAAGAATAGTCTTCAAAAATTACCATGAGATACCTGCTTCTTGGGGGGGAAGCTAACTGAAGGTAACTTGTAGCAGGTGACCTCTCTTCCCATGAAGGACTTGATACGCTTGAGGGAGAGGAGAGTTCTCTGTGTTACACAGAAAATTATAAACAAACGATGTAATTTTGTACAAACAGGTCAATATGTAACTCTACACATTTAAGATTCTTGATCCTTAGAGCAAACAAAGGAGACTTATCTTTTAAATCTGCTTCAATTTATTCAGCATGTGTTAAAACTAGCATCCAGAGCATGAGGAGAATACATTATAAACAGATAATACTTGTTGGTAAATTATGTTTTTCCATTTGATTTAATTTACCTTTGTGCACACAGTACTTCAAAGACTGCAGATGCCTTTTTGCTTATGGTGGTCAAAATTCCTTTTACAGGATTTTTTTTTTTCCTTAAGCTGAACAGTAGAGGACAAGTTCGCTCATTTCTCCTCCCAGGTATCCTTAAAAAAATCATAATGCTTTAGTATGCATTTATGCAGTGTAAAAATAGACATTCTGTATTACAATCTCATATAAAATACATCAGTACCTTCAAAATCAATGTGACGTCATTTTGGAAAGAAAAAAAAACAGGCAGTCAACTGAGTACACCATAAACTGGTACAAGGTTAGCTGAAGTTTTCTAAAACAAAGCAGCCTATTTAAGTCAAATATATGATGACATATCCTTACTGTATTAGAGGAACAGAGGTACTCCATAATTAACAGTGGAGCAAGTTCCTCATAATTCTTACACTTAACGCACTCCTACTTCACCAAGAAGGGAGCACACAAGGTATTCTGGACACAACCACCAAGAATTATCTAGAGGTGGTTTTTATTTTTAGTTTTGCTTAACATTGAGGACCACCTTGTGGATCCTACGCATATGTGCTTGACTGAGAAAAAGAGGGATACTTTTGTATTTAATACCAATACATTTTAAATAGTAGTAATTTTGTAACTTATCCTCCCAAAAAATAATTGTGTGTGTAACCTAAAAATAATAAATAATAAATAATAAAATCATAATAAGTGATTTTATTTCTCTGGATGTTCCTGTGGAAGTATCACATGTACCAGAAGTTAGTCTTTCCTTCACAGTGCTCTATCAATGCACTTCATTGTATCGTATCAGGTTAAAGTGCTTTGATGTGCTCGAAACAAAGCATCTCAGTTTAAGGGTTATTACAGTGAACAGGTATGAACTTTATTCAAACTGCTATGGTCATTTCACACACACACATAACCAACCTGCTGTTCACTTTTAATGCCTGATATTTTTGCCAAGAGAAGTGATAATTGCTTACAGTTAGTTATGATGCATCCATTGTCTACTGAGAACTGGACTGTGATCACCACAGTTACCTCACAAAAGCCAGCTCATAATTGTTACCATTCAGCCTGCACAGAAACAGAAATAGGTATTTGCTAATGGAAGCATCTGTGACAAACTTCAAACACACTACCTTTTCTGAAACTAATTTTCATTAAATATTGAGGTGTTTTTTTAATTTCATAGTTACATAATTATTAGAGATTGTTATATAGGGTACAGGCCTTCTCTCTTGACATTACAAATTGAATTCCTCAGAAAATCAGCAGTCTTTCTAGAGGGCAGAGTCCTGGTCCAAGTATCACTGTTTTCTGGATTAAAGAAGCTTTCATTTACAGATGTTTTAACCACCATCAGGTTCAATAATAATGATCTCTTTACCACAATAAGACTGTTACAAGATGTCTATTATATAGAGTTGCATATCATCCCAGGAATTAAGTTTAAGGACAGTGCAGCTCCAAACCAGCAGACATTTCAACAGCTATTGAACTAAAGACAATTCTTTCAGATAAAGCAGGTGCTGTCATTTGTTCAACATGAGCTCACACTGAGTTTTCTCCTCTTGCTTTCCTCAGAGTACAAATGCTCTGTACTTTGAGCCCACTGCATAGAAAGGGTGATGGGTGAAGTCAGTGTTTTCATAAAATCTACTTCCTACCTTGGAAGCAAAATCTACATAAGCTAGCCTCTATTTGGTTAGTAAGGCACATTAGCCACTGCCTTTTACATTGGTGATCTTTGCCAGAAATATTGGAAACATTCAGTTTGTGTGTTTTGAAAAAAATTAATAAAGATCAAAACCACCGTAAATGGGTTCCCTTCGACAAGAGACCGTGAGTATCTCTGAGTAAATTCTGCAGAGAAACAGTGTTACATAATCTCTAGCAGGCAGGTTCCATCAAAAAAGAGAGGGCAAAAGGACGGGGAGGGAACAGCCGGCACCGAAAACACAAACGCCCTCCAGTCTGCTTGCAGTTCGGCAGTTCAAATCTGGCAAACCGCCCGAAGGCCACGACCCCGCAGTCCAGCAGCCAGCACCGCGCCAGCAGCAGAAGGTGCCGCAGAGCGGAGCGGGAGCGGGCACCACAGATGCCGGCAGAGCGGAGCCAGGCCCCCGCAAGCAGCGCTGCGACGACACCGTTCGTGACAGGCCGAGAGAGGGAAACCCTCTGCCCTCGCGAAGCGGCAGGAGCCTACCCAGCCACAGCGCCGGTCCCCACGTCCTGCCCCACCTCCGTCGCACCGCTAGCGCTGCCAGGCGCGTGCGCCTCCGCGGGGGGAGGGGCGCGGGAAAGCCCTGCGGAGAGACTGCGCCTGCGCCGGGACCTGGGGCTGGGTCTGCGCGTGCGCGGCGGCGGCGGCCCAGGCAGGCGCGGGGAACCGGAAGACTTGGGGCGGCGGCGCGGGACGCGGCGGGTGAGGCCGCTGCCCCGCGCGCGGGGTGGGAGGGGGGGTGATGCGACGTGAAGTGCGGCCTCGCCGCCGGGGCGCCAGGCAGAGCCAGCCCCGCAGAGGGAGAGACGGAGAGAGGGAGGGTGTCAGTCCTCAGCGGCGGCGAGCGGGCGGCCGCGGCGCCGGTGCCCCGCGACGGGGTGAGCGGGCGCCGCACTGGTCTCTCCCCTGCGGCGAGGCGGAGGAGCCGCCCGGCCTGTCAGCGGGCGGCCGGTCGGCTTGTCCAGTGGCCGGCGGGAGCTGGGCTGCGGGCCGGGCCCCTGCCTTAGCAGGGCCCGATGAGCGCCGCGGGGGGCGGGGCCGGGGCGGCCGCGGCGGGTTTGGGTGACCTGCGGGCAGAGGCGAGCCCGGCGGGGTCTGTCTGTGCGGGCGTTGCCGTCTGAAATTCAAACGTGATTTCCATTAGCTGTAATTAGTTTCCCACGTATTTTCTCGCCCCAGCCCGCAGTGCCTGGCGGTCCATGCGGCCGCTTGAGGAGCAGAGGCGTGCGGAGGGGGCGAGGGGAGCTGAGCATCGCTGAGGCGAAGGGACCAGTGTTCACAATCCGTTTGATCCGCCCCCATCCCTTTGTTTTGTTAATTGCCGGTGCCTGGACGGCCCAGTGTCGCGGGGACGTTTGTTTAAAGCTTCCGTGGCGGCTTCGGTTAAGTTGTTCCCAGCTCGCCGGAGTCTCTGGCAGGCTCTGCGGTTGGAGAAGGGGAGATTCAGCGTTGCTGATGTCTCAGAGGCGGACTGACTGGCAAAACGCAAAATTCTTCAGGGCTGCCCTGCGTATCGTGAGATTGCAAAGGCACAAAACCAGCTTGAAATAACTAGTCAGTGAAGGTTAAAAACTATATTCCGGTCTCAAGTGGCTTAATATTGCTGCGGTAATCTTGATATTACTTTCTGCTGAAGAAGTCGGAGGAAATATGCCCATTTTCACAAATTTGTGTGGATACACTTTGTACAAATAACAAACTTGTGTGTGGTCCGTTTTACAGTTCCTTCTTTTTAATTACTTTCACAGAGCAGTGGGAAGACATGTATTTCTAATAGTGTAAAACAGCAGAAAAATATTTATGATAACTACATCTGTTGTAAGAGAGGAATTTTTGACATTCTTTCCCATTTTATTTCCAGTTTGACAGTACACACTTTATTATGATTCTGCACTGCTAAAGTTTTGGTGTCCTTAGTTTTTGAGGTTTCATAGCCTACAGGCTAGTAGTAGAGAAATGGTAAATGAGAAAACATTTTTTTAAAAATAGTTTTTATTAATAATTTTTGGAGGGTGCATTTTTTTTACATAGTGGTAGCTGTTTAAATTAAGTTTCCATAGTTAGTCTGACATTCTCACCCAGTTCTTGAAAAGAAAAAAAAATTACCCCCATGAAGCACTTTCTCTAATCTGTGCATAATGTGCAGTGTCTCTTGATATGGATTTAAAGGTGCATTATCATGGTTATGAAAGCTTCAGTAGAAGATGATGATTCAGCATGGGAACTCGGTATGCCTGACAAGATGGAAAAGAGTAATACAAGCTGGATAGATATAACCCAGGATTTTGAAGAAGCTTGTAGAGGTGAGTTGTACTGCTTGTGATCTGAGAAAACTTGGAATCCTTTGGAGAACCAAGCATAGTTTTTTGAGATGTTATAAGCAATAGTTTGACCCAGGTTCAAGCTCCAGATGAATGGACTACACTGATTCTGTGTTTCACTGTGTTTAACTTACTGTGAGGTTGGAAATATTAGAACAACCTCACCTTGCTTTCCCTTCCAGATTACATAATTATGTTTTTTAAGTAATGTTTTTGTCTTACGTATTTTTGCACCTGTGTTTTTTCTTTGCAAAGATTTCTTCCTATCTCTTCTGCCAAATGGAAACCTCATTCATCCATGCAGAATCAACACACTTTTTTTTCCTGTATGTTTTTGGGTCTGTAGAGTCCAATGATTTACTCATTTAATTGGTCAGTGCATCATTCTTCATGTTTGAAACAAGGCTGAGCTTCTGAGGAAGTGCAATGCATCCCAGTCAAGGGGGAAGCAGTTGCTTCTATTTAAACAGTACCTTTATTGTTATTAGATATTAGTACTAGTTTACCATGACAGCAACTTTATTTTTTCAACTGATTTTATGATGACATTAGGGAAGAATAAATATAAAACTGCAGCTTACCACACAAAGTATTACATAATGATAAACACAAATTCCATATGCCATCAAATAATTATCATATATTAGTAATACACTGTTTGCATACCCATCAAATACATCTAAAGGATTTGTTAAAAATAATGAAGAAAACGAAGCCTTTCAGTAAACTCCCCTGGAAAAAAATAGACATCTGCATAACAGAGCACAGAAAACTACTGTCCTGTGTTCCAGACTATTCAGATGCTACTACTTGTTACTTCTGAAACTCCTTTAACTGTGGGAATAATAGAGGAGGATGAGGAAAAACTATCAACAACTGGATTTTTTTTGGCCTTTCAGTCTTGAAAGTGCTTTGTAAGTAAAAGCAAATGAAGGTGGAGTAGAAATGTCTGGTCCGCTTCCCACGCCTTGTTCTCTCTTAGCGTAAGAAAGTTTGGAGAGTGACAGGACTATACTGGGAAAGTTGCGCTAGGAGATTGATTGTAACTATGCTGTTCTGTTCCTTTGTAGAACTGAAATTAGGAGAACTGCTTCATGACAAGCTGTAAGTATGCCTGTGGGATAGTTCTGTTCTTCACATAGGATTAGTGCGGATATGTTAACGCTTACTAGTAAGCACGTCATGCAGTATCAGCTAAGCTTTTTAAAATTTTTACTTAAATAAAATAGTTCAAGTATTCAGAATAACATTCTTCCTTAGCAGTATGTATTTGATGCACCTTTATGAATGATGAACGTTTCTCATGGTGCTGGTATAACATTACATTTTCAGTTAATCAGTGTAGTTTAGACATTTATAGCACATCTTATGATTAGTGGTGTTGATGGTACTGAGCCTACTGAACTATTTTATGTGGACATGTTTTCATGGAAAAGTGCCAGAAAGACTTGAAGCTTTTAAATTTGGTTGCCTCAAATGTCACTAACAAGTTTAGGAAAAACATTCCATGTGCTTTAATGTAGCTGTTAAATGACATGCTAAAACAAAAACTGAGAGCTATACAGATTAAGAAAAACAGGTTTCAAAAAAAAGCAAGCGCTAAAATCTTGCTGAATTCATGAAAGGATGATGCGAGATTAAAATATTTTAAAGATAAAAGTGAGATTGTTTAGTCACATGAGTGTTAATTTACATAAAGAAATCAGTGGTTGTTTAAGGCTAATAGCTCAGAAAACAGAAGCACACTGTTAAATGCAAACTTGCTTAAAAACATGTGCAAGGATGTCAACAAGTAGTTACTCAGTAGATTCAAGTCACATTTTTGAGGTATAATTTTATACATAAGAGCATTTCAGACCAAATACACTTTCCAGAGTTAAAATGTGCCACACACAGTAAACTTTTTTGTATAATAAGGGCTTCTGCAGCAGTTCTGATGAAGATCTTGGGTATAGGTGAAGCACTATATCGCTTCTCCCATGGGTTTGACGTGGTTCTCCTGCAAGCTTTTATACCCTTAGTACAAGAGAGCCAATGTCACATGCGGGGAGTTTTTGTATCAGTGTTCTTAACGTGCCCATTTTAAATAAAGTTGGTATATTCAATGTGTATATTGTTAGTCTGTGTCATATATATTGTCGTTAGCTTGTTGGGCACATATCTTACTTGGGTTTTTGGATACAGCATAATAAAGAACAGCTGCTTCAGTTAATATCAGTTTATTATGTTATGTCATCTTTAAAAAGATGCTATGTCATTTTGAGCTGTATAGAAACAGGTGTGCATAGATTTAGTTGTGGGATATCTGGCTCAGGAGTGTTCTTCAGCTTTAATAAAAGGCTGAGAGTTTTGTTTTTAGGCTTCTGTTTTCTTACTTTTTGTGAGATCCTCAAATTCCTGAAAACGATCAGTAGTAATCCTCACATACCTTAGCTTATTGTCTGTAGTCAGAATATGGTATACTCAGTTAGTCATCCTGTGTTCTTTTACATTGGTTTGTGAAGACTGTTTTGTAGAAAATAAAATAATTATATTCAGAACTTGTTTTTTATTGTCATTCTTAGTTTTGGTCTTTTTGAAGCCATGTCTGCCATTGAAATGATGGATCCCAAGATGGATGCTGGTATGATTGGAAACCAAGTTAATAGAAAGGTTCTTAACTTTGAACAAGCTATTAAGGTTTGTGGGACTTCCCTATGTTTGTCTAAATCGTCTGTAAAAGTATGATACAGTCTTTTCAAATTGCAGATAAGTGCAATTCAACATAATTAATATTTTCAGTCCTTACTTAAAATTGACTATTTTATTTTGGATAGTTAAGTAAGAAATAGCTTGTGATGTTCACCTTTTCTGCTACCTGCGTTATCACAATGATGCTAACTCTTCCAGTGAAAAGTACTGTGCAAATGTTGGGACTGATACCTCAAATAAATACATTTTATAAATGTTTTTGCAAGTCACCTTGTGCTTCCCCAAAATGCTTTTTACATGAAGATGTATTGGTTAGCCCCTCTTTAAGCTTCCTTACAAAAGCTGAAAATTAACTCTTTAAGAGACTGTGAGTTAATTAGCATTGAACAGAAGCTGGCTAGTTTAACAACACTGACAACAGTGATTAACTTCTGCGTGGTCAAGATAAATTGGTGAAGGGAGGTTGAAAGACTTTCTGTTATCTTGGAAAAAAGAATGTACTTGCAGAAGAAAAAATATTTTTTACCATGGGCCTTGTTTTGAATAGACTAAGAGAACTCTGTACAAAACACTGGCTAATTTACGTAGAATGAATGCAGAATTGCCTACATTGGACAAATGAAATGAAAGGAGTAGGTTTACTGCATTCTTGATTCTGACCTTGAAGGCAGTAAAACTCTACCAGTGTAAAAAGTAGTCTTTGAAGAATGGGTCCTGCATATGATTCCTTGTTCAGTCGTTATTATTGTTTTGTGATTGTAAGTGTTGACAGTTAACTGATTTTAAACTTCTGTTGGCTACTCGTAAATCAGAAATTTTATTTTTCTGTTTGAATAGCTTTAAGTTTGTCAGTGTTCAGGACAATGGTGGGAAACAAGTTTTTCAGATTTTGAGGCATATTATGAAGCTGATCAATAAAGCTACTGGTATATAAATTTTCTGAAGTCTTAACCTTTTTTGTAATTCCTTTTCGGCTGTGCAAATAATAAGTTGTATTTTGCCTTCCACAGTCTTTAGGTTTTTTTTTTTATTTCTTTTTTAAGGATGGCACCATTAAAATAAAGGATCTCACTTCACCTGAGCTGGTAGGAATAATGGATACATGTTTTTGTTGTTTGGTAAGTATTTCTGTGCTTTTAAAGTTAGATGGTTTTTTGCTTTCAAAATACAGTCCCTTAATCCAGTTTAGAAAAAGGAAAAACAGTAGAACTCCAGAAAAAAGTTTGACCAAGCAGAAAATAAAAATAAATACTTAGTATTTTAATTTCCATTTGCACTGACTATTATAAGAGGCATAATGTTGATTTTTGGGGGGTTTTTTATTATAAGAAATAATTATGGAAGAGAAGTAGTAGCATTTTGAATAATATAAAAAGATTTTATAATTTGTGGTTTTTAAATACATGGTGTCTGTATATTAGTGTTTGTTTTGGCAAGTAAGTGGGCAGTAACCTACAGCACTCTTGGTCATTTCTGTACGACTGATATTGAGCTTATAGGGGCATTTTGAAGAAAGAAAATAAAATACCTAAATCAGTTTAGGAAGGATATAAGTGAATTATCAGTTATTTGTTAATTTTATTTTTTCTATGTATGTGTCTTAATTTCCACAGTAAGTGATACAAATTATTTTCAGATGCTCTCTCAAATTACATCAATAAAATTACTTTGGTTTTAAAAATGGTGTTTCAAATTATTTTAGTCCAAAAAGACATGTAAAGGTCACTGTATATTTGATGTAGTATAACATAATTTGTCCTCCCCTCCCCCAAATACTGACTTTTTTTTTTTAAAAGAGACAGTGATTGTATTAGAAATCTGCTGTGTTTTATGCTATTTCAGGATAGAACTAAGGTTTTAAATTGCTGAAGCTTTCCCTGTACCTTAAAGCAGCATGAAAGTAGTAGAGAGAAAGGATTGTGAAAAGAAGCTCGAAGTTGTAGAAAGAACTTGCAAAACATTGCTGAGTTGTTTCGAAGCTACTTGCATTTTTCATTCTGTATTTATACAGAGGAAGCTTATAAATCTGATCCTCTCTTAACTTAATGTCATGTCTAAGTCAGAGGTCAGAGCTGAACTCTGTGGAAGAGGTTTATCTAACACCAGTATTCAATAGGGTTTAGTAACTTACTGCCTGCCACAGCCAGCAATGGACAGAGGTTAAAGGCTGAGAAACCTTCTCTTGCCCTTTTTGCTGGATGGCAGGTTGCCATGATATAGACTTCTTTAATGACTGACTGAAGCACTATAAGATGGAAAAAGAATGGGGATATAAAAATGAGGACTTGGCTGTCACCAGTAAAATATTACATTTTCTTTTCCCTAGATAACTTGGTTAGAGGGACATTCCTTGGCACAGACGGTATTCACTTGCCTTTATATTCATAATCCAGACTTCATAGAAGATCCTGCTATGAAGGCTTTTGCTCTAGGAATCCTGAAAATCTGTGATATTGCCAGAGAAAAGGTTAACAAAGCAGCTGTTTTTGAGGAGGTATGTGTTTCAGTATCTCCTATGGTTAACTAAGTAAAAATATATATAGGCTCCATAATGCAATTCAAACAGTATTAGAGAAATTTATTACTGTTTGATTCAATGATACTGTAGGAGCAGCAGTTCATCTTCCTAAAAGTATTAGACTTGATCTCTTTAAGATTGAGTTTTCTTCAGTGAAGGTGTTACATGCTCTTTTCTGTATTTTACTTGAGTATTGGAGATAGATAGATATTTTACTCAAATGGCAGTGCAAGTCTTGTGGCTAACCATTTTAAATCAGTTTTACTTGTTGTTTTCTTCCTGTTTTTTGTTTTTTTTTTAAATTTTTTTACTTTGGATAACCATGATTGTCTTTTATCTGAAATGTCCATCTAGCAATGAAATCAGAGTCTTGATTTTCTGTACTCGGAGCAATTTTTGTTTCCTCTGAGTTTGGACAACTCAGTTCTTACTGACTATATCTAAAATGGATTAAATAGTACTTTGCATCCCTAGTCCTTGTAACATTTTGATAGGGTGGCACTTGATGAAAATTCTGACGTGCATACTGGTATTTATGCAGAAAATAATTATCCCAGGCTGGGTTTTTGCAGGAAAGTCACCCAAACCATAAGTGTATTCAATTGTGCAGAATAAAACCGGACTTTCATACTTGGTGTAGTTAAATGAAAACACCCCAAAACAAAAAACAACAAAACATAACATGCACACAACACCAAAAAAAAAAAAAACCCCAGAAAAAAAACCCCAAACCCCAGCTTGAAAATGTAACTACTGCTGTTTGTATTTCACTACTTATTGCTTTAATTTTTATTTTTTTTTTTTTAGGAAGATTTTCAGTCAATGACTTATGGATTTAAAATGGCCAACAGTGTGACAGACCTTAGAGTTACAGGTACAGTTTATGCTTTCTGTATATTTGTCTATCAGTCACTTTCTCTTTTGAGCATGTCAGCCAAACCTAATGAGTTGGTAGGAATCTCAAATGTTAATTTTTATTAGTCTTGTGAAAATTGGTGGCTTCGTAAAAAGAGAGATGAGGTTATTTTCCCTTGAAGAGAAGGTTCAGCTGTTTATTTGTTAAATGCCTGAGAAACAGAAGTGCTTTCACATGTGCCACGCAAGTGATTAGGCATGAGCTTATCCAGGACTGAGATAGACACAGACCACTCAAAAGTGCACTGCTTGAATTCTGCTTCTCTGCCTCACAATCTGTTTAATCCAAATGGATTGCTTTTGAAGAAAAAGCAATCTAGTAGTTCTAAAGCTATGAATACATATGTTATTAGGTACATACATAAATATGTATGTTAGCCTTTTGATGCACTATTTTTGATATATACTTGAGCTTTCCATTGATTTGAGAAAATCTGTAAACACTTCAGCTTTCGATCGTCAGTCTATACTCTGATATATCTGTTGTTGCAAGACATCCTCACCATCCCTCACAAGATTCATTTTTTGTCTAGTCTTTGGCTAATGGGTATGTAAAGCAGTCCAAAACTTGATTTCCCCCCAAAACTTTTCCACTGAGTGGTGTAGGTGTACCTAGGAATGCTTCTCAGCTTTTAATTGTGCTGTGACTTTTCCAGGTATGCTAAAAGATGTAGAAGATGACATGCAAAGACGAGTGAAGGTATTTTTCTCATATTTGCCTTGTCAATTATAGTTCAAGTGTATTTAACATGAGGTTGGGGGAGGAAGTTGGATTATGAAGAATGCAGTGGGTATGCATCATTAAATGGTGGGGTTTTTTTGGAAGAACTGCCATAATGGTTTGTGTAAGGTGGTGGTAGGTTGCCTTCTCACTAAAGATGCTGAAGTCTCCAGACTTTTCTAACCTCTTTATGTAGTTGCTTCACTAGTAATAAGTGGAATCATGATGTAGAAGATAGCATTGAGCTGGGGAACAGAAAGTATATATTTACCTTCTGGCTTTTACGCAGGTGTACTATGTGATGTTAAAGAAGTAACTTAAACTTCCTTTACCACAATTGACAATATAAAATGTTCATACAATTTCCTTACCTATTTGCAGAGTGAACTGAGGTAGGTCTCATTCCTACAGGAGAGTCTTTAATCATTCAAGATTATGTATTAAGAGATTTTGAACTTGAGAACTGATTTTTGGGGTTAACAGGTGGATTTTCTGGAGAGGGTAAAGGGACTTTATCAGTAGCTTCCCTTTGCAATTTTTAATAAATCATTTGAAACCTCTTTACCTTCTAGAGCACACGAAGTCGACAAGGAGAAGAGAGAGATCCAGAAGTTGAACTTGAAGTAATGAATTGTTTACCTTTTTTTTTTTTTTTTCTGGATTTCGTGGACTAGTACAGCATTACCTTAATCAGTAGTTACCAACTTGTGAGAATTGTGTGTCACCAGTGTTGCTACTACTGTCATAGCTGAGCTGCTTTAAACATGGCCCTGAGCAAATCCCAAGCTAGCAGGCAGACTTCTGTGCTCTGAAGGGCACAAAGTTCTGAAGTTCTGAATCGATCCCAATGGCAGAATAGTGGTGCTGCTGCAATGCTGCCACTTACGCCCCTACCTCTCAGGAAGAAGCCATTAGCAAAGTAGGTGCTCTTACCTATTGTGTGCTTTCTTCCCTCAGTTCCTTCCCTGCAGCTTTTGCTGCTGCTGGCAGCCTCACTGTCAAAGGAACAAGTAGGAAGAAAAGGTGAAAGCAGTGTAGCTCCTTCCAGAAGAAGTGGTAGTTGATATAGTTGATTTGATTGATTTAGAAGAATGTGGGTTTCCTTTCCGAGTAATTTTTCTTCAGAAGTTACTTTTAACATAGATCTCCAGCAAAAAGGAGAGAAAATAAATTTCATGAATTGTAGTTGTTCACTTTGGCTGAGATTTTAATGCCATTTGCAGAGAAGATAGCTATACAGCCAGTGGCTGTGCTTTATCCAAAGTACCTTAGTATTTTTTTTGTTAGTGCTTTTGTGACAGCAGTACAGATTTCTACTATACTGTAATTCTATAACTTCTCTTCAGAATCATGCTAGATACCATATTTTTAAGACTAGAGAGCATACTTCAATAAGTCTGTAAAAGTTTTGGTTTTTTTAACAAGCTTCAGGATCTAATATGTATCACTTTTTTCTTACAGCATCAACAGTGTTTAGCTGTATTCAGCAGAGTCAAGTTTACCCGGCTACTACTGACTGTTCTAATAGCATTTACTAAAAAAGAGGTACATTCATTTGGTGTTTCTATGTTCACATTGTGATCCTGTGAAATACTCATTTTTTTCATTCTCTAAAGTCAAGTAATTATTCTATACTGTGGAGTTACCTGACATTGGGCATTGTTTTGTCCATCTCTAGACAATTGTTGGCTTCTCCTTCCTTGTGGTGTTAAATTTGTATCTAGATTTCTTTGGTCTGAGAAGAGGAATATAGCAGCTTTCCATGCAATTTTCCTGCTTTTTTTGAATAGAAGATTTCTTAATTGTTGATGAGGGAAGGAACTGCGTGTTTTAGGGCAAAGCCTTAGAATCACATCACATTAGGCAAAACTTGTTGTTTTAAGAGCTTTTTCTTTATCCAAGGATAAATATCTGGCTATCACTTATTCCTATTTCCATTTTCATAAAGAAATAACTTTCTTGCTGGAGCAGCTGCGTACTGCATACAGTTTAAAAAATCTTGATTAAATTGAAAGTCACTTGCAACTATCATTGATAGACATCAGTGTTAAGAAAAAAGTGATTGAGAACAATTGCATTCTTAGTATAACCATTCTTTATATCAGAAATCAAACTGTGTTATAGAAGCAATCTACACTGATGTACATCCAAATTCTGGATATGTAAACTGCTATGAGTTAATGATCTGTGCAAAATCAGATTATCTTAGTGTTGGTAAAGACTGATGACTTAAAGTATAAGTTATTTACACCATGGGCTACTTTGATTTGAATTAGATCTGCTTATTCTTTTAGTAGATTTGTGGATGCTATAATGCATGAACATGTATTATGCAGAGCTACAGATCTTGTTCAGCTTCTATTAGATCTGAGTTTTAAACATCTTTTTTTCTAAGATAAGTCAAGTTTCAGTTTGACTCAATCTCAAATATTAGAAGTTCCATCAGGGACTGTTAGTCTATTATTCTTAAACCAAGATTTTAGATTTTACAGAGTACTATTTTAAATGGTACCCAGTTTGCTGACAGATTTGGTTTCATAGGACATCAGAAAATTCAGCACGTCAGCAGATCATAAATCAGGATTTATAATGGTCATGTGATATCTTCTAATGTTATATAGTGATTTCATTTCAGTTAATAGGTTATGTTTTGTCTATATTCTCAAAAAGTCTGCTTTTCTAGTGACAAGAGAGTTTTTTCCACTTCGCAGTTTGGAGTTCTGCCTCATTTGGCAGACACTTGTGGGGCTTATTGTTCCTCCCCAATTCTTAAAAATCAAAAGCAAAGGACTTGCATGTATTGTATATTTGACTTTCAGTTATAATTATTATTAAGTCTTATCTTCTATGGCAAAAGAGACAATATTAAATGGATATATAGGTATGTAAAATATAAATAACACTTTATTGTGCAAAAATTCATTTTTTCATTTGTTTGAGTTTTGGGGTTTGGTTTTGGTTTGTTTTTTTTTTTCAGAACTGGTTGTGTACAAATGTTAGAATTCTAAAATTGTTCTTTTAATCTTATACTAGCACTAATTCTATAGTCTACATATATTGGTTCATAATGTTAATAACTATTACCTGCCTTTCAGACAAGTGCAGTTGCAGAAGCTCAGAAACTAATGACTCAGGCAGCTGACTTGCTTTCTGCCATCCACAATTCATTGCATCATGGTATCCAGGCACAGAATGATACCACTAAAGGAGGTATGTATCAGATTTTACCATCTTTATCCTTTCTTAAATTTACTGTCTGAATAAACTTTAATATCTACTTTTTTTTTTAAATCCCTATTTACTTTGAACTAATAATACTCATTCTACAAACTTACAGATTTGCAGTTAGATCTTAATTTTTATTTAATTAAATGATGAGTCTCCTGAAACCTATACCATCACTTCAGAGCCAGAAATAATGTTGACTTTTGATGTAAGTGCATTGCACTTCGAATCGGTGTATATGCCATTTTAAAACAGGGAACACCACCTCACTATCTGTACAGCTGTATGCTGAGGTCTTGAGGGTTGGGTTTTTAAAATAGTAATTGTTGTTTCAGTTGGGTAGTTAGTGTCTCTGGAAGTTAACTGTCAGTTTAGAAGTTCATTTTGTCTAATTGAAAAATTTGTATTCTATTTTCAAATTTGAAGTGAGTTCTGAAAACACAGCTTATATGCACTTTTTCTGTCTCTTCTCTCTCTTTTCCTCGTTCATTAGATCATCCTATTATGATGGGCTTTGAGCCCCTTGTTAATCAGAGATTGCTGCCACCAACTTTCCCTCGATATGCAAAAATAATTAAAAGGGAAGATATGGTCAATTATTTTTCAAAATTAATAGACCGAATAAAAACCGTATG
Organism: Caprimulgus europaeus; assembly: GCA_907165065.1. The sequence goes on along the minus strand of OU015527.1, from coordinate 38,215,500 downwards.
TGAAGTAGTCAACTTAACTAACTTGCACTGCATACTGGTAAGTGTGAATATTTCTTATTTATAGCCAAGCATAAGATATTAAAATGTAACTTGCAAAAAACCATTCCATATGTACATGCTGTTGCTCACTGGAGAAAAAACTGAGCTATATGTATAAATGTTTTGATGTTTCCCATTGTTGTTTACAATTTCTAAATTTGCTGTCTTTCCTGATACTGAATGTTTTTCTTTTTTTTAACAAAGATCTTTTCTCCTCTGAAACCTCACTTTTTTTTGCATAATCTGTTAAATAATTATGCATGTTAGTGGCAGAGCACAAGCAAGTTAATTTCCTTGTAACTCTTTGGTTGAAGAGCTGCATCTGCAGTAGCGGAACATAATTTATGTGAGAGAGCAACTAGAATGTAGTTTCACCTAGAGATGGGTGATGAACGAATGGAGAGCTTATAGGTGAAAATTAAGGGGCGTGCTAGCATAGGTGACATTGTTCTGGGTGTTTACTGTAGGCCATGTGATCAGGATGAGGAGGTGGGTGAGGCCTTCTGCAGGCAGCTGAGAGTAGCCTCAAGATCATAGGCCCTGGTTCTCATGGGGGATTTCAGTCACCTTGGTATTTGTTGGAAAAACAACACGGCCAGGCAGATGCAGTCCAAGAGGTTCCTGCAATGGAGGATAACTTTCTGACACAGGTGGTGGAAGAGCCGACAAGGAGAGGTGTGGTTCTGGACCTTGTTCTTACTAACAAGGAAGGGCTGGCTGGGGATGTGAAGGTTGGAGGCAGCCTGGGTTGCAGTGACCATGAGATGTTGGAATTCAGGATCTCATGTGGAAGATGCAAGCCAATAAGTAGAGTTGCAACACTGGACTTTAGGAGAGCTGACTTCAACCTCTGCAAGGACCTACTTGGGGGTATCCCATGGACTAGAGTGTTGGAAAGTAAAGGGGCCCAAGAGAGTTGGTTAATGCTCAAGCACCACTTCCTCCAAGCCCAAGACCGGTGCATCCCTAAGAGAAAGAAATCAGACAAGTCTGAGTGGCAGGAAGCCCATGTGGATGAGCAAGGAGCTCATGGGAAAACTCAAAGGGAGGAGAAAGGTCTATGGAATGTGGAAAAAGGGTCTAGCCACCTGGGAGGAATATAGGAATGTGGTCAGGGCCTGCAGGGATGCAACTAGGAAGCCTAAGGCCCACTTGGGGCTAAATCTGGCAAAGCAGGTTAAAGACAACAAAAAAGGCTTTTTTAGGTACATCAATAACAAAAGGCAGACCAGGGAAAATGTGGGCCTGCTGTTGAATGAGGCAGGTGCCCTGGTAACAGGAGACACTGAGAAGGCAGAGATACTGAACACTGCTTTTGCTTCAGTCTTTACGCCTAAAAGTGCCTCTCAGGAATCCCAGATGCTAGAGGGAAGAGAGTCTGGAGAGAGGAAGACTGCCCCTTGGTTGAGGAAGAACTGGTCAGAGATAGCCTAGACAAAGTCAATATACACAAATCCATGGGCCCTGATGGGATGCACCCATGAGTGCTGAAGGAGCCGGCAGAAATGATGGCTAAACTGCTCTCTATCATCTTTGAAAGGTCTTGGAAAACAGAAGAGGTGCCTGAAGACTGGAGGATAGCCAGTGTCACTCCAGTCCTCAAAGAGGACAAGAAGGAGGATCCAGGCAACTACAGGCCAGTCAGCCTCACCTCCATCCCTGGGAAGGTGATGGAACAGCTCATTCTTGATAACATCTCTAAGCAGTTGGAAGAAAAGAAAGTTATCAGAAGTAGTCAGCTTTCACTAAGGGGAAATCATGCTTGACCAATCTGGTAGCCTTCTATGATGTCATCACCAGCTGGGTAGATGAGGGGAAAGCAGTGGATGTTGTCTACCTTGATTTCAGCAAGGCTTTTGATACTGTCCCCCACAACATCCGTGAGGGATTGATGAGTGCATGGTGAGGTGGATTGAGAACTGGCTGACTGGCAGAGCTCAGAGGGTTGTGATCAGTGGCACAGAATCCAATTGGAGGCCAGTAACTAGCGGTGTTCCCCAGGGGTCGGTGCTGGGTCTGGTCTTGTTTAACATCTTCATCCGTGACCTGGATGTAGGGATAGAGTCCACTCTCAGCAAGTTTGCTGATGATACAGAGCTGGGAGGAGAGAAGTGGCTGGCACACCAGAAGGCTGTGCTGCCATTCAACGAGACCTGGACACACTGGAGACTTGGGCAGAGAGGAACCTGATGAGATTCAACAAGAGCAAGTGCAGAGTCCTTCACCTGGGGAGGAATAACCACAGGCACCAGTACAGGTTAGGGGCTGACCTGCTGGAGAGGAGCTCTGTGGAAAAGGACCTGGGTGTGCTGGTGGACTCCAGGCTGCCCATGAGCCAGCAGTGTGGCCTTGTGGCCAGGAAGGCCAGTGGCATCCTGGGGTGCATTAGAAGGGGTGTAGTCAGTAGGTCAAGAGAGGTTCTTCTTCCCCTTTACTCTGCCCTGGTGAGGCCACATCTGGAGTACTGCGTTCAGTTCTGGGCTCCTCAGTTCAAGAGGAACAGGGATCTTCTAGAGAGAGTCCAGCGGAGGCCACAGAGGTGATGAGGGGCCTGGAGTATCTGCTGTACAAGGAGAGGCTGAGAGAGCTGGGACTCTTCAGCCTGGAGAAGAGAAGACTGAGGGGGGACCTTGTCAATGTCTGTAAATACCTGAAGTGTGGGGGCCAAATGGATGGGGCCGGGCTCTTTTCAGTAGAACCCAGTGACAGGACAAGGGACAATGGGAAAAAACTGGAACACGGAAAGTTCCAGACAAACCTAAGGAAAAACTTCTTTACTGTGAGGGTGACAGAGCGCTGGGACAGGCTGCCCAGAGAGGCTGTGGAGTCTCCAGCTGGGGATGTTCAAAATCTGCCTGGATGCAGTCCTGTGTAACCTGCTGCAGGGAACCATTTTTGTCAGGGGAGGTGGACTAGATGGTCTCCAGAGGTCCCTTCCAAACCCTACAATTCTGTGATAATTCTTTGATTTTTTTATATTCCTGATTTTTTTCAGATTCAATAAGCAGTGTTCTGCATATGTGCCTATAACACAAGAGAGCACTCAATACACGTTTGTTAAGCATGTAATTCCCTGAGTAGGCATAAAGTTAAGCACCTGCTTTTGTTCTTTCTCAAGGAAGTTATGTTATTTTCAGTTACTGCCTACTTTTATTAAAGAAACTTAAATGCTTGAAATACTTTTTACCAGTCACATGTTCACTGACTGAGAAGAGTCAGTTCAAAGATGAAGCAATAATTTTTGTCTTCCTGTTTCCTATTAATTTAAGTGGCGTTTGCATGAAACATCTGCTACCAGTTAAACATTGCCATTTTGTTACCTACCTGGTTCAGTTGTAGTTTCACAGTATCTTTTTTTTATGCTATCATCCTTCTATTTGTTGCATCTGAAGAAGAAAATTCAGAAACCTTTTGTTTTGTTAAATAACAAGTAGTTGCAGAAAAAAATAGATTTTAGCTTCATAGTATGTTCTATTTTGTTCAGATTATTCATGCTTACTTTCTTACAATTTGGGAAGGCTATGCTATATGTTTATCTGTGTGTTTGTGTATACCAAATATAGGTGTATTTACACAATTATGTATATGTATGTCTATATAAAAATGAAAATGCATATGTCTCTATAAAAATCTGAATGTCTGTGTGTGTGTATATAAAAATTGGCATATTCACCTGAATTGTCTTTTTTTTTCCTAAATGTAAATTAGGATTTTTTCTGTGAGTTTAGTGAGCAATCACCATGTGTTCTCTCAAGATCCCTGTTACAGGCAAGTCCTAATCTATGTCTTTGAATAAAATACTTCTGTGTTCATTGTAAATACAAATTAATCTTTTAGTTTCAAATATTTCCATTATTTGCATATCACTTAATAATATACAAGTGGTAAAAATTTTCTGGAGATACTTATGTATTATGTATATGGAGACTTATGTTCTGATCTAATTTTTAAAAAAATATTTAAACAGTGTTTAGATCATGTTAGTACATGCTAATTAAAACATGAAGGTTTTTTCTCTGCCATAAGTCTGGGCCTGTACGTGTATTTTTGCACTGTTCTCCATATGCTTTCTCAGTTTGGGATAGGTGTTTGTATTCGTCCTCCCTTGTTGGACTGAATTTCATGTATAAGACTGCCTCTATTGCTACAGTAGTAAAACTGATGGTTGGGGCAGAACAGGCTACTGCTTTTCTTCTCACTGCTTCACTTACCTTGGAAGTATGTTATATACTCCTTAACTCAGAGTAAAATACACTTCCTTATAGGAGGTTTTGATTTGAATAGGGTGTCCCTGGATGCAATAACTTCTTCCATTTGATCCCAATTAAAAAAACATATAGGGCCAATGAAGTACAGCTATTGGCAAGTAAAATGTTTTCACAGTGTGTGTGTGTTCTGACTTTCCACTACATATGTTTGTGCAATCCCTGTGAGTTCCTGACCGCAGAGCTTTTCCTCCAGCTGCTGAAGAACCGTGTAAGAAGGGGACACAGCACTCGTGGGGAAAAGTGGAATGAGCATCAGACATGGCCAATGAAAGCTGTAGTATCTATAGATGTAGGAAAAAGTCTGCATTAGTCTGAAGATTGACCTTTATCTGCCTCCAGGGAAACCACATAACCTATTTTGTGTTAACCTGCAGAAACACCTGTGTGATTAATCATCTTTTAAGTCCAAGAAATAAAATCATGCTGCATGCATTGTCTTATGCAAGTAACGGAACTGTATTTTGTGTCATGGGGATACCACAGAAGAGTTAGGTCTCAATATGCCTCTTGAGTCTGTAAGCTTGTGCCTAGCTGAATCATTGTAATTCTTAAAGCAATCTTACAAGTTCTGATGTAATATACGTAGTGTAAGGACTTTCTACTAGTAATTTCTAAAGCGTTCCTTTTAAGGTAAAACATGTTTCTAAAAATACATTTTCACTTTCAGACAACTTTTCTAGTAGATAACAAGAAAGTGTTTGGCACACACCTCATGCAAGACATGGTAAAAGATGCTTTGAGATCTTTTGTCAGTCCTCCAGTACTTTCTCCAAAGTAAGTGGATCTTGAGTTTTACTTGCATGTGTTTACTTGTCTGATGAAAAAATATTTCTGCTCACAAAAGAAAGGATAGACACAAAAAACGTATTTGTTTTGTACTCATGTATAAAGGAGCCAGTTGCTATTGCTGCATGCATGTTTCTTTTTTAATTTTGTGCTACATAAACTGCTGACATTTATAAGCATATATATGTATGTGGATATTTCCCTTTTAGGTGCTGTCTTTATAATAATCACCAGGCAAAGGACTACATTGATTCCTTTGTGACACATTGTGTTCGGGTAAGCATTCATTCCTATTACCGTATGTTTATGTGTATGTGGGCACTTTCAAGATTTGCTTATGTTTAAAAAGTAGATCAGTTTTTTAAACATGTGACATGAAGGCAAAATTGCAGAAGGTGGCCATCTCGAAATGGTAACACTTTTTAAAAAGCCAGTATAATTACTGCTGTTTGTTTCCTGTAGTATGCTTCCAGATTTTTCACTAACATTTCACTTTATTAGAAATCTGCAGCTACTGTCTCTTTACAGGGTAGTTTCATGTCACAAAACAAATGCATAGCACTAGTAAAAATGAAATTACTTTTACATTCTCTCCAGTTTAAAAATTTAAAAAATTGTTTTAAAAGATTCAGTTATTGAGTGTAGCACAGTGAAAAATTAAGAAAATCATATAATCGTTTAGGTTGGAAAAGACCCTTAAGATTATCCAGTCCAACTGTTAACCTGACACTGCCAGGTTCACCTTAAAACCATGTCCCTAAGAACCACAGCTACACATCTTTTAAATAACACCAGGGATGGTGACTCAACCACTTCCCTGGGCAGCCTGTTCCAAAGCTTGACACCCCTTTAGGTGAAGAAATTTTTCCAAATATCCGATCTAAACCTTCCCTGGCACAACTGGAGGTGTTTCCTTTTGTCCTATCACTTGTTTCTTGGGATAAGAGACTAACTCCCACCTCTCTACACCCTCCTTTTGGGTAGTTGTAGAGAGCGATAAGGTCTCCTCTCAGCCTTCTTTTCTCCAGACTAAACAATCCCAGTTCCTTCAGCCGATCCTCATAACAGTTGTGCTCCAGACCCTCCACCAGCTTCATGTCCCTTCTTTGGACATGATCCAGCACCACAGTGTCTTTCCAAGAGTGAGAGGCTGTGGTAGTTTCACTCCTTTGGCTTGCAGCCAAACATCGTTGCTCTCTCACTGTCCCCCTGCCCCAGGGAACATAATAGAGAATTGGAAGGATGAAAACTAAGAAAACTCATGGATTGAGATAAAAAACAATTTGCTAGTTGAAATAAAATAATAATAACAATATACAGATGAGTGATGCAATTGCTCACCACCCACTGACCAATGCCCAGCCTGTCCCAGCCAGCGATCCCGGAGCAGAGACAGTCCTGAAACTGAAACCCCGGCAGAGTGAGCCTGAGCGATCCCCGAGAGAATCCCCCCGTGTTCGGTCAGCCCTGGTTCATACACTGACATGCCGGGATATGAGCTGGAATATCTCACTGGCACACCCAAATGCCAGTTTGGGGTTTGCTATTCACTGCGCTTCTCCCTCCCAGTCCTAATGCAGCTGTGAAACAGCCAAACACGGGGGCCTTGAGCTCCAGCAGCAACTGATAACATTAGCGCTTTATCAACGTTCTTCTCATAACAAATCCTACACTGAAACTAAAACACAGCTATCCTAGTTGTGTTTTAGTTTCAGTGAAGAAAATTAACTCTATCCTAGCAAAACCGGGACAGGGACCCAAAACTGAGCACATGTTCAAAGTGCGGCCTCACTGGAGCCGAGTACAGTGGGACAATCACTTCCCTAGTCCTGCTGGCCAAACTATTTTTGATACAAGCCAGAATGCTATTGGCCTTGGCTACCTGGGCACATGGATTTAGGCATAATGAATACCTCTCTTACCCCAAGCATTCTGTTCTGATCATATTTCTAAAGGATGCTCACTCAGTCTAATGTTGGCTTATGTACAGAGGAAAGGGCTCTTGCATCACTCCTGAGGGCTTGCTTGCCTGTAGGGAGCCTTAAGGAAACCACCTCCTAATACAGATGTATAAAACGGGTGCCTAAGTAGACATCACAGTACTATACTACTCCTGTAGTTTCAAAGTTGTGTTGAAAATTTAAACATACACTTTGTATCTTGCAGCCATTCTGTAGCCTGATTCAAATCCATGGACACAATAGAGCTCGTCAGAGAGATAAACTGGGTCACATTCTTGAGGAATTTGCCACTCTCCAGGATGAGGTAAAGTCTTAGGCAGCAGGCCAGCAAACTTTTCTTTCTAGATATATTGCTACCAGAGTGGAATGTGTGGTATTAGATTCTAGATGAAGTAACTCCTCTATTTGTCCTAAAATCTTTAGGACAAGGATTCCTAAAATGCAGCCACAGAAGTCTGTAGGATGCATACAAAGACTTTCTGTTAGATCTGTTGAACAGAATGGTATTCCATTTTTTTAAAGATTAGCTTTGTTCACCAAGTAAACCTCAGGGAAATCTGCTGTGACATCTGTAATTTAATGGAAGTTCCACTGCTTTGTAGTCCCTATCCTGCTTGTTACTGTCCATCCGCAAGATGTAACCAGGGAGAGACGGATGAGCCATATTTACAAAACACGCCTGAAAATTCAGTCTTACAGCTATGTAAGATGTGAATTGCAAAATTTTGTGATGGTTTTAAAAAAACATATATAAATTAAATAGTAACTCTTAAAAATAGTACTCCATCTGTTTTGAACGTTTCTCGAGTAGGGAGTGAAAGATGGAGGGGAAAGGTATGTTTTCACTTGCTGCAACTGTATTTCTTCAGCAGTGAGAGGCATGAAATTTTGTGTGCTGCAGCTTCTCTCAGGATGGTTTGGTTGAGAGTTTGTTGCAGTACTGCAGCTGAGACACACTGTTTTTTCACTTTGTAACAGGTTATGTGGATTGATTTGTTCAGGACTACTGACAGTATTCGCACTGTGGAAGATTTCATGTCTTTTGTTACAATTACTTTTTAAGACTGAATTTGTCTTAGCAGTATTTTAATTTCTTTGGTGGGCCACAGTGTGTTTCTTGCATGTTAAGCTTATACATTTAATTTTTCAATGCAGCTAGGTGCTTGGTTTTTGGGGGGGGGGGGGGGGGTGGTGGGATTTTTCAAAAAAAGAGAACTAATTATTGACAATATTGCAAAATGAGTAACAGCTTGTAATGGGTTCTGAGTTTCAGTGCTTACGTAACTGCTAACAATCTACATATAAATACTTTTTATTAAAAGTTTTAAATTACAAAACCCTAATATTATTGCTGTATTACTGTGTGGAATATTTTTTCTCTGTGCAGCAGAATTTCTTATGTGAATAACTTTCCATAGTTCTAGACAATAGAGGTGGCAGTATCTGTAAAAGCGTATTTCTCTCTTTTAATCCGGAGTGTGGCTTTACTGACCCAATTTGTATTCAGATTTTGTTAAGATTTTATTTCTGGCAGAACTTGGATTCTGTTGCAGTTTAATGTTCTTCCTCCCCTGTCTGTTACTATGCTCTCTTTTTCAATAGGCAGAGAAAGTAGATGCAGCACTTCATAGTATGTTACTGAAGCAGGAACCTCAGAGGCAACATTTGGCTTGCTTGGGCACCTGGGTCCTATATCATAACCTTCGTATTATGATTCAGTATCTTCTGAGTGGCTTTGAGTTGGAACTTTACAGTATGCATGAATATTACTACATATATTGGTAAGAGGATGCTTTATTGACAGCAGTTGGAGGAGAGATGCTCCCACAGAGCTATAATTGCAAAGGTTTAAAGGAAGGACTTCAACTATGATTTTTTAGTCTCAAGCTTGGTCAAGACAATACTTAGTTTACCTATTCATAAAATTACAAGTGGAGAAAAACAAAATCTGTTGGTCTCTTTTCTAGCCTTACTAAATAGTGTACTTTTTTTTCTGAAATAGTAATTCGCTCTCTGTTTAGCTTTTTAAAACAATGTCTCCTAATGACAATCAATGAAAAATATGCCAATTTTGGCAGATAGGAGAATGCAGGAGGAAAGCAATTTCCTTTATTCTTTTCTGTCTTTGTAGCACCAAAATCAATAGTCTTGTAGTATCTTTTAAAAGATCCCAAGAGTCTGAAGTTATGACTGTGATCTGAAAGTTGACTAGGTAAAAATAATGTCTTATCTGGAAGCATATATGAAGAGACATCTGCCTTTAGTTAAAATTATTGTACTATATGGAGCAAAATACTTCCTATTTTTCCCACTTCTATTTACATTAATTTTTTTCCATAGTTGACAGCTTGGTCCAAAAGATAAATTATGTTAGATGGTTCATTTTTAATTCAGCATTAAAAATTTGATATTGAACCTTCCTGTGTTAAAGTGCTTCTATACTTTGGTACTTTGTTGTTTTGTTTTGTTGGTTTTTTCTGTGAAGCTAACAATAAATTCTTACTAGGTAAGCTGCAAGCCTTCTTTCTGAGAGATTAGACTGGTTCAAATGACTTGAACTTCAGAGCATCTCTTTATGTTTCTATGCTGTTTCATTAGTGGATTAAGCATTAAGCGACAAAATTAATATTCCAAATAGTTAACAGAAGATGGCAATAATATTTAAGTAATACCAAGTTTTTTGTCAGTATTTTTTTACCTGCCCATGTTTTGCCCCACACCCCCTTTTTTAGTAAAATCACTTCACAGAACTGTAATGTCAACTGCTTTATCTCCTTACTGTAAGTGAAGAACAAAAAGAGGAAATTTGTGAGGGGAAAATGTACAAATTTAACTCGTAATTATTTCTCAGTAATTTTTCTTCTGAATTATGACTTCTTATGGAGTATTATTCATCATGTGTTCCAGATCTGTAATTTCTACTTGCATTTTCCCTGTTCTTTTTGATTTGAAGTCAGTCTGGAGATTTGTTTGAATTGCTTCTGCTAACTAAGAAATCACTCTTTAAGAATTCTTAAACATTATTTTAAATCTTAGTGAATTGCATATGGATCTCATGGTTCTGTGGGCTTGGCCCTTCTATGTTGTTATTCATGCCTTTTTAATGCTTGAAATAATCAGTAATAATCTTGTTTCTCAAAACAGTAATTCTTAACAAAAGTAGAAAAGGTATTAACATAGTGTCTTTTTTAAAAAGATGCTTAATTTGCTGGAGGAAGGGCTATAGAAATATTTAACCTTACATGGATTTTCGAATAATAAGAAGCTAGGCTTCTTTTATAAGAAGTATAAGAAACTTGCATACTTTGAGCCGTCTGTGGTTAAATCTGTAGAGTCTTGCTTAAAAAAAACCAACAAAAACCACCAACAACAAAAAAACAGAGCACAAACTAATCTGTCAGTTTCAGCCATGCAAAGAAAGTTTTAACTGCCCTAAAAGTAGTCCTTTGCTATTAGTTCTTTGAGTTAATGACTTGGTACTGAGTGAGGAGGTGTGCATTATGAATACGTTTTGCACAGTAGTGTGTAACAGCCCCATACTGTTTTTACTGTAGGTACCTATCAGAGTTCCTCTATGCCTGGTTGATGTCAACTCTGAGCCGCGCTGACAGCTCTCAAATGGCAGAGGAGAGAATAATGGAGGAACAACAGAAAGGCCGTAGTAGTAAGAAAACAAAGAAAAAGAAAAAAGGTATCTCTGTGTAGAGTGTGACTCAGACTTTTTTTTTTCCCCCCTTCATGCAGCCATGTAGACTAAAGATTCAAAATTTATAGAGTGAACACTGATGTGAGTAGGGAAAACGTCCTGAGGTTTATGAAGGCTGAAAGTAGAACTTCTTAACTAAAAAAGTCAGTCACTGCATAAGAATTTCCTGTTTATTTATTTACTCACTTTTAAATAGATCTTTCAGAAAAAACAAATCACTTATATTCACAGCTTCACTAGTTGTGCTATGTGTTGGATCCTGTGAGATGTAATTTACAGGTCCAGAGCAATTACCTTTGAAAAATACTACCTTTCTACAGTCTACAATTCCTACAGAATTATGATTTTTGTGACTGTAGTTAGATTCAAAGACTAAACTTCCAGTGTGTTTCTGTAATTTCTCTTTGCCTTCAGAAGGTATTCAAGCATGTTTCTTAATTTTACAGTGGTGAGTTGCTCTGCTTCAATTCAGTGGTAGCACTATTGTGCAAAAGGTCCTTCAGCAACTCGTGCTTTTTCTGGTGTATATGCATGAGAGAAAATAAAAATTTCCTTGTCTTGTGTTGTAGCAGTGTGGCTCTCTGGTCAAAACTGTAAGCCTGCTACCAAAAAGGCACCCCAAACTAGTGTCCAAATAGCATTTGATGCCTATTTGCCATGCCTAAGTGGCTACAAAGATTGTGCTATGTTGGAGGTATCTTAGCATTAGCATTGCAAATGAACACTTTTGTTCTTTGCTAGTCCTTCTTTTTTTATGTGCTTATCCTTGTCTTCTTTTCAAGGGGAACACACATTTAGATGTGAACAGCTCAAGGTCATATCAACTAAATTCCTTTGTCTCTAGAAATTCAGAAAATTACTACTGTATTACAGACTTTTTTAAAAGGTGCCAAGTGTGGGGCAATTTGGCACTAGTTAAACATTGGAAGCTAAAGGGAGCTTAATGGAATATTAACACAATAAAATTATTTCCTTTAGGATAAAAATGCTTCAACCTCTTAGTCTTAAAAGTTTTAAAAAATCCATGAACTAAGCAAACCAGCCTCTTAACTACAAGCTTTTAATTTAGACTATTGTTTAGTGTTGTATAGTTTGTTTCATTGAAGGCAATATGGTGTTTGTGTGACTTTTAAGTATGTCTTGAGATATTTTGTTTAATCAGGAGTTATGTGAGCAGAAATACGTGTCTGTGCTTTTTGTGCTTCAAATCTCTGTCATTATCTTAAAATATAATTGAACATTACATCACTTCCTGAAAATTTGAACTGTTTTGATATGAAAATAATATATGTGCTTACAGTGAATTAAAAAAATATTTTTATGTGGAATTTGCAGTTCGGCCTCTCAGCAGAGAGATCACCATGAGTCAAGCATACCAAAATATGTGTGCTGGGATGTACAAGGTAATTTATTTGTACTTCCTTAACAATGGCTTCATTATTCTTTTTTTAATAAGAATTAAGCATGCCTTCTTTGTTTTTAGTGGGTCTGGAAATTAAGTTCAAGTTTATAATGTGATATGGTAAATTCTCTTCTATTTTTCTGTCGTTCCAGTTATAGCTAAATTGTAACTTGCATCTTCCTCACAGCAACACAGGACATAAAGCTAACACTTTTCCCTATATTTATCCTTTCCTTTTTAGACAATGATTGCATTTGACATGGATGGCAAAGTAAGAAAACCTAAGTTTGAACTGGATAGTGAACAAGTTCGATATGAGCACAGGTTTGCTCCATTCAACAGTGTTATCACGCCACCCCCAGTGCACTACTTGCAGTTCAAAGTGAGTAATCTTAAAATGTGGTGCCTCTCATGCTTTTATAAAAAGTCATTTGCTCAGCTTTGTTGTAACTGGAAAAAGAGCCTATAATACCTAAAGTTCGTATTGAAGGATAAGTCAAAATGGCCAGGAGCTCTAGCTTTAGTTGTGTGCAAGGCAAATATATTGCATTGAATTCTTAATAAAATTAGACTCTTAGACATTTAAAAATTGGTCTGATGTGGTGGTTTATGTGATGCTTGTGTTGGTTTGCATGAAAATAAAGTATCTTGAAAGTCTATATAAACCAGGGCTCTGGTCTATATAGCAGCATGTTTTTATTACTGCAGCGAGAAAACATGCAAATGAAACAAAAGTAATTCTGAGTCTTAAATCACAGAAGTGTTGGTTAGAATGGACCATTGGAGGCTTGTCTTGTCCAGTCTCCTCCTTGAAGTAGCATTATAGATCACATCAGCTGTGTCTTTGTCTAGCAAAATCTGAAAAAAACAAAGGATGAAGATTTTTCAACTTCTTTAGTTAACCTAATCCAGTTACTTTTTCTGGTCCTTTTAATCTTTGGATAACCTGATTGGAGGCTGTACTATTCACCTTTTTTCCTAATGTCTCATCTGAATTACTGGAGCCACAATTTGTGGCCTCTCCCCCCATGTCTGCTATTAACAAGGAAAATTTGTCTTCTGATAACTGTCTTTCAAGTAGTTCTAGGCTGCTATTAAGATTACACATCAATATTTTTTTTGTCTAACTGAAAAAGTCCACATCCATGGACCTCTCCTCGTTGGTCATTTGCTCATTTTTTATCCCTAATCTGAAAAAAAAAGTTGCAAGTATCAAAATTGTATAAAATGAAGTTTTTGAACAGTTTCAGTGTCTCACTTGCTGTAAACTTGATTTGAGTAAACAGTATCACATACTTTTTTTTCTATTTTTTTTTCCTGTAATTTCACAGCCTGCTGCATGGCACTGTTAAAGCAAATGAATGACAAGTTATTCAGAAGAGGAATTGTTTTATGGAGAGTATGAGAAGCTCATTGCATTTTTTGGCACTATAAAATAATGATTAAGCAGCATAATGATGCTTGGTATTTGCCATTTTAAATACATATTTTCAACTTGAGTACTTATTCTTAAAATATTATTTAATTGACATAACTTTTTTTCTTTAATATAGCTTGGGTTTTTTTCATTTAAGGTAATAAAAACACAATTTGTTGGCAACTAATTTTAATATCTATTTCTGTAACATGCTAGGAGATGTCTGATTTAAATAAGTACACCCCACCTCCTCAGTCATCGGATCTCTACATGGCAGCTAGCAAACACTTCCAGCAAGCTAAAATGATTCTTGAGAATATTCCTAATCCAGACTATGAGGTAAGACTGAAATACTGGGAAAAGGAGTATTATGCTCATAATAGAGTGTTTGTTTTCAGCTGGATTTGCTTGAGATCCAGAGTGTTCTTTGTCACAATCCTGGCCAAAGCTGAGTGCTTTGATTAAGGAGTGGACAGAGGAGGGTACGGTGGCATCTTACACAGTGGTTTGGTTTAGTGTATCAGGTAACATAACCAAGGTTGTGCTCACTATTCCAAAACCTCTCCCTGCCGAGTAGATAGCAGCTTAGTTCCTTGCGTGTTGCCTTCTGGCCCTGTTCTAAAAGCCTATCAGTTTTACCAAGGTGACACACACCTGCCTCACTTACCTGGAACCTGGTAGGTCACACGTACTGCTGAGAGGCAGGGAAAATAGGTTTTAGTGTTATTAAGCTGAAAAGAGTCTGGCAACTATTTCCTGGAATAGTTTTCTCAGCACTGTGCTATAAACACGGGTAAGAATTTCTCCTTCTGTCCATAGCCTAAAAACTAAGTGTCTGTGACTGTATTTTGGAGCAAGGAGGATGTTTATTCTGTCACATCTGAGCAGCTTAAGAACAGTTAGGGGGATTAGTTTCTCCTGAGAATTTAGGAATCCCTGCTTGTTCTCTGTATCCTGGTGGTACTTGCACATGAGCTATCTGATCAAGGCTAAAAGGGTAGTTAAGAGGTGGTTTGTTTGAGCATGCCCAGAACACTTCCATGCAAAAAGCCACCAGTTTGGTACTTCAGAGTTTCTCCTACTCATGTCTGGATCACACTGCCAGGGGTAGATGCCTAGAGTCTGTCTAAACCTTTGTTTGGATGAGTGCCTCAGACCTTGGCTTAGTTTAACAAATTTTGAACATAAGCATGGAGAGGAGTGGTTTCTATGGTCTGTTGAATTAAAAAAGTGACTATTAAAATAAATGAAATTAAAATTCACTATTCCAGCTGTTATACTTCAAATATAAAACACTCTGATCCCTGTTAAACTGATACTGTAAGAGGACTGCTGTGTTGTAAGAGTATGTAAACGTTTGAGTATTATCTTTGAAATAATTTTGAAGTCATGCTTTTACTTCAAAACTTCATGCTGTCTTGTTTTTAGGTGAACCGAATTCTGAAAGTTGCTAAACCCAATATTGTGGTCATGAAGCTGCTGGCAGGAGGCCACAAAAAAGACTCCAAGGTAAGAAAATGCCAGTTGAATTTAATGTGGAATGTAGTCTTACAGGTGAATGAGCCAGTTCAGGCCATAGGTACTCAAACAGTTAAAAAAACTGTGAAAGTAACTGCATCCAATTTTTCCCTGGAAATAGTTGGTTTTAGTTATTAAATACAGAAAACTCTGGTTTCTAAACATTTTCAGAAAAGAGCTGGGGACTGTATGTGGGATGACATGTACAAATACGGGTATTCTGCACAAGCAGAAAGAAGTAACTGGTGGCCATGCATTAGCAGATTGTGTGAACATGGTCAGGTGAGTGCTGGCTGCCAGGATTAGCAGGTGCCAGGTGGGTCAGAGGGAGGAGAGGGCCTTCAGACTGCCTGCCAAAGGCAGGAGCGCGCTGAACAGGCACACCAGCACTCTGCGGCTTTGTGCCCATCGCTACTGGAGAATGATGGACGTAGCCAGAACTGTGATGGAGTATTTTTCAGATATTAGAGTTAGGATTTTTTTTTTCAGTCTTTTGCTGTTTAAGTTTTTCTTCTATCTGCACAGTATCCCTCATTTTTAGTATTAAATTCAATAGTACTACTGTGTAATTTTACATCTTTTATTTCTAGGTTCCTCCAGAATTTGACTTCTCCCCTCATAAATACTTTCCAGTTGTGAAGCTTGTTTGAAAGACAAGACATTATTGTTAGGATACCTGAAACATAGTCTGTGTATCAGATACCAGATGTAAGATGGAATATCTAGTGCTGCACCCAGACTGTGAGAGGGATCTCCAGGATAAAAGTACTGTTACATGGAATATGTGTAGTCTGACTTTTTTTACGTTACCTGAATGACAACTACGGTTTTGAAGTGGTCTATATAAAGTTTTATGGGTGAAGCTGATTTTAATCAACTGTATTGTTGAAGAATGTTGTACCTTAATTGATTTTATTAAAGATTTAATCATAATTCTTGGTTCTGAATAAGCTCTCACAGAAAATTGTGGGTTTTATAACATTTGGGACTGAGTAAAAATGATGCAGCAGAGCATCATGTCTCTGAGAGCATATGCACAGCTGCAGTACTGAAATTCTGC
Source organism: Caprimulgus europaeus (assembly GCA_907165065.1). The sequence goes on along the minus strand of OU015527.1, from coordinate 38,199,343 downwards.
TGTGAACAAAGCCACTGGGAGAGACTGTGAGTTTCCGTATTTTTGCCTACATTTCATCAAATTTGCTTACTTTGCAAGTACAAAGACTGGGTTCTTTTACTGCCAAGTCCTGCATGCTAAAACAATCTGTAGAAACTAAGAGCAGGTGAAAACCAGTCATTTAGCTCCTACTGCTCTGAATTCAGTGATTTTTGTTTTACTGAAGTCAGTTGTCTAGGAGGTACTTTGTCTCAAATGAAGTCCTTGAAGACAGTGAGAAATGCAGTAAGTTATTTCTCATTGCAGTTTGTTCCTTTGTCTTTATTCTTCATGGTACTGGAGAATCTGCGTAACTAACAGTGCAACAGTCACCAGCAACACAGGAACACAAGACACTAAGAGCGTATTTTAACTACCCTGCAACTTCAGTCCTGTTGTTACTCTGCCCTTGCAAAGGAGGGATTGCAGATTTGTTCCATGGTTTGGTCAGCTTTTGCATGACCTTCATTCTCTCTGGTTTTGGCAGCAGTGCTGCTGCTGCTGCTTCCTACTGCCTTCTGTAATGGTTAATACAAGTAGAAATCCCAAGCAGAAGCCCCAGACCTACCCTTTCCTTCCTGGAACAGTTATTCCTCCTGTGCTTCCAGATGTGAAATAACAGAGGTAAGCTGTTGTGTTGAGCAACCTTCTGCTACAATAGGCGGGGGGGGTGGGGGGAGATAAAAAAGCTGACTTGCACTTTGATAAACCACACCAAGTCTCACCTGGACCATAAAAGCAAATCCTCCAGGACTAAACAGGGCAGTTCTTCATTTTGGTGCAGAATGGCTTCCTCCATAGTCAGGAGTTCATAACTCCCTCTTGACCATGAAAGACACTTGTTTGTGTTTCTCCTACATACAGTTGTATTGTGGAGTAATACCACTTTAATTCCATTGCCTAAGCCAGCAGCACAGCTGAGCTAGAGCCAGAGAACAATGAAGAAACTGGAATGGAACACCTGCTTGTCTGGCAGCAATTTGCAGCTTCCTGAAATAAGCAGGAGTACTGCCCTGAAGACAGGCTTTTCCTGATTTCTCTGCTAAGGAGGTTGCATTCTAGTTTACATGTTTGCTTATGATCATGATTTATATACTTGAATGCTTCTGTATCATTACCAAAGGAACAAAAATCATGGAAAATGTAGTTGTAAAGATGGGAAACTAGTTCTAGTACAGGGCACTAAGACATTATCTGCCTTTTGCTGCCTTGTAAACACTCACAAAAATCTTTCCTGTCTTAAAAATCTTGAACTACATGACAGCAGCTCAAGGACAGCCTTCAGTATTTCTCCAAAGGAAGCAGCAAGTAGAAGAAGCCAAGTTCCACGTAATTTATAAAACTAAGAAAAGAGGAATGATCAACTTTCACATTTTCATTAGCATTAGAAGTGGACAAACTGTACAGAATAAGATGAATACACAGTAGAGAAGATTATTTTTATTTTAAAATGCCTACCTAAAATGGATCAGACTTAGTTTATTAAAAAAACATCAAGGACAAGTGTTAATTTAACCCCAAGATGATTACAGCAAAGAAGCTTTCCCTGCCTCTTGCAACTAAATATTTTAGTGATGGACAACACTATGTAAACCACAGTTCCAAATGAATTTTGGTTTGTTCAACTGTAAGTCCTTTCTTTTTAAAATTTTACATATTAGACATTGTCTGCTAGAAATCTACCACCCTAGTTACATTCCTGTAGCACCTGAAGCCATTGAGTATAAGACTATATTCCTTTATGCTTTTGAACATTGCTCTTAGGCAGATTTTCAGACCCCCTATTGTCAGAGGTGTAACAAGTGTGCTTTGTGCAAAGGTGGACTTGTTTATGGAGAGGACATCTGTTTGGCTAGCGAGAAGCCCAGTTAAGTTTGGGTACTGTGCAGACATACAGCCAAAACAATTGGTTTTAAATGAATTCTTGGTCAATATATTAATTACCTTAAGGATTTTGTTTGTTTGTTTGGGATTTCACCAGTTTCAAGCTAAAGCCATTCATTCAACTTTAATACAGTGTTCACAGTACATCTTACACTGTTAGAACACATGCTTTTTAACATAACACTCACTATTAAATTCCTGATTAACTTAATCTCAGATATGTAATTGTTCACAGATTAAGTCCTAAGAAAATGCCCCTTTTACTCACAATAGGTGTAAACATTTTGATGTTAAAACATGCCCTTATTTGGAAAAAATAACTTAATAGCCCAAGTTTCCCAGTATCTGTCATGCTTATCCCTCCTTTTCTTTCCTGCTTAGAAGTATTTGTTTTCCCTGCTATGTTGACTGTAGCAGTCCAGACCAGTTAAATCTGATCTAAATGGTAAGAAATACAGAGTAACTGAGAACTCTACTGAGTTAGTGCTTTTCTGAGAAGAATTCAGGTTCCACACGGCAAGTCTATCAGTGAACTGTTTGCGTATTTATGCTTAATAGGCACCATTTGACTTGGGCTCTGCCTTTCACTTGCTGACAACTAATATTCTTTTCGTAGACACAAGAATGAACCTTCCACTTGCTTATTTAGACATCTTGATGTACAGGAGTTGTAAGCTACAACCCAGATGACTGACACACCACAAAAGTAGTTACAAAACTAACTGCATCAAGAGAAAGCCAAGGCAAGTTTGTATTTTCTTAAATGGAACTGCTGGTTGGGAAGTAGTCATGTCAGTCCGCTCCCACGGTATACGGGCAGAGATTGGTTCACACAAAGCTTGCTCCAAACACAGGTCTGTCAGTCTTGAGAACAGGCACAAAGAGAATCTTCAAAACAGCTGGCTACACACCGTGCAGGTTGGCCTGCAGTTAAGGGTGCCTTCCTTACTGGTGGTGGAGGGTAGTTCTAGGTTATTGCAAGTAAACTAGTTTCTAGTTTACATTCAACAGGTTACAGAAAAGACAAAGACTACAGAACGCTAACATGATACATTGTGCATAACATAGGACTTCACACCTACAGCTTCATCTGTGGGAGACATTGAGGTGTCTTGTAAATGCATAGTCTGGTCTACTTTCTTCAGAAGTCCGTCGGGGAAGATTCATCCCTTTGAACACCAAGATAACTGCTGCTCTACAAGGCAAGCATTTGCCTTTATGCTTTTTAGCAGGAGACAGTGGCTGGGTGGAGTAACGGGTAGTTGTAGCACACCACTTCAGATGGCTTCTGTCATTAAAAGTTCAGGAGTCCGTTTGAATTGTTACACTCAACTTGTGCAAGTTAATGGTAACTGAGCCACACTGTGGTACTGACCTTGTGAACAGGAGTCCAACAAAGCTTTCGGAAAAATCTTCCTGCTACTATCTTGATGAGAAGACATTATTGTCAGAAACCTTTTTTTTTTAACCTCAAAGCTATAAGTACAACCAGGACAGTGTTTCACCCTCGTTACAAGCAGCATAAGCTAGCAGTTTCATTTAGGAGGCCCAGGAAAACCTATCATAGTGTGTAACATTTGAGGTCTATAATCATGCTTTCCAAGTCTTAGCTACATTACAGTAAAAAGGGTGCCCGAGTAGGCACAGGGGTAGACTGCAGCATGGGCCATTTTTCATCCTTTCCATGTTTTGTGAAGGTAAGTTATCTCCTCTTAAAACTAGGCTTGGGGGGTGGGGATTTCTCTACTGCTATGCTTAGGGGAGAGATCCATCCTTGGCAGAGGACTCTTTCTCATCTACCACCAATCCACACACACTGTTATTGCAGTGCGACTGTACAAGTTAGTCAGCTTCAAAGTTACTATACTTCATTGCTAGCTGGTTTCAATTTTATAACTGGTAGGAAGGAAAGAGTCATTACAGGTCAAGCTGCTTTTAAACAAGCCTCCAAAGATCTAACATTATTTTTTCCACTACTGAAACAGTACTAAAACTTCACAAGAAAATATTTCTTCATTTGGGCCTTTCTGAAGCCTCGAGAAGATAATCAAAACATTCTCAGATCACTTTGCTCTCATCATTGCTGCATTTATATGAAGAGGTGACTAAGTTGCATCACGAACCTCCTTTGTTCACAACCTCTGTCATTCTTCACCTTGCTCAAGTAAGTGGTTCTTCATATCTTCAGGGTTTTGAACTAATTAGGAAAAAAGAGGTACAGAAATCTCTTTAAGAGGCAGAAGTGATAGTTCTTCATCTAGAAAACAATCTAGAACACAGCAGGAGAAATTTTGAAAGGACTGTTAAGTACTGTATAGTATAGTAAAGCTACAGATACTGTCCCCACCACACGTTAAATAGTAGCTTCAGTGATGCTACACAGAAAATAAGTAAAACTATCAACATGAGGGAAAGCTCAAAGAACAAAAAGAAATTAGCTACCTATATCTGCTACAGGTTAACACTCAAAATATCATCTTAAAATTTTCAGCACATAATACTTGGGTTAAACTTCCCCACCCCCCTCGCCCCCTTTCTCCTTTTTTACCATTTTCAATCTCTGCAAGTGCTGCTTGCTTGTCCGTTTTTGATTCAGCTTCATTCTCATCTAAATTGTAATCAACATCCTTGTCCTGGTTCAATGCTTCATGTTCCTGTTTGTCTGGAAAAACATTAATTAGTTTTATGCTATACTGTAAGGTCACCTGCACAAGAAACAGTTGCTGTAACAATCTTCCACAGCATTTCCTTTGCTGCTGAATGAATTGTTTAGAGTAGGTTTTCATACTATTTTTCCTTTTAAACTGTGAAATTTCAGAGCAGCTTTTGCTATAAGTCTTGTCTAAAGAGCTAGATAAAAGACAATTTCTTGGGATTTGGAAAATGTAATAAAATTTGGTCAGCACTCAGATGGACAGAAAGGAAAAAAATTAAACAATTTCAGAATGCACTAAAGGACAGCCTAAGGAAGAGTAAAGCCTACAGCCAGTGCTGAAAACTTGACTGTGCTGTTGCTTTTAAATGTATTGCCATCACCACTAAAACATATCCCAGTTTCCACCCTTCTTGTTTTAGTTTGTCCACCAAGCAGAAAGCTGTGAACACAGCATAAAAAAAGAGTATTTTATGACGTGCTAACTTGACACAAATATGCTTTTCTATAGATTTTCTTCACCCAGTCATTAATTCATCTCAAGCAACTTTTATTGACTGTCTTAAGATTTCTTTATAGAGAGAGCTAAGAAGTAAATGGAAACATTATTTCTGATTGCCAGACTACTACCTTTATTTTTCAGTAAACCATCCAGAAAAAAAAAACCTTAACAGCACAGAAGAATAAGCATACCCAGTTAAGAGAGATCAGAGCCCCTGGTTCTAAACATCCTCAAGCCAAGCCCTCTAATTAGTAACTTAGAAACAGGCTTGAAAATTATTAGCCTTATGTTGTCCATGTTCACACCACCATATCAAAGAGATTTTTACAGTTACAAACCTATAGGTCTCAAACTTTTAGAAGAAGCTGTTATTGAAAGAGAGGATGCTCAGAGAATGTAGAAGAAATCTTTTTCCTACCTTGTGTTTTTTTTGGCTACAAGAAGCCTATGCAGTACGGTATGGTTTTTTGGTTGAACAACCAAGCCTGAAGAATACCCCACTAGTCTTTCTAGCAGACAGAAACTCTCACCTTTCACTGGCTCCATAGCAGAGTCTTTTCTTCTGCTAATTGATGGACAATTATTTTACCTAATCTTTCTGCTATTTATTTCCATTAAAATGGAGGCAGTTTAGGTAACTTACCTATCTTTGTCCTGGCCAGCATCTTTTTGGAGCAATTGTAAAAACATTACTTTAGCAATGCAGATGAGATTATTTTTCCCTTCCAAGTTATGAACAGTGCTTACATCACATCATTATTCGTGATTCTATGAATGCATTTACTAGAAAATCATGAACAGCATCTTTTTTAGGCATCAATTCCTGCTCTGACAATCATATGCCTTCCTCTTGATTCCTCACTCTGGGCTGCTGGGCCCATCTGAGACCAAGTTCCTCAAGACAGAGAGAGGGATGTCCAGATAATAAATAAATGAACTTCAGATAACTGAAATCTTAGGTTGAGTTTTACTCATGCTAGCTTATTTTGAAATAAGGCCTGCTAGCATTTACACATTGACACTATAAAAAGACCGTCTCCCTCTACTCTGCCCTGGTGAGGCCACATCTGGAGTACTGCATCCAGTTCTGGGCTCCTCAGTTCAAGAGGGACAGGGATCTCCTAGAGAGAATCCAGCGGAGGCCACAGAGATGATGAGGGGCCTGGAGCTTCTGCCTTACAAGGAGAGGCTGAGAGAGCTCAGGCTCTTCAGCCTGGAGAATAGAAGACTGAGGGGGGACCTTGTCAATGTCTATAAATACCTGAAGTGTGGGGGCCAAATGGATGGGGCCAGACTCTTTTCAGTGGAACCCAGTGACAGGACAAGGGGCAATGGGCAAAAACTGGAACCAAAAGCTCCAGACAAACCTAAGGAAAAACTTCTTTACAGTGAGGGTGACAGAGCACTGGAACAGGCTGCCCAGAGAGGTTGTGGAGTCTCCATCTCTGGGGATGTTCAAAACCCACCTGGACACTTTCCTGTGCAACTTGCTGTAGGTGAACCTGTTTGGCAGGGGGGATGGACTAGATGAACTCCAGAGGTCCCTTCCAACCCCTACCATTCTCTGATTCTGTGACTATCTGCAAAACATCATCCTGTATCTCTCTCTACTCAACAGTGCGCTGGATGGCTAAGGTCTCATCCTTTTCAAATCCATCATATTCCTATAAAGACTGAATACCAAAACATTGCAGGACTAATTTCCCCAAATACTTAGTACAGCCAGTGGAAAGAGAGAAACAGACAGACAGGAAGGCTGCTATAGCAGCTACTCAGCCCAGTAGCTCCACGTTGCATAAACAGAAGCCTCCATCTTTACACCATGGATCATAGAAGACTGCTGGGGACTGACTAACCTTTTACACCTCACACTAACCTTTATGAAACCTTACAGCAAGTCCAGCCAGCTGCCACCACTGTTGCAGAATTCATGCCCTGTTCCACACTTCCTTTACTGTTCTTAACAATATGTAACATGTTACCAACCAGCCCTTCCAGGAGGCGAGTCATCCTGCTTAGCATCATAATTTAGGAGCTGCTCTCTCTCAATTTCCTCACTGGCAGCCTGCTGTGCTGCCAGCTGCAGTGCATCTTGTCCAGCTGCATGTTTTTCATTTTCAGATGGATTCAGCTCCTTCTCTGACTCAGTCAGCACCTCCTCATGACCTGGAGCAGCCTTGAGTGAACCCTGTGAGGTTTTCAGCTGACTAGGAAGCTTCTCCTCTTCTACCTTAGGCTCCTGTTTTCTGATGTCGACTAGGTCATTTATTCTTTCTGTAAAAAACAAAAAAGATTCTGAGTAAAAAACATACTGTCTTCAGTGGCAGCACAAGTTAAACACCTTTAATAGATATTGCTTTATCTTTCTCATTCAATTCTTGTTTTTCCTCTGAAAGAGTATCTTTCAACCACATCAATTTCAAAGAGAAAGACAAGGAAGACAACCCATGTTTTTCCTACTGGGAACAGCTAAAGGATGAGACATTGTTTACTGTCAACAGAATTGTGCTTCTGCCTATTTAAAATTTCAGCATGTGCAGTTAATAAATTGGGCAGGTAAAACAGAGCAGTTTAAATGAAAATTGCAGTGTGCTATTGTCCTGGTTTTGCTAGGATAGAGTTAAGTTTCTTCTTAGTAGTTGGAAGAGCTGTGTTTTCGTTTCAGTGTGGGATTTGTTATGAGAAGAACGTTGATAAAGTGCTGATGTTATCAGCTGCTGCTGGAGCTCAAGGCCCCCGTGTTTGGCTGGTTCACAGCTGCATTAGGACTGGGGGGGAGAAGCACAGTGAACAGCAAACCCCAAACTGGCATTTGGGTGTGCCAGTGAGATATTCCAGATCATATCCCGGCATGTCAATGTATGAACCAGGGCTGACCGAACACGGGGGGATTCTCTGGGGGATCGCTCGGGCTCGCTCTGCCGGGGTTTCAGTTTCGGGACTGTCTCTGCTCTGGGATCGCTGGCTGGCACAGGCTGGGCATTGGTCAGTGGGTGGTGAGCAACTGCACTGTGCATCACTCATTTGTACATTCTGTTATCACTGTTGTTATCATTATCATTTTATTTTAATTAGTAAATAGTTTTTATTTCAACCTGTGAGTTTCCTTGCCCTTTTCCTCTAATTCTCTCGCTTACTCCCTGGGGACAGTGGGGCGAGAGTGAGAGAGTGACTGTGTTTGGCTGCAAACCAAAAGGGTGAAACCACCTCAGCTATATACCTACCAAGTTTACATGTGTAACATTTCAATAATAACAAAACTGATTTGGTGTTCAAAAGTAGCTCAGGACAAAGCAGTCACATTGGGACGAGATTTGCAAGTAAATCAAGGCTGTTCTTATTTTTAAATATTAAGTATTTAAAAGTGCAGGAGGGCTACTACTTTTAGCAGACTGTCTTTTTTCCTGTGCCTCTGCATTTTTAACTAAAAAAATCACTATAAAATTTGCCTGAATAAACTATATATAGATGTTGTCTTCAGTTGCTAGCTCTTTAAAATGAAAGTTGCATACTCCCCAGACTGTAAATCAAGATAGTACGTAAGAATAATTAAATAGGAAATTTAATTTCTATCACATTCAGTACCATGCGAGACTGACACACAAGGATACACCCACTCATATTAATAGTTTCTGAGAGTTTAGTGCCAAAAGCAACACTTAGTTTAACTAATCTGAACTCCTGTGTCTCATTTCCCTTACTTGCATGTTACTCAGCGACAACACATGAAAAGCATGGATGTGTGTTTGTTTAAACCCTGACCTGCAGCTGTTCCGTAGGGAGGGGTAGCAGGCTAGATGCATCAAGCTTACTAAAGAAGACAATTTTAAACATGCTTGAAAATCATAGCTTTCAAAAGCAGAGTATTTTCTCCACATTAAATGAGGAATATGACTCCAGAACTGTAAATATTTGTATTCTCCATTACACACAACATGTCAATTAAAATAAAACTGAACCAGTGGAAATGCTACTAATAAAAATGCTTTAATAGATATTATACCTCTCCACAGCTGGAAAATTGTTTAAAGTTCAATCTACTGGTGTCACTTTTTTAATCTTAATCTTGTGTACAAAAACATTTTTAAATGTTCAATTAAATTACAAGCCAGTCGCTAGTAAGACAGTGATTTCCATCTTACCTTTAGCCTGCAGCGGCTCTATTTTTTTTACTGTAGGTACTGCTTTAGCTACGTCTTCATTGGGTTTCTGCTGTTCCAAGTCAGCCTGCTTGAACTCAGTTTCCTTCAAGGCTGGCAGTTGAATATTGACCTGCAAAGTGAACGCACACAGTTAAGCACTGATCTGTATAACTACTCCTGGATTTGGAAAGGGAAGTGGAAGTTAGATAAGAATTCAGTAAGGCAAAAAAAAAAAAATCCTAACACACTCAGAAATATTTGGACTGAATTTTTTATTGGTGAAGGAAGCACCATACTACCTTGAATATGCAGAGATGTTTCTATATAACAGCACAACACATTGGGAGAATTTAACACACTTCCTGTAATCCAATTGCAGCTAACCATGAGATCAGTTTTTGGTTAGTGTTTCACAAGAAACACCAGCTGTTATTCTCAGAGGGTCACAGAACTGTAACACCATACATTTCTCCATTGTTGCCCTGCTACTGTATCAGGGTCAGCAGAGCAAAAAAAAAAAAAAAAACACATTAACTACTGTTAGTAATCTACAGGGATAGGTAAACTGAGCTTGGGCATAATAAGACTTCAGTTAAGCAAGCCTGTACAGAACTGGTATAAAACTATGCTGAATGCACTTACTAAGAGAAGAAAAATTTAAATCAACCAACTGACAACAGTATCTGTTTAACATGATGGGGCATAACTTAGAATGTATTAAATACTGGTACTAGGCTGCTCTCAGCATCTGACCTGCTTAAAGATTAATGGCCAAGATACACACCACCTTGAAGATCTTCCAATACAGCAATTAGAATTCTACTCATATTAGCATTTAATTGGCTATGTTAATTCAGTTCACTCTAAACATGAAACGTGTCTGAAGCCTGTGCTGTGCTGTACAAGCTTCAGCATAAAAAAACCCAGACTGTTATGAAACTGCTTGTTCTATGGGGATTTTTGGGGGGTTTTTTCTTTTGTCATGTTTAAAAAGGAACAGGAGATGCAGAGAAAGAACAATCATACAGATATTTAGAGACATAAACCTTTTTATACCTGGTACTATACAAACAAATAGGAAACCTTATGGTATAGAAAGTCATACAGTGAACAAAGTTTTCTGTTACAATTGTTTATAAGACTGTAGCTGCCCATCGTTTTAAGCACATCAATGAAACCCTAGGTTGTCAAGTGTTCACACAATCATTGGAAAAATGTCTGCAGAAAGAAGTGGTTAAATAACCAAGAAGCCAAAGTTGTAGAGGATTTGTAGGATATGATTACTTGGCTGTTTTGAAAATGTTTAAGCATCACCTCTCAAATTCTGCGGGACTTCTGCCTTGTTCTGTCCTTGGAATAATTCCTTTTCGCATAGATCAGAAACATTCAACAGAGAAAGATTTTTAAGAAATTACCCAAACCATACCTGGCTATTTTTTTTGGAATCTTCTGATACGTCTTTGTTTTCTTTGATTTGTGGTACATCACTACCCTTTTTTGTAAGCTCATCTATCCTTTCTTCACACTGTTCTTTTAATTCTTTCATTTGGTTGATGCACTGTGACCTGGAGAAAACATGAACAAGTGAGCAGTTCTTAACTTTCATCCACACTCTTCTAAAATGTTCTTTTGTAAAATTATTTACTTTTTTTTCATTTTATTATTTTCTTAGTTCTATTATTTGTGCTTACATTTGAGAAGTCAGTAGGAAAAAATAGGGTGTTAAGCAAAGTCCTGTGAAGAAACTTGTGGTACAGGCAGTACAAGTTGTACTGTAAGGAAATAATTTAAACTGCTTTTGTTAGACCAGCTCAACAAGCTACATGAATTTTCTTGTCTTCTGCTAACCAGTCAATTTCAGCTAAGTCAAAATCAATTCTGATTCTTGAAGCATTCTACTATGATAACAGAAATGTGTATTTGGATTTCAGCTAGGGAGAGAAAACAGCAAGGTACTAGTTGAAATAAAAAATGGGTATATGCTTCTGCTAGCAAACTGAACACCCTTTCCCAGTATTTCACCAAAGTGCAATGCTGCAAGACGTAACAAAATATACGTTACAGAAACAGAGTTCATCAGTAGCCACTCTAAGTTCCAAAACGAGTATTTCCTAAAGATGCAAGTGTTGTATACCTTTTACATACTTTCAATAGTTACACAGTGCCATTAGTGCCTTGACTTTTGTGACACCAGGGGTCTCTTGTTTGCAGTTCTAGAGCCTGCCTGTCCCTCACAGCTCCATAAGCTCTTAAGCCACTGTTCCTGCAGTGTTTTTCCTGACGCTGCCAGGGCAGTGTTTTCCCCTTTTGTGGCTGTGCTGAGGATTCTGTGCAAATCCCAGAAGTGCTGTCAAGCTGAGTTTCTCATGGGAAGTGACTGCCATCAGGGCAAGATCAGCCTTTCTCCTCCACTCTCTTCATAACCTGTTTTATAAATTTTGGTTTATATTACAGGAAGAACAAGATCTAGTGGATAACAAGGCAGATAAGCATTACCTCATAATACACATGCAGAAGGCTTAGAAACCCCTCATCATACAAACCCAAGCATGCTTTGATCCCACCATAAACAGGAACAAGCAACAGTGGGTTTGCATGGATCCTGATGAGAAGTGTGTCATGCAACAGGAAACCGTGAAAAATCGGCACCCTTGTCAGCACTCACTACACTGGAGAGTCTGCCCAAGGAAGAGGCTTGACTGCTGCTCTTCCCTGCTGGCCCTAGTGGCAAAGAAGTTTGTTGGGATTTTTAAACCCTTTGTTTCCTTTCTCTCTCTCTCCTTTGTTATTTTCTTCTTTAAGGTAACTTTTAGTTCAATGTGTACCATCAGCTACAGACCCTGCAAACACATCTTTCTGCATGCAAAACCTCTCTCAGCATCCTCTGTAGAACAACATGGTTGACATACTGCAAATTTTACTTCCCTCTCACTGAGACAGAAGAAGGATGAATTTCTAAGCCTGCCTCTGGCAGACTGTTAATACCCCTGGTGTAACAGCAGCTGGTTCAGACAGGTGTGTTCCAGTTTCTCAAGCTTCAAACAAGCTACCACCTGATCCAGAGGAATTCTGAGGGCATGTGCCCCCCGTGACAGCAAGCCACTCATTTTTATTGCACTTTCATCCTTCTCTGCCTCCCCTTTTTAAAAGCAGAAACTCTGTTCTGTAGTTGTGGGAAAATAACAGCAGGTTGGCAAGGACTGTAAACACTCCAGTGACTGCTGCAGCTCAGGTATAAAAAAACCCCACATCATATTAACTGTTTAGCCTTGTGTGTTGGACAAGTAGAACATCTGTGTCTGGATAACACAGGCCACCTGTGATAGACTCAGAAGCACCCTATCAAACATGCTTGGGATTCCTGCCCTGCTGTGGGAAAGATCAAAACACAGCAGTAAATTAGGCCCACACGGATCCATGAAATACGGGCAAAACCAGCAGGTTCAGTGATCCCCTAGCATGGCTTCAGCTCCACAGTGCCTGCATTCCCACGTGTGTGCCTCTGTCCCAGTGCTGCTTCAGGGATCCCCCAGCCAGCAAAGTAATGAAAGAAAATTCACTCTGCATTTCATCCAAGATTGTGCTGTTGTTCCTGCATCCTGCCTGTGCCAGCTCACAGAGTAGTTCACACCCAGAAAGGAAAAGGAGTGGTAAACAGATATACTATGAACTGGCAAATTAATTACCTTTACTACTGTTTCTGCTTGATTAGGCAATATTCTAAAGTCTGATTTTGCTAAAGCTAATACATGGAAGGGTCATCAAAATAAACTGTGCTTCATAAGTCAGTGAACATCAGAGACAAGAAAACAACATAGGCTTGGGTTATGCACACATTCACTAATTTTTAAGAAATAAAAAGAAATTAGAATTGCCTGCACCTCAGTTTGCCAGCTGGAGAAAGATGCAGTATACAGACAATCTGAAGTCTGAGATAGAGCAACCTCTCATTAACGCTCTTTCATCCCACACTGCAAATGAAAATAAGGTTCACTTAACAAATGTGACAAAACTTCATCATTTTTAATATTATCTGTGAAGGAATTCCTTTCTTGTTCTTCCTTCTACTCAAGGACACAACAACTTCTGAAGCACAAGAACAGCACTAGTTTCTCCACCTCATCCCACTGAGATGACATACTTCAAATGTGCAAAACTAGTGCTCTTAAATTCAGTCTTTGTAGTGTGTTTTCTCTCTCACAAGATTAAACAGAATTAGTTTCTGTGATAAAGAGCTCACCTACACACACACAAAGGAGCCCAAGTAATATCCTCCTCAGCTGCTCCTAAACCTACCACAAGAGCTATCAGTCCATCTCCACAAACCCAAAGAAGTACAAAGGCACAAGGGCAGTGGGGAGACTAAATTATGGACTCAGAGGAAGGGACATCCTGTCCAGATCACCCCATATCCTCAGGGTTGTCTCAGGTCAGCCTCAGCCCACATGGCCAGGCGTGGAATCCATCAAGATGAGTCAACAGGACCAAGGCATTTCCTGTCCAGGGTGGGGGATATATTATTGGATGCAGGGGTAGAACGTGCCAGGATGGCCCAAGACTTAGTATGGGACCAAAGTCAGGAAAAGGGATCGGTCTCTGGCAGGAACAATCATGAGAAAAGGCAGAGCTAGGGGGATAAACAGAATCTGTCCCATGCAAACACGTTACTGGTCAGTGTCCTGATCCAGCCTTGCCCTGCACCTCATCAGCAGTCTGTCCCATTTCCTATTAAACGCCTTTTTCACTCCTTCCTGGGTGAGGGACTCTCTGTTCAGTGTGTGTACAGGAGTGTGAGTGCAGCAGCTGGAGTCAGACTGGGGAGGGAGGGCTGCACGTGGATGGTACAGCTGGTACAGACACCATCACATTCTGCACTAGTGGACCTCCACCCCCAGGTGACTGGTATCAGGCTACTGGTGTTGTTCACGCCCATGCGAGTGCTTCATGTGTCTGTGTTACCTGCACACCTGGCCACACACAGGCATGGTCTGCCTGCACAGGAACGCACATCCAGCCCTTCCCCTTCCAGGCTACTGGGTTTGCTGCCCCCATCCCCACCATGAGAAACAGAGCATCTCTGGCCTCCAGGAGCATCTATCACCAGCTCCCTTCATCCCTGCCAGGAAAGATTAGTCAGGCACTCACACTCTTAACACTTCTCAGGGCTGCAAATACCAAACTAATACCAGACTTTTTACAGGTAGCAAAATTTCCAAAGAAGCAGCTACATAACAAAGCTTCTAGGAATTGAAATTCATCTGAACACTGAAATATCTTCAAAAGATCAGTCCAGAGGCTTCCATTCCTCTCTAGTTGCTGCAGGAGAGAAAGGTCAGTGCTGCCAGTCAGTCTTTGCTAAACAAGTTCTACAGCAAGCAGACAGCCCTGGGCACAGTATGCACCAAGAGTATCTGGGTAAGTCAGTGCTGAAGAACACATACTCCTTTTGCACAGAATACCAGTAAGCTCAAGTAACCCCTGCAGACTTCGGTATGGAAAACACTAAGCTTGCTAAAAAAAACCAAAAAACCAACCAACCAAATAAACAACAATAACAAAAAAAAAAAAAAAATAAAAAAACCCACCCCCCACCACCAACCTAGGGTGAAAGTTCAAAACCTGGGCATGAGAAAAAACAATTTTTTTTTTGCGTTCTAAGTTAACAAACTTTGTTCTTATGCATTCCACACACACAACCAACTTCATCACTGTCTTCTACAGTGCAATATCTGATTGTTTTTTTAAAGTGATTTACAACATGTTCAGTTAAAAAAAAGGGAACTTAACATCTGTCATCTTTTTATAACTATTTTTATAGTTATTTCCATTATACAATAATACTCTCCATTCTTCCACTGGGCAAAGTGCACTTGATACATAACGTGTGAAACCTTCATCTGGACAACTCCAAGTCAGAGGAAGAAACGTTGGCGGGTCTAATGCCCCCTCCTGGCAAGACTCACTGGAGATGAACAGAGACAACATGTTGGTTTACTTCTAATATTGAGAGGAGGAAGGAAGGCAGATGAAGAGTAACATTTTGAGTCTTTCTAATAATACCTGCTTTTTCTAGGCCCATGATCACACATTGGGAAAAGGTTGTTTGTAAGCATTTAAAATGACAATACTAAGTAAGCATTTAGTAACAGCAAAGAGGACTGTATGTCACCAAGTACAACCAGACGCGTATTTACACAACTACCAGAACTTACTACATGACTTACTACAATAGTGAAATATTAATGTTCCAACATCCCCTCTAAAGGCACACAAAAAATAACATTAGAAAAATAAATTTATATATGTTCCTGCTATAATTGTGTGAATGCTACAGGATGCCCAAGCTATAAATCATTCCATGAAAAAGTGAGTGTAAAGTTTGTTTCTCTCACTTGCACAGCTAGAAAAAAATCCAGAAACAGAAAATCTGTATTCAGCAAAGCTAGTGAAGAAAGCATACCTCCTAGACTGAAATAACTGCTTTTATGGACTCCCATGGAGACACTGCAGGAAATAGAGCACCTGCCTCAGGACCAACTGGAGGCAGACCCGCTAGCCGAGTTCCTATTCAGCTAGCACACAGCTGCATCACTATGCCTGTCTCCACATCTACCCGGATGCAAGCAAACCCATCTTCACCCCTGTAACTTGTTTAGCTCTTCACCTTGAGCTAGCCTTGACCCAAGAGCTGTACCCTCTGGATCCAACCTTCTTCCATTAAACAAAGAGGGATTCTTTACAGTACACTCCTATGAGCAGGGATGCTGTGTCCATGATTTCCCCAATGGAGCTGTACTTGAAAACACCGCAGCAGACACTGGCCATAAACCTGAGCTTTCAGAAACCAGGGTCACTGCATTTGCCTTGTATCACTTCCCTGCATGTGCATATCAATCCAGTGCTTCAAGGATGTACCTCTCGTGTAGAACATGACAATCTGTCATAGAGCACAACAACCTTACAAGGAAAATCACAGCAAACAGATACTCTAACTAGCACAGAACTATCCACAGAGGCTGAAGAGTTCCAGCTCTGTCATTTAATTAAACAGCAAAGAGATGGTGCTTAACAACTGTGGTACACAACAAACTTAGAGGGAAAAAGTACCTTAACAGACACATAAGTGCAAAGTGGCTTAATAAAAGGTTGGTACAAACTTAAGCCTCCAACTTCATTCTACTTTTCTGTTAAAAGTCCTAAATTATTAGAACTCCACTAATAAAATCCACCTGCGTCATCATTGTTAAATGAGTAATAATGCCCTAAAAAAAAAGAGCACACAAGTAACTGGCAAACAGTAAGTATCCCAAAAGCACTAATACTAATCCTTAAGATGGGGGTGAGGGAGGGTATTTCAAATTTGGCCTGCAGAATTCAAGTTCTTTGATTGCCATGTTGAGCTTTTAGTTGTAATTCCTACAAAACCTGGCTAAGCAGTGGCTGCTGGAAAAACACGTATCACTGAAGCAATCATATTCTTGATGGAAAATCATTATGAGAGCACGCGAACAGCAAGTTCTGTTGGTTTTCTATATGCCAGAGGCAAGGTACAATAGGATGTGAAGACAGGTAGAGGGAACAAGAACATTACTGAACAGAAAGAACCATGGAGAAATTCCTCGAAATATCAGAAATGTGACTTGATTAGCACTTGTGTTCAGTTATCCAGGCCTTACAATTCAATGTGAAATCTCAACAAAAAACATTACTAGTTATGAACTGTGATGCAGAACACATGGCTCTGACCATAAATGCACCAGAAGTTTTCTGAGACCTCTGGCAGCTCAATGAGGTCCAGCTTCTCATCGGGTATTCCCGTATCTTAGTTCTTAAACTTCTTCAGAGTTTAGTCTCTTTGTATTTCAATCTTTACTCCAACTCTTAAATGAGAATATTGGTACCTTTCCCCTCCTGCAATGGAAGGAACATGTAGAAGTGCAGGAGAAATCTGTGGATCCTGAGATGCCGAGCACTGCAAAGTCTATGCTCTTTGCCAAGATCAACTGTGAGCCATTTTAGAAGGTGTGTCAGGTGTTACTTTCCCCTTCCAAGTGCACATTTACCAACAGTGCTACAGGTATCACAAGAACACTCTAGGTTATAACTAAGATGCCTACAATTCCAGAAGCTATCTTTTAGAAAGAACATACTCACAGGTCATAAGAGAACTTCCTCTGAAGGTTAGTCTGGTTCTTCTGAAACCAGTAAACATCCAGCTGTAGCTTTCCATATTCTGTCTGTAACTCCTTCAAGTGTTCTAACCAAAACAGCATTAAAATATCTATTAAAATACACACACACATACATATCTACATAAATTACAGAAGTATCAAAACAACAGAACGATAGTAAGCACACTACCCCAGCTCATGCTCACTAAATTTTATATATGAATGCATAGTTAACTGTTGAATTTACTTATCAAAGATGCACAGGATTGGGTAAGAATAGCCTTTCAGTTTTAACATACTAACAAAAACAGTGCAACATAGATTTTTGACCTCCTTTCCTTCATAAGGAATATTTTTACTTGTTTGCAAACACTTACTCTGCTAGGTTTCAGCCCAGGAAATCTTTAGGTCTATGAAATACTAATCAGAACATAGCATGAAATGGAGTTCATGCTTATTAGCCACCTAAATATGCTTACAGTGCTTCCCTGAATAATATGCAATTTACAGTTACAGTCCTCAAAAACAGAGGCATTTACGATTCAGAGTTTTCTTCCTGATAGAAAGCTCTGTGTGAAGGCACCAGAAGAAGGCATCACAACATATTTACCTGTTTATAGTATTCAGGATCCATTCCCCAGACTTCCTGAGGAAGAAGAATTGCTAACAATTCTGAAGCACCAACGTGAATGAAATTAATTAGACCAAGTTTTCTTATTTAATATAGGAGTTTGTGAATTCCCCTGGTGCTAAAATGCATGACACAAACACCTCAGGGTGGAATGCAAGAATAGGCCGCAAAAGGCAGAATGAAGAATATATATAATAAAAATACAGACAGAAACTAGTTGTATTCCATATTATATCATAAGGGTTAGGAGTCCTAAAGCAAACACTAGATGGGCAAATCTTTCTCCTGTTGAGGCAGATTAGTCTGACATTACACCGAGCTGGAACTATGCAGATGCAGTACCTAAGTCACCATAGCTCCTGTGGTGTCCCCATCCTTGAAGAAAGGCATCACTCTCAGAAAACATCAGAAAAATGCAAGTCTTAAAAACAGGGAGCTTAAAAAACAGTAACAGAGAGATATAGAGGGGTATTACAACAAACCTCGTAGACTCTGGATCAATCGTTCGTTTACTGTGATGTTACTCATCAGCACTGCCTGAAAGGAGCAAAGCAGAAAACAATGTTTTAATTGCAAAGGATCTGCATTACCATTAATATTATTGCTTAATAACTCTTCCTTCTCATAGGACAGGCCATAAAAAGGCTCCGGATTTTTTTCACTGGTTTATTGTTAATGTTCCAATGGAAATGCCAAGTTTTGTTAATGCGTGAACAACATAATCAGGTTACTCCATAATTATCATCTTCAGGGTTTACAGCATTGGCCATTACCAAAAACTGTCAATGGACCAGAAAAATCAGTATGACATGGCAACTTTACGTTCCTACAGTTTGTTGTGTTGTGTAGTTTTTTTTCTCAAAATGAAACTCCCAAATACTGGGACCACTTATATGACAGTAAAACAGAGAAGTGTTAAATGTTTCATAAATTAGGACAATAATAACTGTGATTAGCTGAAGTGAATAAAATTATTTGCCACGTGAAAAAGGCTCCTTAAATCACAACAAGGAGGAGAAAAAAAAAAAAAAAAGCATGCCTTGGTCTTTGTGGATTCCATATAAAACCACCTTTTGGCTATGCCACACCTACCTCCCTGAATTTGTGGGTAAGAAAAATCATGAAAATCTATTCAGCTGTTTAACTTGAGCAGGAAATACTGTTTAATAACTTACAGGAGAGTGCTCCAACTACCAGCTTTTAGTCCAACTGTACCAACAACATCAAGCTTTCCATTCCTCCTCCTGTTGTCCAAGTGTTAACTAATCTTTACCTCACAGCTGTGATTTAGGCAGATATAATTTTCTTTTGAAGTTTCATGCAGGTCAAGAAAATAAACTGCTGGGAAGCACTCAGCAAACACAAGCCAAAACTCAGTTCTAGGAAGAAACTCACATTTTAAATCTCATTCAGCCCACAAGCAATACCTATGATCCCTAGGAGTGAGAATCCAGCTTTTGGAAACTCACTGTATCAGCATATCAATATCTGATCTTCTGTGACAGAGTAACTCTGTAACATAGAACCAGCTCATTATATGAACAAATATGTCTTGCACAGTAGTCCTCGTGACTACCACAGAGGAAAAGTCAGTCCACTGAATGGAGTCAATGCTGTGGAAAAAGCCACGCTGCCACCAGCAGCGATGGAAAAATCTTACTCCAGCTGGACAGCAAATTTTTTAACGACAACTGGCAGAGATATATTCTTTCATGTCTACATGAGTCATATTCCAGTTAAGAAACACAAGCTAAAGTTATTGTTTAAAAAACCAAAATATTGCAGAAATACCTGTGAGGAAGCTTTTGAGATAAATTATTTCAAAGCATATGTTTTGAGCATATATTCTGAACTATGTACATGCAACTGATCCAATTAATGCCTTGCACAGTAGCCTTCATAAACATATTCCTTGGAGGCACTACTACAGTAACTCCTGCAGTATTTGCTACTGTCATAAATCAAGCTAACCTGAGCACACTGGAAATGACATGTACTTTTTAAGACTGACAGTATGTGCTGTATACAAAAGCAATAACAAGATATTGCAACAGGAAAAATGAATAAAACGGCGAATAACATGATGAGAGTAAACACTGGTTTCAGAACTAAAACCTAAGAAATAAGGGGCTTTGCATTCAAATACAGCTCTCACAAAGAGAGAATTATGAGCCACAGTAGTGGTTAATCAGCTGCTGAGAACAAAACCAACTGGGAACAAAGCAAGCTGGGAGGGTAAGATTTACACATGCAGAAACCAAAAGAAACAAGCATTTATAATTAAACAGAAGGGCACCTAATTCACGATTAACTCAAACTCATCAAAGTTCTTACTGCAAAGAAAATGAGCAGTTCTCCTTTGCACACTCCTGCTGTTCCCCACCATCACGCTGGGAGTGCAGCACAAGCCATATTTGATGATCTGTTCTTCATTTCTTAATTATTTCTGAAATTCCCACCCCTCTTCTCTATTTTTGCAAACACACCTCCCCACACACACCTTCCTAGTAATACACATCATAGAACCACAGAATCACAGAATTTTAGGGGTTGGAAGGGAGATCATCTAGTCCAACCCCCCTGACAAAGCAGGTTCACCTACAGCAAGTCGCACAGTAAAGTGCCCAGGTGGGTTTTGAACATCCCCAGAGAAGGAGACTTCACAGCCTCTCTGGGCAGCCCGTTCCAGTGCTCCAACACCCTCACAGTAAAGAAGTTTTTCCTTAGGTTTGTCTGGAACTTTTGGTTCCAGTTTTTGCCCATTGCCCCTTGTCCTGTCACTGGGTTCCACTGAAAAGAGCCCGGCCCCATCCATTTGGCCCCCACACTTCAGGTATTTACAGACATTGACAAGGTCCCCCCTCAGTCTTCTCCAGGCTGAAGAGTCCCAGCTCTCTCAGCCTCTCCTCATAAGGCAGAAGCTCCAGGCCCCTCATCATCTCTGTGGTCCTCCGCTGGACTCTCTCCAGAAGATCCCTGTCCCTCTTGAACTGAGGAGCCCAGAACTGAACACAGTACTCCAGATGTGGCCTCACCAGGGCAGAGTAGAGGGGGAGGAGAACCTCCCTCGACCTGCTGGCCACACTCTTTTTAATACACCCCAGGATGCCACTGGCCTTCCTGGCCACAAGGACACACTGCTGGCTCATGGCCAGCCTGCTGTCCACCAGCACACCCAGGTCCTTTTCCACAGAGCTCCTCTCCAGCAGGTCAGCCCCTAACCTGTACTGATGCATGCGGTTATTCCTCCCCAGGTGAAGGACTCTGCACTTTCTCTTGTTGAACCTCATCAGGTTCCTTTCTGCCCAACTCTCCAGTGTGTCCAGGTCTCACTGAAAGGCAGCACAGCCTTCTGGTGTGTCAGCCACTCCTCCCAGCTCTGTATCATCAGCAAACTTGCTGAGAGTGGACTCTATCCCTACATCCAGGTCATGGATGAAGATGTTAAACAAGACTGGACCCAGTACCGACCCCTGGGGAACACCGCTAGTTACTGGCCTCCAATTGGATTCTGCACCACTGATCACAACCCTCTGAGCTCTGCCAGTCAGCCAGTTCTCAATCCACCTCACCGTGCACTCATCAATCCCCCACGGATGTTGTGGGGGACAGTATCAAAAGCCTTGCTGAAATCAAGGTAGACAACATCCACTGCTTTCCCCTCATCTACCCAGCTGGTGATGACATCAGAGAGATTGCAGGTATCATTCTCCTGTTAGACTTTTCAAAAAGACTATAGTGGTTGTGTACATCCCAGAAGCTCAAGTCCTGAATAACAACCACATAGAATATGTTCTTTAGAAAATTGCTTACGAATTATAAACGTGCCTTTTGCACTCCTGATTCCTTATCTGTTGTTATTAAGAGTTTGTGTAAGCTCTCTTGGTCTCTTCAGTCTATTTCTCTATGGATTTCCAGAAGCCATTTGCTAAATCTACATTAATCCTTAAAAATTCAAGCAGATTTTTTAAAAGCAGACTGGTGACAGAAGTTTTTTATACATACTCAGTCCCAAGAGAATAATTATTACAAGAATTTTCCAGGATTACAGTGCTTCAGTGAATGCTAAGCCCACAGGGTATATTTCAGGCTCTGACAACCTCCTAGCTTATATGCCCTTTAAGCTGCACAGGGACAGTTCTACTAGAAAAGAGGGCAGATTTAACTCAAAGGGATACCCCACGCTACCACTGACAATGACTTTAATGCGGCAAGTGTCTTACACGTGTATTGGTTTGGTATGAAACTATATCAGTGGCATAATTATTCTGTATTTTATCATCAGAGTAATAACACACAGCAAGCAGAAATGAACTGCAGTTAAGATGGGTCTTGAATGTTACTTGAGAGTTGCTTTTGGTAATGAGTCTAGATTGTGAAATTTTGTTCCCATACAGATTTCTTCTACAAACAGAACTGTAATTTCTCCCTGAAAACAAGGGGGCTTTGAGATAGAACATTCACTCCTACACATCAGCTGAAAGCAATTTCAAATTTCTTCAAGAAAATCAGAAAGAACTAAACAAAATCCCATTTATCACTCCAAGATCTGTCTAGTTATTTAGACAGTTTGTATTACTGGTAAAGCTAAGAAACTCGGGGTTTGGATTTGCATTCATCCTTCCTGGACTAGATAAATACTTGCTGGTAATACCCAGGGGGTAAAAACGTTCAATTCAAGGACCAAGTCTCCTATAACCAGAAAGGGTGAATTCATTACTTGCCTCCCAGGAATCCCAGATTCCACTGGAATCCATGGAGCTGTTTGCTCATATGCTGCAACAAGAGCAAATTCTGAATTTGCCATGAAGTGGGGCACAGGCACATAAACGCCCATCCCACCACTCCAGGCTCCCGGGACATGCTCTCCTCCAGTCACAAAAAGCAGAAGACAGGAAATGAGTCCATTGCACCACTTTTATCTAATGCTTCCTATAGCATCAGCTCCTGAGGTTTCAACAGCAAGGTTCATAGACTACTCCATTACTAGACAACTATGGTTTAGGACTACAGAAGGAAAAGCACTTAAGAGGAAGGAACAGCTATAGTAGGCCAGCCCCAATATCCACTTTGCCCAGCATCCTATCTCTAACAGTGGATGAACACCAAGGCAGCCATAAAGCACAGTATTTTCCAAGCAGCAGCTAACTCTGGCTGAGGAACGTTTGGAGCCAGAAGGAACACCTTTGTATTGGGTGGTGGGGCAGGCACTTGTCCAAGGTTACCCATTCGCTTTTTAATCCACACAGACCCCCATTAAAATGTTTAATTAAATGTAAAATTAAATGTTTTGCCACACCCACACTGACTGAATGCACATCAGCTGGAAGATTTGAGCAATCTTATTCTGTTGCAGAGTGTGTCTTGGTAAACCACAGTCTCACGGAAAACTGTGGCTAGAAAAGGCCCTACCTTCTCTTCCTGATGAACTCTGTTGGCATTTTCCATCTGAAAGCTGTGCAAGGACTGGATTTTGTCGATCTGTTGTTGCTGCTTCTCCAGCTCCCCTTGGAATTCATTCTTTTTTTGCTCCACAGCACCCCTCTCCGCTGCCGCCCTGCGGACTTTGCCTTCCAGATCCATGATCCGACCCTGAGGAAGAGCAAATTAGCCAAAGCAAATAGAAATGCTTCCCCCTTGCCAGACTCTTCTCCAGTACATTCAAAGAAGAACAAATTTCACAAAACTAACAATGCTAATGTCATCTCATCATACCTGACACACACACATACAAGTTTTACACAAATTACCCATACAGCATATTCTGTAAAGCCTATCAAAATTTCAGTTAAAGACAAGAGCTACAACAGTACTTGAGCTTAAAAAAAAATGCACACAAAAATATAAAAAAAGATTGCAATCTACAGTGTTTCTGAAGTACAAGGTTGGGGTTTTTTTTAATTATTTAATCCAGACTATTGTGATATCACTGCACATCATGTACAAAGACGTGCAGGGGAGGAAAAGGTGGGGGAATACCAGGTAGAAAGATGTAGGGATTCCAGGTGGATTAAAAAATAGATATAATATGTGCATCTTCCAAGACTCCAAGAAAACAGATCAAATCTTCTTACACCACAATATGCTGCATATTACTGCCCGCCTACTCTGCTTCTCTGCCACAGAAAGTGAGAGAATGGAGGGGGGAGGGGTGGGGACAGAGGAAAAATACTTGCAGTTTAGCTGGAAGAGCAAAGAAAAGCACTTATTCCGTTTCAGTCATAATTATACAATACCAGGCTGGAAGAAACCTCAAGGATCATCTGGTCCAACCTTTCCTGGCAAAGGCATGGCAAAAGCACAGTCTAGACTAGATGGCCCAGCACCCTGTCCAGTGGAACCTTAAAAAGGTCCAGTGTTGGGGAATCTACCACTCCCCTATTCCAATGGCTGATTGTTCTCACTGTACAAAATTCTCCTCTTGAAATAACAGCTACAAAGTCTTGCCAACAAACGTATGGGCTGACAGAGTCCTTTAGAAGCTCCATCCACGCCTTTGGCTATGCTTTTATTTCACTCAGAGCACATGACTACGTAGAAGTTAAATCATTTTCAAGCTAGCTTTGGTAGAAATGTACAAAGTGATACAGTAAAGCAGTAACAGTAAAGGGGGCCTTATGTCTCTAGGTTATTCAGATCAAGAATAAGCTAGTATGGTAGCTCACTTTCATCACTATCAGCTGCCTCACAGCCATGCAACAAAGCTTCAGCAGTACTGACGCAGTTACTACCTGCTGGTAGCCACCATCCTGAGGCCACTGACTAAAGGGAAACAAGGGATGACCAGAGACCCAGAAGACAGGGCATCATACCCTCCACCAAGGGAAAACTAAGACCTGCCCTTAACCACACAGCCAGAGAGGTGTGTCCTGTTTGAATAGTGCCCCCTCTGAGGTGAAATGGGAGTTTCAGCTGTCAACTCAGTACTAAAATTTGGCTCAATTAACACACAGGATACAAATTCAGGAGAAAAACTTGGGAAGAGGTCTCATCAGTCAAGTTTAATCACCAGGTTGCTAGCTTTTAGGTCTGATTGTGAAAAAAAAATAAAAATAAAAAGAACCACCCTGCACACATTGTCACAAACAAGAAACTCTATTTACATACTTCTCAACTTCAGAAAGTTGAGAAAAGACTAAAACCCAAGCTCAACAGTCACAGAAAATACAGTTACCCTTAGAAAAATAGCAGACAATGTAATTATTCGAGGTGAGTTGTGTCCCCTCTTTAGGAAAGGTATCTGAGAAACACAAATTCAGATTTTTAGATACTGTTTCTGAATAAGTTAGATTTCCTGGTACTTGGTGGTAAAGCATGCACATGTTCTTATGGGTCACATAAGAAAAAAAAACAACTAGGGAGATAAGCAAATTGTATTCGCCCATTCAGATTAAAAATGTAGTGCCAGCCTCAGTGTACAGTTAGGAAGAAAAACAAAGGATGGCAGTTGCCACATCTGTAAACTAAAATAGCAGGAGACAACTGAACACTTTGTGTGAGCAGAAGTAACAAGTAACATACAAGCAGGTCTTCAAGTTTTGGGTCCCTCTCACCTACAAACAGGCATTCCTCCCATTTCCCACATCTCCCACTACTGATGAGCAACAACTGTAATACTTCTGAACATTCCTACGAGCTGCAGCTCCTGGCCCACCACATGCAAGGGAAGCATCCTTCTTGTTTCGGGCTATGTTTATTAAAGACACAAGTACAAGACAACATGCAGATCAATAGGAAAGTTACCTGCAGCTCCACGCTGCGAGAACTTGCAATCCAGTAATTGAAACCCAAAACAATGATGCACGCCACAAGCGCAGCCACAAGGAGAGGTGGAGACTTCATCCCTCGGCAGCTGTTTCCCAGCCCTACCATTTCAAGAAAAAAAAAAACAACAAATCCCAAATAACCACAACAGTGTGGAAACCTGCAAATTAAAATAAACATGTTATATTGCAGCCTCTGCTAGGGCTATTTTATAACACAGTGAAACTCCTACTGCAATAATGCAACAGCTCTCAGCTGAAGGGACTATTCAGCAGGAAGGCACACCATCTGGATATTTCCATCCGAAGGACAAAGAAAGGTCATCTTATACTATTGGCTTGTATATAAAGCTTCACATGCATTTGAGGGTGAAGTATTGAATATTGCTAACAATATAATGAAAATCTGCAACAAACAGAACAAATCCTTTTATAGATTCCACTCAAGGAGCTGACTAGACAACACTGGTCTACAGAGAGAGGACAGATTCTTTGTGACCTAATTTAGTCAGAAAATAAAGTTAGTCTTGTTGTTTCAGGAGTAATTTGCACTTTGTTTCCCAATCTTGCATCGTTTCAACTTATTCCCCCTGATAATACTATTTTAACTTTTTGGTTCCAAGCTTGTAAATAAAACAGCAAATCAGACTGAACTAAACGACTTTAAGGATAATCTAAAAAAAAAAAAAAAAAAAAAAAAAAGGACAGTCTGTTGATTCCCGCAGTAAATTGTATTAAATCATATTTGTTTTGATTCTCAGCTGCTTTCTCTGCTACTAACAGAAAAGAAATAACCTTGCTTTAAGGAATGAGTAGTACCGGGGTTACTACCAATTGCTATTGAGACTTGCGTTGTTTCTGTGGAACAGCCCATCCTAACAGAAAAGCAAGGGCAAAGGGCAGTTGCAATTCTGTTTGAAATTGGCCACATTCATCCTATAAGATGATAAAAATCTGGTCTTAATGAGTGTAATAGCACCTAGCTCAATGAATCCTAAAACTCCACTGAGAATCTTGGGCACAGTTTGTAATAGATTATTCTCTTATAAACTGAGATCAACTTTTTTGTTGTTGTTGTTTTTGGACTTCTGCAGACAAAAGCCAGCAAAAATGAGCACAGAAGATCAGACAGACAGCAAACACAGATGCATCACAACACACTAACTACATCTGAAACAGGAACATTTACTATTAATATATTGTACAGTCTCTCAAGGTGCATGCTCTTAAATAAACCAACTTACTCACTGTGGATGGCATTCACAGGTTGTGATGTATTTAAAAATTAATAAGTGGTGGCAATTCTCAAAGGGTTTACATGTGGACATATGCTGTAATCACAGGGGAAGAAGGTGATGCCAGCACTCAGCAAGTACCAGAAACGCTGATTCTACTGTGTGTCCTGCGCTGAAGTCCTTCAACAGCTCACCTGAACCTGTGTGCTCATGCACCCTCTGCAAAATCCCCTCTTTGCATTCAGTTTAAGATACAACCCATCTTTGTCTTTTCTCAGAAGGAAGTGTACAACACTGCCAATCTGGTGAAGGTTTCAAATCTATTTGTTCATTTGAAAAGTTTGTGAATCTGTGTACATTTGAAGACAGGGTATATACGGAGCCTAAGAGTAAAACGCGGCTTCCTGAAAATGCTGCCTCTTTGTATATGTACACACACACACACACACACACACACACACACACACACACACACACGAAGCCTCAAAACAAACAAACAAAAAAGCATGCACAGCCACACAGGGCCAACACCCCAGGCCCAAGTTTCTTGCCTAAGGAAACCTCAGCTATGGAGCAGAGACACATGCAGCACAGCTCCAGGGGACACATACAGCTGAGGCAAGGTCAACAGAAAAAGCAAAGGCATGGAATGAACCACAAGTTTCTGTTATAAAGCAAAAAAATCAAGATGCAGTAGACTAAAACACACATACAGAAATACTCACAAATTTCCAACACAAAGCTAAAAACCGCAGAAACATGCACATTTTGCACAGACTATTCTCCTGCTGTGCCATCCTAACTAAAAGGAGTGCGTGAGATGTACACAGCCACCTCACCTTACACAGATTCCGTAAAAACCAAGAACCACAGACCTCCCAAGGTAACTCGTTTACTTTTGCTTACTGGAATAAAATACTATATTCCAAAAAAACATATCTGGGAACCTGTCATTAAGTCATTCTTATCCTGTTCTTCGCTGTAAGAGTATTAGTTGGTATACCTGAAAACATGGAAAAATTACTAAATATAGCCCTGCAATACACAGGGCATCATTCCAACTGTTACTTGAATAAAATAATTGGCAATTTCCTCCAAACAGTCACAAACAGAAAAAGTAGTCCATGTTGTATCAACAGTAGCAACTTGCACTGGAATTTAACAACTGGACAAATAAATGGTACCAGCTGTTTAGGTCAAAAATTTTCAGAGACAAAGCAACTATATTGTTCAAAGGAAGAATTAGTTCACCATGCAGCTTAAAGCACAGGTGCAAAAACAGGTTAAAGGAATGCTGACACACTTACCAAGCACACAAATACAGCAGCCTCGGCAACTCCTCTGCTGTTTTCTGCTATTAAAGACAAGCAGGCAAGAAAGTGTTGGTTTCACTAAAGCATGATTGACCTCAATACATTTTTCTCACTAGAAAATCCAGTGTTCTTTGCCCTTAAATAATTTATTTGGGAATATATTTTGTACTTAATAGAAGGAAAGGCAAAAGGAAGAGGAAAGAGATGAAACACAAAGAATGCTCTTCCATCCTAATAGTGCAGACACAAAATATTACCTCAGTTGCAATATTGAGGATTACCTCTCTCATCAGTTTAAAAAGAAAAACTTTTAAACTTTCTATCATGGATACACACACGTATGCATTCTGGAGGACAGATAAACAAATCAAATTTTTAAGTACATTTACATGGAAATGTATTTGTACATGCTGCTCTTCAGGAAACATCTGGTTTGGCACAGTTATTTGAGCTGAAAATAAAATATGTTTCTGATTTTATGGGTAAGACACTGATTTTACTAACATGAAGGAATCCATTTTCCATTAATGTTTACCTCAGATGTGAAAATGACATGCTGCATCAAGTGCATAAAGCCCTACATTTGGTAGAGCATAAAAATCCTGACTTCTGAACAGCATATTTCATTCTTCTGCTTTGCCAACCTAACAGTGTTTCATCAAGAGGAAGATGTTTTAGACTGTGGGATATTCAAGTAAATTAACATATAGCACACTTTTATTTCCGATACTAATATACTATCAGTCTGAGCAATTCCTTCATTCACTGTACTCAGCTGAAGCAGGACAGCTGGTACCCAGCAATCTTCCACTACAGATAACTAACAACTGTGCCAAGTCTCAAGACTAAGACATTAGAGACAAAGATAGAGCAAAACAATTTGTGCATTTCAGACTCCAAGAAGGAAAGCCAAGCCCCTCTGCTCACAAGGTCCAGCCCTGTGTACCTGCATAGACCTGCCGAGCGGGAACAAGCAGAACGGATGCAGAGCTCAATAAAAGCAGCACACAGCCAGGATGGAATCAAAAGGGACCCCCTATCCCTCGCCTGCCCACCTGCCTAACAGCAGCCTCCTCCAGCACCCAGCCACCACGTGCTACAAAGCCAGCCTACACCAGAGCAGCACGTGAAGACCACGTGCAGCTGAAGCAGCCACTGAAAAGTGAAGGTGCATCTCACTTGGAGGTCTGTGCCTCCAAGTAGGGACAGAGCCTTAGGAAAAGCTCTTTGGAAAGGCAGGGCCAGAGACAAAAGGGAGGAACAAAAAAAACAAGGACCCGAGGGCTACTGGACAGCGCTGAGAGGACATACAACCCCCATCTTGGCCAGGTTACCCAACAGGTGACCACTCTGCCCAGGCTGAGGAAAACTCCTCCCACTGAGGGACCCCGACAGATAGACAATAGTGCTGTCCCCACCTTTTGCAGATTCTGCCTCTGTTTCTCGGTGAGATTCTGCAAGAAATCATCTGGTTTTTTTCAGATACAGCCATCAAATCCCTATGTCTGATTGCTGGAATAAAAATATACCAGCCTAACCAAGCAAGCTAATCAAAATTTCTTCCACTGACAACAGTCAATGACTAAATCAGACTAAAAGGTACTAGAAACTGGATTTTTTAACAAAGCAAACCCTCAGCTTTAAAAAGAGTAGTTCCTAAAAAAGTTAGTCAGGTAGCAAACATCTGTGTGCCCACTATTCCAGGAAAAGGTGATGGTTTGGGGACAGGTGGAAATGGAGAGGTGACAAAAATGAGTCAAAGCCTTTTTTACATGTGATTAACATACAGCAGTGATCATCCTTGGAGAATAAACCCAGCTGTTGGTTCTCACTCACAGACGGACGTTTCCCACAAGTGCCACCATTCACAGTCACGTGGGGAGAACCAGTCACAGCCAGCAGCAACCTGCAACCTTTATGCTTTCAAGGGTGCTCTGACTGCCTACAGGGGTCAGGAACTGGGTCTAATACACTGTCACAAAACAGGGCACACAGACTTCTTAACCTCTGCAGCAACATGGTTTGGGTGTGGGCTTTTTTTCAAATCTGCAAGCCAAAAGAGGGCAAACAAACACTTTTCCAAGGTAAATTTAAAGTTTGTACAATGCACTCACGCCTGCTGACCACAAACTTTCTAAATACCTTTCACAGGAATCCACAAACTACAGGTTGAAAAAAACACAACCAACCAACCAAACAAAAAACAACAAAGAGACCAAAAACTCAGTAAACATTCAGCAACAGCCACTTTTCAAACTTCTGTAGTTTCCATGACTGGGTTACTTAAAAGTGGCAGCCACACACACACAAAAAAAAAATCAAACACAGGTGCTGCAGGGTGTCACTGAATCACTATTTGCCCAAGTTATCAAGTGACACTTTTCACAGGAACAGGAAGGGGAGAACCATTTACAGCATAACATGTTCACCAACTTGCACTCTCATTCTTCTCAGCAATAACTATTATCTGATTCAGATCTCTCTTTCCTAATGCATTTCAAAAAACAAGTAACAGATCAGAAGAGTATGAAAATACAGAAGAAAAAAAAAAAAAAGGAAAAGCTATCTTTCAGGGGAGGGTTGACTGTTACCACTCCTTCACAAAGTATTTTTCAAATCAGGAAGTATCTCATCTTTTAAACAACTACTTTACAAGAAGCTAATAACAAATCACTCACAATGTCCTGCCCTTTATCTGATTAAAAATAAATCCCAAAGAGGTGTGTAACTAAAAAGATGCCAGAGGTTTAAGGGACGTATCTATTCTGATGAAGGAAGTAAGGTAACTAAAGGTAACTTGACAAAATCCTCTACAATACCCACACTAAGTTTCTGGACGTGCTGTCGAAGTGTCCTTGTAGATAATACTATTACTACCCAAAAACAGTGTGTATGGAAACAAAATTAAACATGCAAACATATATCCCAGAAGGTTCTCAACAGTTACTCAGACTATTAATTTCTTTTCAGGAAAATAGTCTGTTGTGGATATTTTTCCCATACAACATGAACCACCTTGTTAGGATCACAATTAACAGGACACCCATTTGATCTGGAAAAAAAAAAACAACTTAGGAAAAGGAGTAAGTTTAGACATGTGGTAAGAAAACCATAAAACTGCTACCATCCCCCTACTCCTGTAACACTACATGTATGATTGCTGTAAAACACATAAACCTCCCCTTAAGGGGAAAAAAAAAAAAACACAAACCAAAAAACAGTAAAAATCAACATTGCAAATAGTTCTTTATGAGCAAAGTGCTGTTAAGTTGTAAGATGAAGAGACATTTAAAAATACTCAGACCAAGATGAAGGTCAATTACAAACCTGATCAACTACTCCCACCATCAAGTTCACAAGTGAATCTAATGAAGAAGCAAGGTAAATCTCCCGGGGGCAGGAAATAAACCCCATTCTTGCCATGTACCCAACAGCTGAACCGAAATTTCTGAGGAGGTGGGGGAAACACTGAGCCAGGGAGAAGTGGGAAGGCCTCTGGAGACATTAACTTGTGAAAAGCCACCAGCCAACCCACGGGGTAAGACGAGAGGGACCTGCGCAGCTCTGCCCACCGGGAGGGAAGGCAGGGAGCCGGCTGAGGGAGAGCTGGCTTAGGAGGAGGAGGAGGGTGAGCAGTCTCAGGCCACAGCTCCGGCTAGAAGCGACCTCGAAAGACCACCTGGTCCGACCTGCCCCGGGCAGGGGAGCCTGGAGGAGACGCTCTCACACCCTGCCCTGCCTGAGTTCCAACCTCCTCAGTAGTTCCACCTCCACTGCCAACATCCCCAGCTGTTCGGGGCTCGACGCGCTTCTCTCTGTGCTAAAGACCCAAAGAGGGAAGACTGACTGAAGAAAGAAGACAAAGCAATACAACGACACGCTGTCGGTGGCCGGTACACACACCAGACAAGCGCAAACGAACCGCCCCGGCAGCCCCGCTGGCACCTACCCGCGGCGAGGAGGGAGCTCCCGCGGGACGGAGCCCGCCCGGGGCCGCGCCCTGCCGCCTGCTCTGCCCGCCGAGACCAGCGGCTGCCGCCCCCCTCACACACACCCTGGGCCGGAGACACCGCTCGCCTCCCCCCGCGGGTCGCTGCAGCCGGACGAGAGGCGCCCGGCGGCACAGAGCCCGCCAAGCAGCGGCAGGCCGCGGCCCGCGGTCCCTCATGCCGCGCCGCCCGGCTCGCGTCGGCTCGTCTCCGCCGGCCCTCAGCCGCCGCAGAGGCCGCCGTGCGGGGGACGAGACTCCAGTCAGGCCCGGTCGCATCGGCCCGCAGCGCAGCCCCGCGGGCAGCAGCGGGGTCGCGGCCGCTCGCCTCGCCTTGCCTTGCCTCGCCTCACCTTGCCTTGCCTTGTCGCTGCCGGCGCCCCGCGGCGAGCAGGAAGGCGGCGGCCAGCGCCGCCCCTCCCGCAGCCCCTGGCGTCCGCTCCGAGGGAGAGCGGCGGCTGTAGGAGTCACGGAGGGGAGATCACGGCTGGGCTGGGCTGGGCTGGGCAGGAAGTGCGGGGCGTGGAGGAAGTCTGACGGCCGCAGGGGCACTGAGCCGGGGCCTCCCACCGCCCCTCCGCCGCCCCCAGCCCGAGGCACCGCTCCGGGAGGACCTCTCAGGCGACAGCGGCCACCCGCGCCCCGTCCCACCCCGGCCTGTGCAGCGGGGTCTGGGCGGTGGCGGAGCCCTGCGCCCACGCCCGCCGGCGGTCACCCGCCGGGCAGCGACATCCCTGCCCCCGCTCAGCCTGGCGGTGCCGGGTGGGTGGTTGCGGCAGAGCCCTGCCCCGCCGCTCCAGCCGAGCTCCCGCTTTCCAGTCCTGACCGCTGCCGCTTGAGTCTCTGGAAAGCGGCGTGTGTGAGAAGCTGACTGTCCGAAATCAGACACCAGTGAATTAAAACTCAGGAAAGCCGCTTTAGCATTTATTTTGGACAGCCAAACGGATGAAGCGGATATTTTCTTTGTGCAAAAATTTCAAAGCAAAAAAAAAGTTAGGCAACGTGTTTCTTCCACGGTTATTAACTCGGCTGGAAACTGTCCATCATCTAGATCTGCAGGTTGTTTCTGCGTGTTAGCTTTTGCAGGTGGAAGATAAAGCAATTGGAGTGAAAGCAGAGTATAAGAATTGCTGCAACGTCGTTGTAGGCTATGAAAAATGCAAAAGAATTACTTGATCTTTGGTAGAAGTTACTATTTCCAGATCAATTTCCTTAATGAGATGGTAGATTTAACAAAAATAAAAAGTTTCTAACTAGACAAAGAACATGAACACGTCAGAAGATAATGTCAAATACGAACCTTACTTCCAATCCTTGAAGACCATTTAAAATTCATCAATGTAGGACACATTTTAGCATTTTAATGGGAGATAAGAGATTTTAAAATTTTTTATAATACCTACAATATATTTGTCTTTATCAGAAACAGAATTTTTTCTTACAAGTTCAAAGCCCTGTTGGATCACACCCTTCTAGTTAAGGAGATATATGATTTCCCAAGTGGGAGCTTTTCTCCCTTCTTTCTGAACTTTTAAGGCAAACTAGATCCTTGTTTAGCAGCCCAGCACAGACAAGGTCTAGAGTTATAATTTAACTAAAACCAGGGTTTCAAATGTTAAGGGAACTGAACTGTTTGTTGAGATGCACAAAAACACAATGACACTCAGAAAACTCCTTATTCGTCTTTGTCGGTAAGACAAGAAGATGATAAAAATAAGCACCAATAAAAATACTCATCAGCAATATGCACAAGCAGAAAAATATGAGGACTGTCTGCAGCTGGGACCACCAATTGACTAATTTTGCCCTACTTGCTTACAGGAAGCCAAAAATTCTGGAGGCATAACCACATTATTTTTCCTCTCTTACGAGGTTGGCTTAAGGAGAGGCAGTTCTGTCCAGTAGATAGGGGGAGGAGGAGGGCAAGGAAAAAAATAATTTACATATAGAAATTACTAACAAGCCTCAAAACCTCATTGACTATAAAGACTGTCTTTAACCAGGAGAGTGGAGGTTTTATCAAGTCCAGCACTGTCCACAGTATGGGTCCAGTGAGAAGAAACTAGTTAAAAATTCAGTTAAAAAAATACAGCACTATGCAGTTTGCTAAAAGTGATTAAAAAAACGTTTAAACACATTGATGGTGACACAACTTGTTCAAAATGTTTATCAGCAGTCATCACTTACCAGCTTTTTAGAAAGTATCAGTAACAAATACTGGCAGAGAGGAAGTTGTAAAAAGCTCAGATGCTGCAGAACAATGGTTCTCACATAAATAAAAAAAAAACCCTACTGTATTTAATCTTCATGGCTATCATTTCTTTCCCTATTAATTAATACTTTAAACTACAGCTATAAACACTTTTGCACAAAAAATAGTAGAACATGAATATTAATCAAAATGTATCTTTATTTAAAAACTAAATAGTTGTCTTTTAACAGATAACTAACAAAAATACAGGGTTTGTCTTTACACATAAACATGGTAAAGCAAAGAATTCTTGAAAGAAATTTAATAATTAATTTTGGTTTAGAAGAACAAAATGGACGGCATATGGCAGCCAGACCACTCAGCGTGGTTTCCTATTTGCCACATATTCACAATCCTGTGATGGGCTTTCAGAACCATATTGTAACACTGCTTTGAAGCCAATAGGAACAGACATTTATATACATTAAACCGAAGAAAGGTTGAGGATCTTGGGACCAGTACCAGAAGCAATACACTTGATCAGGGATTGTTTCTATAGGCTTCAAAAGACAGTGTGACCTTCAACCCAGGATGGAGGTGGCCTTGAGAAGGAAGCCAGATTTGTACTTGAAAACACTACACACTAGAACTGAGTGTTAGTGACTTACTGCTGACAAAACACTCTGTCTGAAGAGCTTGGTCTAGAAGTCAAGCAATTTGCAGAGGGCTGCTGGAGGTGGAACATATTTTGTATCTGTTCCAGAGGTACTTGTGAAAATGAAAACTACCGTTTCAACTGAAGCAAGAAAATTAGATGTGCTTTGAGAAAGAGGGATTAAAAGCACTCAAATCTGTAAAGGTTAATGCATTAACCCAAATGGTTGTTTATCATTAGGTTAACTGGAAATGCAGCAGTAGATGTATGATCATTGGCATATACATGTATATAGCTGGCATAGCACTGAAACCAGGATGCATTGATGGAACGACTTATCCTTGGTGCCATCTCTAGGCATATCAAGGATAAGAGGGTCATTAGGGGCAGTCAGCACGGCTTCACCAAGGGGAAGTCGTGCTTGACCAACCTTCTAGACTTTTATGAAAACACAACCAGGTGGCTTGATGATGGTAGAGCAGTGGATGTGGTCTATCTTGATTTCAGCAAAGCATTTGACACGGTCTCCCACAGCATCCTCGCTGATAAATTGAGGAAGTGTGGATTAGATGAGCAGGTAGTGAGATGGATTATTAACTGGCTGGTGGGAAGAAGCCAGAGAGTGGTGGTCAATGGGGCAGAGTCTAGTTGGAGACCTGTGTCTAGTGGAGTCCCTCAGGGGTCGGTACTAGGACCAGTATTATTCAATATATTTATAAATGACCTGGATGAGGGAACAGAGGGCACTGTCAGCAAGTTTGCTGATGACACAAAGCTGGGAGGAGTGGCTGACACGCCAGAAGGCTGTGCTGCCATTCAGAGAGACCTGGACAGGCTGGAGAACTGGGCAGGGAAAAACTTGATGAAATATAATAAGGGCAAGTGTAGGGTGTTGCACCTGGGCAGGAACAACCCCAGGTTCCAGTACAGGTTGGGAAATGATCTCCTAGAGAGCAGTGTAGGGGAAAGGGATCTGGGAGTCCTGGTGGACAGCAGGATGGCCATGAGACAGCACTGTGCCCTTGTGGCCAGGAAGGCCAACGGCATCCTGGGGTGTATTAGAAGGACTGTGGTTAGCAGGTCAAGAGAGGTTCTTCTTCCCCTTTACTCTGCCCTGGTGAGGCCACATCTGGAATATTGTGTCCAGTTCTGGGCCCCACAGTTCAAGAAGGACAGGGAACTGCTTGAGAGAATCCAGCGAAGAGCCACCAAGATGATTAAGGGAGTGGAGCATCTCCCTTATGAGGAAAGGCTGAGGGAGCTGGGCCTCTTTAGCTTGGAGAAGAGGAGGCTGAGGGGGGACCTGATTAATGTTTT
Organism: Caprimulgus europaeus; assembly: GCA_907165065.1. The sequence continues at coordinate 38,162,880 of OU015527.1, read as the reverse complement.
TAAATATTTGAAGGGTGAGTGTCAGGAGGATGGGGCCAGGCTCTTTGCAGTGATGACCAATGACAGGACAAGGGGCAATGGGTGTAAGCTGGAGCACAGGAGGTTCCGCTTAAATTTGAGGAAGAACTTCTTTACTGTGAGGGTAGCAGAGCACTGGAACAGGCTGCCCAGGGAGGTTGTGGAGTCTCCTTCTCTGGAGACATTCAAGACCCGCCTGGACACCTTCCTGTGTGAACTCATCTAGGTGTTCCTGCTCCGGCAGGGGGATTGGACTGGATCTTTCGAGGTCCCTTCCAATCCCCAACATTCCGTGATTCTGTGATTCTGTGATTCATTCATGTGCAAAAATTGAAAGTCAGCGAATTAGTCAATGGTAAAGGAACAAATGTATTTTTATTTGTGTTAGAAACATTAAAACTGAAGCTGGTGAGCATTTTTTTAACATTGAGAGTTAACCCATGAAAGATCACAGTATGCAGCAGATGCCTTTATTATACAAGTTTTGTCATGTTGCTAGGACTTTGCATAGAAACTTCATTATAAGCACTAGGTTTTGATAGATGTTAAAATGTCCTTAAAAAGAAAACACCTGAAACACAAAGTACTTTGCAGTTGATGCTATGGAAACAGTACATCTGTTTTTTTCTTGAACTCCTGGACAAATAAATCAGGAGAGTTAATCCATGTGAAAGATTGTTCTGAATTTTGGGTTTCTGAATTGTGTACTGTTTCCAGGGGTGACTGGCATATATTTGCTTGACATGCACAGTCTACAGTTTTTAGATATTACCAGCCCAGTGTTACCTGTGTGTGCTTTATCTGGTGTTTCTGATATCTCCATGAATGAACAAAACTAATGCCAAAACCCCCTAATACCTCCTTCTCTTCTCTTCTCTGTTTTAGAAAATATAATCCAATTTTACATTGTGCTTTTTTTTATTAACTGAAGTACAAGGATGTTAATTAATTACCTTTTTAACATATGGGGAAAGAGCTACAGCATTTTTAAGTGCTATGTTGTGACTATTAAGAAGGGATAGGTCAGGCCCTCCTGAATAAGCCCTGCTGGACTAGTTCAGGCCCTCTGAAAGTTTATTAGTTGATTAATAAGATGTATTATCTCAGTGACTTGGATGTAGAGGACATCTTAAACAGTGACTGCGTCTTCTTTTCCATGATTCCATACAATCTTGTATGTTGCCTGAATTCCTCAGTGCCTATTAAATGAATTGGAACTTTGATCATAAGACCTGTCAATCATGCAAGCAGCAGATCTCTTCTTTGATCTGCACTGTTAAAACACGTGTGTGAGAGATGTAGTCTTTACTTCAAACTACTGTATTGTTTTCCACCTGCTTGCAAGGAGGTGCATTTCTTAAGTCACACTGTGTTGTAGTCAGGAGAGAAAAATGAATGTCTTACTATTCCTTGCAAAACTAGCAGTTTAATAATCTTGCTCCTAAGGAGTTTCCTCACAAATTGTTTGGAGTTTTTTCCTGACCTTCTCTATGGTGCTTTGTACATACATAAAATGCACAGGTAAAGCATAACTGCTGTAACCAAATTTCCTGATGTACACTAGAGCATTCCTGTTTGAATACATATACTCCAGATTGTTAGATGTGAGTTCCATCTCTCTTGTCACCTCTCCAATACTACGGAAACACTGCCTAGTCATCTTTAAAAGGTATTTAGAAGTTTTGTTCTAGCTGCATTGGTCAGGCAAGAAGGCATTGGTCTAGCAGAAAGAGAACAGATTTTAAGCACTTTGGTTTGAATCCTGTCCCTGCTATTGGTTTCAGCACAGCCCGGGCAAGTAGTGTAAAAACTTAGATTTGAAAATTAGTGTTGTCTCATAGCCAGGGAAATTATACAGAGCTGGTGTAGAGTGAGTCTTGGTAATTGCTTTTCACTTTTGTGTATAAATATTACTAGTACCTCTGGATATTTTAAAATATTAATTATTTTTTTAATTTTAAAAAATATCAAATGCTTACATGTTATGTTAACTATTTCCCTTACTTTCATGTGGTTCATATGTATCTGACCACTTAAAACTCTTTGAACTGGTAGTATTTCAGATTATATTTCATGTCTGTACTGGAACAAAAGGATTGATAAATATTTGGGTTTTATGGAAGCTTTTACAGCTCTAGTAGTTGAAACTTTGTATTCTTGGTTTGCTTTATGAAAACACAATACATACATATAAAAAGATCAGCCATGAAAGTTAATGAGAAAAGACAGCTTTTTATAGTTACAGTGATTTCTAAATGCTGAAGAACGGCAAGTATAACTCCAACTTCTGACCTAGATGAGGCAAGATTTAGGGCATTACTTTGAACTCACGTTTTTAGTCACGTGGAGTAGCATCATAACGATAGACTTCTTCTGACTGTCCAGGTTGAATGCGTCTTATGGACAGCCCTCCTCCCGTCTCTCTCCCCATCCATCCGCAAAAAAAAACCCAAAAAACTAAAGGAAAAATATTACATTACACAGGACGTAAATGTAAGATCAATGGGGTTGAATGAGATCCTCGTCTTTAGACCCTACATTCATACTGAAATTTAACCAAAACTATTATATTAACTGGGCTTACCTTTCCTTCAGTAAAATCGTGACCCTCTCAAAGCCAAAGAAGTGTAGTCACTCACTTGTTAAAGGCCTAGATTTTATCTTGTGTCCTTTCTAGCTGGAACATCATTTCAGGATCAACAGGAAACAGATCCTAACAGACCAAACATAAAAACAGTGTGTCACCATGTTAAAGATGCTGATTATACTTTTTTTGACCATAGCAAACTTGTTGCTGTGCTCTTCACTTCTTCCTCACCAAAGCAAACTGAGAAAGAAGGATTTTACATCAATAAAACAAACTACACGCATATATGTCTTACCTAGAAGTTTATTACTACCTAGTAGTAACCTAAATAGAACTAACTTCTTCAGACTTCTACATCCCAGACTCTTTTCTTTTTGATCCTCAAGGATCTTTCGATTTTTGTATGTTTTTTAGCTTTTCTGTCACATGACAGAGAAGGGGCAACTCTCAAAACTTAGTGGAGAAACAGATTACCTTGAACCATTTTTTATTTCCTAACATGTCAGTGACCCATAGCTCTAAAAGATTGACATTTTGAATCAGAATGATGAGATATCATTTTGGATCCTTTGCTTTTAAAGTGTGTAGAAACAACAATTTGGGTTTCTATATTTAGGGGTAAATTGTTGTAAATTGGATGTCTCCAAGTTCTTTTCTGTCCTCATGCTCTTCTGAGTCTCATTTCTACCTCTACTCTTGATACTGCAGTGGCAGCCAGTAGAGCTGTTGCAGAAATACATATCCTCCATCACAAGAACCTATCAGAGCCTCCACATTAAATAACACTCTGTCTGCATTGCTTTGCTGTTTTCTAAATAACCATAGTAATGGAAGTTGGAAAAACATTAACTTTCTTATAGATAGGAGGGGACTTTATTACAGACTAGAGGGGTTGGACTAGATGATTTTTTAAAGTCCCTTCCAACTGAAAACATTCTATGATTCCATGATTCTATAATCCATTGCTCCTGCTTCTGCCACTTTCTTTGTCATGACAGAATTTAAGCCATATCTGCACCTGTCCTCTTCACCAGTGGCTACAGCTCCCATTGAGAAGAGGTATTGTTTAGTATGATGTTCCATCTTTCCCCTAGAACAGGGGTCCTCAGACTACAGCCTGCGGGCTGGATACAGTCCCCCCAGGGTCCTCAATCCACCCCGCCGGTATTTACAGAACTCCCTGCCCGCCCCGCCGGGGGTTTTGGGGGGAACCCAAGCAGCCGCAGGTGACTTCCTGCCACTTAATCCACGCGCCAGCCTCCGCAGCCCCCAAGCACCCGCCAGGACGGGGCTGGAACCAGCGTCTCGTCCTCGACCTGCCCCCCTTATGGTGGGCGAGAGGCGCGGGCATCTCCTCTGCCGGGCAAGCTCAGCCGGCAGCCTCTGGACTGCCAGGCCCAGCCAACTCGGGCGAATCGCCAGAGCCCCGGCGCGGCAAAGGTCCTTCAGTCCCTTCTGGCCGCCCTCTCCGGACTGCACGGCCGGGCTGAGGAGGGGGGCGGCGGCATCAGCGAGGTGGGCGACTCCCCCGTCTCTCCCTCCCTCCCTCCAGCTCCCAGGCAGGACAAGCGAGCCAGCACCGGGGGAAGCGCGCACACCATCATGTCAAAAAAAAGAGAAACTGACTCCGAGTGCAGGGTATTCCAAGAGCAGGGGACTTCTGATTATTTTTTCATGGAGTACGAAGAAAGAGCTGTTTGTCTGATATGCCAGAATTCAGTGTCTGTGTTCAAGGAACACAATTTGTGTCGACACTATGAAACTCAACATAAAGATAAATATGATTCTTTGGTCGGACAAGTGAGAAAAGATAAAATATTAAGACTGAAACATGGATTGACAACTCAGCACAATACTTTTATGAAGCCAAAGCAGCTCAATATATCATCACTTCGAGCAAGCTATCAAGTTGCCAAGCTCACAGCGCGCACTGGCAGAGCATTCACAGGGGGAGAATTTGTTAAAGAATGCCTTCTTCCTGTTGGCAAAGAGATGTGTCCAGAGAAGGTGGATTTATTTAGTACAGTGAGTCTTTCAGGACCTGCAATTACACAAAGGATTGAAGAAATGGGGGAAAATTTGAATCTGCAGTTGCAAAACTCCTCCAAAAATCTTTGCTACTTCTCATTGGCACTCAGTGAAAGCAATGATGTTCGTGATTCTGCACAACTTCTAATTTTCATTCATGGGACAAATGGTTCTTTTGAAGTCACAGAGGAGCTTGCTGCACTGAAAAGCATCAAAGGAACCACTACAGGAGAGGATATCTATGAGAAAGTTTGCCAAACTATGAATGATTTGGAGCTGGACTGGGGTAAACTATTCCGTGTGACAACTGATGGTGCTCCTAGCATGGTGGGGTCCATGAAAGGAGTGGTTGCACGCATTAACAAAGAGATGGACAAATGCAACCACTCACATCCAACAGCCATACACTGCATCATCCACCAACAAGCACTGTGTTGTAAATCACTGAAGCTGGACTCTGTCATGAAAGTTGTGGTTTCTTGTGTTAACTTCATTAGAGCTCATGCACAAAACCACAGACAGTTTCAGGAATTTCTGTCTGAGCTAAGTGTTGCCCATGAAGATATTCTGTACCACACAGAAGTCTGTTGGCTGCGTTGAGGGAGAGTTTTGAAACGATTTTATGACTTACTTCCACAGGTTTATGATTTTATGCTTTCTAAAAACAAAGAAGTGCCAGAGCTCAAAGATGCAGAATGGAAATGGCACCTTGTGTTTCTGACAGATGTAACAGAGCTACTCAACGATTTCAATGTCCAACTTCAAGGAAAGAGGAAGCTCATCTGTGATATGTATTCACATGTGAAAGCATTTCAAGTCAAATTAGACCTGCTCATTAACCAAGTAAAGGAGGAAAACTTCTGCCATCTCCCCACAACTCAAAACCTGTCTGCAGAAAAACCAGCAGTTGCATTCCCAAAAAAACATGTATGGACGTACTAGAAATGTTGCAAAAGGAGTTTCAGATTAGATTTCAAGAGCTTCGTCTCCATGAACAGGACACGCAGCTTTTCCAGAACCCATTTTCTGTTGACATTGAAACTGTTGGTCCGATTTACCAAATGGAATTGGCCGAACTACAGACCTGTGACTCGCTGGAAGTTGCATTCAAATCAAGCAGCCTTACTAATTTCTATGCATCTCTCCCCTCAGAGACACATCAGAATCTCAGGAACCATGCACTCAAAAGTGCAACCACCTTTGGCAGCACCTGTGTCTGTGAGCAGACTTTTTCCTGAATGAAACATCTGAAGTCTCCAACCAGATCCAGACCAACTGATGAACACTTGCATCAGTTGCTACGACTGACAGTGACAGATATGGAACCTAACACTGACCATCTCATTAGCCAAAAGCAGGCCCATAGTTCACATTGAAATATTATTTGTTTTTGTTCATTACAAATGTTCTTCATTTTAAATATTGCATTCTTTTTCCTGTTTTTTGTGCACTACTACAAGTAAAACATGTGCAGTGTGCATAGGAATTTGTTCATTTTTTTCCAAACTATAGTCTGGCCCCCGACAGTGTCTGAAGGACAGTGAACCGGCCCCCTGTTCAAAAAGTTTGAGGACCCCTCCCCTAGAAGATTAGATTATTTCATAGGGACTACTGATACAAACTGAAGCAGTGGTGGAAAATATAGTGTTATCAGTGCTAATCCTATAATTGAATTTGTATGGAAATGTATGAGTTTGTATTTGATACAGCTGGCAAAAGACTATTTGGAGCAACAGTGCTGAGTATACCATGTGACACAGAGGTGTGATCCTGCTGCCATACCTTGGAAGAGGAAGCAGCACAACAGTTGAAACACAACCACGTGTAGGGGCTCTGCTACCTTTTGCCTACTTATGACATGCTATGGCTAACTCCTGAAGTCAATTCACTCTTCTTTGCACATCCATGAGCTACGTTAGATCCAACAATAAACTGGACGTAAGCAGCTTTCACGAGCTGGCTGCCCTGCAGCACAGAAAGACACAACTGGCTCAAAATAGCCCAGGAGCTCATCAGTTCTGCATGTCATCCACTGTGCTACCCTGAATAGATCTTTGTCGCCACCATTTTTAAAGTGCAGTCAGAGCTGGCCCTGATCCAACACCCATAGGCCTTGATAGACTTGAAGGCTCTAAAAATAATGCATTTGAAATAATATACTCAAAACAAGAATGGGACAGCCCACAACCATAGCTCAGCACAGACTGTCTCTATTGGTGCCTGAGGAGCAGTAGATAGTGACTAATTCCATTGAAAATTTCTCTTCCCTGATTGTACGAACATGTTTTAAGAGTCTGGGATCAGGTGCAAACACAAGCAATTACAGATCTGAGAACCGTTTCCCAGGCTATTGCTGCCAGCAGACTTGTGCCTGCCCCAGAATACTCCAGGACACATGGAGAGTACAAACATAGTCTCACTTTTTTTGCAATGGTTGCTCAGCAGTGCTCCAAGTCTGCAGACCTACTGTTGGGCTGTTGGGCATGATCTGTGTGCCAGTCACCCTGCCAATATTATTCTCCCGTCTCACAGAGAAGAAACTTTTCAAAATCTTCCCTTATAACAAAACAACCTTGTGTCCTGGTCTTGCTAGGATAGACTTAATTTTCTTCTTATTGTTTTGGTTTCAGTGCAAGACTTGTTATGAGAAGAACGTTGATAAAGTGCTGATGTTATCAGTTGCTGCTGGAGCTCAAGGCCCCCGGGTTTGGCTGGTTCACAGCTGCATTAGGACTGGGAGGGAGAAGCGCAGTGAATAGCAAACCCCAAACTGGCATTTGGGTGTGCCAGTGAGATATTCCAGATCATATCCTGTCATGTCAGTGTATGAACCAGGGCTGACCAGAAGGCAGGGGGGGATTCACACTGGGTTTGGCTCTGGCTTTCACTGTTCCAGGACTGTGGTTTCAGTTTGGGATTGTAGTTTCTCCAGGATAGTTATCTGGGAACAGGCCAAGCTTAGTTGGCGGGTGGTGAGCAATTGCACTGAGTTATCACTCATTTGTATATTTTATTACTGTTATCATTGTCACTACTATTTTAATATTAGGTGGGTTTTTTTAAAGTTTTCTTTTATTTATATTATTAAACTGTTCTTATCTCAACCTACAAGCCTCCTTATCCTTGCCCCCAATCCTCTCCCCTGTCCTCTGGGGTTGGGGGGGAAGTGGGTGAATGGCTGTGTTGGCTGCTGGCCAAGGGCTGGCCCAGGGAAACTATCACACCTAAGCAGGACACCCCACCCCCAGTGTATTCCTAGCTAGACTCGTAATATTTTCCTGTTTGCTCTTTGAGTTATTGGCATTTCAAGTGGGAAAGAGGACCCAACCTGTCTTAGGTGTCTCCATTCAAGTCTAACCATCTCCCTTCTGTATACGGAAGGCAGCCCCATGAAGCAACTGGAAGATCCTAGCAGGTATTTTGTGTATCTCAGTGTATCTGATGTGATTTTTGCCATATCTCCAACTCCTTCCATGCTTCAGGCTCTAGCACTTTTTTTTTTCCCCAAAAAAACCTGCAGCCCCTTACTCTATTCTCTGCAGTTCCTCATGAAACCACAGACAGGGCTTTGCACCTATATTATGTAGAATTTATATCTGTTAGTTGTGACAATCTGTCCTGATTTTTAGCTGGGGCAGAGCTGGGTTTCTTTTTAACAGCTAGAATAGAGCTGTGTTTTGGTTTGAGCACGGGACTTGTTATGAGAGAGACACTGAGAACACACCAGTGTTTGCATTTTTGTCACTGGAAGTGAAGGACTTTGTGTTCTGTTAGTGTACAAGTGCAAGATCTAAGGGGGTGAGGAATATTTAAATTAATAAGATGAACTGACATTTCGATATGCCAGTGGGGTATTGCATATCATACCACATCATGTCCAGTCTATCAGTGAGGGGCTCTTCCTCTTTTGTCTCTCTCTGGCTTTCGCTCAGGATCTCGTTCTTCCGGGATTGAGGTTTTGGTTCGGGTTTGTCGCTCCTCTGGGATCGTTGTCTGGGAACAGGCCGGGCTTCGTCAGCAGGTGGTAGGCAATTGTATAATGTATCACTCATTTGTATATTTGATTACTATTATTATTATTATCATTACTATTTTAATATCAGTATTAAGTTTTATTTAATTTAAATTACTAAATTGTCCTTATCTCAACTCACGAGTCTCCTTACCCTTGCCCCCTAACTCTGTCCCCTATCCCCTGGGGCGGGGGGCAGGGGTGGGTGAGTGAGTGAACAGCTGTGTTTGGCTGCTACCCAAGTGAAACCACTACACGATCGTTTACATGTAGCCCTGTTCACGCTGTTCTGGCAATGCACAGGGACTTCCGCAATCAAGAGAAGCATAATTTATATCTGCTTTGGGGCAGTGCATGATTTACAAGCCAAAATAAAAGAGATTAAAGACAATAGCTCTTAAAGACAATAGAATATTATTTCCAGCAGTGATTGTGTGAACTTGGGAGACCAGAATCCATATTTAAGTTTCCATGTGCGTGTTTCTTCCTTATAGTGGCTCTAATGCTTTTTAGCTAGTGAGGTCAGTAGTTGTTGAGTGTGTGTATGTGCACCATGCATACAGCACAACAGAAACGTTAAGCTGCAATGTCATACACATCAAAACAAGTACATTAACAAGCTAAAACTAACAAGACAGAAATGTTTACTTGTACACTGGGAAAACAACAAGAAAAGGGTATTTTTACAAGCTTTTGGAACTCTCTCTTACACTGCCCTGTTCACCCTCACAGCTTGAGTGACCAAGTGCCTGTTTCTAAGAGCTCAGGGGCAGTCAGTGAAATCCCCACTGAGGTTTCTAAGCAGGTTTGTGAGTGCAGGATAACACTGTCACTGTCAAGCACTGCTTAAAAGTCAATCAATCACACAAACTAATAAACAGTGGAAACTTGTTACATGTTTGAACAAGTTGTTGCATATTGTAACTTGTCAGATATTGTCTCAAACCTATACAAGGCAAAGAGTTACTCCGCTGCCTAACAGGAAGGAACCTCTGCTGCATCTCGGTATCACTGCATGTTACTGTTTTAACAATGATAAAGAAAGTTTTCAGTGAAGATTATAAAGTTCTGACAGGGATGGACCACTTTTTCCCAATGTGAGAAATGTCCTTTGTTTGTTTTTTTTGTTTTGCATATAATTCAAAAAGACCCCGGTCTTCTGTTCTCTCCATGGTATAATTGTATGGTGAAGCTGTGCTTCAGATGTGACAAAAAGCAACCTACTGTGACACAGCCATTCCTAAATATGCAAGCCATTACAGTCCTGATCACAGAGCAAAGAAAACTGGTGTTGCCACATTGTTAGATCAGAGACACAGACAGCCTTAAAAGGATAAAACCCCCCCTTTTTATTTCATGTATTCTATTGGTTGCGCAAGAACCCACACTGTGTTTGTAAGCCCGAAATGTCAGAGAGCTCAGGAACACTTTACTGAAATGACTTGGGAGGAAAAAGGGAGAAGAAGGAAGAGGTTTAAGATCAGCTTTAAAGATGTAATTTCTAGTTATCTTGCATTCCAAGATCACCATTAGACAGCAAGGCTTCCCCTGCACCACACAGGCAGAGTGTGATGATCCAGCTCCAACACCTTGTGTGGAGTAAAGCATTCAGAATTAAACATCCAACATCACAACCATCACTGAAAGTCAGAATCTCACATATTTTAATAAAGATACCTACAAATGAGGGGTAATTTCTCCAATTACTCCTCAAAAGGCATAACAGATACTGAAAGCTTGAAAAAAATAGGCTATATTTCTCCTACATAGCTTTTGGTTACTCAGCTTCAGCAATGATGTTGGGATCGTTTGTATTAAATACTTCACTGTAAAAAACTACATCAATAAAAACATTGATATAAAACACAGGTTAGAGTCCCTTCCTCCTCATTTGCTTTCCCTCCACGGGAAAATTTTGCTTGTTTTAGCTTGTCTGTGAATTTTAAGCATCATAAATAAAAACAGTTTAAGCTGACCTCCTAGACATTGTACAATCTTTGTTTTATACTTGGAAATCTGTCTTTCCTTCAAATTACACATGGTGAATGATTATGATAGTGCTACAACTGAAGCACAAGCACGAGTTTCCTTCTGTTTTAGCAGCACTTGTTCTGAGATGTACACAAGATTTAGTCTGTGCTACATGTTCTACTCCAGCAGTATGAATTTGTCCAAACAGGGATAAGGTTCACGTTTTGAGTGTTTCTATGTGCAGAGGAATCAGAGGTATAGAGTGTCCTTTATCATCTATAAATCACTTTGCAAGGGAAGCACACTTTCCAGTGTGACACCACTATCAGGCTGTGAAGCAAGCGTCTCCAGGAGCTAAGGCACAATCTTGCCTTTAGGCAGCATTAGAACACCTCCTTTTTTAAAGGAATAATTTCTATAGCGAATTTATATTACCCTCCTTCAGCTAGAACCCTTTTGCACACTGTTTTTCAGGGACAGTGCTTTCTCCCAGCAGTGCATGTCTGGGGAATCAAGCTAAGTATCCTCTCAAACTCAAATTCTAATGCGGGGACAGCTATTACCAGGAAATAGCCAGAATACTGACCAAATAGTTACCTTTCTTATGTTAGAAGAATTCCATTTCATGCTTTATAGTCCTAATCGAAACTGCACTAAAGCCTGCAGGCTTTCATTAATTTTGATAGGTTCCAGAACAGATAATTAAAGAACAAAAACAACAAAACAAAACAAACAAAAAAACCCAATACAAAACCACCCATGAAGTTGTACTTCACCACCAAGGTGACAGCCTCTAGGTGGAGATACAATTAAAGCTGAGCAAAGTACAACCCAGCTGAGGTTCTCACTCAGTTTTTCCCACCCCCCTTATGCATCTGATTAAAGACTTTACAGCTTCACAGTAAATCTGAAAGTCTTACAAAGCTCTCACCCAGTGGAATTTCTAAGAGAATGACTAGTGGTGAGTAGCTAAGGCAGCGTCGACACTCTTTCCTGAGGTATCATCATAAATACCATCTGGTGCAGCAGGACTGCACCCATGCTTGGTATCTCATCCTTGAAGAAATGACTGTTTTCATCTGCTGTGTTTAACGGTCACACGTACCTCCAGGGAATAACTTGTTTGCATGGTGAAGACAGAAAAAGGGCTACCAGCAGTGGAGACCTCTGGGAAGCTGGAAGAGAAAGGTTGTCGCTGTTATGGGCACCTGGAAAGAAGGGGGTCTTTGTGGTGAGGCAATGTCCCTGGACTAATGGATTAACAATGACAACCAGGCATGCCAAAAATGTTGCTAACACTTGGAGATGGGTTTGTGGGTCTGACAGAGAGCTCTCCTTTGTAATCAGGGCTGATGGAATCCTGTCGTGAAACTGGAGAGTCTGAAGGGTCCACAGAGGATGGAAGAGGAGGGAGGAATACAACTGGGAAATTTATCCCTAAAACAAAGCAAGCTGAAAGAGGGGCTGCTCCCTGGGGGTTTGGAAGCAAAGACTGCTTCATGACTGACAAGAATAGATATGAGATAAAATATTATTTAAAAAAACTCAAGGTATCGTTTGGAAAGAGGGTAGAAAACAATGGAGAAATATATATATATAGAAGAATATGCAAAAATAAGGAGGGAAATAAATATAAGGATGAAAGGAGGAAGGATAGACCTGAATTCCTCAGTCCAGGCAGGCCACAACCTGGTTTAGATTAGTGGGTTGATAAACCTCCTGCTCTCAGGATCACATCTGACCCATGGATTATCTCAGGCAGCAAATGAACCAAGCTCTCAGGACTGGGAATTACATTGAACAGAAAAAGACATACTTCTTGTTACTTAAACAGTAACTTACGATGCTCCTGCAGAGACAAAGAAATACATGTATTTTGCTTGTCTGAAGGTTTATGTTTCCCTCTAGCTGCTCCACATCTGAGGAACAGTAAAACATTTGGGAGAAAGAGGATTTTTTTTCTGCTGTGTTTATACAGCATGAAGAGGTCATGCTCAGGCTCAATGTCAAGCTACTACTACAGTCTGAAGAATAATTAAAAATAATTATACCTTTTAACTGCATACAGCACTTACAGTTTTATTTATTTTCTCTGCTGAACTGCAGTCATTCTGATTTAAATCCATCATGCAGAACAGGATATGCAGGATAAACAGGGAAAACTATTTAATCCTTAAAAATCAAAGGGAGGGTATAATGTGCTTTCTGCATTGTTCCCTGTAGTATCTTGAAAGGTCTGCAATTTGTTTCTCTCAAAAAAATTTGGAATGTTTTTTTCCTCTTCACAATGCCTTTATACAGTTTCTATTGCAGTCCCTTCAGGTTGTGGAAGATCACATATGGTACTTCCCACACTTTATTTATTTGGGGGGAGTATTCATTAGATATTCACTAGAATTAAAGGTTGACTATGCACTCCAGCTAGCACTCATTTGCAAACCAGAGGATCACACTCTGCAAATCTCTTGTGAAAATGGAGGTTGGCAGGGGGGCATGGTTCCCATTCCCTGCCACCTCTGAGCTTCATAAGATCCCACAATATTATATTCATTAGCACCTTGCTTTTTCTCCTTATTTGAATACTTTTTTACACTTAAGCTTCTTTTAGGTGAAACAAGCACAAGGAAGGAGATAATATAATTAAGAGCAAAGTAATCTAATTCAAACACAGTTTTGCCACACTCCGTATAACTATTTAGTATTTAATTAGAAGGCCTGCTGTGATTAGGAATGAAAGGTTTATGTGAATGGTTCACCATCAAAAAAAAAAAAAAAAAAAAAGGATTAAAATGTGGTTGAAAAAGGGAGTGCCTGGCTGTATATTCTCTGTATGAATTGAATTCTGCTTCACAGGTTATTTTGAATTTTTGGAGGCTGTCTCATCTCTTTAGCTAGTAACAGGGACTTATTCCTGCTATCTGGACTCAGCTTCAGTAAGCTACAGAAGGGTTTTTTTCATCAAAATCATACGCAATAAAATCATTATGCAACCATTAAAAAACCCCAAAAACCCCAAACCCAAAAACAGTTGGGTAAGGCGTAGAGGATAAGTGTTATTTCTGTGGCGAATGGAGACTATACTGTTTTGTGAGATTCTTTGTCCTGCTAGACTGTACCATCCCAGCAAGGAACTTCTGTTACCCTAGAGGTTAAAGCTAACCGTCAGAAACAAATCTGCAATAATTCAGCGCTGAACACGACATTAAGGAGGTACATTGGCACACTACTAGCAAGAGTTAGAATGGTGAAAAAACCCCATGCTTTAACAGCCAAAGCTGGACAGAAAGCTATGCTCTGCTCTGCTTCTCCTCGCAGCGGGAGCTCTGAAGTGATTTGGTGTTCTTACAGTCACTTCCCATCCCCAGGAGCAGGTAGAAGGCGCAGAACAGAGCACGGGAAGGACAAACAGCACAGCGGAACAACCGTTCAGTCAGCATGAGCATAAGCGCTCCCGTGTTCAGGAGGTGCAGTGGGAAGGTGGGCAGAGGGGTGTGGGGACAGGGGCAGTTTGCCTCTGGCAGCGCTGAGACCTTCCTGCCACCCAGTAGCAGTGGGCGCTTGTCCCCACGATCCCCCACGTCCAGCCCAGCCTGGGAAGAGGGGCAGGATCTTTGCCCCTGCCCTAGCCCCTGCCCCAGAGAGACAGACAGACAGACAGGGGTGAGGACACTGCCCCCAGACACACAGACAGGGGTGGTCTGAGGGCCTGGCTCCAGTGTGGGGGGTCCCAGGGAAGGTGGCTGCCAGCAGAGGAGCGGCCCACCGAAGGGCCTCGACAAGGGCCTTGGGAGTGAAGACCTTGCTGGAGTTCAGAGGTTAATCTTCTCTTGCAGTATCTCTTTAAGAAAAATGCCAGATATTGCATACAAAAATTGCTATTCAGATGCTGCCCAAACCCAAATACACATGGAATTGTACCAAGTACTTGTATTTTTGGTCCCCGTGTTGAAGCAGCACCTCTCACACATGTTAAAAGTGGCGGCAAAGAAGAAACTGGGACCAACTGCTCACTGTCTGGCAGATCACTTCAGCTGGACCGCTCATGACAAAAGGCAGTTTCTCAAGTACTCTTTTGAGGGTTCTTTTGGGATGAACACAGAGGTGCACACCTTGCCACATTAGATATCTATGGAATTCTTCTGTTGGGAGAGACCGCAAAATTATAGTCATAAAAATTTTATCTAATAAATGGCTAGTCAGCCAGTGTAAGCACAGTGGTGGCACCATTGGAGAATTATTCCACTTGTGAATCACTGATTTAAATAAATAGGGAGAATAATAATTACCTAATAATAATTACCTAATAATAGTAAAAAACCTAAACAATAAAAGCAACTTATGGCAGGTAGGACTTAACTTAAAAAACCCAAGTAAGTTTCCTTGACATTGAATTTCACAGTCTCATTACCTGCATTTTATTTCTTACTTTGGAGCTCAAATTAATTTTGTCCCATCAGCTGTTGTCAGGATGACTTGTATATTGGATTGTTCAGTGTTTTCCTAAGCAAGTTGTTCTTGCACCATTTGAAAAGATACTTAAAAACCTTTATGTCAACAGTTACTTTGATGAAAATCATTATCCTGCATTAGAACATACCACAGTAACTTCTTGGTTTGCAGAAGCCTTCAAAATAAGCATCTCACCTGTTAGAATTTCACCTCAAGAATGGTATGTCACAAAGTGTTAACAGAAGTCTGCATTAACAACCCACCCTTCTGGTATGCATAAATATCTTTTTCTACATAGTTTGTTGGGTTTTTTGGTTGTTGGGGGTTTTTTTTGTTTGTTTGTTTTTTCCATATTTCTATGCTATTCCCATGCTGTTAATATTTGAAAATGTTTAATATTTCTGACAAATATTTACTCAGGTAACAGTAATATTGTATCTACTTTGTAATCCCAGCATATAAATCTATTCTCCCCACTCCCCACCAGTGCTTGTTTGTTACTGTGAACAGAATAATTAAAGACAGGAATATTTAATGTTTACCATCAGGCAATATTTATTATTATAACTGAGAACTCTACATATAGTATTGCACAAAATTATAATGGACAATCAACAAAACCATGTTCTGATGCAACTATAAGTAGCACTTTTAACAGAAGTTTAACACATTGTGAATTACATGTCTTAGTAAAGTGACAATTTAGAGGATTATTTCAAGGGAGTATGAAAGTGCAAACTTTAATTCAATGCAAATACACAAACACGAAAGGATTGCTACACATGCCACAGGTCTAAAAAGAATTCAAAACACCCCCCGCCCCCCATCACCATAAAACACACCAAAACAAGTTGAATCAGTAAGTACTAGCACGCTTAGCAACCACCAGTGCTACTACATTCAAAGCCTTACCCTCTAGCAAGAAACAGAGAAATGCAATCTGCAGAAACACACTTAGCGTGGAGTTTCAGACATACTAATGCAGCTATATCACATCAACTGCATTTTTTTGGTTTGGCAAGAATGAATTACAGCATTATAAATGTGCCTAGCCAGTGTTATTACCAGTAATTCCTGAACTACTGAATAAAGCAAAGTAACTCTGTACAACAGTTGAATGTTGAAGGAAATAGTGTTTTTGCATCAAAAGGTGATACAGTATACAACCAATATTCAAGTATTTAGTATTAAACTATCGGGGCGGAAATTCTGACCTCTGTTCCTGTGCGCTACATAAAATGGATTAAGTTATTTTTCCATTTTTATTCTTCCCTCTATACCTTTTCCCAAATGACTTGGGACTGTCTAGAGGGAAGACTAAAACCATAGCTGCAGTCCTGCATCTTCAGCACATTACTATTCCAAAACTGTTCACAGGCACACGGGTACAACTCCCTAGACTAGCATGACCTCTGGATTTTCAACATGCAGCCTTGATGCTCAGTTCACTCCCATCTCCAAACCTTCCTGTCCTCAACTGCAAGAACCCAGTCCCTGTTGTCCCCCACTTCTCATTTGCACCCGTTTCACCAGCTGTTCTGATCAGTTGCTCAGGCAGACACATTATCTCCTCTTTTGCACAAGTGAGCAGCCTAGCTGCACAACATCACCTCTGGACAATCAGGGAAACACAGATAAAAAGATGGAATGGTCCTTCTCATACTGGCTTCTGGGAAGGCCTGGAGAGACACACTTCTGCCTGAACACCAGTGGAAGAAGTGCTGAAGAACTTATAAGCTTGAAAAACACTGGTTTACAAAATCAAGTCTAATTAGGAGAAATTTAGTTTAAATTCTAAAGAAAAAACTGCCTGCTATAAATGTAGTATTTTGATTACTGTCTAGAGTAATTGAAAAAATTATTACATATTAGGGGTTTAAAAATTATAATTGCTTTTTCTCCTATTACATTTAACCTCAAGACAGTAGTTAAATAGAAGTTAGCATAACCTTTGGTGAAAAACCCTAGAGAGCTACAAAACACAGTTCAAGCTGTAAGAAAATCAGTAGCGGACATGACTAAAAAAAAAAAAAAAGTACTGAAAAGTGCAAGACACCTCTCTCAAAAAAAGGCATTTGGTGCACAGACAGCATACTCTGAACATGGGGAATCAGACCCAGAGGCAGTTTTACCAACTCTGCAATTTAAGTCAAGAAAGATAAATGACAGAAATGTGAGAAACAAGGCCTGTGTGTATCCTGCTTTAGTACTCCAGTGCCTGGATATATTTCATGTTCTTAGAAACAACTAAGTACAGCAAAGGCTGTGCCTTCAACAGGGAAAGGAAGCAAATTAAAACTGGGTTAGCCCATTTTGAAACATTTCTACAGGAAGTACTATGGTAGCCTACCACTACATTAATACACAAACTTCTTTATGGACTTCCCCGGTTTTGTGGGAAAATAAACCACCAGAAAAACCACACATAAAAAGATGAAAGCACCAGAAAACTACAAAACCAAAGCAAGCATCTACATAATCATAATGAACTCGGAAGCTGAGGACTATGTGCCTGTGTATATAAATCTTTATAAACAAACACATATAAATGGTTGGTTTTGCTTCCCCACCTCGCCTCTCCCCCACCCAAAACCAAAGCAAAGCACATAGGCAATATATTCTTTCAAGTAGTTTTTGGATGGGGAAGTGTAAGTAGAGAGGACAAAGAAAATGACAAAGGAAAAGAACAGTGAGATTTTATTTCCTTGGCCTGTAAAAGTACAGAGATGTTATTACAGCACTTTCTGTTCCTACCTTTTGGATCCCAACTCATCACAAATTACAGCAATAACAGCATCAGTGGTGGAATTTAACACACAATTTACATTTTCAAAATGATTTAAGTTTATTTTTCTTAATGGTATCTTATACTTTATGCAACCTACGAACCTGAAGAAAATGCATTTACTTCCAAAAGCCATAATAGTAAGTGTTTTGGGGTGTTCAAAGACAAAGAAGTAGTCCTGAGATTTCAGATGTTAAAGCTTTCTCCACAGCCACATGTTCCTTTGATGTTTGGATTATTGAACACAAATTCACTGGACAGTTTGTCTTCTACATAGTCCATTTCAGTTCCTAGAAGCGTCAGCTGTGCCTTCTTCTCAATAAAAACTCTAACCCCTTGAAGACAACAAAGAAAAAAATAATTACATATGGCAAAATTACCATTAATTTTAAAATTATCTTTCAACCAGTCATAAAAAATTGAAGCTAAATATGAAGACTACCAGCCTAACTTGGTTTTCCTGGCCTAACATGGGGCATTTTCATAGCTGTTTTTACTTTATCTATAAAACTCTAGCAACAGTGTAGCACCGTTATTTGTGTGTGTATATGAATGTATGTATTTCTGGTACCAGGGAAATAAGCTGTAGAACCTGGGAACAAATCTCAGCTTCAATACTTAATTCACACGCATCACAGTCAGAAACTCATTTCCTACCATTCTGAAGTCTGTGCACCCAAAAAGATGCCCCAAACCTTTGAAAAAACAAACATTCCCCTCTCAAAATGGTTACTTTTTGCTCTGCCAAAACTATTAGGTCTACATCAACTATTAGCGCTACTGGATCATATAATAAGGCAAATGTGTGACCTTTCAAAGATACTACAGCCTTTAAGGATTAAGAATTAGTAGTTCATCTTAGGAACCAAAAAGAGATCTCTTCTCTAAAGTGTTCAAAGTATCTACCTCTCTGGAAAGTTACTGAACTTTAAAACTGCAAATCTGACATAAAGACGCAAGTGGAATGCTTCAGCTGTCCACAAACTAGGAAATAATAAAAAATAAAAATGTAAAACTGTATCATTAAACAGCAACAAGAACTCATGAAGTTATATGAGAGATTGCTGGAAAGCTGTTTCATCACAGTAGACATTAAGACAAAACATACTACTAACAAAACTCAAGCCTGGAGGCAACTGAGTTGAACCTACACATCTCTGGGATAAATTTAGACAGTAACTGACAGTGAAGGCTAAACCTAATGAAAGAGTTCATCAACCTGATCCTTGAAGCAGTCATTTACTACCTAAAAGCCATAAAATTTGTGCTGGCATATAAAGCCACCAGCTCCCTGAGCAGGTGGTTACATAAAAATTAAGTGCCTTCACTGAAAATCTGTCTAGAAGCAACCAAAACAAAACAGAAAGCACAGGCACACCCTCAAATGGTGTCTGGCTTTGGAACTTGAGGTCTCTGACCTCACTGAGGGAAACTGCTTTTATCTTCCTTAAGATCCAAACCAGTAAATCCCTTCTGAAAAATGTGTTTTCATCTCTGTAAAGATAGAGCAGCTCTGAGGCAAGCAGAGGAGAAGCCAGCTGAATTTGAAATCAAGGCACCTGCAGAATTAGATGGTAGTCCCTATGTCACATACTCTGGTTCAAATTAATAATTTTCTGAAGTTCCAACTACTTTTCTGTTTAAGAGAAAGGTCACAGGCATTTTGAAGACAGCTGGAAGATGGGCTCTGCCTAGCAGCATAGCTTCTGTAACAAAGTAATTGTGATATCCCACTTACATCCAAATCTCTTTGACACCAATTGCAGGTACTATTCCTGAACATATATAACTAAGTACCACAATGCCTAAAAAAAAACCCCATCCAAAACCACCCCTACAAAAGAATATACAGAGGTTAAAACCAAATTACATATCAATGAAGAGTACAACTAGTTCCCGAAGATAAAAATTTTCTTTGAAAGGGATTTTCCTCATCACTTTTCCCAAAACTTGTTTTAAGGTATGCCGATAAAGTACTCCTTTATACATGCATTTTTCTGTATTATTCCCTAAATATCTGCTATTAGCCATCTCCAGAGACAGGAATGATAGACCAGAATATTCTGGTGGAGTAGTCTGTGACGCAGAGACTGCAAAGCTGCAGATTTTAAACTATCTGGTTCCTTCAGAACAGAAACTAAGGTGACAACAATTCCCATAACAGAACAGTAGGACCTCTTGCTGTAACTCCTTACTTCAAGTAAGTTCTAGCCTGTACCTTGGCAAACCTGTAACCCCACCACCACAGAAGGTTCCTCTGCTGCATCAAAAACTCACCGTCTTGAACTACTTCTTCATCAGAGTCTCCTTTTGATTTTGTATACTCTAAGGTGTAAGAAAGTCCATTGCATCCTCTTGTACGAACACCTACTTTCACACCTACCTAAAAAAACAAAAACAGAAACCCAATACCACATTCATAACTCTATTAAAACCTATTCTCGAACACCAAGATAAAAAGTACACATAACAACAAATGTTGACATTTATTATGCTCCACTGCCTCAAAGCAGAAATGAATTAGCTTAATGGATTTAGAAGTATTTTTTTTTTCCTTTTACAAAAATAACTGCCAAGGCAGAAGTGAACTTCAGATGTTTTTTGCTACTGTGGATCAAACCCTGAAGTATGTTAAAGTTTTGAAGCAACAAACCATTGGCACCCCTGTAGGTGCTTGGTCTCACAAAAACAGACAGGTTTCAAAGAGGGATTATTTTTGTGACTTCAAATTAAAGTTTGCTCACAGGCTAATTCAGGTGCCATGTTAAGATTATCGACAGTAATGGAATTACAAAGCTGTGAGGACAAGACAAAGGCAGTTACTACATTTTCACAGAACTCTTGCAATGACACCATCAGAGAACTTACTTCAAACCAAAGTTCTGAAAAACATACTTTAGATTTCTTCATTACCTCTATTGCCAGTCTCACTCAAAAAGCAATCCCTTACTTATATCAAGTGTGTTTATTTGCTTACTGTTTTAACCAACCGTAAAAGCCAACCTAGTCAATGTATAACATTCGCAGTATCCAACAAGTCTGACAAAAAGAGCATCTGTGTCAGGAAAGAACTGAGAAAAGGTTTTAAAGGAACAGAAAACTATTTGTGCACAACAAGCTTTCAGAAGTATCTGTACCACTTTCCACACACCAATGCTTTTTAATTGAAGAGGAAAATTTTAGTGTCTACCTCCATAATCAAATGTTACGATAAAAACATAACAAAACACATCATTTCTCATCAAGTTGGACCTCAGACAAACAGTGTTTGATCTTTTCGGATGAAACACCTTTCTCTATAAGAACTGCTACAAATAATGGGCTGGAAAATGCAAACACCATTTATAGCAAGGGGATGACTAACCAACTAAGCTGTAGGTTTAGGGCTTCATTAGAATGGTTTAAAACATCAGAACAAAGAGTCTAGTTATAGTTCAATACGTGCAGGAAGCAAAACAAACAATGGGCCTTGTATCAAAGTTAGAAGAAAAATATTAGTCTTGAAATAATATTACTGTAAAGAAGAAAATCTAATGCCTGTTTTTATAATGGCTATAAAGCAAGACTCTGTTCTTCCTCAAGAAGAGAAGATGACGAGCTCAATCAGTTATTTGGAAAAAAGTATTTAAAAAAACACATTGTCAAGTTTCCTAAGAATCAGATGTTTTTCAATGGCTATTGATCTAACTTTATTATTATATAGTTCACAACGAGAATTCCTACAAGAACTTAATTAATAATGTCTTAATATCAACAGCTGAAGAGCTCTTTTCCTACCGGAAGTCACCACTATGCCATACCAAAAGGTTTCATTAAAATATAGCTCAAAAACATTTTGAAGCTTACATTTTTTCAACTTTATCCATCTCAAAAGTAACTGTACAGTGAAATATCATTACACTCTGGTCTAATGACTCTACACTTTATAAAGAAACAAAGCTTGACATACAAACAAGCTTATGCATTCCCCTCCAAAAGAAGATGCTAACATTTCTAATGAGCACCTCAGTGTCCATTTCAAACTTTCAAGACAGCCAGAAATGCTTTGTGATCAGGAGCTGTGCTCACACCTTAGCACAGTCTACAGGTTAGCCCTGTTCATACTTACATGCTCAGGTTTATCTTTAAGAAGCTGTTTTATCTTCTGAACAGCTGATGGCGTCTGAAAAACAAAAACATATACATCAATTTTTTTTTGTTTGTTTATTTGCAGTGGGTGCTTGCACATATTAAAATGTGCAGCCTGCTTAGTTGTACTACAAAAAAATTGCTATTCCAACTCTATGCCGTCAAATTTTCTTAGTTTACATTTGTCTCCTATCTGCAAAGTCCACCTGCAGCATCAGCCACCTGTCAGCATTGACTGCTCTGTGTTCTACTCGAAACTGACGTCTGATCTGAAGATACACACTCTGCTGTAAACCAGATGATTGCTGAACCTAATCCATGCAGAACACAATACCTCTTCACGCCCCTCCCTCACCCACACTGCCAGCAACCAGACAGCTCAAGAACAGCAGTTCTTAATATCAGGGTGTTTGGTGTCATCCCCTCCCTCCCCCACCAAATCACTACCAGAATTCAATTACGCAGTTCTGCTCTTGTGAAATTTTGGTCACATACACATTACAGACAAAAATCAACTAAGCACAGAAGCGTTTATGGCCTAGTTTTTTCTTCCCACTAACCTAGAAGAAAACTGACTTTACATGCAGATCTAGTTGTTGCAGAAACACAAGAACATAACACAAACATAAACATTTCCATTACACGCTTACAAGTTTCTAAGACACTAAAAAAAGGAAAAAGAATTAATAATGTGAAGTTCTTACCACGAGCAGTCTTAAACACAAAAAACCAAACTACAAGCACACTTAAAAGTAGAAAACCTGTTCTAATTACCGCTGTCAATCTTCGTTTGTTAAAGAATGACTACTGAACAGGAGCCACCCGCTCTGTCAAATGACTGAACTACACGCACTTAATCTGCCCCTGTTCCTGCAGGGCCCTGGCCGTGCTTTCCTCGGCAGTCAGCCCCAACAGTACCGCTAGTAGCGAATGCGCAGGGAGATACAAAGCCTCCTTGGGAACACCCCCCCCGTCACCATCTGCAGATAACGCGTTTCCTTTTTTTTCGTAAAAGAAACACACTTCTTGGGGTGACCGCGCAAAAAAGCCCCGGCATGAAGGGGCCGCACGGCTGTTCCCCCCTCCCTGCGGTCCCGCGGCTTGCGCACGGCGCAGCGGGATTCGCGCGGGGCAGCAACTCCCCGACAGCAAACCCCCGGGGAAGGAGACCCCAGAGACCTCCCCGCAGCCAATTCCTACGGAGCAAAGCCCAGCCGCGGGGCACAGCTCGCAGCCTCCAAGGCTTAACGGCGCCGGCCCTCGGCCGCCAACCTGCCCCGGGAGACTCGCACCCCCGCCGCGGCCCGACGCAGCGGTGCCTCGCCCGCTGTCAGCCTGACGGCGCAGAAAGGCCGGGCGGCCCCTCCTCGTCTCGTCCCGCCCCGCTGTCACCGGCGGCCCAGGGGCGGCTGCGCACCGCCCGCCGCGGGAGGCCTGGCGGCGCGGCCCGGCCCGGCCCGTGGCGCAGCGCTCGCACCGCGGTGAGGCCGGGCCCGGCGGGACCTGCGGCCCGAGCGGCACTGACCAGGGTGAGGGCGGCGCGCGTAGCCTGGATCTTCCGCTTGCTGACGGCGCGCACCGTGGCCCTCACCACCGACGAGGCCATGGCCCCCCTGCGCCCCGTCCTCTGCCCTCTGCCATGGACACCCGCGACGTCACGCCGTGACGCCACAGCGTACAGCGCGCTCCCGGCGCCCGCCCGCATTGGGCAGCGGCCTGTGAGCGGCAGGAAGTAACGGCTCCGCCCCTGGGGGCCCCTCTGGGGCGGTAACGGGGCCGGACGGCCCGGTGAGGGGCCCGTGATGGGCCTGCGCCGCAGCCGGGCCCCGGGCCGGCGGGGCGTGGCTGGCGGGAGGGCTGCTGGCAGGGATAAGCGGCAGGCCGGGCCGGGGGGCCGCCGGGGGAGGTTTTTCTCGTCAGGCCCCACCTGCCAAGAGAGGGCGGCGGCCCGTCGGTAGCCCTTGGTCCCCGCCTGCGAGAAGAGGGGCGGAGAGCACGGGTGTTTATTGACGGTCGCGCAGACCGGCGTCTTCAAACAGCCTCGCCCGAGGCTGTTCAATGGGCTGCGTTGGCGCCGCAGGCAAAGCCCGTGCGGGAGCCATCCGCCCCGCCTGCGCCTGCTCATCCGCCAGCCCCTCTCTGTCGCTCTGCGTTCGTGCCCCGCAGGGGCCGGGTGAAGCTGACCTACGGTCGGAGCCCATTTGCCCGGCCCGACGTCGGCTTGGTGCGCAGCCGTCGTGGAAAGACGGCCGGGAAGCCGCGGGGAAAACGGGGCTGCCGTTCCCAAAGGGTTCCTGGCAGCCCGGGCAGGCAGCTTGGGGCGACCTCGGGGTGCTCGTGAGAAACCCTGACTGCCCTGGCACAAGAAGGCTAATCCCATGGCTTTAAATTGAATGTTTATTTCCTGTGCCATAAGGAAAATGAGCACCCGTTTTTAATTTCCTGTGGCAGCATCCTTAAATACGCTAGGTAATACTGTATTTATCTGTATTTATCTGGATTTACAGAGTCCAAGCACAAGCAACATCTCTGCATCTCACCTGGGCTGGGGCAACCCCAAATACAAATACAGGCTGGGCAGCAAATGGATTGAGAGCAGCCCTGAGGAGGACTTGGGAGTGCTGAGGGATGAGAAGCTCAACATGAGCCGGCAATGTGCACTTGCAGCCCAGAAGGCCAACAGTATCGTGGGCTGTGTCAAGAGAGGTGTGGCCAGCAGGTCGAGGGAGGTGATTCTCCCCCTCTACTCTGCTCTCATAAGGCCCCACCTGGAGTGTTGTGTCCACTTCTGGAGCCCCCAGCAAAAGAGAGACACGGACCTGTTAGAACGAGTCCAGAGGAGGCCACAAGGATGATGCGAGGGCTGGAGCACCTCTCCTATGAGGACAAGCTGAGAGAGTTGGGGCTGTTCAGCCTGGAGAAGAGACGGCTCCGGGGAGATCTTATAGCGGCCTTCCAGTACCTGAAGGGGCTACAGGAAAGCTGTGGAGGGACTTTTTACAAGGGCAGGTAGTGATAGAACAAGGGGAAGTGGCTTTAAGCTGGAAGAGGGCAGGTTTAGATGAGATATTAGGAAGAAATTCTTCACTGTGAGGGTGGTCAGACACTGGCACAGGTTGTCCAGAGAAGTTGTGGATGCTCCCTCCCTGGAAGTGTTCAAGGCCAGGTTGGGTGAGGCTTTGAGCAACCTGGTCTAGTGGAAGGTGTCCCTGCTCATGGCAGGGGGGTTGGAAGTAGATGATCTTTAAGGTCCCTTCCAACCCAAACCATTCTGTGTTTCTGTGATCTCATCACCATATCTACTTTGGGTGCCTGGTTTTGGGCTTGTCCATTTTGGAGAGCTTGATAGTAAATGTGCAGGTGTTTTTTTACATACATAATTATGCTGCTACTCTTTAATGAGACACAGTACTTTTACCTCAAATACAAAGATAGCAAGTGTATAGAAAAGTTCATTTTCTCTAGCTACACAAAACATGTCTATCACACACCATTTGTGCAACTTGGGCACACATCCTCAACTAAAACACACCCACTTAGAGCTGGGGGGGGCTTAAATGCACTAATCGCCTGAAGCTGAAGTCAGTGATTGGTATGCCTGGAGGGGGGAAGGTTGTCTATGAATCCAACAAATACCTTCATCAATCACAGTCTGTCGTGCAGGCATGAAAAAGCCTTACCTTCTTGTACGTCCTCAGGATGCTTCCAGTCATCACTGGGACTGAATACACAGGTGGTTCAGAAGAGGTCTTTTAAACAATCAGTTTATTATTATGTATTATGACATTACATTAGCATGAATTTAGTTGTAAACTATTATTTTAGTTTATTGATATTATTTTTGATACAGTTCTTTTTCTAGAAACTTTTTATTAAAGCAGTGTGTCCTTTCAGAATTTTTCTTTGTGTGTGGAAAGTTGTTTCCCTTGAGAATATACTCCCATAAGGCAAGCAGGATCTTGGATACCAAGAATTGTTATGAAGAACTTTTCTTCAGTTTTAATTTTCAAGCAATTTTCTAATTTTACAACAAATTCATCCAGCAGATATCAACTGTGTTTATTTGGTGTCACATATCATTCTGTAAGTTATGACTGTGCTATAACTACTTGTGCTGATTTTGGCTGGAATAGAGTTAATTTTCTTCACAGTCGCCAGTCTGGGGCCGTGTTTTGGATTTGTGCTGAAAACAGAGTTGATAAAGCAGAGATGTTCTCATTATTGCAGAGCAGTGCTCACACAGCGTCAAGGCCTTTTCTGCTTCTCACCCCACCCCATTAGCAAGCAGGCTGGGAGTGCAGAAGAAGCTGGGAGGGGACACAGCTGGGACAGCTGACCCCAGTTGACCAAAGGGATATCCCACACCTTATGGCGTCATGCTCAGCATACAAAGCCAGGAGAAGGAGCATGAAGGGTGGATCTTCAGAGTGAAGGCATTTGTCTTCCCAGGTAACCATTACATGTGGTGGATCCAGGCTTTCCTGGAGATGACTGAGCACCTGCCTGACAATGGAAAGCAGTGAATGAATTCCTTGTTTTGCTTTCCTTATTTGTATTTATCTCAATCCATGAGTTTTCTTATGTTTCCCTTTCTAAGTCTCTCCCATCCCACCGAGGGGAAGTGAGCCAGTGGCTGCGTGGGGCTCAGCTGCCAGCTGGGGTTAAACTGCAACAGTCCTTTTTGGTGCCCAGAGCGGGGCTTGAAGCGTTTGAGATAATAACAGATTTGATTGAAATGTGCTAGATCAAATTTATAGCTGTTACTGTTGTTTAGGTATTAACCGCTGTTAAGGCTCCAGTGCTTCCCATGGGGCTTGCTTGCCCTACTGTGAGTTAGAGTCTTGTGCTTGTTAGTGGCTGCTTTTTGCTCTCGCTGCTTGCTTTTCTGCTGTACTGCTTATCATCTTAGTCTGCTGTGCCTGGGAACATTTTGATAACTGCAATGGCGATGTGCCTGAGCTGGCAGATGGCCAGGGTGTCACTGCTGTTTCTGTGCTACTGTACTGGACAGGCTGGAACTCCAGTGTGAACTGCAGTCGAAGAGACTGTGACCTGTGGATGAGTCCATGTGAGAGCAGGACATCCTGAAGCATCTGTGGCCGTGAGTAAGTCCACACCAAAGCAGGAGCCAAATTCATTCCAATGTTAAATCCTTTGGTCTGACCCAAAGGGACCAGGTGTGGAAATTGTAATGGAAATACCTTTTAATTGTTGTAACCTGTGATTTGGGTTGCATGCTATAGGAATTACAATTGCAGGAACCACCTGAACCAACAGAGGAGAAGCCTTTCCAGAAACAATACAAGTACAGCAGTGACCCAACCTGAGCTGGCTTTGGTGCCCAGTATCTCCACACAACACACCATCTCTCTGGTCCTGAGTGACCAGCACAACAGATAGAGCTCAAAGTCATGGACTAAATGAACTCAGTGGACATTTTAGAGGCATTTGTGGACATTTTACAGGGGTGGTCCATAGACTGTGGAAATGGTATCTGTTTGTTATATCAAAGGATGGGAAGGGGGGTGGTGGTTAATGAGAGTGTATTGGATAGTATGGGACCTGAGTAAGATGTAAATGGTATGGAATAAGGGGTGGAAGAATGTGCTGGTTTTGGCTCAGATAGGGTTAGTTTTCTTCACAGTAGCTGTTATGGGGTCATGCTTTGGATTTGTGCTGAAAACAGTGTTGATAATGCGGAGATGTTTCAGTTATTACAGAGCAATGCTCACACAGAACAAAGGCTTTTTCTGCTTAGAAGGAAGAAGGGGGTGGACCTTCAGAGTGAAGGCATCTGTCTTCCCAAATAACTTACAGGTGGTGGAGCCCGGCTTTCCTGGAGATGCGGAACAGCTGCCTGCCACTGGGAAGCAGTGAATGAATTCCTTGTTTTGCTTTGCTTGTGCACACAGGTTTTACTTTCCCTATTGATCTGCCTTTATCATGAGTTTTCTCACTTCCTCTTTTCTGATTCCCTCCCCCATCCCACTGGGGGAAAGTGAGTAAGTGGCTGACATAGTTGCTGACTGGGGTTAAACCATGACACTACACTTTAAACAAACAGTTTTATTAATGACTGTTTTAATGCTTGTAATATAGAACTCAAGTTTGGGGGGTTTATGTTAGGGCTATGAGATTAATAACTATATAGAATTTGTAGTTGCATAATGAAGCAGCAGCTTCAAAATGAGAAGACTGCAGAATGAGTTTTCATTCACATGTGAGTTTAGAAATTCCACAATTGAAGACTTCACTGCTAAACTAAAGTATCACAAATGGAAGAGGGTGAATATACATAAATCTGGTCTGTCTTTGAGATTATGCCATATTCCCTTAAAGGCTTCCACATTTTGTTCTCAATAGCAAAACTGAAAGTAACTCTGAATAGAGGACTAGAATAAAAGAATATTTATACTCTAATACTAGAGTAAAGGAATACAGAATGCATGTTAGCCTTTCTTTTTTGGGGTGGGATATGAATGAAAAACTAGAAGAATGAACTTACTTTTGAGACAAAAACTAACTTAATTTCATATGATTAATATGCTACAGAAGACAAAGTTGGAATTATTTTCTGTTTGTTGCTTGCCAGTATTTTGCTTGAAAATATGCTGAGGAAAGAATACAAAATAATTTTTTTGCAAAAGTTACACATCTAGAAGTTCACACATAGCTGGCTACAAATGGACTCCTAACAGGAGTTAGGATCCCAGTTCTGTAAAACCATTTTGGTAATTCTGGCATTCAACTTTAATAAAAATAGATGAGTAAGGAAAAAAAAAATTAAACATGACACATCATTCTAGTAAGTTATCATTAATTCTACATTAAATCAGGAATACTGAAAACTATAACCTAAGAAGAAATACAGAAACTGAAGTTTGATTTTTTAATGTTTTTTTAAAATTTATTTCAAAGTCATAAATAACAGTGGTTTCAATTTTACCATGTGACTAGTTTCCTGAACAAGGTAAGACGGTACACTACCAGCTCTGGAAGGACTTCAAGTAAAGCTCAGGTTCATACTACTAATAAAATTCTTGGCTGGTACAAGGATCCTCTTCACATTTTATTAAAATGGACATGTGTTTTCCCCAGTTGCCAAATATAATACCTCTATTACTTAAAGCATTTTTGTTTGTATCCCCAAAGCCTTGAAAAAGAATCTTAGCAGCATCAAACAGGACTGACCTGTTTCTTAGTCTTTCTTTCTTCCTGTACACAAGCACAGCAGCAAATGAACTCCCATAAAATCACAGAACATAAAAAACCCCAAGAAATCTCAATGGCACTGCTTGTCCAGAGATTGTTTTACACATGTTTACTACTGTCTATGTTTTCAGTTCTCTATAGGAAAAAAAAAAAAAAAGTAGCAGTCTACAGACATTTCAAACACTTTTACACAAGGATTCAGTAAACAATCAACATTAATAAATATTTGCTCCTTCAAAAAAACAATTTTTGAAGAAAATATAATGTATTTGGCTTGCACATAGTTTTAGTGCATTTTAAAATGGTTCAGGTGGAACAACAAAACCTTGAAAACGGTCCATTTTTAGTACCTGCCCTTTTCTATATGATTTACCTAGTAAACAAATACAAAACATCATGGCTTTCTATCAAAATGCTCAAACAATCTATTTAAGAGCAGGGGGTCTGTATTAAAATCCACAGTTGCTTGTACTAGCAATCTAAAATAAAACACTCGTATTTCATTAAACTGAAGATGAAGGTTTTCTATGCTGCTGTCCTGTGAATCCAGATGCTTTATTCAAAGAAATCTTTTTAAATGAATGAAGGGCCTGTATTGCAATTTAACAGTGCTTAATATCCCTCATGATTCTTGTTGGGTCCTCTTCTGTGAGGCTTTTCCCTGAGTCATGTATTTATTGGAAAGGCTGCCTAAAATTGGAAGGAAGAAAGTATCACACTTTAAAGTGTTTTTAATTTTGTTTGTTCATTTGTTTTTTTAAAAAGATGACATAAAACAACTCAATCACACAGGAGAAAATTACTAAGTCAAACTATAATGAGAGCACACACAGATCAACTTTGGATCATTACCTGCTGGAGAACAATAGGAAATATTAAAGGACAAAATTCAAAATGAGCATTTTTTTCCAACTAAACACCTAATGAAAATTCACTTTGTGTTTTAAATCCCCAAATTCAGATTTGAAAAAGCCTTGCAGTGAAAACAGAAAATACTGTGTCTTCTCAACAAAACTGAGAATTTGAGACACTTAATTTCAGTTTAACTTTACAGAGTTCGTAAAGACTATTCAGATCCCCCTTCAGGTGTCCCAGAAGAGATTTATATGTCGTATTGAAAACAACTAAGCTGCTAAAAGCTTTGCAGAGTTGCACTAGAAACTCAAAGTAATTAAAAAAAAAGCAGCAGCTGCTTTTAAAATCTTCATTGTACCTGTTAATAATGGTGTGAAATTACTGTAAGGAGGCTGCATTTGTGACCATATATCTAACACAAAATGTCTCTCATCCAGAGAGAGTACATAAAGGCCTTTTTATTATCATCTAACTGCTACTTGTTAAGCGTAATGCACAGAACTGACATGCCTATGTTTTGCTTCCAAAGCAGAACTGGAAAAAAACCCAACCACATACTTTTCCAGAGAAAAAAATGTGGCTTCACTTCAGAATTGTCTAGCAACCTGTCCAGACTGCTGCTGTGTTCAGCAAATTAGGCAGAGTTCCCATTCGGATTAATGGGGAAAGCAAGTTAAAAATACATGCTTTTAGGCAGAATTTCTGAATTGAAATGAAGATACACAAACCTGACTGGGGACTCAAAAATACTTTTCCTTTTTGTTTCTTTTTTTCTTCATGTATAAGCACTCCCTATAAAAACAACACATACACACTGATGAACCAACAAAAGTGAATTATGGCATTCCACAATAAAAAAATAAGAGGGTTTTCTTGAAAGCTTAAGTAAAGCTATTTTTAGTTACTCTATATAGACTTTAAAACATATAAGGAGAAAAAAGACCTAAGAAAAGGGACACTTGGCGTTTACCTGATTTAATCTACCAGCATGTTTGGCAGCACTGGGTAAAGAAGGGGATCCGCACAACACTTCTGGTTTTGAACCACCTGAAAAGATCATAATATATCAAAGGTTTGCTAGTTGGAACTAGTTGCCATTTCAGGTATCATAAGATAAAAAATTACCAAAATACTTGCAATCTACCTTCTTAGTATGTAGAAAATAGGGCATTGTTATTTCCTCAGTTTTATAACATGGAAAACTGGCACAACGAGGCGAGACGCATCTATAGTTGAGCATCTAAGTTAGGAGCCTAGAATAAACGAAGCTCTCTATCCTCCTCCAGAATCAGAATCAGACAGAGAACTTCAGAGAATGAGTGAAGATATGGTAGTAAGTGAATTGTCTGTAGTCTCAAAAAAATGTTTGTAGCACAGCAAAGAACAAAGCCTGATCTCTTAGGTCCAGTTGTTCATAGTCCTCTAATTCAACTAGAGAGGACACTTTGGGTACTAAGCAAGCAAAAAAAGGCAAAGCCCAACTACAGCAATTTTCTTCAAATTTAAATGTAGTAGTTCCCAAAATACAAATAATAGACAAAAACACCTACTCCAGAATTCATTATTTTAGATATATGTATGGTACAGCCTCAGCATAGTTCTCATATGATGAGCGTTATAAAATACATCAGTGTCACTGACCACAAAACAGCTGGGCGTACGCCCCCTCACCTCGGCAAGTTCAGTATCGTGGCAAATGGAATGGCAGAAAGAAACGCTCAACAAGACAAGGTCAAAGATATAGAAACTCAAAAGTAAAATTTAGACTTGACATACACCTCCACAAGGTCAAAAGCTGAATAAAATGTGGCTTCAGTTTTTAAACATCTTTTCTGTCCACTCAACACTTCTAGTGATCTATTGAACTAAGAACATGTCTAAATACCTTCAAAGTTCTTAATGTATTTGCACCATTTTCCTCCCACTTCCTGTACTTCGTGAGCAGTCTTATGCGCTTTTCCATCAGTTATATCTGATTATATCAGAAGAGTCTCCTGCTCTAAGCCAGACAGAATGTTTTTGCTAGTAGAGAAGAGCTAGTTTGAAATTATGTTTTTACGGAGTATTCCTATTTGTTACTTTAAAAGGTCAAGTAATGAGTAATTGGTAGAGCAAATTTTTCCAGCATGAATTTAAATGTTCCTAGGTTTACCTACCAGGAATCAATAATACTGTGTTCCTTTGGAAGTTAACTAAAATTATCATTCACTATCTTAAGGAGTCTCAGTTTTATCTTAGAATGATTTTCCTCTGCAATAAAGATCATAAGAAATCTGTCTTACCTGAAGGATGACTTAGATACTACTAAGCAAGTATTTAATTCAGTTCTGTCAGTCAGGATCTGGATTTGGGGGCATTTTTGTATTTTTTTTTTTTTTTAAAGCCAAAGTTGCAAACTGACTCCATGAAAAATAAAAGATTGCTGTAACCCTCCAACTACTGAGTTGGCAGGAACATTTTTTATTTTATTTCATTCCATTCCATTCACAATGTTATAACTGAGCAATTTGTACTCTTACACAATGACTGCAGGGTCTTTATGGAATTATTCTGGTTTAGGTGATGTGGAAAGCAATGAAGCTAGCTTTTGTTGCAGTTATGATGTACTGAAAGAAAAGCTGTAATTTGAAATGTTAGCAAACTCTAATACAGTGAGGACAATGGAAGCAATTTCAACACATTAGACATTCATATTCTTTCCTATTATAAGGATCTTACCTGTGAAGAGAAACCATGTCAATTCTCTTGGGATACAACAAAGTTCTGAAAGGTAGGGGTAAGGATGAGCACAAAACTGACTAAATGTGACCACATTTAAAAAAAAAAAATAGATTTGCATGATGCCGTTCAAAGCAAAAGCCTTTCCCATTAGTCAACCCTGTTAAAAATACCAAAAAACATAAGCTGTGTATAAAGTACTCAGTTTGATTAGTTTCATACCTGTGACTCCTTTATACTGTGGACATTCCTTTTTAATATGACCTTCTCTTCCACAGATAAAACAACGTTTCTCTCTTAAGTCTCTCTCTTCCAGGCGTTTCCACTTCTCTGCTGATTGCCTGGGAGCCTTTTCTCTTCCAGTTTCCATGACTACCCTTGCTGGTTTCCTCTTCTGAGGCGTACAGAGATGCAACTTTCCCTCCTTAATTGAGGGCTCCTTTTCTGTTGTTTTATTCTGAGGTTCTTTGTCCTCTTTGCTTCTTTTCTCCTTGCTTTCTGTGTACCTCTGGTTTTTTATATCTTCATAATCACGACGCCGTCTTAGTCTGCAGGAGCAGAAAAATGCCACAGAGCTCATAGGCCTTACATACACGCACAGGGTGAAAAAAACAAACAAACCAAACCAAAACCAAGTGCTGTCCACAGACAATAGATGTGTTTCATGTATTTCTTCAGTGGGTTAAATGAAGTGAATTAATGTACCTGTCTGTCTGAACCTCCTATCAAACAGTGCTACACTGACATAATGTACACTTTATAATTTAACTTCACAACTCGATTAAAATACAGCTCTAAATTCTAAGAACTGTATCTCAAAAAATACAAACGTAACAGAAAATCTGTATGCTGGAGTTGCAAAGACACTGGAAGAAAAACACCAAGCAAAATGCTAATGAAATATAAAAAAATAGGCCTACAGCTCTAGGTTTTTTTTTCTTCTCGTACTATTCAATCAGAAATCTCAGTTCCGTCCTTGTGAAATTGTATATATTCACAGTATCTCTAAAAGTCTCTTCCTCTGGGAAAAGCTTCTAACATTCTATGTAACTTAAAAGATCTAGCTGTGGGGAAACAGCTACCACTGCTGGGCTGGTTTTATCTATCTTCTTTACATATGACCTAGATAAGGAGACATCAATGAAACCTCCAAGTCTGAAGATGATACTAGGCTCCTTTGGTCACTCAGATTCAGTGCTAATGGCAAGCAACTTTAAAATAGCTCACAAAATGGAATGAACGTGATGATCTTCAATGGGAGCTTCCCTCTTTTAAAAAAGTGAAAAAAGGAAGACCTGGGGAACTACAGGCCAGTACAGTCTCACCTCTGCCCAGCAAGATCATGGAGAAAATTCTCCTGAAAAATATGCTAAAGTACATGGAAAACAAAGAGGTAACTGGTGACAGCCAATATTGCTTAATTGAGGAAAAAATCATGCCTCACCAATTTGGTGCCCTTCTACAACAGGATTACAGCACTGGTGGATAAGAGAAGAGGAACTGGCATCATCTACCTGGACTTGTGTGAAGCATTTGATACTGTTTGGCACAACATCCTTGTCTCTAAAATGGAGAGACATGGATTTAATGGGAGGACCACTCAGTGGATAAGGAATTGGCTGGATGGTCGCACTCAAACAGTTGCAGTCAACAGCTCAATGTCCACATGGAGACCAGTGACCGGTGGCATTCCTCAGGGGTCCATACTGAGACCAGTACTACTATAACAACTTTGTTGGAAACATGCACAGTGGGATTGAGTGCACCCTCAGCAAGTTTGCCGACAACACCAAGCTGAGTGGTGTGGCTAATGCTCTAGAGGGACGGGATGCTATCCAGAGGACCTTGACAGGCTTGAGAGGTGGCCCTGTACTAACCTCATGAAGTTCAACAAGGCTAAATCTAAGGTCCTGCTGAGTGATGAGAATTGAGAGCAGCCCTATGGAGAAGGAATTGGGGATACTGGTGGATGAAAACCTGGACATAAGCCAGCACTGTGCACCAACCCAGAAAGCCAATTGTATCCTGGGCTGCATCAAAAGAAGTGTGGCCAGCAGGTCGAGGGAGGTGATTGTCACCCTCTACTCCACTCTGCTGATACCCTACCTGCAGTACTGCATCCAGCTCTGGAGTCCTCGGTACAAGAAAGACATGGACCTGTTGGATCAGGTCCAGCCACAAGGATGACCCAAGGGCTGGAGCACCTCTCCTCTGAGAACAGGCTGAGAGAGTTGGGATTGTTTTGCCTAGAGAAGAGAAGGCTCCAGGTAGACCTTATAGTGGCCTTCCCATACTTAAAAGGGGCCTACAGGGAAGATTGGGAGGGGCTCTATCAGAGAGTGCAGTGATAGTATGGATATAACACTAAGAACAGGACAGAAGACAATTTTATTGCTACATAAAATCAGAGTGCGCCTACATCCGAGTACTGAACGTACTGGCTTAGTCTCAATATTTTAAAAGAGGAAGTAGTAGAGTTAGACAAGGTAAAGAGAAAGGCAGAGCAAGTGTTCAAGGAAGAGATACTAAAAATGCCAAGACTCCTCAATGTGGAGAGAAGCTAGAGGGTAGATACAATCATGGCTTACAAAATCCTCAAGGCAGTATCGTGACTAACTAAATCCCACAAAGCTACACCTATGGAATGCTTCTGAAACTAAGATGAGATTGGCTTTAAACAGATGAAAGCAAGTACTACTTCACACATCAGATAGCATACTTATGGAACTGGTTGCCATATAAGGTTGTTAAGGAAAACAGGAGAATCAGGTTCAGAAAAGAACAACCAAACAAAAAAGACAAAATCATAAACAACTCTAGCCCACAAATGAGTACTACCAAACCAAAGCAGCTATGTGCCCTAACATCTCTTAGAGAGCAACTGCAGATGCTGGGGCAACACCTGAAAAGAGATTACAGAAAACAGCTGACCAGTGTGTCCTCCATAGACAGCATCTCCTATTGCAATGGCTGGACAGGGACTCAGATGTATTGGCTGTCCTATCACATAAGGCATTTATGCTCTTAGATGTCAAATCCCACTGAATTTTGTTCTAATGTTATATAGAATATAGCTGCATATGTGCAATGAACTAGAGTTTCACTCCAGAATGCAAGATTAAAAATCCATTGTGTGTGAGGCAGCAGTTTAGACATGAGTAGGTTTTCACACCACCTTCAGCTTTCTTTATTTTCAAACCACCATCAGCCACTGAACTTGCATTTGCTGAAGTTGAATAAATTGCAAAATTAACAATTTCAACAATAAAATTTCATAATTTTCTATTGTGCATCAGAAAGGCTATTTCATCCGAACCAATGTAGTAGCTTTTTAGCTACTTACATAAAAGTGCAAGTGGTTTTTAATTACAGCTTTTAACATAGACAGACTCTGGACAAAGGTTAGATTTTTCCATTCACCTTA
Source organism: Caprimulgus europaeus (assembly GCA_907165065.1). Next base: position 38,126,693 of record OU015527.1, on the reverse strand, counting down.
CAAGTGACCACAAAGATTTTAAAGATTTTTGTCCTCTTTAAGTTTTATTTGCCAATTTTCACCATTTTATAGACATGAAATCTTTAAAGAGCTTTGTCTTAACTAAGAAAAAAAATCAGTGGATCAGTTTTAGGTTTATACAGTTCATAATATGAAGAGCAGGAAGATCAGGTTAGCATTCATTTGTTACAAGAAGACAGTTGCTGAATTTTGGACATCTGGTTACTCAAGATCAGGGAACTTTCTCTTGGACGTAAACCAGGACATTATTCCTCTACAGGTGTGCTTAAGAAAAATAATGCTGTGACATTCTTGTCTTGCTTTTTGATATGAATTGCATGATTCTGTGAACATGACAAAAAAACCGTCTTGCTAGGAGCAGCAGGATTCTAGAAGTAGAAGCTATTAAATTAAAATATATAAAATGCTTCTGCGAGTGCGTTTCATGGCACACAGCTATTGAGCACTGCATTTGGATTCTCTTTGACTACTGCCTTCCTACATAATGGAGTGCAGGGTCCGCATTACTACCTTAAGCTAAGTAGTTTTGCAGCCTCCTATGAAAAGGTTTTGTTAAAAAACACTACAGGTCATGCTGGCAAAAGTTAAGTAGTGACTCAACATGGACTAAAAATTAAAAAAACCCCACCATACAGCCCTGCCCAAACTGCTATTGATATATTTTCATTTCAACAGTAAAGGAAATTTGCAGCATGTACAAGTTTTGTTTTCGCAATGCTATCCTAATCTTTCTTCTAAACAAACCTAAGAAAATGTTCCACACAGATGCCAAAACTATACTCACTTTCTTCTCATGGGACAATCTTTCATGAAATGGCCAATTTTACCGCAAATTCTGCAGCATCTATCATTTGGTGCCAATTCTCCTTCCGTCAGTACCTCTGGATCAAAAAAGTACTCCTGAGAAGAAATAATGCATTTAAAATGAAAATTCATACACCTGGGAATCAAGACAGATACGCAAGTGTTAAACAGCAGCTAAGAGTTACAGAGGAGAATAAACCTTATGTGTGCAGCTGAACTCCTGAAAGACCTGATGAGATCAACTGGCCACTGGCCTCTTCTTTACAGGCAGCCTGCTGACCACCAGGTCTGCAAGCTCTTTTTGAAAACTGTGGTTTTAATAAATTGTAAGCTGGTTGCGATAGGGACTAAAACATAGAAGCCTGTACAATGATGCTCTGACTTGATTGTTATTCTGCATGCCAACCCATTTTACACGTAAACAACACGAAAACAGTACTCAGTAATAACTCCCATAAAGATTTTGAGAGTACTGTTGAAATTTAAGAAAGAAAAGCTTAAAGACAGCATAACCATACTCCTGCAAGTGGTAAGTCATACACCCAAGAACATGCACATACTGCTCTTAGAAGCAACTCACCATTTTTGATGGATATTCCTTAGGAAATATTTTTATAGGGGTACCAAATACCCTTCTGCCATTGATAAAAGCCTTCATTATGAAATTTGTCACTGGGGAAGAAAGAGGGGGAAAAAATAAAGAGAAAATCCAAACATCAAACAATCCATTAAAATAAGATCTAAGGCAAAATCTTTATTTTGTACCCAAATTTGTTAATGGAAGACTTACTTTTTCTTGACAAACCAGCTCCAAGATTGTGGTTCAAATCAAAGGGGTCTGTACAAAAAAGCACGACAGGGTAAGATCACCAGCCTATAGGTACACATGAACAACCCACGGCTGCTATTCCAGTGTAGAATTAATATACTGAAATGGAACTGCTTGCAAATTTATTGAAAATAAATGGACAAAGGATCACTGTTGTCCAGCTCTGAACTGACTGAAGTGTTGTAAAAGAGTAAGTTGAATGTGCAGCCAAGGGAGTAGTTCTTCCCATGAAAGTCTCATGGGCCAAAAAAGTGATTTTAGGGAGCATTTCTAAAATGCATTTTCTTGATAGATACCATGCTATTACTTAACCCAGTGTTAAATGGGTCATGTAAACATGGACTCAGCTAAACTTAGTACTTGTGAGAAAACTTTAATTGCATTAGAGCTAATTTATTTTCCAAAGGATTTGCTTAAATCTATTTTTCTGTCAGTTACTATCATAATGACAAGTACAACGTCCGCTTTGCAGCTTCCTTCCAGTAGAGGGAAAAAAACCTCCTAAGAATAATTTTTAGCACCACTGAAATCCAATGCGAATTTTATGATGATTTCAAAACATGAGCAAATAAGACCTTACGATCTAGTAACAGAAAAATAAATAAGCCTTACGGAAAGACCACATTTTTCATGTGGGCATTAAGGAATTTCCACACATTCATGTTCTCTACATGCTTTTACCTTCAATTACGATGTATTTGGAGGTCCATTGCTTCTTGAAAGTTGTAAGCAGATTTTTTCTCCTAATGCAGATGACATGCTCTTTAAAATCAAATTCTTCTGTGTAGAAACGGAGAAGTCCCAGCCACAGTTGCCCAACAGATTCAGTGTTTTTGCCACAGTCTGGCCAAACAACAGACTGAAAATGATATAAATATTTTTTATTTCCGTTATTTACATCAAGCAGAATAATTTTCATAACTTGGAAAATCAAACAATGTAAGTCTTATTTTATAAAGAAACACAACTGAGTTACACCAGAATACTTCTCTTACTTTCATAATGGGTATCAATAATCCAATATTTATTTTGGAATATTTAAAAAAAATATTAACAAAAGTGAAGAATTAATAAAACTTCTAATATTAGGTTTTGCTCATTATAAAAGAAGGTATTTATTAGTTCACTTTGTCTATCTGATACAAAATTATTCAACAGGATTAACCAGCTATGATGAGATATGCAGCTAGTATTTGTAGGACTTATCTCCACCCTGTGATGTGGCACACAGAGCAACTGATCATCATTAACACCTTAAAATAATCTTTTAATCTACTTTTTCAGGTTTTTTTCCCCACCATAGATTAATTACAACCAACAATATTCTTAAAGCTTCACAGCATGGGATTGGGATTTTCAAAGCAATAGCTACTCCACTTCCATTTCTATATTCAACCACCATATCTGAGAACAATGTTTCTTAAAAGGTATTCTTTTTCATTTGCAAAGCTACAGGTAACAGCATTTCAAATTAACCTTTCTGATTTACTCACCAACTCCTCTATCTTATCAAAGAAATAAACGTTCCAGCCATCAACTAAAATTTCAGGCTTTTTTGGTTCTTTGTAGATCTGAAAGCATAATATTAAACTCATTAGAAGAGCCCTTCAGATTCAGCACTGACATTCTTCTCGTCAATACTGTGTACAGATACTTGTTTCTTTCTTGATATACTGTACCTCTTGAAGAACAGGGATTACAGGTGGATTTCTCTGTTGAAGAAAATAAAGCACCATAAGAGTATATGCATAAGAAGAAAGGCTACCTCGAGATGCATCTCCAATGTCACATATCTAGAAAAAGAAACATGATTTGTATCTTTTATGGTTATCATCTCTTGCTGCAGGCACTACTGCTTTTAGAATGCCTTGAAATATACTTACCTTCGTAAAGACTTTCATTGTGTAACACAGATATTTTACTCTAGGATCAATGGCTGCATATGATGACAGGAGTCTTGTGTTATGCAAGGCCTATAAAAGTAAGAAAGTCATATGAAATACAAGAACTCTGAAGAAATGAAAGAATAAGCTAAAAACATGAAAAAAACCCTCTAAGTTGCGTGCTCAAGAAATGCAGAAGTGAAGCCCCGTGCAGTAGAATGTACATTGAGAAAGGAAGCATTCAGCAATTAAGTTATAACCTTATCTGTTAATAAGCTGATCAACATCTTTAATCTCTGCTGAAGTGGTACAAAGCAGCATTCATAGAACATGCCTTCAGAAAGGGAAACATTAATCTGCTACTGCATTTTCCAAATATTCAGCAGAAGTTAAGTTCTTGAACTGAGAGAATTGAGCTCAGAAATGCGAGAGCTATCAACCGACCCACATGGATGTGTAACTTCAAGAAGAAAGCTTTTAGACTTAGTGGTTGAGGTATCTTCCTCAAAACTCCCCATGAGCTCATACAAAAACTTCAGAAACTTTAATACTTGGTCTAAAACTTACTTTTCTTTGGTGTTTCAAGGAAATAGATTTTGAAGTTCAGAAACATTGAAAAAAACCCCAAACTAGGTTTTAAAATATTTGGTCAGTAACTTGTGGGTTTTTGTAAATTCCAATACATGTTCCAGTTCAGGCAAGTTGGGTTCAAAATCACTGTTCTGGGTCTCAAGGCTAAGCAAGAGCAATGATGAGAAATGGCATGTAGGAAAGGTGAAGTTACATTATTTACATTATTTTGTCTCATTTACAGAAAGACTTAAACACCTAAACCACTATTTTTTAGTATTACTGAAGAACTAATATATTTTCTTAGAGAAGTGACAAGTCTGAAGTTGCAGTTGAGCAACTGACTCCACCCATAGTAAAAATAGGTAATGGGAAACAGTTGATTATTGAACCTCAACAAAACAATCACTTCAATCTCAGGAAGCAGACCCACATTGTTCTGTTAAAAAAAAAAGAAAAAAAGAAAAAAAAAAAAGAGATAACCTTACCAGAGTATTATATAAACTGATGTCTACTTCAAGACCACTTCTGACATGGAAAAATTTCACAATGGGGACTTTAGCAGTTGTTATAGGCAAGACATTTCTTAAACCTAGGATGAAATGTTTAATTACTGAATGACTGCAATGCAGTTGTAACAGTATCAAATGTTCTATTAATAACTCCAAACTGTAGTAAAAATGCTATAAAATAAAGCATTATCCGATACCAATATTGTATTTCAGTTATGTTTTAATAGATTTTAGGCATTTGTCAAACATTAAGAACCTGCTAAATATAATATGTACAAATATATGCCTAGCCCCTTAATAAAATAAAAATAATTCTAAATGACACAGAAAAATAAGCTTAAGAGATCATTGATTGTTTACTTCAGTTATACTAAATTCATATGAGTTACACCACAGCAAGCACTATAAAATGATAAAACAGAATTGCCACTGCAAACTTGTATCAGCCTGTCTTTTACTATTAACTTAGTAGGCACTGAACATAACTACTACATGCGACATAACTACTAACTTGAAGCATCTAACTTTAACTTTAGGTTTGTTCTTATGCATGTAGGCTATCTGCCTATCTGCCCAATTCAGACGTGGTCCCATAACATCACAACCTCATAGACCTACATGTGCAAACAAAAATAAATCCAGAAGTTCACAACATATAACCTCACTCTTACTAACATTAAGCTTTTCAATATAGTTTTACCTTAATGATTTTCATCTGTAGTGTCCCAGAACACTCACTACAGCAACTGAAGTCATATAAACAGAACCAGCTATTTTAATTTCCAAGAAAGTTACCTGACTGTTTCTTGAGAACTCTTGCTAAATCTTCAATGATTCTGATGCAATCAAGTCCCTAAGAAATTTAAAAAAAAGTTTTAAGTTGCATCTGCTGCAAGTATTTCAGGCAAACCTTTTATTATTTACCATTAAGCTTAAAGCTGTATAATTGAGAATTTCTTATTATACAGAATCATGTGAACATCAGAAATTGTTTCAAAACAGGACTTGTAAAATCAACACTAGATAGTATCTTAAGCTTATTAAAAGTTTGTATTAGACATGAAAGAAGATTGATGTCTTTCTCCACTGTCTCCCATTTTAGTTGTTTATGCTACAACGCACATTATTTATCCACACAGCTAATGCTACAAGTAACATAGTGCAGAATTCAGAAGAAAACTGACTACTGAAAGTAGCTCTTAAACTCATGCCTAGACCAACAGCAAAATCCCCTAAAATAATCTGCCTTTGTGGCACCTATATTTGTGTTGTCTTCTAATCTGTAAAGCTTTTATAAAATAATAAATTTGTTACAGTATATACACAATATAACCATAACATTTTGCATTTATTAACAAATAAAATAAAATAATAAAAAAAATATTTTCAAACTACCTCAGCAGTTTCCAGCCCATCCATTGTCATACAGATATCAAGGTCACTTTGTTTGAAGCCAAAGCCATTTTTTGAGGAGCCAAACAAATTCAGCTTGGTTCCTGAAAGGGATGTGATAGCTTATAACCACATATTGACACAGAATCTCAAATTGTATATAGCTTCAAACTACTGCATGTCTTTTAATACAGGTATGAAAACATCAATGTCTTCCTATGGCATATAAAAACTTATTTTCTTATCAATTTTGCTGATAAGGAAAGAATCTCTACTTTTATTGGTTCAAATAAGCAGCCTGACAGATCCAGAAACAAGTTAGGTTTTCATATCATTAAATCATCAGCATGCAGATCCGATCTGAAATCTGATGAAATATGGAAGTCTGCTTTCTACAGAGATTTTCAAGACAAGAGACTTACCTGTCCACATATCAAGCTGCAGTCAAAACAATCTTTTGCTTGTTTTAAGAGACTATAAAGTGAAATCCAGGTGTTACAGGTAAAAACTCCACAAACAAATAAATTAAAATAGCTAAGTTCTGCAGATAGGTCAGATGTGCCTGTATTTTAAAATATTCCAAAACTAGTAAGTTTCACTAGGAATGACTATTAAAAGCTTGTTGTTTGCAAGAGCAGATGCAACAACAAGAAGTGTGGCTAATGAGTAAGGCTAAAATAACAATTATAAAACTGTTCCATTACTGCTTTGACTGTTTTCTCCTTAACTTACCATTGTTCCTTCCTACTAATGTGTTGTATATATGACTAAAAGACTTAAACCAAAGTTTTAGAAGACTTAAAACAGAAATTAATGTAATGAAGTATAGTAATGCTGAGCAACAACATAGGTTAAATGTTCAAAACTAAGTGCTTATTAGGCTGATATATGTTTTCTTGAAAAACTCTCATATATGAACACATCGAAGTACAAATATAAAGCTAGAACTGTCTAATTACCTGGGAATTCCTGTCTAATGAAGTTTTCCAAATTTTGTCTTATATGCTCTCGAGCCTGATCCTCTACAATATTTGGAGCAAAGTCATCTTAAAAAAAACAACAAACAAATCAGGCAAATTGATCTGTAGAGAGTCAACAGCACAGATACAAATGAAAAAAGTGAGGGGTTTACAGCAGCAGGGGACAGAGAGAAAAAGCAAGAGAAGATTCACATGTGAAGGAAAAAAGCAAGGATGAAGTAGAAGAGAAATACCTGCTCAAAGAAAAACATTAATTAGACAAATAATGCATTTTTGTCTGGTCAAATGGCGAGAGAGAAAGGAGGAAAGTTGGGTCACTCTGAAAAGAATAAAAGTGGACAAGAGTTACAAAACAGTATTTGACTCAATTTTTTCTAGAACACTGAAGTCTTTGTTTACTAAAAACCACAAGTTAACCAACAGTAATGAAATTCAAAGTATATAGAAATGTAAAAGCATCAGCCAAAAAATCCACCCCAAATTAAACTCTTAGAAATTATATTAAGATGCCTAAATGAGTAATCAGACAGCCAGTGCATGGAAGACAAACTTAAACATTTTACATTTCTCTAGATACAAACTACTGAATAGTCCCCTTAAAGCTCTTACAAATCGTAGAATTGTATCTAAGAGAGTTGGATGCAGTGTAGCAAATAAACCAGCCTCCTTTAAAAGACCAATAGCTTTGTGGTTATTTCATAATCTTTTGCAATTCTTTTTCTACCTCACAACAATATTCAAAGGAAAAAACTTACGGTAACATTGGACACAAACTTGATCTAGAATAGCTGAAAATTTGGGTGTCAGCACTGGCAGTGGGTCAAGCTCAATTTTCTTGAAGTCTTCTGGACAATCCCTCTTCAAATGACCTTCTCGTTTGCACAAGCTACATACTACTGTAGGAGACTGCAGGAACAGAAAGCAAGATTGGTTTTGAAAATTATAATGCTTTAACGAATTTGAGCAACATCTTCATGTAAGTGATAATAGAACACAAGCAATATGTTTATGTTCTGATACAGCTTGCTTACCTTGCCCTTTGTAAAAGCTGGTTTACTGAATTCATAAAAGAGTTCCGATTCTAAACACTGTTCTACTGCTGTGTTCTCTTCAGAAAGGCTTCCCTTCTCAGTAAGATCCTCTTGACTCAAGTTGATCCTCAAAGGTGCATCCACATTTTCTTTGAAATGTTTGTCCTCATATTTATTGGGGATGGAAAAATCATCTTCTTCTTCTGACAGTGCATCGTCGTCCCCAGATCCAGTGTATGTGATATCTAGTTCATCTCCAGCTCTTACGATAACACCACACTCTCTCTGGTTTATAAGACTTGGTTCTTCCTCCTCTTCCTCCTCATCATCCGAGTTAATAATTTGGGATATTTGACTCTGTGCTGAACATCGGAATTTTTTTGGGGAGTCATCCACTTCATCAGTACCTTCAGTGCTGTCCTCATCAACGTCAATCTTGTCATCCATTATACCACTGCACTCTAAGCCAAACTCATCACTCTCTGTAAGTGCAGTGTTTTGAAAACCTTCTAAGTCTGAAGTACTACATGTCTCGATATCATGCTCATTCACTGTAACAAGGAGATCTCCACTATCACTGTCTTCATCTATTCTCTGCTCAGTAGTCAAGATATTATTCCATCTTCTTTTTTGTCGTTCATGTTCTTCCTCTTCCTCCTCTTCTTCCTCTTCATTTCCACTCTCTGTCTCTTCACAACTTGGTTTAAAATCTTCATTATCTCCAGAAATAACTTCCTCAATTATACAGTCTGAATCTTCATGGGCAATACCCAAATGACTCGTATCATCAGCCAATTCTTCTTCGGTGAAGCTTTCTGAGCCATCACACAGTTTTGAAGAATCAATTCTATGTGCCTGGGGTGTACCTGTAGTCTCCGTTATGCAATCTTCCACTATGGCTGTGTTTGTTCTACCATCCAAGTTTTGCATCTCAGAAGGTTCATGCTTTACAGCATCTCTTCCATGGTCCAGCATTTGGGATTTGTCCTCACTGGCATTTGGAGAGGATTTTTTGCTCAATTTTGCACTTTTTTTGTGAGGCAATGCAAAATACTTGTAAGTTGCTCTCAGGCAATGAAGAATATATTCATACACTAGCTGGCTGTTCAGAGTTCTTGCCACGTTCCTTTTGACTGAATATGGGTCTAGTAGAAAGAAGAAGTGAGACAGCAGTGCAGCAGTTAACTTTTTTAGAAAAAAAATATACTTACATCCTTACAAAATTTGAATATGCTACTGTTAGTTACTCTAAAACATTGTGTAGGAACATAATATCTATGAATTGTGCTGAAGACAATTTTTAAGTCCATTTAAATTACTTTTGGTAAAGTTGAAAAAAATACCTAAAGTAAATATTACTTTTTTTTTTTTTAAATATTCTACTACATTACTGGGATTCACAGTCCAATATTGAAAAATTCTGTTATTACACACAATGTCAAGTGCCAAGACAGTACCCTAGAAAATTAAAGTAACAGTTCTTTGAAGCTTGTTGACAGATATACCTTCCACAGCAATGCGCTTTTTAGGCCAGTCCTTTGATTCACGAGACACTGTTTCTTTAAGTCGTATGCTAATAACCAAATCAGCCATATTGAACTCCAAGGCATAGAAACGAAGCAGTTCTACCCAGAGCTGACCAACAGGTGCTGAACACTGCTGTCCTGAACCATATACTAAGGGCACCTGTCAATCACAGGAGAAAAGCTTAAATGCATAGGCATTTAGCAGTTACACTTCCTTGTATTTTATCTGCAATGTAGTATTACAAAAATTTATAGTTACTTCTATACTCCCGCAATTGCAATAATAATGGCAATTAAAAAATTGGAAGAGACAGTATAAACTAAGAATAAGAAACTCCAAAATGAAAGATTGCAGCAATGGTAAAATATAGCACCAATGATTAAAAACAATTAACAATAGCTTATTTAAGTGCTTATGGCATACTTTATAAATTTCCAAGAAAATACCACCACATCTAATCTAATTGGACAGAATGGATTATATAGACTACTTTTTAGCAAAGCCTAAACTATATTGTTAACTGTCATAACATGCAATCACATAGTGATACTGTTTCTTGAAAAGCTGTTACAAAATTAACAATTTGTAAGAATAGTTCAAAGACAAGAGGAAATATTTTTCATACGCTTAACCTAATTCTGAGATAAAATTGCTTCAACTCTATTAACTATATTATCCCCTGGCAGATTAACCCAGGGTCTTATCAAAGACTTTGAAATAACACCTACTTTCCTGCTAGCTTCTTAGCAATAAGAGGTAAGCATAGTAAGCATGGTATCAAGCAGTCATGCAGTCTCTTAGTTCAGCTTGTGCTTTTGCAACATAAATACAAAACAAAAATAGAAGATGGTTCTTTTTTCGAGAACAGCAATGACTGCTACAGAAGTAAATTAAATGGTTCAGACCTTGCCCCTTCTAGGGAAAGTTTCTTGTGCCAAATCAGAATCATCAATGGGGTTATATTCCCAAACCACAGCATCATTCTCGACTTCCTTCAGATGAAAATTAGTTAATTTGTTTAATGAGAATCCTCCAATCTAAAGGAAATAGAAAAAGAAACATATAGCTAAACACCATGTAAACTTCACAACTTTCTCCCTCGGTAGTAAACCAAACTGAAACAACAAAGTTTAAAAACAGCTGTTCTAGGCCTAGAATATGCCCCAGTTTGCTTCTCTCTTCTCCCTGTACATCTCTACAAGATGTTCTCAAGAGTTCAATGCTTTTGGAAGGGTATCTGTATGTCACATAACCTTGTCTTTGCACATTACACAAGCGTAAATATGTATTTTTTAACTATATGGGCATATACTATAGGTCTTTTCTCTCATTCAGTGCAGAGAGTGGAGAGGCTTTGGGAATGAGTCAGCCATGTACTGAAGGAAATTGTTAACTGCAAGGCCCATGTAATTGGTTATGGAAACTCGAACATGCACGCTAAATGTAAGAGGTGACTGTAAGAACAAAAATGGGTGCCCTGAATATAACACCTGAATGGTATCCTGGAGACCTGGATTCTGCATTTGGGCAGATCCTGATCTTAAAATGCATTTCAGCTTCTAAACCCATGAAATACATCCTCTAAGTCCCTAGTATGATCCCATGGGCAGATATCACACCTGTGTGCTTCCCAACCGTGGTCTACCTTTTGAAGAATTATGTGTCAAAATCCAAGATACTGTTTTGGGATGTAAATTCAGAGTTCTCAACACTCTGGAAGAGAAGCTGAAGAAATGTGGAAGTAGGTTGTTAGGAAGTACATTATTCAAGGCCTAGCTCTCCTTACTCACAAATGGGTCAACACACTACTTAATTCAATGACTAGGATTGTGAATTGCATCCTTACAAACAAACATAAAAAGTTTAGGTGTAGTCTGGTTAAGTTTACATTCTTTCTGAATCCCTGCAGGAATGGCAGGCTTATGGCTTGCTCAGGATAGCAACAAGCTGACAAGTTACACAACCACAAGTGACTGGTCCTCTTACTCATACTATTCAGCTTATTAACACACATACCCATGGTCCCAAATAGACAGGTAGAAACGGCTCTTTCCTCTGTTGTAGAAAGAAAATAACCATTAAAGCGAACACATAAGGTGACAAGCCTCCCTCTTCAGGACGATCAACACAGCACAACTGTAAAAATAAATCACGCAGTCATTAAAGTTTCAAATGATACTGTGAAAAATACTCTTCTAATTACTGTTCAGAAGTCTGTCGCATTAAATACTGACAGAAACTCAGATATCTTTGGCCTCTTGTGAGATGGACTTTGTACTCAAGGCCTGCATATTGACTGGAGTCATGTTATTACCACAGTATTTTCAGTGTAAGACCCATAGAACAGACTGTCAAAACAGACAGCATACAGCACATTTGCAAAAATGATTACTCATTTTATGTAGATATAGTACAAGTCAAAAGTTTTTCAGTGTTTTTCTTAAACGATATTTTATTTGCAGGAACACAAAGGTTTGGAACAAATTATTTTAATTCACAAGAAAGTTTTCATCTACATACAGAAACAAGCAGCTTTTTCTTTCTTTTTTTTCATGACAGAGTAAGTATATGGGAAACTAGCAACTTAATTTCATACACCTTCCTCTGACTTATTTAGTAACAGAGCAGGATACTTACAGTCTGCATGCCACCGGCTCAGTCTTAAAATTCCACTTTTGAAATTGAGTGGAACATTATAACATGCAAATGAGTGATATAATTTATAAAATTTACAATTTATAAAAAGTTTAAATATCCTCTTTCCAGCTCTTTTTCTAAAGACAGTTTCAACAACTGTTTTTTTTGTCTTACTAGAATAATATCAATGTTCATTCAATATTTATTCACAGATGGGGTAATACAAATGACTCTTACCTTTGCCCAGTACCTGAAAGCAATCACTAACGGTACTATAGTAGGTTCCAGTTTTCCAAGGGTAGCCAAATGGTTTGTTGTCAGACAAGCATTCTCATTCCCTGCGCTCACTTTACAAATTAGGCCACTAAAACCCAAAAAGAAAAAAGTAAAAGATCTTGGAGGTTTTGGAGGAACAGCAATAGGTCAGATGACATGTCACAAAACAGTGTAGCAGGAGGCTGTACGGAAAGAGTTAACACTATCTACGTTAAAAGAAGCATGGAAAAGCAATTTGATTTATGGTTAGGTTGAAAAAAAGTACACATTATAATTTTCCATAAAAGTATTTTCAAATACAATTCAAATTTAAGTACTTGTTTCTAATGGTATTAATTCATTGAACTAAAAAAAAATTACAGTACTAATTTCCTTCATGAATCAAAAACATCTTCTCATACCACAGCCATTAGAAAAGTTTCCATGCTGTTTTCACAGCACAAGAAACATTTCAAAAGGTGAAAGATCAAGGTAGCAGCAAATAACTGGTAGTATTTCTGTACCAGTAGCTGTTTATAGAACGTTTCATGAATCTTAAGTGATATCCATTAAATGGGCAAATAAAATGTCGTTCACTTGTTCTCAAAATACTAGTGAAGCTAGGCAAGCCAATCTTGCTCTTACAGAAATTCATAATTTAACATGGTATCTACATTACCTATGAGGAAGGAAAGTTTCTGCTTAAGTAGTTATCCCAAATGGAAGGGTAAGGGTACATGCTGGAAGCCATAATGATTGAAGGGATTGGGAAATACACAGCTGAGGACAGAACAACCCTTACCCTCTTATTCTAGGCTAGGAATGACTTGCCCATGAGTGTTAGTTTGTGTTTCAAGATCCATGGAACTGTAATAATTTAGTACAGAAACGTCTTTTTTCAGATGTTGGTACATATAATTTACATTGCTATATACTATTAGAACACACAAAGTGACAACTGAGACCTTTGCTTTTCTTTGCACACCACCACTGGTATTCTAGCATGGAAATCTGCATCAACTTCCATAAAAGATTCTAGAAGGAATAAAGAAAGAGAAGAAGCCACATTAAGCATGGTGTTGACAAAAAATACATTGAACTGAATGCAACTAGAGCAGTAGAGCTAGAACCTCAATTTCTTAATAAAATGCTAATTTTGAGACAATTAACATCTGATAGATTAACCCTGTCACTCTTAAAGCAAGTTTTTTGTATGTGATGGAAACAGTATGGTCTATATGGTAAGCGCTGTTAAGAAAATACTCAAGAAAAAAAGGAACTTTTCAGAATTCATATACACAGTAGGTATAATTAAGCAGGTATATTTTGGTTAAGCATTGGCTTCAGTAATCCAGGCATACAGACCTACCAATGACATCTGTAAAACAACAGTAGTATGAAAGATTAAAAAAAACCAGAGCATTATGTCAGTACTAGCCAGAAAAAAAATTCCCAAGTTTATTTTCCCTGGTAATCTAGAAATGTTCTATGCAAATACAGAACAAGCTTACTGACGTGATATAATGTCTTTTTGTTATGCCTAATTTTTTTACTTTTTCCTCTTTTTTTTTTTTAATATAGGTTTCCCAGTAAAATTCAGCTACATTTTTCTCTTGACACTAAAAATGTACAGATGATGCCACTGCAGTCCTTTCTCCAGGTTGAGTTTATTGATCCAAACTGGGCTTATTTTTTGATGCCTCACTGTTTCACTGGGCCAGTTAGAGAGGAAACTATTGAGCAATTTTAGATACCCAACTCAAAAATTCTGAAATGACAAGGTTTTCTTGATGCTACCTAGCCATTTAGACACCTGACTTCTTCAAAAAACATCTTGCTTTTGCCACTAGGGTACCTCAAACTTCTAATGCTCTGTCCCTGTATCTTCTGATTCAAAGAAATAGCTTTGCACAAAATGTTAATGCAAACACTGCTTGCTTTCAAAACGCATTAGAGAACCTAACTTCTTACAAGTCTTCACTCCTCCAGTTTGGCTGAACAATAATGCAATTTTCAAAGACTGTAACGGTCATGTGACCAGACAAGACAATGCACATACAGTGGGAGGTGGGAGTGGCAATGAAAAAATCTAGGTCAGTAAATACATGCATTTTTAATATACACATTTGGAAACATACACTCTCATTCCTAACTGTGGGCATAAAGCAAGGCAAGAAAGTAGTAAAGCTACTTTTTGCAATCTGCATTTGAAAGGACAGAGTTTCTTTCCCATCTTTTAACTTTTCGCCTGCATATGCTTGAATTAGTTTGAGCAACTGCCTTTTTTCAAGATCTTAAATTTTACTTGCCTGTACTAGTGCATAGAGTTGTACTCATTACCTAAAAAACCCCCATCCGTCTGTATGCAGTCATTTGTACACAGCTTCACCGCATTAACAGGCAATTATAGGAAAAGAGACCATAATCTGAAAGTAGTTACCAAGTTTCTGACCACATGTTAAAAGAACTTAGACTTCTTTCTATACTAGCTGTGGCCAATAGAGCATTCTGGGAAAAGAGAGGCAGCACAGTCTACCTTAAGTTTAATGACGTCTTCACTTACAATGTAGAAGAAAACCTCCCACTAGAAATTTGTCATATCAACAAAAGCAATGGGACTTCAGTAGTCATAAAACTGAATATCAGACCAAAGTTAGTTCTGACAATTTATTATTTCCTGCAGTATTTTTCAGTCTCACATCTTTGGGGGAAAAAAATTGCATGTGGTTTACCTGTTCAGCAGAGGTGAAATTCAACAATACTAAGTTTAATAGTTTAAAAGAACTGAGAAGGCAGCAAATTTTCTTACCACTGTTCTGGAGGCTTTCTTGCACAAGTAAGAGAACGTCCGGTTGAGTCATCTGTCAATAAAAATAATAAAGCTGTTTTCATAGTTTTCAAAAAGCTATGGTTTTCCACAACTCAAAAAAAATTTAAAACATCGCCCCTAGGCCACTTCTGTTTTCCTTTCACAGCAACTGAGAAAAAAACCTGTTCTTAGTCCTGGGTTATCACAAAATTGTATCAAAAGGAACACAAACTCTGCTTATTTTGATGGGAAAAAAAAGTAATCCTGAAGTAATTGTAAGTAAAGGTATTTTAACCTCTATCAATGACTTGGTTGTGGGAAAAAAAAACATCAACAGAAATACTATTTCAGTGTGCTTAAATATGATTGCCTTCTGATATATTGGATCTACCTCACATCAAAGATTGGAATCACAGCTTTTTTAGATTATGCTGGACCATTTGGTCCATTTGGACCATTCTTTTTCCCTACAACATTTCCATCTTTTTTTCCCAGAGGAAATGCTAAATTTTAAGTATGAGACTGCCAAACCAAATATAGCAGGAATAAGTTTTAGTATGGAATCAAAATCTTTTCATAGCAACCAAAAACTCTGCTGTGCATATATCAGTACAGAAACAAGATCATGGAAGTGCCACTTAATTCAGCTTTAAGAAAAGATAAATAACCATCTGTTTCACAGCACTTCTAGGAAGGCAGACGTTTTAAGTGTTTTCAGTTTTTCTGAAGGAAGATTTGATAAAACACAAAGCTGAGTGACCATCACTGCTGTACAAAGCAAGGAATGTTGTAAGAGCATTTTAACATGGTAGCTCTGTTTTACCCAATGTATTTTAATAGAAAGTGCTACTACCACACTGTAAGTTACATTTAAACTATAATCTCCATAAAGATGTAAACATTCAAAACCACTTAAGACGTACTTAAAATGGTCTTACTTACATTGGCAGGAAACTGGATATCTATGTTTATGTCTGAAGTTTTGAAACCAAATCTGCTATAAGAGGAGCCATACAATCTTAATAAGGACTCTGCAACAAAAAGAATTATACATTTACTCTATACCTAATTCTAAGCCTGTAGCTACTTTACAGCTTTGTCAGTAGATCTTAAAGCTATGTCTAGTTTCGATAAACACAGGAAATGAAGAAGGGTCTTCCACCAGCACAGAACTGTGTTAGTAAACCCCGTCTTCCAAGTGGTTGCGAGTAAAGGCTTATCATGAAGGTCATATGTCCCCCATGCCCTGTTCGTCTTCACCTTTTACTACAGGTCTGTTTGGGTCATAAGAACCATTGCAATTTAGTTCTGATACATGGTCGTACTGCCACATCATGTCATTCACAGACTAGTAACTAAATATACCATTTTAGAATTTAGCTAGACAAGGTTTTTAATTAAGTTTTCACTTTATGAACTGTTGTTTTCTATTTTTCCCCTAAAAAGCTGGGATTTCTAGAATTTAAAAGAAATTGCAAAGAATACCTGGCAATTTTTGACGTATTAAGTTTTCCATCACTGTTTTAATGTTGAGCCTCTCTTCTAGATCTTCATTATTTAAGCCAAACTCCTGCACTACATTTTCAATAGCAACACCAATAGCTTTTATTTGGGAAAGCGTTGGAGGAGGCAGAGCAGTCAGCAGCTGTTCTTCTTGCTTTTCCTTTAAAGATAGAAAGACTGACATTTTAATTATTTTCTTAAGTTGCTTAATGTGCTATAATGAATGCCTGCAACTCATCCCAAGTAACACCGCCACACGTTTTCCAGATAATGGATGCAACTGGAAGCAAATCATCAAGAGAGAAACTGACATGTATAAATAATTAGATATTCCAGGAGGCTTCAGTAATGTGCAGAGGTATATATATATATGTATTTGGAACTTAAAAAAAAAAAGTCACCAATTTTTTCATCACATGAAGTGAGAAAGGGTAGGCGTTAGAGGAATAGAAAACCCGCTGAAGACAAATATTTTTGTCCGCTTCAAGCTGAGAAAGTACAAGGAACAGAAGACATTTATTAAGAAAAACAGACAGTAAAATTTAGGTTATGTTGGAAGTTATTTTCATGTTTATGTTCAAAACAAACCCATTTCCTTTACATATAAAAAAGTCTGTAATACCCCACAAGTTCTTAATTTCATTTACAATATTTCCGAATTGAAATCCTCACCCTGACATACAGGTTATGATTTATAATTCTGCCATACCAACTATATTTGCTTATTGCTACCCCTCATTGCTCTGGAGTTTATCAAAAGTCTTCATTGTTGAAATATGCCAATGAAATATACACGAAGAAGATTATACATAACTTGTCTACAAGAATAATTACAGAACAGTAAAACAGAAGAGTCAGTTGGTACAGCTTTTTTATTATACTTCAATGACCAGTAACAGTATACTACTGAGTTATATGTTAAACGAGGACTTCTTTTTGTAATAGGCATGCAAAAGTACAAATTAAATTCCAAAGCTGAGGCTAGATGCAAAGTCCAGGACCCAAGTTCATTATTTTTACCAGTATGACTAAGCAATAGTTAAGAAGATTGAAACATGACAAAAAATAAATACAGAATGATTTTAGAAGCAGTGCAGTTTCACTGTCATTACTGGGGTGAGAACAGTGTAATAAATCTGCATTTATACTTTTTCTTGTCCTTAACTCACCTTTAGGATTTTCTTGTGTCTTTTCTCTTTAATATGCTTATGAGCAAAGGCCACTGACTCAATCAAAACGTCACACAATTTGCAGGTATATTTTGCTGATGGGTAGCTTCGAGGTTGCTAAAACAAAGATAGTAAAAAATCCTAAAATACAGAAAGATATTACCTTCATTTCATTCAACACCCTTGCTAAGCTGAATGACTGTAACTCTGAAGTCCAGTAAAACTCACTTTAGCTTTCCTAACTGCACCTTTACAGTCAAAAAGTTTGCACATCAAATATAATGCCAGAAGAATGGTAGTGCGGGGTCAATCAAGCCCAACACTTTATCTTTTACAGTGGAAAATACCCAATATCCATGGAAGAATATATTAACTGAAAAAACATACAACAAAACTTTTCTGGTCCACTGTCCCTGCATCTAGTGATCTGATGCTAATTCATGAACTGAAGGAGCAGTCATTTTTTGTGCTTAAATTGTTGAAAAAGCAAGATTTATTATAGTAACCCCCCCGCCCCAAACCCAAAGAGTAAACTGACTTCTCTTGACAATTCATTAACAGCACCTATTTTGCACGTTACATTAATTCTCTAACTACACTTTCTAGCTACAGTGCGATAAATTGTGCTAAACAATTAAAGAGAGCAGCACCTTTTTCAGTCTATAAATGCAGTCTCGCTTCAATCGTTCTTCAGCCTGCTGCAACCCTAGAAGTTCTTTTGCCGACAGCACAGATTCATCTATGACTGGACCATCCACTTCATCTTGATCACACTCATCTTTTCTAGTTCTTCTTGATCTTCTTGGTTTCCTAAGCTTCTTCATTTCTTATAAAGAGTTATGAGAGCAAATATGTCAAATAACTGCAGAGTACCACACAGTATTCGGTTTGTTTTTTTCTTTAATTACCATTCTACTTATGTGTGAGTCAAAGAACGTACAAATCATCTACCCTGCATGGTTTCATACTCTGTTCTATGCAAGTCTCGTAACAGCAAGACTATATATTTATATCATAAATGTTAGTATATTTGTTCCAAAACCACTAATTTGTCCCACTGAAGTCACCAACCTTATTTAGATAGCTTTGTTAAGACTGTCAAAAAAATAAAAATAAACGCAATAGATTTCACTGCCTAGGTGAGATGTGCCTGTATGCCATTATAATGAAAAGGTAGAAGATTTCAGGATGCCTTGTCAGGCTCAGGTAGGTGAGCCAGAAAGTTAACTGACCCATAGACCACTACGAATATCACAGAATTAGTGATCGTAGGCCCATCGGAATGGTTTGTAAGAGCTAACAGTGCTGTGATATAGCACTGCCATGACCTAGCACAAGAATAACTGCCTGTAAATGTCACTTGCCTTTCAATTAAACCAGCATATGGATCATTATTGCCTTCATAATATTAAATAGAAAAGTGAAAAAAGTTAATAACCCCTATTGGCCACGGTGGTGATTTCATTTGGCCAGCAGCCAAACATAGCCACTCACTCAGTCTTGCCCCTCCAGGGACTAGGGGAGAGAACTGCATGGGTAAGGGTAAGGAGCCTCATAGGTTGAGATAAGAAAAATTTATTAACTGTAATAAAACAATAATAACAGTAATAATAGAATATGGAAATGTGTGATGCACAGTGCCATTGCTCACTACCTGCTGACCAGTGTCCAGCCTGTGCCAGCCAGCGATAGTCCCGAAACGGAAACTGCAATCCTAGAACAGCAAGTTCTAGTGATCTTTGAGAGAATCTCCAGCTTTCCAGTCAACCCTCATCAATATACTGAACATGACTTTATATGAGATGGATCTCACTGGCATATCCAAATGCCAGTCTGGGCTTTGCTAATTACTACACTTCCCTCCTCGCCCCCACCCTGCTCAGTCCTTTTGCACCTGCAGACTAGCAGAACATGGGGAGGTTGGAAATGTCCTTCATCTTCCAGCAACAACTAAAAACATTACTATGTTATAAATATTATTCTCATAGCAAATCTCATACTGAAACCAAAACATAGCTATTCTAGCTACTAAGAAGAAAATTAACACTGTTCTAGTGAAACCAGGACAGCTACATAAGTCAATAAATAATTAACTTGCTAAGTATTTTCACACATCACTTAATAAAGCTACACAACTGGCAGAATAAACATGCTTAGAAAGCTTGCTATGTTTACAGCAAAAGTTCTGGAACAAATTAATGTAAATACCAGACCCACTTGTAAGCAAACCTTGTCACCATTTTGAAGCAAGAATTGCTACCGGTCCAAAGAATACCTGTAAAATAATCTCAGGAATGACTATACACAGCCCAGATTTTCACACATGACTTTAGATCACATCTTACTTTTCATTTGAACAGCTATACAGGATGTCCAGATGCATGGAATTTCTAAAGTTCCCTGCTTCTTCAAGTGTTTATGCAACTTCCTTACACTCCAAAACCCTTACCATAGCACAAGGTTTTAATTTACAATAATTAGAAAACCAAACCAAATCAAAACCTGCAACTGCTATACCAAATACACTTACAAAGTTCCTTTCCTGTAAC
Source organism: Caprimulgus europaeus (assembly GCA_907165065.1). Next base: position 38,106,222 of record OU015527.1, on the reverse strand, counting down.
CACAGTTTTTGTGTCCAATAATTGGCAAAAGGGAAACAACTTGGTTGTGTATTTTCAACCAGTTGTTTGATATAGTTCACTAAGCAGCATGCGTGTGCTAGTACTGTAAACAGGACAAGAACAGTAATATAATTTCTTTCAGCACCAGAACAAGTTTATACTGGAATAAGCAGAACTAAGGCTTGATAGGTTCCAGGGACAGTACTCCAAAGGAAGCTCAAAGGAGCTGAAACAGAAGTCTGAGTCTCTGAACTTTACATATCTCTTCCATTTTCCATGTAGACTTTCCTGCCACAGGTGTCTGACCACATTTTCACTGATCAGTGTAGACAGAACTTGGAGGAAAAATGTGTATTAAATGAGTGTTTTTGCAGGAAAGCGTGGGACAACTACCTACTTACCAATTACTCCTGTAACCACTAAGTAACTTTAGTAACATTTAAAAAATTACAAAGTAAATAAATACTTGTCATATTTAGTAGCTACAGTAGTGACAATCTAATTATAAGTTAATGACTAAATGAAGAACTAAAGGCAAGTTAAAGTTAAACTCCTGCAGAAAAGTCAGTGCCTCAGAGATTTGGTAATTCCTTATGAATTATAGTAAAAAGGCATAAAGGTAAACAAAAGAGACAACTGCAGAAAAAGTTTTCAAACAAAAGGAAATAGTAAAAGAGACATTTTTAGAAATTGTTTGCTACTTGACATAAAAATGGAGCATTTGAAAGCACCTCAAGAGGTGAGCTATGCCATGCCTGTGCTTTGCAGCACGATGAAATTAACTTTGTCAATCCTGAGCAATGCTCACCTAACCTGTTCTTAAAGGCCTTCAGGTACATACTGCCTAAGCAGCTCAGACAACCTCTCCAGTACTTCACCAGCTTTACCATTAGAAACTCTCCCTTCATTCCTCATCTGAACCTTTCTTGCTCAATTTTAGGCCCATTGCTTTGTGTTCCATCTATTGGAAAGACACAAGCCAGATTACTACATCAGCTTTTTAATACCTTTCTAGACTGCTGAAGACTGTTATCACGCCTCCCTACCCCTTCCTTTTGTAGAAAGGATTATGTTTAGTGTTTGTATAGTTCCTGTTGTGCCCTAGCATTCCTCTTGTTCTTTTTTGTTTCCACTTTATTCATTTAAGTGGGGTACCAGAGCTGGACAGACTACTGCAACTGAGTTTACCAAATATTTACAGAAAAAGGCACGCTTACAGGCTGCGAGTCTGTTTTCATGCCTCATAACACCATGACACCGACTACTCGCTATCAGCTTGTGCTTCACTAGAATTCCAGATTCTTCTCTGAAAAAAATATTACTTTATAATAACTTTTCCTCCTTTATTGCTACAGTTGACATTCCCATTTGAAATCTGAATTCCTACTTGAAAAAAATGGTATTTGCACATATTTCTTTTGTATTTCATCTTAGATATAGGTCATTTCCCAAACTGTGCAAAGTTATTTTATCTTCCTGCTTTTCCACATCCAGTTCCTAGGAGCTCCACAGGACATTCAAATACAAAAGCACACAATTAATAAGCATGCTGTCTTCATCCATCACCAGAATAGTGTAATAAACATTAAACAAACAGAATAGAATCCTCATAGATGCTTGCTCAATGCTTCCTATCATTTTGAGAAAATCTTTGCTAAGTATTTTTTGAGTGTAGTTATCCAATTAGTTCTGCAAGTCTCTTGTATTAATTTCATCTAGAGAATTTTCCTCTTGTTTACTGACAAGACTGTCATGTAAGAGCATCTAAAGCACTGCACATTAATAGTACTAGCAGTATCTACCAAATGCTTCTCCCATGTCTGAAGGGGATTATCACCATTTAAAATAAATAAATTAGAAGTACTTGGCCTACTTTTTTCTTGATAAATCCATATTTACTGCTACTCATCATTTTGCTACCTTTCAAATTCTTATGGGAGGTTACATTATCTGTTCCAGAATGGATTCCCGAGATTAGAGTTGCATTTTTAATCCCACTTTTAAGATATGCTTTCCCTTTGCTGTATGCCAGTAGCTCACTTTTCCTGCATAAGTGCTCAGGAATTAAAAAAAAATCTACTTCAGCGAGTTCCTGAAGTTTCACAGAACAAAGTTCATTAGACCAAGCAAACTGGAGAACAAACTTGTGAAACCATTCTACTCTTCTCTCTCCTCATCAGAGGTTGAACTTAAGTATGCAACTTACTTCTAACAATGAGAAACACGGGGCACCTGCTCATGGTTTATCTTTTTAGTGACAGCTGATATCAAGGGAAAGGATGTTTAAGTCCTGAACTTCCTAGTATCAACCAGCAACAGCTTTCCTTCTCAGCAGGGCGGCATATCAATACTCTCCTTGGCCCCTAGTCTTAACAAAAACAAGACAGATTTCTTGCTAGCAGGCAGTCGTTCCGTGTTAGCAGCACCTCATCTATGCCTTAGTCTTTCTTATTTTACCTAATTATATTATCTTTAAAGCTTCCTCTTTCTGCTTTGATCTACTTACACTTTCTTCTGTTACTCACATTCAATGAAGATCTTAGAATATTGCTCACTTAATCCTCCCTTAGCCTGTTCTTTCTTGCATTTCAATACTTAAAGCCTGTACTCTCGTTATTAGTACAAATTGCTCAGAAGAGAAGTTCAGTATGCATGCAGAACTAGTTTTGTGTTATTGCTGTATTGCTGTTGCTAGTAATACTAGAGTTTCCACAGTATCTATGAAGCACTGTTTTCAAACTTTATGAAGATATTTTGTTAGAGCCGTCACAGGTAGCTCCAAAATCTTACCCTGTATCAGCTTAACTGAAACATCCCTCATCAGCTTTGACAGATTCAATTCCACTGTATCTGGAACACTGCAAACAGGGACACTACACAGATGTTGCAATCTACGTACTCCTACCATTTACAAGGACAACACAGTTTATAAAACAAGTTCTGTATCAATGGCTGTAACAATTTGTTCAAAGTACTGCGGGATAGTACAGTCAATAGTCTGAATCATATGACAAAACAAAAATTATTTTCTGCTTTAATAGTGAATCTTAAAATTTTTCTTTTCAGTAACACACACAGAAAGCTGCTTTACTGGATAGCTATGTAAAACAAAAAAACCCATGCTGATTACCAGAGCTTCCCTTCTGCATGTCTAGCATGTCTTCACTCATTAAGTCTTCCTGAAGTTGACGTCTTACATTTCTGTTTCCAGCACCTTCAAACTCATGAAGAGAGTCCTTTCTTGTCCTGCTATGCACAGGAATCCAGGCAACAGATCTGTACTCTCTCCAGCTGTCAGAAGTACCACGGTGGTCATCAGATACCCACTTCTTCATTTGGTCTCTCTGGGTATCATTTAACTTTGACCCTGGACTGTAAGCTGTATTTTTAAGTGAATTTGGGCTGCTCAAAACACTCCGTGGGCCTCGCCTGGGACTGCTTCCATAGTGACTTAGTGTTCCCTTTTTCTTTTGCAGGCTGGCATCTCTTTTATTGCTATGGCTATTTCCGTATTCATCCATGACTTGGTTGTCTTTCTGTAAGGGACTTCCTTTTAATTCCTCTTGATGTAAAACTTCCTGTTCCTTATTTTGTTTGGCAAGGTAAGGTTTTGCAGCATCTCCCATGGTTACTGCTGTTCAATATAGAGATTCTCACCTAGAATTAAAAAGTTGTTTGTTTTTTTTTAAATGAATCAAGTGATAAAAACAGGCTATTATTTATTATAGCCATCTCATCAATCAAAGCCCTGGCTCTGTAATACCATCAAGACAAGCAAGTCTTGCTGGAAAGAAAAATTAGCTCCAACCAAACAAAAGGCGGTTCAAAACTCAGCTAGGTTTCTCCTCTTAAAATGTCTAACACCTATGGGTGCTTCAAAACATGTGAGAACACCCATGGCTTTTTTGGGTATTAAGGTCTAGATGCCTTTAGGACAGATAACTACTTTTAAGAGTCCACATCAGTCTCAGGAAAGCTTTGAAAGAATACACGAAGGAACTCTGTAGCATGTAGAATACATAGGAGGCCATAACAAGGAGGGCCCCAAAGCCATTCTACATAATCTGAATATTCCCCTTTCCCTACAGTACACACTGTTCACCTTGGTAGTAATGAAAATTGTGATCAGAGGAGATGGAAATTAGGAGCTGAGTGGCAATCCATCTGTTAGGCAAATCTGATACAATGATTAAGAAACAATGCTGCATTGCCCAGTACACTCAGCACATTTTACCTAGACCAGCATTCTGAGGTCTCACATTATTGGGTATGAAGCACTCATATTTCATATAATTTTAGTATTCTCTAAAACATCTGGGCCCTGACTTGGTCGCATCCACATTCTTATTGTAAAACATTTCCAGGGAGCTATAACTATGTTAGCATAAACCCGTGTGGATTGTGAAAGGGGGAGTTACCTGGACGACACAGGCTAAACACATGTAAGCAGCAGCAGTTACATCGACACTGAATATTGTATGATTTAAATATAGCTGCATACAACCAAACAAAAAAGGTTTTATCTTTCAAAAGACAGGTCTGTGCTTAAGGATGCAGAGAAGGCTGTAGGGCATTTACAAGAAGCACCTAAACAGCAGAAGATGCCCTCCTGCTGCCTTTAATATGGGAGTAGGATACCTGATTTTCTTAAATGTTTAAGTTCAGCAGGCCCCTAAAGGCAACCTTAGGCATCTCAGTGTCTGCTTTCTATAGGCTTGAGGCTTTTAGCATTTATCCTCCTCTTAAGCTAAAGAGGCTTCTTGCTCTCACGTGAGTGACAAAACAAGCAGGACTCCTGTCCTAAAGATCTGAATTCACGAGAGAAAGGTACGACTGTGGAGGCGCAGCTATTCCAGCTAAGAGCTAAAAGAAACGCTTCAAACGCACGCAGTGAACTTGCTTCCTATTTTAGGAAAGAAACTGCTGCCAAATCTGAATTTCAGACCGACCTAAAACCAGCCAGTTTGAGAGCCGCCCCCGGAAGCAAGGCCCACAGCCGGCCGGCCGGCCGGCCGTCTGGGCGCTGACATGCTCCCGCCCTGGAAGGCAGCACAGACCCAAGGCTGACACGGGCCTCCGGCTCCCCGCCGCGACGCGAGGTGCCGGCCTGACGCGGGGCGGAGGCGGCCTGTGTGGGGGGGTCGGGGGGGCTGGCCCGGAGGATCAGCAGCAACGCAGCTGGGGGACGACGCGGTTCCCTGCGGGGGCCAGAAGGAGCGAGCAGCGACAGCCGAGCTGCCCACGGGACTCGGGCGGGGGTGTCACGGTACAGGCCCCCATCACCAACACGCTGCCTGGGCCGGGGCTCCCCTGCTCCCCGGCCGCCTCCTTCCAGTCCTCCCACCGACTGACGAAGGCCCCCAGCCCTCTTCTGCCCCTCCCGACCCCGAACAGCCGAAGGCCCGGGGTACGGCCCGGGGAGGCGGAAGAAGCCAGGCGGCCGGTGGGGCCGGCGGAGGCCTGGGCAGGGGACAGGAAGGGCAGCCGAGGGAGAAGGGACGCGGGGGACACCGCCGGCTGCTAGCGAAGACCTTGCCCAGCCACCGTTCACCACCCACCGAGAGAAGGGCACTCACCGGCCGCCAAAGGCCCGCCTCCTACCGCCGCCCCGCCATTGTGCCGCGGCGGAAGCAGGAGTGGTCCCTCCACGCCGCCGATCCGCCCGGCTCTTCCGGCAGCCCAGCCCCACCCCTGCCGGGGCGGGAGCGCTTGTCCGCTGCCACCGGAGCGGGTTCATCGCGGCTGAGGGAGGGAGAGGCCCGGGCAGCTGCGGGCGCGGCCGCGTCGCACCCCGGGCCTTCTGCTGCCCCCACTCCACTCCCGCTTCCCGCTCCGTGTCGCCAGCCGGGCTCTAGTGCCGGCTCGCCCTGCCGGCGCGGGGCCCACGAGCGGGCGCGCGCGCGCGAAGCCTCGCCCCGCGGCTGGGAGAGCGCGGCGGTCCGCGCTCCGCGGAACCCAGCGGAATGAGAGGTGTGCGGGGGCGCCGCCGTCCCGGGAATGCGACGGTGCCCGAGTGGGCTGGCACGAGCGGTCACAGGAACGGCGCGGGGTAAGCAGCTGCTGCACACCAGGCCCTGGATGTGTCGCACTGGGAGAGCTGCGGCAGTGCCGGGCCGCTGGCTACCGACCCCATGTAGTCTGCGCCTCTCATCTAATCACCGCCCCGGTCGAAGCAGCTCGTGTCCAGAGCTGATTGCTGATGAGAAACAAACACAAATTACAGGAAGTGGGGAAATGGACGTGTGCCGGGTTTCCTGTGGAAGAAAAACTTTTGTTACCCTTATCACAAATTACCCTTCTCACTGAATTAATTGACCAGTGTATTTTGTGAATATTGCTTGCACTTGCTCAGCTTCTTCCTCTTACAGCTTCATCCTGTTTCTGCATGCCCTCTTCTTTACCTAATTGCTGCCTAGTTTAGGAAGGTCTCTTCCTACTGCTCTTTTGCATCCCTATTTGTGGAAAAGAGGTGCTCATTAGATGGTCCTCATAGAATTCACCTTCCTGTTCTAATCCAGACTTCCTTAGCAAAATGCATGCAAGCATATGGATTTTGAAGGGAGTTAAATAATAGAGACTTCCCAAAATTACTTATGGTACCTTTTGAAGACATGACATTATAGCTTTATAACCTAGTGAGCACTTGGAAGTTACCTTTGCCTTCATTTATATGACCCCTTCCACATAAGGTAAGTCTCCTGGCAAGGTGCTCTCTGGAGAGGGCCTGGCATGGAAGACTAGCTTAACTTACCAAAACCATTGCTGTAAGCAGATACAGTTGGAGTGACAAACACAGAAATGTTTCTGAACCCTGTCTTGCCTCCTTCTTAAAAAAAATAATTGTTTGAGTGGCTGCAAGCTCAGCACTTTTCATGTCATACTGGCTGCAGAGGGTCAAACTGTTTCATCTTATGGAAGCTCCTCACCAGTGCACCCAGGCAAGATTGTCTCAAGTTCCTGTCATTTTTATGAAACTAAATTTCCTCTTGTTTTTATGAAATTCACAGATTCTGTTTGAGATTTCAACTAGATGGATAACTGCTTACTCAAATACTAGCATTTTCTGTGAGAAATTAAAGAGGAAGTGAGCTAAAAGGGTCATATGTCCTAAATATACATGGCACTTAGCAGACCTAAACTGATTATTTTCTAAATTTTTTTCTAAATAGAAGAGACAATTTCCTTTTGTGAGGAAAAAGTAAACAACATACTGAATACAAATATGCTGAAATCGGAAAGAGAGTTAGCAGATCTTGCTAAATTTACCTAGAATAAAAGAAGAGAGATAAACTGAAAAATATTAAAAGTACAACTCACTAAATCAAGTAAGGTGAGCCAGATACACATAAATGATAAGACTGAACTTAAAGAACAAATAAGAGGATTTGGCAGCACAGAATTTATTTTTGAAGAGATATAATCTCTGGAACTTCTTGAGTGCTGATCTTGAATCTGCCACAGACTTTTTGCTTCAGCTTAAGCAAGTAATTACATATCCAATTTCTCTGTAACTACATTTACTTTAACAAGTATTAGGCACATTTTTTTAAATATCTTTTTTTGTGTGTGGTGCAACAGGCACCGTTTTTCTTTGGGAAATCTTGTCCACCAAGAAAAAAAATATTGAGGTTTTCTGTGGTTTTGTGCAATAAACTGGGCCAATTAGTGATCAGAAAGCTGCCACACTAGTGCTAATGGGGATGGGATTGCCCAGGCTTGGGACTGGTAGGAAGCAGAGGTGTAGTGCCAGTTTTGGCTGTGACTCAGCCATCTCTTGGAGCCTCACCTCAGCGTTTCACTGTTGCAAAAGTGTTCAGTTTGAAAAGCTACTAAGAAGTATTGAAAATGTTGCTGCTTGTCTACATCAATGGAAGACTGCACCACTTAAAGGTAAGTCAGAAAACCTCTCTGCCAGATGTTTTACAGTAAGAATTTCCTGAAGACAATAGAGCTGACCACTTACACCTGAAAAGATCTTGGCCCAGTGTTGTGTCCACTCCCAACTTCTTGTGCACCCCCAGCCTCCTCACTGGTGGCGTGGGGTGAGAAGCAGAAAAGGCCTTGACGCTGTGTGAGCACTGCTCTGCAATAATGAGAACATCTCTGCTTTATCAACGCTGTTTTCAGCACAAATCCAAACCACAGCCCCAGACTGGCGACTGTGAAGAAAATTAACTCTATTCCAGCCAAACCCAGTACATTTTCTACCCCTTATTTCATATAATTCACGTCATTTTCAGGTCCCACCCTATTGCAATACATTCTCACTAACCACCACTTTCCCCATAAAATGTGAAAGGCCTATAAGTATCCATAAAATGTTCATTGAGTTAATTTGGTCTATGACTTTGGGCTTCATCTGTTGTGATGATCACTCAGGACCGGAGAGGTGGTGTGTTGCTTGTAGTGTTGCATGGCACCAAAGCCAGCTCAGGTTGAGTCACTGCTGCACCTGCACTGCTTCTTGTGAGGTTTGTCCTTCATTGGTTTAGGTGGTTTCTGCTGAAGTACTTGCTGTAACATGCAACTCAAATAATGGTTTACAATAATTTAAAAAGTATATCCATTACATTTTCCACCCTTGGTCCCTTTGGAGTAGGGCACAACTTTTAACATTGCAGTGAATTCTTCCTCCTGCCTCTAGCTCATCTAGCAGCAAAAAATTCCTGCTATAATACCTTTGTTAGATGGCAGCCACAGTAATGGTGACACAGCATCATGAAGCACTGCCATCATATAACTCACACCATGGGTTATTTTCACCCAGGATTCAATCACCTTGCAGTACACATTGGACTTCCCCATTCTTCCCCATCACCCACCCAGTGCACTTGAGTCCTTGAGGAAAAACAATCCCATGAATAACTTTGCCCTTTCCTGAGGAAGTTATAACCCAGACTTTCCCAATGAGTTCCTTATATATACTGTGGGGACCTTATCTCCTTCCACAGTGCACAGGAATTTTGATTGGTCAGGGTCAGGTCAACTGGCAGATCCTCTAGTGTTAATTAGCTAAGTGGCGTCTACTAAATGTATATACAAGTGCTTGAAAGTCACAGCACCCCTTGCTCTCAGCATAGTTTTTAACAGTCTGTTGTATCATTCAACTTTCCCAGAGGCTGGTGCATAAAAGGAGATGTGATACACCCAGCCAATACCATGCTCCTTGGCCCAGGTGTTTATGAAGTTGCTGCAGAAATGAATCCTGTTGTCTGGTTCAGTTCTTCCAGGGGTGCCATGTTGCCATAAAACAATAGCCAAGGTAGTATTCCAGGCAGTGTCATGGGTCACAGGGTATGTTTCTGATGATCCAGTAGTTGCTTCCACTATTATAAGCACATGGTGGTTGCTGTGGCGGGTTCATGGTAGTGTGAATCTGCTATGCTTCTCCATATTGATGTTTCAGCCATTGTCCTCTATACCCAAAAGGCTTTAGCCACTTGGCTTGTGATTATGGTGCACATTTTACATTCATGGATAACCTGTACCATGGCATCAATAGTCAAGTCTAGCCCTTGATCATGAGCCTATTTGTATGTTGCATCCCTTCCTAGATTTCCTGATGTGTCATAGGCCCATCAAGCAATAAGTAGCTCACCGTAACGTTCCCAGTTCAGATTCAGCTGAGCCACTTCAATTTCAGCAGCCTGATCTACCTGCTCATTGTTTTGATGTTCTTCAGTGACATGACTCTTGGGCATGTGAGCACCTACGTGACGTACTTTTACAACCAGGTACTCCACCCAAGCAGCAGTATCTTACCAAGTTCAGCAGCTCAGATGGGTTTGCTTCTCCACTGCCAGTTGCTCTGCTTCCACTGCTGTAGCCACCTCTACAGAGAATTTGCCACCATCCATAGTATAGCGGTAGAGTACTGGCCATTTTTCTTGTTCAGCAATATCTAAAGCCAGCAGGATAGCTTTCACTACTGCAAACTGGCTTGATTCACCTTGTCCTTCAGCAGTTTCTGTGACTTGTCATGTAGGGCTCCACACAGCAGCTTTTTTCCCACAATACAACAGGATCCATCTGTAAGCAGAGCATATTGCTTTTCACTTTCTGGTAATTCATTACACAGTGGAGCCCCTTCAGCACAAGTGACCTCCTCTGGTCACAGTCTGTAATTTTGGCTCGCTGGCCAGTCCATGATCACCTCAGGATTCCTGGGCAGCTGGGTTTCCATATTTGAGCCCATTGCATTATCAGTGCATCCCACTTACTCCATGTAGCATCAGTTGCATCATGTGAAGACTCTCCTTGAACGTCCAGCCTAGCACAGGCAATCGAGGTGCCAAAAAGAGCTGTGCTTCAGTACCAGCTACTTCTGAAGTGGCTCAAATTCCTTCCTATGCTGCTAATATTTCTTTTTCAGTTAGAGTGCAATGGGCTTCAAATCCTCTGGCCATATGGGACTATCAAAGGATGAATGAGTCTTACTGATCACTTCCTGACTCTCAAGCCACCAGATCAGTTTATTGATGGGATCCAGGGAGTCTTAATTGGTGCAATATTGTCACCAATGCACTGTCATGGTAGCAATTGGCACCTGCTGTTCTTTAACCTGCAGCATCTCCACAACAGAGTGATCCTCTGAGAGACTAGATAGCTGTTTAATCTTCTCCATAGTCAAGGCAGCTGTACCTTGAAATACCCTCTCCTGAGGTAGTCTATGCCAAGGATATATAGAGCCCTTGGACCAGTCAGAATAGGATGCTTTTTCCACTCGGCCTTCAACACAGTTCTTGGGATCATCCTGTAACTCCAGAAACACAGATGGATCCTGCTCCTTTGTAATCTGATGGTACTAGTGTACACTGTGCACTGGTGTCCACTAAAGCTTTATACTCTTGTGGGTCAGATGTGCCAGGCTGTCGAACCAGTCCAGTAAACTCGGTTGTCCCTTTGCTCCACCTGGCTGGAGGCAGGGCCTTTCTATTCCTAGTCAGAGTCTTCGTTACTTGATTACTGTAACTGCAAAACAGAATTCCCTTCATCAGAGTCAAAAGTATGATCATTCTACTCTGCCCAATAGACACTGGAGCAGTAATTTTCCTGGATGGATGCTTTTCAGCTGTTGTTTTTCTTGCAGCTCCCATACCAGTGTTTCTAGTCTCCAGGTAGGTTCACCATCCCTCTTTCTCATGTCCTCCCTTTAGTCACACAGGAAGAACCCCAGGGCTGTGCATAGTGTGTGCCACCGTTACCCTCTCCTCTGAACAAAAAAGGCTGACTTCTAATAGCTGAGGCATATGTTGGTGTGGATGAGGAAGACTTCTCCTTCTCAGATTGCTCCATCAATTCTCAGGTCAGGTCCTCACAACCAAGAAGCAGACTCATAAGGAGGGAGTGGGATTGTTTTTGTCTTCTTGGAGTTGTCTGGCCAAACCATTCATAGTCGGTGCCTCTGTGTCTGTCCAGCTCATTATCACCAGGGAGTTGGTGTATGACATCAGTGCACTTCATATAAACTTTTGCAACATGGACCACGTGTGCCCGATTTCATCTGGGTCTTTGTGTACCTGGTTTTCATCCAGGTTGTTATAGATCACCACTACCATGGCTAGTTCCTTCAGATACTGGATACCTCCCTGAATGGTGGTCCATTTACTTTGGGAGTTTGCAAGTTTTTCTTTGAAGGGATACCAGTTCTTCACACTGGACAGGAGTCACTGCCAGAGTCAGAGGACTTGTGCCCTTTTTCCAATCTGTTTGTCAATGGCTTTATCCTTAGCAAAGGATCCCGGCTGCCAGGCTTCATTAACCTTCTAATTCTAACCAGCTGAGAATTTGCTTACCTTGTGATGGCTAAAATCTTTGCATACCTTGCAGCTCACTTAGAGATAGGGATTGTGTGGTTTCTGTCTCATTTATGATCTCAGGCTCTTCCTCCTCCTGTTCTTGTGGTGACAACTTTGCTGCAGAACAGCCCACTGCTTCTGATTCTTTCTGCTGTTCTCTCTTAGGAGAAAACTCTTCATGTCTTATGAAAAAAGTTGACTTCTGCTTCCATTGTTTCTTTTTAATTATAGGGGTGACTGATACAGTCTCTGCTTAGCCATAGTGTCTACTGGAATGTTTTCAGATCCAGAGACCCTCTCTTCTCCTTGAGGGTGCTGCACAGTATTGAGCAGTGTTTGGTAGGTGCTGGCCAGGCCCTAGCACAGTGCAGTGAGTTGTGCATCTTTGGAATAGCCAGGGCATTTTCTTTCTTTCTTTTTTTTTTTTTCTTCCCCCCCTCCCCTCCAAACTTTCCATCACTTCATCAGGATCCTGCACTTGTTTGGGGGTGAAGTTACAGACCATTGGAGTTGTAAGTTTGCTAGACACCTGTCCATATTTTCCCTGCCATAGGATCCTGGGTCATATTCCTTAGCAGCTTGTTAACCTTAGAAAAAGCTGAAACAGTATTTCTAAGAAATACCAATGGAAGTATTAACTATCCAAGGATGTTCAAGATAACTGAAAAGTTATTGTAAAGTTAAAAGTTATTGGGTTGGCTGTGTTCTCTCCCAGCTTCTTGTGTGCCTCCAGCCTCCTCACTGATGGGGTGGGGTGAGAAGCAGAAAAGACCTTGACGCTGTGTGAGCACTGCTCTGCAATAATGAGAACATCTCTGCTTTATCAACACTGTTTTCAGCACAAATTAAAAACAGAGCCTCATACCAGCTCCTGTGAAAAAATTCAGCTATCTCAGCCAAAACCAGTACACGCAGTCAAAATCCTGGATGTTCACAACTTTTTGATTCAGATGTTCAAATAAGGATTTATTAGTGAAAAGCTATCTAACGAAAATCTCCAGCTGTTAACAATGAAGCTATTTAGAAGCAGCCAGAGAGGGTATAAGGAAGAGGAGGCCTTATATCAGTTATATCTTTACATCTGGGAGTCTACTGGGGAAATGCATGCAAACTCTACCATAAAGTGCACCTTGACGTGGAGGGAGAGCAGAACAAAGTCCCACATGTTTTAGAAGCTAAAAAACCACTGCTGGCTGCAAACCCCACAGATTTCAACTTGATTTTTAGTCACTAGATGGCAGCAGATTCAAAAGAATGGCTGAAAAACAATAGCTCAAACTGTCCATGAAAACAGGGTTGAGACATGCTTATGCATTGAAATAAAGGCATGACAATAAAATGTGATTAAAACTTTAGCTAGTCTGGGTAAGGACAACGAGGAGGCCGTGGGGTGGGGAATAGTAGCACAAGGTCCAGCCTGGTCTGGCAAGTAGAGTCTTCTGCCACACTTTCCAGAGAACTTGTGCTTTGCCTGCCCTCCCAGGCTGGGGCTTCTGACATTCCCCAGGCTCACTAGATTAAAGCTAGCATGCCTCTGCCTCCCTGTGCTACATTCAAGTGCTCATTCTCTTTGTCAATAGCATCTAAGAAAATATTTTAGAATAGGCTCCCACTCTGGTGAAGACTTTCTTACTCTAACATGCTTTCACCTGAATACTTACTTTGCTCTGAATCACAGAGGCTGTAAAGAGAGACAAGTGAAATATATTTAGCTAACTATCATCATTATCTTAAAAAGTTCTAGGTGACCACCATATCTAATCTCTTCTTAAGAATGGATTCAGTTGCTTCAGACATATAACATGCCTGTACCTGCTATAAAATTAATAACTTGAGAAATAAAGGGCCTGAGGGAAAAAATCATAAATGGAAAGGGTAACATCTTTGGCTGGTATAGATGGAGTTACAAGAGATGTCTGTCCAGGGATGTGGATCTGTAAACTCCATTCCAGTTTCCTAAGGTTTCTCAATACCATTGTCACAGAGTCACAGAAGGGCTGAGGCTGGAAAGGACCTCTTCAGATGTCTACCCACCTCTCTCAAGCAGGCTCACCTGAAGCAAGTTACCTGGGACCATGTCCTGTTGAATTTTGGGTAACTTGAAGTATGCAGATGCATGTACTCATGCCTGGGGTTGTTCCTCCCTAGGAACAGAACTTTGCACTTCCATTCGTTGAACTTCATGAGATTTCTCTGGGCTGATTTCTCCAGTGTGTCCAGGACCCTTTGGTGTATCAATCTCTCCTCCAGTCTTGTACTGTCTGCAAACTAGGTGAGGGTGCACTCTGTACCAGCATCCAGGTCATTCATGACAATGTTGAACAGAAGTGGCCCCAGTATCAGCCCTTGGAACACCACTAGGAACCGGCCTCCAACTAGACTTTGTGCCACTGCTCACAACCCAAAAAGCTAGAAGTGAGAGACAGCTACACCAGCAAATCCTTCTAGCAGAAGCTCATGAGACAAACCTGTGGTGCAATGTAAATGGCAAAATGGTTCACATGCTGGTGCAGCCTGCAGCTATTCCCCACATGAACTAAATGATACTGGCAAGGGGACTTTAGAAACTGTGTCTGCAACAAGGCTTTTGCTGGCATAAGCAGAAGGTGTGATTTTTCCATGGCACTGTGAAGTGTAAACCAGGTTTAATGTGTGAAGAGGTAATGAAGCCTGGTTGTGATGCTGTCTCATGGTAGACATTCCAGGATATGTGCTCACCCCATAAAACAGATGTCTCCTACTCTCAGAGCAACCAGGAAATTTTGACAATTGCTGATGTTACGGAAAATATTATGCAATAATCCCTTCCATCAACCTAATTCCCAGTTTCTCATCTAGCTAAAAATGTTGTAAGTATTTTATTTTGGTGGACAGTTTTACAACCCCCACATGTTTTTTAGTTCCCAGGTTAAGGGATTTTTTGAACATTATAATAAATTAGAGGCACAGAACATGACAAGTTGCTCATTGTGAGAATTTCTTGTTCTATTTTGTAAAATGTATATAGATGGTATTGACTTCCCCAATTTACTGTTTATGAGAAGTGTTGCTTTGTAAAAAGAATTAAGTTAAATACTTTCCTTAAATACAGCCTATGTACACGCAGGTAGACATATATCACAGAATCACATAATCACAGAATGTCAGGGATTGGAAGGGACCTCGAAAGATCCAGTCCAATCCCCCTGCCGGAGCAGGAACACCTAGATGAGTTCACACAGGAAGGTGTCCAGGCGGGTCTTGAATGTCTCCAGAGAAGGAGACTCCACAACCTCCCTGGGCAGCCTGTTCCAGTGCTCTGTTACCCTCACAGTAAAGAAGTTCCTTCTCAAATTTAAGCGGAACCTCCTGTGCTCCAGCTTACACCCATTGCCCCTTGTCCTATCATCGGTCGTTACTGTGAAGAGCCTGGCCCCATCCTCCTGACACTCACCATTCAAATATTTATAAACATTAATGAGGTCCCCCCTCAGTCTCCTCTTCTCCAAGCTAAAGAGGCCCAGCTCCCTCAGCCTTTCCTCATAAGGGAGATGCTCCACTCCCTTAATCATTTTGGTGGCTCTTCACTGGACTCTCTCAAGCAGTTCCCTGTCCTTCTTGAACTGTGGGGCCCAGAACTGGACACAATATTCCAGATGTGGCCTCACCAGGGCAGAGTAAAGGGGAAGAAGAACCTCTCTCGACCTACTGACCACACCCCTTTTAATGCACCCCAGGATGCCATTGGCCTTCCTGGCCACAAGGGCACAGTGCTGGCTCATGGTCATCCTGCTGTCCACCAGGACTCCCAGATCCCTTTCCCCTACACTGCTCTCTAGGCGATCATTCCCCAACCTGTACTGGAACCTGGGGTTGTTCCTGCCCAGGTGCAACACCCTACACTTGCCCTTATTATATTTCATCACGTTTTTCCCTGCCCAGCTCTCCAGCCTGTCCAGGTCTCTCTGGATGGCAGCACAGCCTTCTGGAGTGTCAGCCACTCCTCCCAGCTTGGTATCATCAGCAAACTTGCTGACAGTGCCCTCTGTTCCCTCATCCAGGACATTTATAAATATATTGAATAATACTGGTCCTATTACCGACCCCTGAGGGACTCCACTGGACACAGGTCTCCAACTAGACTCTGCCCCATTGACCACTACTCTCTGGCTTCTTCCCACCAGCCAGTTAATAATCCATCTCACTACCTGCTCATCTAATCCACACTTCCTCAATTTGGCAGCGAGGATGCTGTGGGAGACCGTGTCAAATGCTTTGCTGAAATCAAGATAGACCACATCCACTGCTCTACCATCATCCAGCCACCTGGTCGTGTTTTCATAAAAGTCTAGGAGGTTGGTCAAGCACAACTTCCCCTTGGTGAAGCCGTGCTGACTGCCCCTAATGACCCTCTTATCCTTGATATGCCTAGAGGTGGCACCAAGGATAAGTCGTTCCATCACCTTTCCAGGGATGGAGGTGAGGCTGACCGGTCTGTAGTTACCCGGGTCCTCCTTCTTGCCCTTTTTGAAGACTGCAGTGACATTTGCTTTCCTCCAGTCCTCAGGCACCTCTCCCGTTCCCCACGACTTAGCAAAGATGATGGAGAGTGGTCTAGCAATGACTTCAGCCAGCTCCCTCAACACTCGTGGGTGCATCCCATCTGGACCCATAGATTTATGGATGTCCAGATTGCTTAATTGGTCCCTGACCTAGTCCTCATCAACTGAGGCAAACTCCTCCATTGTCCTGACTCCCTCTGGGGTCTCCAGGGTACAGAGCTCCTCAGGACAGCTTCCGGCAGAGTAGACAGAGGCAAAGAAGGCATTCAATAGCTCTGCCTTCTCTGTATCCTCTGTCACCAGGGTACCCCCCTCATTCATCAGTGGGCCTACATTGCCTCTAACATTGGCTTTATCTGCCATGTATTTGAAGAAGCTCTTCCTGTTGTCCTTGACCCCTCTGGCAAGATCTAATTCTGAGGAGGCCTTGGCTTTCCTAGTTGCCTCCCTACATCCTCTGACAATATGCTTATATTCCTCCCAAGTAGCCAGCCCCTCCTTCCATGATCTGTAAACTCTCCTCTTCCACTTGAGTTTGGCCAGCAGTTCCCTGTTTAACCAAGCAGGTCTCCTGGCTCCCTTCCCTGACTTCCTACATATCGGGATGCTTTGATCTTGAGCTTGGAAGAAGCAGTCCCAGAATGCTAACCAGCTGTCTTGGGCCCCTTTACCTTCCAGTACTCTGTCCCAGGGGATTTCCCCTAACAATTGCTTGAAAAGGCCAAAGTTGGCCCTCCTGAAGTCCAGGGTTGCAATTTTACTTGTAATTCTGTTCCTGCCACATGAGATTCTGAACTTCACCATCTCATGATCGCTGCAGCCCAGGCAGTCCTCAACCTTTACAGCCTCAACCAGACCCTCCTTGTTAGTGAGGATGAGATCCAGCGTCACTCCCCTCCTGGTTGGTTCATCCACCATTTGCATCAGGAAGTTGTCATCGATGCACTGGAGGAACCTCCTGGACTGTGGGTGGCTGGCTGAGTGGTCCCTCCAGCAAACACCAGGGTAGTTAAAAGACAGAAAACAACCAGGGCCTGTGATTGCGAGGCTGCTCTCAGCTGTCTGTAGAAGGCCTCATCAACTTCCTCACCCTGATCTGGTGGCCTGTAATAGACACCCACAACGGTATCAACCCTACCAGCCTGCCCCTTGATTTTCACCCACAGACTCTCAACTCGCTCCTCATCCGCCCCTGGATAGATCTGAATACACTGCAGTTGCTCTCTCACATAAAGAGCAACTCCACCACCTCGCCTCTCTGGCCTGTCTTTCCTGAGAAGGACACAGCCATCCATGGCCACATTCCAGTCATGTGAGCTATCCCACCATGTCTCTGTAATTGCTACCAGGTCATAATCCCCTGACCGAACACGGGTTTCTAACTCCTCCTGTTTATTCCCCATGCTGCGTGCACTGGTGTACAGGCACTTCAGGGAGCGAGTCGAGTTCACCAGTTTCAGCCTAGGGGGGTGGGAGGCCTCCCTGCCTTCATCAGTTCTAGAGTGCTGCCCCACTGGCACAAGCCCAGCTGTAACCCCTTCCCCCTTCCAATCTAGTTTAAAGCTCTCCAAATGAGCCCTGCTAATTCCTGCTCCAGCCTCTTTTTGCCCCTGCAGGATAGGTCTTCCCCACACACCACTGCCTGAACTGGTGTCCTATGAAACCAGCCGTTATCAAAGAACCCAAAGCCCTGCCTGAAGCACCAGTCCTGTAGCCAGTTGTCTATGGCCTGAATTCTGCCATTGCAACCCACATCAGCACCCAAAAGTGGAAGGACAGAAGAGAAAATTACTTGCGCCCCAGACCCTTTCAGTAGTCGTCCCAAGGTCTTGAAATCTTTCTTCATCCCCCTCAGACCACAGAATGCGGCTTCCTCTCCTCCTGTCTGGAAGATCAGCAGTGGGCAGTAGTCTGTCGGGTGCACCAGGTTGGGGAGTGCCCTGGTGATATCCCTGATCCTGGCTCCAGGAAGACTACATACCTCCCTGTGTTGAGGGTCAGCCCTGCATATTGGGCCCTCTGTCCCCCTCAGAAGGGAATCACCTATTACAATGACCCTTCTTTCTTTCCTGTCAGAGGCCGTCTTTAGGGGGTGGGTCACCCGCCTCTTCCTCTGTGGCCTTGTAGGTGGGCCTTGCACCACGTCCTCATATGACATATATGACATATATATAGACATATATATGTGTGCATATGTGAATATGCGAATATAAGCAGTTAGGTACTCAGTTCATTTGAGCTGATGTATTTCTATTGACTTTAAAAATAGAAAATAATGCTAACTCTAGAAACAGTATGGACCAAAGACCCTCTTACATCAAGAATTTCTCAAGAAGATTGCCTGTAACAACTGGACTGTAGAATTCGAAGTTGTGCACTACATGTAGTCAGAACTACTGATCTTCCTCCGATTCAATTTCTCCTGCATTCAGTGGTGGTGCTTAGTATCTCTAAAAATCAGGCTGGCTGTGTAAGACCCACATGTTGTCTTTAGGTATTTAAATTGAAAATATTTGCTTACATTTTAAAGTAAACTCTTGTTATGGCTGTGCTTTTGTACTAAGAATTGTTATAAGTGAGAAGGTACAGGCAGATTAAGAGGAATAAGGCTTTGTAATATTCATTTTGGGGAGAAGTTTCCCATGCTTGTCCTCCAGAAACCAGTTTTAGAGTGCTAGCAATCTACAGTTACACAGCAGGACAAGACTCAGAGAATTCAGCTCTAAACAGTACCTTGTGTGTCACATAGCAGCACAGCCCAGGTGTAGGTGAACAGAGCTGTGTTGGAAGTGGTCCCTATGGGCTCACGCAAGGACCTGCGCTTTGTCCTGCACCTCATCCTGTAGCACCAGCCCCTGTGATGGGACATCACATCCTCTGTGCCCCTACAGCTGCAGGTTCTGTCTCTGGCCTCTTTGTGCCTGAGGGACATGTGGATGGTTTTCAGGTGTGCCCTCGGAACAAGCACTGCCTGTCTGCCAAGGCTGTCAGATACTTGAAAATCTACTGTAAATACCTGAACTCCCAAAACTCTCCCCAGAAAAGATTTCAGGCTGGAAAAGAGATGAGAAAATCAGAGAACATCTCTGTTTGGAGGCAACAAAAAGGAATAAAAAGAACTACTGAATAAAGTAACTTTTTTTGGACTAGTTTTCCCTTGCAAGTCTATGTATTCTTAAGATGAAGCTGACATGAGAAAATGTGGGTTTAGGTCCAGCCAGCTTTAACTACACAGTGCTGGCATTTAGGGAATTATTAGCATTGTTATGGGGTGGTTTTCCAAGACACATTCTCTCTACGCAGAAAAGGTCTGCCTTCCTCCTAAAGGAAGCAGGACAACAATTACCCATAAAAGACAAGCAAATGCAACTGTGTTTTTTGTATTCGTGTAAAAATATACCTCACAGAACATCCATTGTTAGAAATATGTTGTATTAACCTTCATCAAGTTATGTGTATTTAGGCAAGTTTAAAAAGCCCCTTGAGTATATGAGGAATGTAGGAAGATGTTAATATTTTTGAAAAGGGGAAAAGGACAGTCTTAGGAAAGTGGACACTCTTAAGCAAAAAGCTTTAAGATTGCTTTTCTGATGTTAGGTCATTAGATATGTGGATTAGAGGATTATTTGGAAAGAAAAAATAACGTTTTGCCTAGGCATATTGATACATATTGTTATTTATGGTTTCCAAGAAGGTGTGTAGGCAGTTTGGCTGCCAAAATTGGAGATGTAAGTTGTTAGACACAACATTGCCGGTTTGTTTGATATATGTGCTAGTACATTTGCCCTTAGTCTGAAGCAAATCAGTTCTGCCTTTAACAGTTTCTCTGTGACAAGCAATAGTGAGCCAACATTATAAATAAACTCAAGAGTCAGTTAAGGCATCTCTGTAGCATAGGCAAAATAAAATTTTGCTTTCCTACGGGAGAGAGCAAGAGATCTCTTTGGGGGCAGAAAAGTGTGGTTTTGTGGTAGTGGGAGAGCTGGTGCTGGGATGGAGTTTGCAGGTTGGCAAAGAGAGCTGGGAGGGATTAGATGGAGGTAGGAGAAAGGAGCTGGGAGGAGTTCCTGGCAGTTTTGGGGAGCTGTTGGAGGAGGAAGGAGGGTCAAGTGGCATTTCAGGAAAATTTTTTGAGAAACATGGCCAAAGCTGCACTGAGTTATTTCTGGGAGACCCAAGAGATTTCTGAGGCCCTCATGCAATGACAGGCATTCGGGCAGTAGGAAGGATGTGAACTTGTCACACTGCTCTTTAGTTAGCAAAGGTGAGCATGGGTGTGGCCAGAACAGGCAGCTGGGTGATGGTGAAGGCAAGGCTGCATCAAGCAGCGGTTTTGTCCGGGGTGAGCCTCTCTCATTAGCACACACTTGCTCAGCTGTTGCTTCATATGTCTTCAACCCTTTCATGCCCGCTGAGGATCTGTGGTAGTAGTGGGAGCAGCTGGAGGGAACAGACAACATTGCTTAGGCTCTTCTGAAACACCTTGCCCACAGGACCTGATGGCACATGCCTTTCCTGTGTCACCTCTTGGTGCTTGGATGGAGACAGGTGCCAAAAGGAGCTTGTTGCTTTGGCCAGGGACACCCATTTTAAAAGATATTTTCTCAATCCTTCATATTCCTCTTGTCTTCCCCAAATTTGCAATGTCAGAATGCTGCCTACTTTTCTGAAGTTATCTTGCAAACAAGCTGGAGCTCAGAGAGAGTGGATAAGGTTTTTTATCATATTTCAATCATTAACAAGATTTTTCCCCAAACCAAACTTATATTGCCCCAAACAAACTTTGCTTCATAGTAACCCCAAAGGCTATTCTTAAGAAGAAGAATGCCTTCAAAATCTTGAATATAAGAATATATAATATAAAAATTTTGAATATACTAAATCTATTGAATTTTGAATATATATCTATTCAAAATCTTGAATATACAATCTTGTATATATATTTGGAAGTTACGTGAAACACAGCCATGTCCTGATACCCCTTATGCATGTTGGACTGTAATCTGCAGCAGTTTAATGATGTTTGTGTGATACCGTGTAAAATAGTAAGTTTCAACATGAAAACGGAGTAGCGCTATTTGTAGCAGTATTTCCCTGGGTAGTATTTCCCTGGAATTTCAGTAGTTGTGGGAATAATGAGAAATGGACTAGGACCAGCTCTCACAGAGATTACCAGCATCTTTGTCCTTCCTTTGTCTGTGCTGGCTCTGGCTGTGTCTCCGGGAGCACGAGTGTCTGCCCGTGTCTTGGTGTGTTTGAGGTCATGCAAAGGGTCATGTTGATGATGGCAGCTTGTTGCTGCCAGACCACGAGAGGGACCCAAAGGCACACGATGCTTTCCAGCAGCCCCTGTCAACTCGAAGGATGGTTACCTTCCAAACCTGGGTTTTCAGAAAGCAGATTATTTTCTTTTAGTTCTAGTTTTCAGGAATTTTACTACGACTCACCTATAAGCTTTCTGAGGGAAAGTCTGAGAAAGGATCTTACAAAAAGGACTGTTTTAGATAACAGATTATTTTAAACAACTTTGTCATGGCTGCCTAGTGCACTGAGAAATGCTGTGTGGCATCTAGGCTGATAGTCATAAATTATATGAAGACACTAGAAAGAAGGCATCTGTGCTCATGTATTATACTGTGGGTGCATACAAGAAAAATATTAAAGAAAATTAGCATCTGGAATTTTCCCTTTATTAGTGTTTTTGAACATCAGACAAATAGACAACTGCTGATGTGATGAGGCAGTTCCATAAATTAGGGGAAAATCTTAGTAAAGTTATTCCATAATATAATAAGTTTGAGACACTCTGTATTATCCAGTAACTCACTGTTTCTCCAACAGCTGTGCTGCATCTAAAGCGTACACTGCGTATGCAACCAGGGCATCTCTTCTGCAGCAGTGAAAAACATCTTTGATATGGGCTGATTTGCTCTGGAAGGAGCAGCACTATCTGGATTTAGGCTGCCTCAGTGGCCTCATTAAGTAGTCCTGAGATATTCTTTCCTCAGTGAAGGGATCTCAGATAACTTCTTCTTTGGGACTGCTACCCTTTCCTCTATCTTACACTGCACTCAGGAGACATGAGTCAAGGGTTATGTCCATAGGGCTGACTCTTGGTGCCCCTATATGTACTGTTATAGTCAGTGTAAATGATAGGTATGTTGGGGGACAACTCGGCATTTTTTTACTGCAGTTACAGTTCCTTGTCTTCAACTGAAAATCTAATGCTTGTGGGTGGTGATGTAGTAGTTTGGCATCATTACCAATGACAGAATACTGTAATACTGTGCTGCATCTGGGTAGCACCCTCTGTCTGAGATTGATTTGAGTTACTATCATTTACAAACCAATCTCATGTGTTCTTGGAGGAGGTAATACGGTCTTATTCATGATTTACTGATAAGGCAGGTGGGCCCAGGGAGTGATTTCCTTGGGGTCAGGGAATGAGCATGACTGAGAGCAGTCACCTTCTTGACTCGGGAGGAGAGGCGGTGGTCTTCTCCACAGCCTCACTCTTCTACTGCTGTCACCCTCCAAGTCACCTCCCCAGGCTGAGGGGTGCTACAAAGCCACATAGATGCCTCAGGCAGGCACCTGGCACAGAGGTACTGTAGGGACTTTTCTCTGTCCTGTACTCAGGATAGGCCATGAAGAATTCTGCCCAAAGCAAGAAGGCTGCGAGAAGTCAATTCTTATTTTCACCTCTGTGCTACATACAGCGAATACACAGTATAAAGTGCAATGATAGACTTATATGAAAGACGGTTCCCTTCTCTCTCTGCTTTTTCTGGCAGCAGCTGAACATGCACCGACAACACACCTTCCATTACTAATATTTTGAAACCTAGGCAGGAGAGTGCCTCAAACCGCAGGCTTATAACGTAATGAAGAATACACACAGCTGCAGTAACAACCACATAATTATTTAATTAGTTTTTGACAGCTTCAAATTGCAGAGGCGAAGGAATGCATGAACCGCACATGGAAAGCTGCCAGCAAAGGTTTTACACGTACACAGATGTTTTTAGCTATTGTAAGCGCAAAGCCAGGTTGCTGCACTTTTACTGCAAAACCTAATAGCACATCATGCACTACCTAAGCTATATCAAGGGAATAAAAATCGTATATGTAAGTATTTCTTCCCCTTTATGTCATAACTTTGCTTTCATTGTATTTAACTTCCTATAACTGAGCCCTGTGAGACCAAAGATGTGAATGTTTTAGCACTAATTTAAGTAATCTGTAAAGTAACAGCTTCTTTGGGCTTTTGGAATAAGCAATTACAATACCAGTAATTAATATTATAGATAACCTTCTATTTTAAAGTCCTCTTATGAATATGAACTAATTAACACCTCTGTTGGGAAGTTAAGTATTGGTATTTTTATTTCGAAAAAAAGACTGAAGCTCAGAGAAGTGTAATAATTTGCCAGAGGCCACAGTGTGACTCAGGGACAATATAGACATCAAATTAAGGATTTCCTCAGTTTTAATTTGACTCTGCAGAGAGCTAGAGCAAGAAATTTCAATATAGAAGTGAAGGAATAATAATTGCCTACAACAAAATGGATGAGGAGGGCACTAGTGTTAGTAACAATCTGTCTTTGGAAAATAGATTATTCCAAAGGGGAGGATAATAATTTAGAAGTGAAGCAAAGCCTAATGTACTGTAAATATTTGCTCTTCTGCTGCTGCAAAGCCAACACCCATCTCTCGAAGTCACTCCAAAGTGTTTATAATTTCCATGTGTCATGAGCTCCATGATTTTATATTAGAGGGCAAATGATTTCTCCTGAGTGCACCTAATTAAGGCTAACAGTTAAAATAAAACACAAATTAATTCAAAACTTCAATCCATGCTCTAAATGAACACAAACGTTGTCTGAGGTTTAAAAAGTTAAGACCCCCTTTCTTTCCACATAATTGTAGTTTTCATATTTTCCAGCCTTTGCTTTTTATGGTTCTGGCTGGGATAGGAAATGCTAAAAGCCCACAAGAAAAGGCTATTCCCATAGAGCTGTGTAAGATATTCACAACAAAAACCTAAACCATGTGGAACACATGTGGTTTCAAGTTTCACAAGAAAGTCTAAACCCAGACTCTGTTTGTTGAAGTTTGTAACACCATTTGAATGAAACTGGGCCTGATTTCAAGCAGATCTGGTCAGATTCCTGGTTTTCAGTTGAAACCATCCAAAATTTGGAGTTTGGCAAGGCCTGCGATGTCCTGGGGCCTGATCCTGCTGATGCTTGGAGAGGGACTTGCTTTGGATGGATGTTGGGTGGAGGAGAAGGCAGGGTTGTGGTGCCCAGACAGTGGGAGGGGAGCACAGGCATTAGCTGGTGCTTGTGAAAACAAGCACAACATCGGTGGGTCTCCTGATGTAGAGGACTGTAGCCAAGAACAGTTGTGTGCAAGTCATGTGGCTCACATCCAGTGCAGGAGATCCTGGAGAGCTCCAGCACAGCTCCAAAGGGCACCATGATATGACTTCTCATGTGCTCCTAGTGCAAGCCTGAGAACAAAGGTTAGGAGAGCCCAAATACTTCCGCACTGTATCCACCACTACATTGCATTTTGTTGGATTTATGTGGATATCATCGAAGCCATGGGGAAAACACAGCTTTATTTTAGTTACAGAGATCTCTCTGACTAAGGAAATGAAAGACTGTGAAGAAATACTTAGCAGCTGTGATGAAGACATGCACACAGAAATCTTTGAAAAAGCTAATTCCAGTTAAGAATATTTGCTTCACTCTCCTGCAATAACACACTGGAAATTAGCACCAAGAGGTACACACTTTTTTAAGAGCTGTATCTAAGAAAGAGTCACTTGCTGATGCTGCAACCTCTATCCCTAGAGGTACTATCAAAGTAAAATTGTGAGCTGAATTCTGGTGTTGCAAGGATGGGTATCAGAACAGAATTTTTTCTTGTGTATTTCTAGAAATGTCTTTAGTTGAGCTAGTAGCACTATTGTAAATTATTGAAATGGGAAGGTTTTTAAATCAATCTTACCTTTGACTTTCTCTGCTGCTAATTGCTTTTAAAATTTCTGCCACTGCAACCAATGAAAATAGGCTGGAAGAAAGACTTACAATCAAGGTTTTAATAATGTGATTAGGATGGAATATTACCTTTACAGACAAGTTTACTTCTTGATTTTATACTCATCTATGCCAGTACATTCTCTCACATATACTGCTATGTTTGGGAATATTTAACTGAGAAAATGAAAGCTGTATTTTTCTGAGGCCAAAATTTAAGCAAAGAACAGAACAGATGGTTTCTGAGTACATAGAAAAAACACGTATGTCTGTGTATAAGGTAAAAGAGCTCCATATGAGACTAATGATTACTGAGTATATTTTGGCTGTTTGCTCAGTATGTGCAGCTTTGTGAATTCAGTAGAGAGAGGGCAATAGTTATGCTCACAAATGAAATATAGCTCATTACAGCTCCAGTTCTTCTATCCACACTAACTTCGGTTAAGCATAGGTCAGTCCTGTGCGTAATATTTATTACCATGTCACTACTTTTTTTTTTTTTTCCTCAGTTGCCTGTGTTTTGGCTTTAGATGATATGATACAGTCCCTTTTGCTTACCAATCTTCTAATGCAGCATAATTCTGTTCTGCATCTTAATAAATGTCCGCAATGTGCAACTTTCATTATTCAGGCCTGCTGTTGTTCCTCTTAATAAAAATACTAAAGGAAGCAGACACCATCATCCACCAACCTGCTTCCCCAAGATCCAGTCCAACCACACATTCATCTTGACCAGAACTAGCTGTAAATCTCCCAGATGATTGGGTTTTCACCAGTTCCCTAAGTGACAAACGAGTGCCTTTGTGGTTTCTGTCATGATGCTGTTCTCTCCAAAAGAACTTGTGGGAAACAACCCCAAACCAGCCTTGCTTTCTGTTAACACCATCCTTTTCCCAGTTGCTTGCAAGAAGCAGACAGCACTTGAGCTTTGGGGATGTTGAGACTGCTAGCAAGTTATTGCTGCCCTGCACTCATGGTCTATCTGCCTCTGCTTCTAACCTCTTTCCTTGGTGGCAAACTTTTTCAGACAGAGGCTGCTAAGGCAACAGTATTGCCACTGCAAGAAGCTGTGAAGGACCATCTACCACCTCATGGAGGTCCACTCCAGCATCTTGCTCATCTTCACACCACCCCAGTACCTGGATCTGGTTCTGTGCTGTGCACCCACCGGGCACACATGTGGTTACACTGTCCCAGGTCACAGATGCAACGTGGGCACAGATGCAAAGTGCTTTAGGGGTATCCTGAGGCTTTTGTGGGGTGGAGGTCACTGGTGGGAGTGAGAACAGCAAATGCCCATCTGGGCTTTGCTACCAAGGATGGTAGCCTGAGAAAGTCACACAGTGTGAAAGCTCCCTTTTGTCCACAGGTCAGTAATAATCTTAAATGTCTTTAGGAACAGAAACAGAAAATGTAATAAAGTCCAATTTAGTTCACCATGGCAGAATGGAAATAGAAAATTCCATCTGTTCTGTTTCACCACCACGACTTATTTTATACTTATGCTGCAATATTTGTCAACATAATTTTACCTAATAGAGAAGAGTAATTCAACGAGTGATTACAAAAACCCAGGAGGGGCACATTGCTTTTAAAAATCATATTGATTTGTAATGATTGCATTGCAGAATAGCAATATTTCTGTTTGGAACATTTCTTACTCAGTTCTAAGGCTCAGTTATGCTGAATTGCTACTATTTAACAATAAGATCAGTAGACCTTAAAAAAAGAGAGAGAGAGAAAAGGAGAGAAAGCAGAAGCTGCTATGGATACTGCCAGACCACTTCTCAGCTTTGTATAATCAAGCACACGGGCAAGCTTCCCACCACAAAATCAGCATAAATACCTTTCCAAATAGCTTAATTTTTTTTTGGCAGTTTCCATCCCAATATTCTGATGGCAATTTGATAACCTATCAAAAAATCTTAAAATAAATTTTCTTTCAAAAGGAGATTTAAAAGTACTTTGTTGCTTGTTTATGCAACATATCTTTTGTATTTCTTGATGCTGTATCAAAGGTCCTGGCATAGCACTGACATTCTCCTGCTTCTAGGAAGCCTGATTATGTCTCCTTTCCTGAGGCTGACTGGCTTCTTACTTGACAAACATCTTCATTTGCTTCAGCAACTCAGTGGAATTAAACATAGCATCTTACCTTTTACAATTACTGCTTATTATGTTGCCCATTTTCCCCAACAAAAATTAAATATCACTATTTCACAGATTTTTCCGGTGGGAATTATTGTGTGGAGTTCCACATTTAATGCCACTCCATTCTTGAAAACTATTTGCAGTGCTTACTTTGGATTGCAACTAAGCAACAAGTTTTGATTGAAAGAATGGCTGTGACCTAATAGTTAACTACCATACACATCAATTTGAAATGATAGAAATAATTGTCATTTTTGGTTTTACTTTGTAGAAACCTATTTTCCTCCCTTCAGAAACCTTTTTATCTTGGTTTACTGGAAAAAGTGAACAAACACAAGGAAATGCTTTCAAAATTATCAGCTTCTAAAGAACACCAGTAATCACTTTGCATAATCCACATTTGGGCTCAATCCAGTTTTCCACAATTAGCTACAAATGCAATGCCTGCTGCTATGTCTCAGATTTTCACTGCATGTACCTATTAAAGTGGAAAATAAATTGGATTCTCAAGTTAAAGAATGCTACTTAGGTAGTTAAGTGGATTTAGAGACTATGGCATTCCTTGTACTATAAATAATACAAAGGTGATTATTTTTCAGCATTTAGAACAAGAGCACTTCCATTTTGTGAAGATCACAATGGCTACATACCCAAGCAAACAGATAATTAACAGGTCAGTAACCAGTAAACCACATGCAGACACTCAGGCCTTCTGTCTATCCTATAAATACAAACATTATTGTAAATCAGTGAGTAACTATAGCTTCTCCGAGTCTGAGGTCCATATGACTGCCTTTCATCTTTCCCTTGTTAAGGCTAGATGTGGTATTCACATCCATTTAAAAGTCCACGCTGCATTTATATCGAGGTGCTCCAGTTAGCTGCCCCACACTGCTCCAGAGGTGACATGGTTGTCCAAAGTGTGGGACGATCAAGCAGCTAACTTGCTCCACAGTATCCGACTGCTCTGAGACCTCGGTTAAAGGGTACCTGAAGTCATATATTTTACCTGCACTAGCGAAAGAAAACAGATCCTTCTCAACCTTCTATTGAACTTGTTATCAAAGGAAAATGTGTCCTACTAAACACACAAGTGGTGTAGGAGTAGTGCGGGTAGGTGAATAGTGTCTTCCAGCCATCTACCATTACTAGTTTTCATTTTTCACTATGTCATTCATGTATATATATATATATTTGGCCTCAAGTTGCACCAGGGGAGGTTTAGATTGCATCTTAGGAAAAAATTATTCACTGAAAGGGTTATCAAGCACTGAAAAAGGCTGCCCAGAGAAGTGGCTGAGTCACTGTCCCTGGAGGTATTTAAATGACATGTAGACGTGGTGCTTAAGGACATGGTTTAGTGGTGGACTTGGCAATGTTCGATTTATGGTTGGACTTGGTGTTCTTAAAGGTCTTTTCCAACCTAAATCATTCTATGACTCTGTGCATCCCTGGCCAGTCACAACATCCCGTTGTTACCAAAGATCACCCAAACAAGAAATACACGAGTGTCCTTTGGTGTCCTGTTGGCTGGAGAAGGTTTGTGAAGGGCAGCACCATGTGTGTGGGACTCCTGGCATCAGTGTTGCCATTGCCATCCCCAAGTGCTCCCTTCTTTGAGCCTGTGCCAAACCCAAGCTTTGAAAAGGGAAAAATTACCTGCTTTTGAAGATTTTTTTTTTTTTTAAATTCAAAGCTGCGAGGGAAAACCCAAGAAAACTTGAATGATTTCTTGTCTCTGTCTTAGCTTTCTTTTTCCCCATTTTTTTCCTTACTGATGCACTGTTAAAGGCATGACCCAATCCTTAGACAAGCCAATGGAAACCTTTCCAAGGGCTTGAGAATATGATAGGTCTGTATCTAAATGGAAGTGTAAAAATGGCTTAAAAGCTGATTTTGCTAAATGAAAACAGTGGAAAAGCATTTGGCACTTAGACCAAGAAACATGGTTGCTAGGTTTCACCTTGATTTCTAGATCCCTGGGAAAAAATCTGGCAGGCCACTGTGCTCCTTCAGCTCCTGGCTGCAATGTGTGTGAAAGAAACAGAGTCCTCTAGTTCAGGTCTGTGTGCACACATCTGAGGATCTGCTTCGCTTCCCTCCTTCTCCCAACCTGCACACACTATACACCTCTTTGTGAAGATAGACTCGATAAGGTTTGTAGATACTTGGCCCTGGAGCAGACCTTCGGTATAGAAATGGCTTAATTTAAATAAAATAAACCATTCTTTGAGTCTTTCCCTCTCTGCCACCCTAGCCCTATGTAAACCTGATGTAGCCCTTAGAAAGTCAGTGGAGTTATATTAGTGTAACTACAGGACGGTTCTGGAGGGTATAGCTAGTTCTGTTCTCACAATCCATTATGCAGAGGTCAAAGTGGTCCCAGGAGGTTTCTAAGGAAGGAGAACTGATGCAGCCACCTCCACTGCAGTTACATGGGACAGATGTGAGATGTGAAAGTCCAACCTGGAGGGACTCTTAAAACTGAGAATTTGGAAGATATTTCTACAATAACTTTGTTTTCCCCACTAAATATTCCTCCTTGTCCTTCAGAACTCAGATCGCACAATAATCTCGCACTTGAAATACATGTTTATGAGGTACCCAGTCTCTTCTTGGGTGTCACAGGACAGCTCTGGTGATTTGACTGGAACCAGGCTGATTTATATGAGTGGAGGCTCTGGCTGACTGTGCCTGTTCAGAGCTTGGCCCCATGGCTGCAAAAGCGTGGAGAAAAATCTGTCCCAAAATGTGCTGTCCAGCTGTTTCATACTCCATTTATCAATGACAGCAGCTGGGGCTCGTGCTTTTCTGCTTTCCAAAATGTGCTACTTAGAAACTGAAGATTGAAATAATTTCTTCTTCTGTTCTCATTTTCAGTTGATTGTCTTAGGTAAAATGTTCTCTTGGAAATGTTGTTTAGTACTACTCAAAGCTATTTCCAAATTAACTAAGTTTGTTTTCTAAAGAAGGATTAAAAACAAAAACAAAACCGACAAATTGGAACCTTATGGACCATTAAAACTCTCTGCTAGAAAGAAATGTCATCATGATTGAGATGTAGAAATTCTCTTTTTAAAGCCATTAAAAAACTGTGTTCCAATCTTTGAGCTCTTGGGAGAAACCTCACTAAATTGCTTCCTCTTGTCTAATTTCTGAAAATATCCTACCCAGAAGTGACACAATAATAAAATACAAACACCAGGTGAGGCACATGCATCAGCAGTTGTGGGCAAAATGGCTTATTTTGTTTGGTATTTAAACATTTTGTTAGGTAAGAAGAAGATAAAGCAATAGCTGGGATCTCTAGATGCTCCAAGTAAATCATTCACTTCAGAAACACTGCTATGTCAAGGGCACTGAATCCTGTGTAACCTTGACAATCCAAAACATACCAGGTTGAACTAAAAGTAGAAAAGAAAAATGCATACAAAATTTAGTTGGTAAAGAGAGAGGTCATCCCACTGGAGTCATTCAGCCATACTTCAGTTTTGATTAAAATCCTTTACACTGAAATACAGACACACAAGGGCCTTGGTGTTTCTTACAGATATCATGCTAAGTTGATGCTCTTTCTTCGAGTATATTTCTAATTTAGCAAATAAACCAAGGGCTTCAAGGGAATTTTTCTGAAAGCCTCAGAAATTCTGGCCTCAATTTGTTCTTGAGACATAAATGTGATTTACGCATGCTTGTTGCTACCTGTGAGCTGGTGGGAGCTGATTGCAGGCTACGCATGCTGTGGTGCCAGCCTGGCAAAGTTACAGCAGCAGCATGCAGCTGCCTCATTTTCTGGCTCCCAGCAGTATGTGGGTGAAGAAAAATAATGTTAGCATTTGGCTAACATCACATGATGGCTTCCAAAAGATCAGTTCAGCAGGCTTCTCTCATCCAGCAAAAATGGGCTCTTGCTGGGTATTAGCGGTAACGCACACATACACACCCACACCCATAATCAGTGGGTGTAAAATGTGTAAAGGACGTTTGCCAGGGAGCTTTCAGATCCAGAGCTGTGAATGGGAACTGCAAGCTTGGAACAGAGGCATGAGAATGCTCTTACTGTTTGCATCCTTTTGTTCCTCTGACATTTTGGGATTTTATGTGGGTGTGATGACAAATTCCCCTAAAGCCTGCAGAACCAAGTCACGGGTTTCAGTGCAGGCTACCAGAGAAGGATAGCTCCTCAGAAACACAGCTGCAGGGAAACAGAGAGTGAGCCCTGGTATGCGCTGGCAGGATTACATTGTGCCCAGGCCCCCCCAGCTGGTTGTACGCGAAGGGAAGGCAGAGGGGGACCAGCCCCCCTGTCTACCTCCGGTTGCCGCTGCTCCTGCCACTGCCGGCCGCTGCCCAGCTCGAAGCCTCCCGTAGGACAGGCAAGGCCCACGCAGATAAGCACAT
This sequence comes from Caprimulgus europaeus, assembly GCA_907165065.1. The sequence continues at coordinate 38,074,284 of OU015527.1, read as the reverse complement.
TACCACAGCTCCTATCTGTACCACTGCATTACCCTTTGCACAACTGCATGTTGATTCTGGCTTGCACTGAGATGTAGGATAAATGAAAATTGGCTCCAAACCACTTATGACCGCTGGTGCAGGAGAATTTGTTTTGAATAAGCCCTACTGACAGCAGTATTGGGCTGTGCATGCAGCTTCACAGACAACTCGAGAGATGGAGAGAGCAGGGAGATTGCAAGGCTAGACAGACACGTAATAGTTTAGCTGAGAAGAAAGCAAGCCCAGACTAGGGTGAGATTTGGCGATCACAAGTCTGAGAACCTGGCTTGGAATGTTGTCCCAGGGAGTGTCATGCAGCAGAGGGCAAGGAATGGTGAATGTGACGCCACAGACCCCTGCCTGAGTGATGTTCATGCTAGAGCACTTCATGAGTCCAGAAAAGGACAGTGAAAGCAGGATGCTTTATCAATTATCTATTAATTACTGTACCAGACTTTGCAAAGAGTTAAAAAATACATGTCTCAGTTATAGAAACGTTTCCTGCTCCAACTGCACTTCAATTTAATACTATCAAGAAGTGAGCTAGGGGATTTGGGTGCGACTCACTCAAGAAGTGAGGAATTTCACATCTGAGATTGTCATCTGTCAATATTAGATAGACTATAGGTCTGCAAAAGAAGAAAGAAAAAATGCTGTCTGTTGACTGTAGATGGAAAAAAGAGTAGAATTCAGTTGCAGTGGACCAGGCTACTGTATTTTAGGTTTTCTTTAGCCTTATAGAAAGAGAAGTCTCCATCTTTTTCTTTCACAATGAAAAACAAATTACTTTGGATTTAAAACTTCAAATAAAACATATGAAAGAAAAAAAAAATAGAGAAATATTGCTGACTAGATAGAAAGAAAACTGAATCCATTATGATACAATTTTATGCCTGAGAGTTTTATTAATCTTAGAACTGTTCTGTAGCATGCAGTTCCAGGATACACATGATTCTGCTGATATCCAAGGTTTTAAAGATATAATCCCTGGCATATGAAAATAAACATAGACCTCCCTACACTTCTGGTCATATTGTGTTTTGCCCAGGCTGGCAGGGGAGAGAAAGAAAGGCATAAAAAAGAAAATGAAGATGAAGTGACAAAAAAATTGAAAATAAAACACTAAGTAAATAATAAATAATAGCTCTAGGACTTAGAGAAAAACTGAGAGTGATGGGAGGGGAGAAAAAACTTAATACAAAAGTAATGGCTGTAGAAGACACTCTTTTACAAGATTTTGCTCTCTGACAATTTTAAGGTAGTAAGTCTTTTGTTTTCTTTCAGTAGGAGGAAGATGAGACTGAAAAGTGGAACCTCTATCAATGTCCCAAAGAGGGTGATGGGCTCTAGGAGTGTTCGGCCTGAGGAAGGCCCTTCTCCCCTTTAGAAAGGCAATGCCGCCGTAACATCATCACGTCATGCTCATAAATCAGAATTATGCTTGAATTGAGAAGAATTCCAGACTCAGGCTTCTAAATGCACAGAGAAAGAAGCAAACCATCTCTAATGGTGCTAGCAGTGATATAATGCAGATGTTTATGATAGAATTAAGATACTTAATTATTTATGGCCTAAATACAGATACATTATCTACTCGCCAACCTATTGGAAAATAACTGTTATTTTAGTTACCTGTTTAATTACTTTATTCCTGATCTCTGTCATACACCTCAAATGTATGTCACCCAGAACTGTTCAGACAATAAATTAACTTCCATATGTTTTCTTCTGACACTTCCATCTTTGCAGATATTTAAATGTTATTACTAGTTAAGAGCTGTGCCAATATCTTTAGTGGTGAAGATTAATGCAAAGAAATTGCACAGCTTCTCATCAATATCTTCACCTCTCTTAATTATGCTTTATAGCCTGTCTAGTCATCGGACCTCTCCTATTTCTTTCACTGGTTCCCTGATTCAGGTATACCTAAGTCCTCTGGTAGTGGGTTTTTTTAAGCCTTAAAGTATTTGCCATGCAAAATCCAGCTTAATCCTTTTCTGTCCTAGATCCTACTCTAATTTGTGTTCTTGTTTATTGACTAAACCTGTGTCAAATTTCTAAATTCTGAAGACTTTCTCTTTTCCTCAAAGAGCCCTGCTGCTTCCTATTTACTTTAATAAGTCTCTTGCCACTCTGGTTTCCTTTCTTATTTGGTGGTGCATATATTTTCTGAGTCTCAATAGTGATCTTTCATATCTAAAGTACTTTTTTTGGGTTTTAGTCCCTTTAAGCTATTGGTCCTTTGTAACTAACCTTGACCTTTTAGCAAAGTCTCCCCTTCATAAAATACTGCTTCTTTCTGAGTCCGTTCTTGGTTGTCAAACCCAACTATAACAGCTGCTGCTAGTTACTGGCATGAATCCTCTTCTTAGGTGAATTAGCTCCTGTGTATTACTTAAGACTAGATCAAAACTGGCTTCACCCTCTGCTTCAACACTCCTCCAAGTAGCATACACTTTGAGTGTTCAGGACTTGGGTGTCTACCTTTGGGGAGACTGTAACAGCAGCCCACAGAGCTCTGTTATGAATCTGAAAAGCTCCTTCTAGTTAAAAGGCCTACGCCCCTAAGTGGTGGAAAACCACTGCCAATTTTGCTAACAAAGTAACTCATAGCAGTGTCAGATTGTCCTCCTCTGTGTGGAACCCAGGCTGGAGGAAGATGAAATCCAGCTGAGAGAAGAGGAATGGTGGGACAGGGAGATGTGGGGTTATTCTCTGGGCTCTGAAGCACACATGCACAGCCTCCACCTCCGCAGCTGTGAGTGTCCCCTGGGCTTCACATTGTCCTTGTTCCTGCCTACCCTCTCCCTGCAGGTTTGCCAGCAGAGGAGGTTCTGCCATGGACACTGCTGCTCCTCACTCTGCTGGAGGCTGGAGGGGCCAGTTGGACTTGCTGCTGTGAGAAAGGAGGCTTGCTGAGAGGGGCTTTCCCTCACCCTGTCCATGAATTAGTTTTCTGCTCTGTTTTCTTCAGTATTCCCCCATTCCTCTCTGCTCACACACATCTCACCCTTGCCCCAGCCTCCTAGCCCAGCCAGCCCCTGTCTTGGTCCTAGCCCTCACCCCAGATAGCCCACTAGCTTCCCCAGATCCTTATGTCCAGTCTACACGCCTGCATAGCTCTACCTCCACATCTCCACTGCCTTCCTGAGTCCTCTCACTCTCTTTCGGGCCTCTGGTTGTGTCCTGTCAGAGCCCACATGGCCAAACACCACCCACTTCCCACTCTGGCTTGAAGCATGAGTACCCACTGCTATCTGGTTATCTCATCTGAAACACTCATGCACTTCACATGCTAGGACTCAGCTGGGATTTTAACTACATGCAGCAATGAATTACAGCTGGTCATTTTAATTGCAGATGAGCACACCCTTTTTGCAGACGCTCTGCTTTCTGTAAGATTTAAATCCTTCTTGTCACTACCTTCTAGCTAGGAGGGAGGAGGCCCTGACACATCTTCCAGCATAGTGGTTTTGCATGTAGATCTCGGTGCATGTCAGAGAAGCACTGTGGAGGCTCTGGAGCTAATGGCGATATTAACTAAGAGGAAATTTACCCCCTGGCTCCTATATCTCTCTTCTTGCATCACTGTTGCCAAACATGAACCATGAGCTTGGGTTCCTCCTCAGAAACCCACCTAAGTGCCTTGTGAAACCAGCCCTGTTTTTCTTCCTTATTGTGACCAACCAATTTATTCTGGTGGTGCACAGGAAAAAAGCAGGTGTGCTTGACCTGGCATCCAGATTTAGAAATTATATAACTCCTTTTGCACTCCAGACCTCTCAAGGGACAGGGTGGAGAGGAGCATGAAAGAATCTCCACACAAACCTTGCTCTCTGCATTTAAATGTCCCTCCATGGGCTGTGTATTCATTGTAAACTTAGTTGCCTGGGATTAGGGTTTATTTCCTGGCACTGCTGTTGAGCTGCCTGAGGCTGGTGGTGGCAAAAATGTCCACTCTTCGCTCTGGCCACCAAGGCACCCTTTGCAGGGAAGAAATGGCACGGGTGAATCTGGAGCAGAAATCCCAGCGCCAGGGATGTTCCAGCCATTGGGAATCTGCTGGGGTTCCTGTAGGTGGTGGGAAGCGCTTGCCCTGTTGCCGGGGTGCCGCCTCCGCAAAGGCTGCCAGCTGGGCTGCTTGCCGCAGCTCCCCAGCCACAGGAGTTTATGAACTCATAAGAGTATATGTGAGAGTTATTCTGAGACGAGGATTAGATTTTAAGAGTTGCTTGTCCACCAGCAATCTGACTGACGGGCCCTGACCACGGAATTTGTTTGCTCTGTACCGCAGACTTCTGGTTTCATGCTATGCTTAGCCACTAAGCTGTTCCCTTCTCTTCACCCTGGGTAATACTGTCCAAGGTTTGCTTACCTATGTAGCAAGGAGAGGTTTACATGTTTTCAAAGCAATAAAGTCAGGCTGAAGCAGGCAGGTATAATGAGTGCCACATAAAACAGCTGGAATCTTTGTGCCTGCTCCACTGGCATGCTAAAAAAATTCTGGTATGAATTTTAGTGGATTTTATTTTAAGGCACAAGTCAAAAGGTTGGATTCTTTTTCCCCTGGCTGTGAACTCTTTATTTCTCTTTATCCCAGTGCATATAAGTGATGAGCACCAGAACATGTCCTTTAAAAGGACCTCAGCATTAGTTTGGGGAGTGTCTAAGTTAACAAGCAACTGAACTGAGCATGTACTGATATGGTCTGGTCTGGCTGCTGTGACCAGAAGGCAAGAACAAGGCTGCATTTGTATCCCCACTAACCCTCACTGGGGCAGGGGTTGACACAAACCCTTTGCTCATGTAGGGCCTTTTTCCACCCTCTCTGTTCTGCAACTGCGAGCAGAGTCTCCTTCCCAGGACAGGTCTCTTCCCTGGGCACTCTGTATGAGGTTTCAACCTGGGCTCCAGCTTCTCACCCAGTAACTCTCTGCCCTTGAAGCACATGGCAAGCAGATGATGGAAAGCTATGTGCCGCTGAGGAACTCTGCTTTATCTGCTTTATTTTTCTGCAGAAAAAGTCCCTTTGGACGTCAGCTTTAAGTTCTTTTTTTCTCCTCGGAGCATAATGAAGGGCTGTGGCTCTAGCTCTGGATGTTTGGTGTGGACCAAGTTATGCAATGTACTGTTGTGATATCTGAAGTCTCATTTTTGGCCCATTCCTCGGGAAAGCGGTTAATATCCACGTGGGGAATTCTTGTTTTTAAAAACAAGAAGCACTATTCTTGTCTGACTAACCTGATCTCCTTCTATGACAGGGTGACATGCTTAGTGGATGAGGGAAGGCCCGTGGATATGGTGTACTTAGACTTTAAGTAAAGCCTTTGACATTGTTTCCCACAGCCTTCTTCTGGAGAAACTGGCCGCTCATGGCTTGGACGAGCATACCTGTCGCTGGGTAAAGAACTGGCTGAATGGCCAGGTCCAGAGAGTTGTGGTGAATGGAGTTAAATCCAGTTGGTGCCTGGTCTCGAGTGATGTTCCCCAGGGCTCAGTGTTGGGGCCAGTTCTGTTTAATGTCTTTATCAGTGATCTGGATAAGAGCATCAAGTGCACTCTGAGTAAGTTCGCAGATGATACCAAGTTGAGTGGCAGTGTTGATCTGCCGGAGAGTAGGAAAGCTTTGCAGAGGGACCTGGGCAGGCTGGATTGATGGGCTGAGGCCAATGGTATGAAGTTCAATAGGGCCAAGTGCTGGGTTCTGCACCTGGGTCACAACTCCATGCAATGCTACAGGCTTGGGGCAGAGTGGCTGGAAAGCTACCTGGTGGAAAAGGACGTGGAGCTGTTGGTCCACAACCGACTGAACATGAGCCAGCAGTGTGCCCAGGTGGCCAAGAAGGCCAACAGCATCCTGGCTTGTATCAGAAACAGCATGGCCAGCAAGGATCAGGGAAGTGATTGTCCCCTGTACTCGGCACTGGTGAGGCCGCATCTCATATGCTGTGTCCAGTTCTGGGCCCCCAAATACAAGAGGGACATTGAAGCTCTGGAGAGTGTCCAAAGAAGGACAACAGAGCTGGTGAAGGACTTAGAGAACAAGTCTTATGAGGAGCAGCTGAAGGAACTGGGGTTGTTTAGACTGGAGAAGAGGAGGCTGAGGGAAGACCTTATTGCTCTCTACCACCACCTCAAGGAACGGTGTAGAGAGGTGGGAGTTGGTCTCTTCTCCCAAGTAACAAGTGACAGAATGAGAGGAAATGGCTACAAGTTGCACCAGAGGAGGTTTAGGTTAGATATTAGGAAAAATTTATTCACAGAAAAGGTAGTCAAACATTGGAACAGGCTGCCCATGGAAGTGGTGGAGTCACCATTCCTGACAGTACTTACAAGATGGGTAGATGAGGTGCTTAGGGACACAGTTTAGAGATGGGATTGGTAGTGATAGGTTAATGGTTGGACTCAATGATCTTAGAGTTCTTTTCCAACCACTATGATTTTGTGATTCTGTGATTCTCTGATTCTAATTTCTAGTTTTTCTGTAACCTCATTCAATCTGAATCGTGTCCATTATACCTCTAGCTACAGAATTTGCAAGGATGAAGGAACTGGGATTTTTAATAGTGGCACAGGTTGCTTAGGTGAGATACATATTGATGAAATCTTCCTGATGAGTAAATCATCGCAAGAAACTTAAGAACAATAAATGATACTTGTTCTGTTTAGTTAGAAAATTACATTATTTTCATTGCACCTGTCATTTAAATCCTGTGATTATTCTTCAAAGTGATATTACAGAGATTTGTAGTTATTAACATTGTTTCAGATGAGATCAATAGTAGAACCGTGCACCTGCAGAGTGATTGTCAATCCAAAGAGCTCAGAGCTTTGTCAGCATTGTTTTGGCCTCCCAATACCACTGTCTCAACATCTAAATGACCTAATCCCAGTTTCTAAATTGTTCTCGAGTTTGCAAAGAATTGAATGGTAACAATTCTGCTCAGTTTACCTCTGCTCTTTAGCCATGAGGCAGTCACCTATTCATTTCAAAAAGCCTGAAATAAAAGGTGCTGGTTTTGAGTCAGAGGGGGAAGTAATTCTTGTGTTTTGCTGTGTATGTCCATGTGTAACTAACGAATTCAGACCTAATGCAGTACCAGCTCTGACACAAAACTCAGTAGCGATCAGATATTTGTGCTGCCAGAAACCAAACCCCAAAACACATGCAGCTTGCTTGGTCCAGTCACCTTTACTTTCCATAGTTGTCACTGGTTGAGACGTGTAGCTCCGATAGGTCATGAACTTGTAAATAACACAGAAATGTCACAAGTTCTATTATTTTTAATGACATTATGGAATTCTCAGAGATAAGTCCCTAAATTTTGAAGAAAAACTCCAAGAGCAAAAATAGTAGTTTTAAGGTACAGATAACATGGTCTGTAACTTAGTTTTCATTAACAAACACAGCATGCAATGCAAGTCAGCTGCAATGCAGTAAAGCAAGTTCTTTGCTGTCTCTTCTATCACATTTCATAGAGCATTTCATTTACAGTAATTGATGTCCTAACCTTTTAGCTTATTAGTGTGAAACACAATCAACCCTACGTAATAAGATTAGACAGTAGGGGCTTAACCTGATGCTAATTTTTAATCAACTTTCCACCAGTTAGAAAATATTATGGGAGCTAGTAGACCATAAACTCAGTAACTATTCATGCACAGTAGGAAAGTCATCCCTATTTCTCACAAGACTGACCAGTGGTAAACAAATATTTCTTGTGCTTTACATTTTTATGCTGCTCTACCCAGATCTGGGCTCTTAATTTTTATAGGATAATAAAGCTCAAATGGTTGGACAACATTGCTGAACAAGACTCAGTAAGATCCTGGGATAGGAGAGGTCTGATCTGATTACCCTGCATACAGGATTAGGAAATGATGGGCAGGTAACTTCAGTTTCTGCTGGAGACGGTATTTCATTTCACATTGCCAGTTGTTCTCACCTTTAGTTCTTTGTCATGAATGATATGATGTCCAATGACTTCAGATGACTATTGCTGAAACCCCAGAGTGGTAATAAGAAATTTTCACTATTGCCTAGTGCTGCATATGATCTGATTTCTACTGCTCGCCATTGTTGCCTTAGACCTGCTGTTATGAAATCAGGATTTCAGCATGTTGCATACAATGCTGTCTGCTGCATGCTGCCCAGCCATCCATCCTATGATGGAAACCCCTTGTAACCTTACTATCAGGAGGGAGGGTATCCTTTTCTAAGAGGTGCATGAGGTATAAAAAGCTAAATTCCTTGGATGTAATTGAAAATTCCCCATTGTAGCTCTGTGAGCAGAGCCTGCTTACTATGAGGCTTTACAGTTCCAGGAAAAGAGGAAGTTAGCTTTGCATAGTGGCAAACCACTGTAGCTACATAATACCCTTTTTAAAGAGGGTTGCATGTTCCCTTGAATTTTTATATTAAAAATAGTCTCAATAGCAAATCCATCATTTTTCCCTGTGGAAAAATTTTTTATCAAAAGCCTTCAGTATAACATGGAGCTTTTCAACATTAGGAAAGTCATTTTGTCAGTTGAACATGCTATATAATTAAAGGATTAACATTTTCTCCAAAATGGAATTAAGAAACAGAAATTGGTCTGGAGTTAACTCCTTCATGGTTAGATGACTGGCCAGGGGCTTAAAGGTAAAATTTCAATGGGAAATGTGCATTTTGGCTAAAGCTGTGCAAAATACTACTGTGACGATATTTTGGACTGAAATACTTAGAAAATTTTCTGTCAGAATTTTCAGTGCCATTAAACAAAACCAAAACTGAAGTAAAATTGAAAGACTGAATTTTGGAATTAACATAATGCTTTAACTGTATCTGCTGTCTTTGCACTAAATCAGGCTCCAGGCATAAAACTTCAATCAACTCCATCCAGCAGAAGAGCTCGCACACTGATTTGTGTCTCTGCTTGTCAAGGAGGTGTCTCTCCGCTGTTCTTCATCTCCATCACTTAGCATGAAACACCTGCAGCACTGTTTCAAATGGTCTTGTCTTTCTCTCAAGCCTTTGCCTCAGACCAGCGTCTGTCACAACGTCTTATATTAAAAAATGATAGCTTAACAAGCAGTCATTTTAGGAACATTTTGTTTGTAGTGTTTTATCTTGACACAATGCACTTTGTGTCTTCCATCAGCCCTTTGTATATATCTTCTTCCAAACAAGCACTTTGCAACAGGGAAGGAATCTTTGGATTGAGCCTATTGGTTCTACACTCTCATTTAAATGGAAATATTAGAGAAATTTATTAATCTTTCAGTTCCTGATCCTTGAGTCAGATGGAAAACACTGTCCCACCATGATGCAGCCTGTCACACTGTGCAGGAAAGGCCCTGGGGCAGGATAGGTGTTCACACATGTGCTCAGAAACACACATGCACACTCTGCTGCTCTGCAACACCACAGACTTGCCCCAGATTTTTGGAAAGAAGATGCACATGTGCACTAAGGAGAAAAGGGGTCTTCCATGAACTGCCTGTGCTCCTATAGCAAACATGTCATTGCATTATAGAATTGCACTAGAAGAACTAGCAGTGTTGAGTGGAAGGAGTAAAAATCTTGTTGATGTCCTTTTTGGTAAACCTAGGCCTGCTTACTTCAATAAAGAGAAAGGATCATAGCTCTACATTCTTTCTGCTTTTATCTGAGGAAAAATAATGAGGCTTTACAAGAGAATTATAAGCTTCCACTGCCTCCTTTCTTTTAAATAAGGAATTCTAGTTGTTTTAAAAATCTTAAAGGAGCCTAGGTAGCTAAACAAACCTCACATTTCCCCCTTTACTTCTTTGGAGGACCTAATTAAGCATAAGAAGTATTTGCTTACAGAAAGGAACAGAAATAAAAACTGATAAAGTTTGTGAATGGTTAGCTGATGATTCTGCCTTGGTCCATAATTTTGGTGTAGAACCATGTGGCTGCTCACTTCTAAATCTGAGAGAGCCTAAGGGTTCAAAGGATAGACAAGAGTTCTGCTTGACTGTATCCAGACAGAGACAAGAAGGATTACCTGTACAGTACTAATGCCCTCTAGATAGGTGATTAACGTAGTGCAAGATAATTAATTCTGACTTCTCTTCTTCTTTGACAAAAAACAGAGTGATAGTCTGATGCAGTTGTGTATAGATCGTGGTAATGTGGCTCCTGACACTGCTGCAATGTTCCCTTTGCTCTGATTCAGCTCACATTAAAGCAAATTGGAATTTTTCTGCCGGCTCTACGGGCAGCCAGCTGAGATCTGCTGTAGAAAAGTCTTAGAAAGGAGTTGTGAGGTAGGAAAAAACCAGTTCCAGCACCCTTGATTTTAACGCATTTAGTGCTTGGTGATTACTACAGCGGAAAATCTCCTCCACACACTGTGTACGCATGATTGAGAGATAAAATTTTCCAGTGTATTGCTCAGCTGTTCTGAGCTGCTCCCAAGACAGGATAGTCTTCTTTTTTGCCATAGCAACTTCAGGATCTGCTTCTGGCAGGCTGGTACTGTGCGTAATCATTCTGGTTACATCTCTAGCCAGCACATAACATCAGATCAGTCTTAGCAAACTGAAAACCAGCTGTATTGACCAAGCCGGTCTATCATAAGCTCCCTGCAGGAATTAACATGACTGCTTACTCTCTTCAGACATGAAATAAAATTCCCATAATTCAGGCTGTTCTCTCCTCAGCTTTGCATCTTGCAGTAATGCACATCATCCCTAACTGGAGCTATGGTAGTGCAGCTATGCACAGTGCAACCATACTGTCAAAACTTCTGGCTTGGATGAGGCCTCTGATGACCAATTAAGGTATCTCAGGAGTGGAGGTCTGAGTCAGGGCCTGAGTATGTCCAGCCTCCCAGGCTGAGGGTCTTTGGCTGGGAAGAGCTGTCATGGGGAGGCTGGAGGCACGGGCTGTGCCTCCATCCCCGGGGAACTGCATATTATAGGGAATGCTTGCCCCAGCCTGGCTGTGGACCAGTACCCTCCACCCAGACCCTGATTCAGACCTGCTGCTACACCCCTGGAGATGTTGTGCCAGTAAAAGAAGGATATGTCTTCCTGGCAGATCTAAAAAAACACCTTGATGCATTGCAACAAAATCTTCCTGGGTGGCTACTAGACCATTTCTGGTTGTTGGAAACTGCTCCACTGACTCTCATATCTTCATAAGAATGTGAAAAATAATGTTTTTTTAATTGTTTTTTGACATTACAGAGATAGATCATGCATTTTTAGTGTCAGCTTTCCACTGGTATATTTTGAACATAGCTTTGGGCTTTTATCTCACCACAAAACTATTAACCTATATCCATACTGGGCCAAAACCTATATTACTGAAACTGTTCAAATACACTGTAATTTAGGACTACTTCAGAACAGAAAGTTTCAAAGTGGCTGAACTGGCCAGGTTTGATAGGGCCAAACCATTAGTCCACAGACTGGTAAACTATATCGAAGGTAATTCCTTCTGGTGTTTTGAACCCTTTCAAATTCAACAATTTTAAAACAAATGTAGATTGAATTTGTTGGAGGTGATTTCTACTCTAGAACTAGGATTGTACAGCCTTTGAACCACTTTTAAGAAGCTTTGATGAAGTTAATTAAAACATGTAAAGAGTTTTCTTTCTGCAAGCTTTTTGTCCTGAAAGTGAAAATTTGAGCCCAGGAGGGTGTGGTGAAGGCTGGTCCAGCTCTTTCAATTTGGAACTGTTAAAATACTTTTAATTAAAAGGAATTTTTTCTTCGTCGCCAATGGGAAACTTTTTTTTTTTTTTTTGCCTCCAGATAACATTAAAAAAATTCTGCATTGCTGTGATAATTCATGGAAATTCTAGTTCAACAGTCACATGCCCCCTCTCATCTGCCAGGACTTTTTGGTGGGATGTATAATGGATACAATCCCACTATGATACACCATGAGGGATCAGTCAGATTACTGTGCAAAATAGGTAATGCAACACAGTCATATAGTTGTCATGTGGGAGCAGGCAGGTCATAAAACTGAAACACAATTTTCTGAAAGCCACAGGTTTGGCCACAGTTTGTTGTCGAACTGCTTCCAAATGAAACATTTCTCCCTGGTTCAACATGCTGAAATATTTTATGTAAGTTTTCCCAAGAGAAATTTTTGATTTTCAGTTCTGTTCAGTGTTTGGAAAATCATGTAATCAGCTTGGTATTTGGAAAAAAAGGAAGCTATTGACTGAAACTAGTTCTGAAAAAAAAGAAAAAAAAAAAAAAAGCAGCTCAAACTATTTAGTAAAATGGCAACCGTTTTGCTTACTTTTCCTTGATTCTTCCAAGAAACTGTTCTTTAACCTGTGAAGTTAAACTCATAGTTCATAGCATATTATTCTTCTAATAAGGCACCATTTATCCAGACAGAATACTTATCTCAGGGCCCAGGGTAATGTGCAGAAAAAGATACCATCAGCTCACACTCCATACTGAATTATACTAGCCTGAGATGGAGAAGATGTGTTCACTAACCTCAAGAAATCACATCTTCTGCCACAAAACTATGTCATAACTTCTTAAATATTTATACTATTTTTATGGTCATTTTTTTGAATCTGTGTATTTTTTATTGAGTTTATGTAAGATAATCTCCTCTAGAATACCTAAACAAAGCAACTAATCTATTAATTGAAGCATATTGAAAGTGCAGTTTACCAAAGACAACCTTCACTTTGCTGAACTGTCTACCATGTGTTCGACCTACCATCCATCTTTGGAGGGATTTAACAGTCTCTGTGGATGAAGGAATAGCACATCGACTCATAAAACTGTGCAGTTTTCCAAGGTGGTTCACTAGGACTGCACATCAGGTGTGTTATGTGGCCTTTGGTCCTCACTTTCAAGATTACTTGAGACATCTTCTCCCAGGATTCATCTCAAGCTATGGTTTAAATGCACAGCTAGTGCTTAATTGCCAATAGATTAAGAAAGCAGCAAGAGATTGCAAAGAAGTAGAAAAAAGCGAAGTGCCTGAAACAGAATTAATTCATGCCATGTAGGAGATGTGCTTATGCCTTTTCCCCTTGTTTTTTGGTGGTTCTCCTCTTGCTGCTAGCAGTTTCTGCCAAGGCAGAGAAATAGGTCTCATGTTCCTCTTTGATGGTGTTTTTCACGTAGCCATTGTGACACATCATTCATTCAGCACAGTGCAGTGGGTACTGATTGAACTGGGTTGGGTAAGCACCTGGATCACAGGGTGTTTATCCAAAGCAAATGAAGCCCTGAAGCTTAGATTGTGGCAGGTAAGTGATCAGATTAGCTGACACCAGCAGAGCCTGCAGGAAGGGACATGACTCAGTGACAAGATATACCTACAGCTCTGCACTGGGGTGCCTGCTGTTTCTGATGCGGGAGCACTGTGGCACATGGGAGGTGACATACCGTCACCTTGCTGTCCATCTCTGTGAGGGTTCATGCCCCACCACCTGCGGCCTGCTTTTGTGATGAGGAAGTTGCGCTGCTGGGACTCCAGGAGCCTGCTTACTTGGTTTTGCTGGCAAATAACAGCTAAGATGAACAAACCATTGGATAATAGCAGTAAACAAATAACCTGTTTCAAACAAAAATATTATGGAAATCACATGTGATGCTCATGGGTAATCAGATTTGGAAATAGAGGTACCTGATAAGGAAGGCTAAAAGTATTAGTTACAAAAAAAAATTCTGACAAATAGGGTTGGATAAAGGAAATGTAAAAAAAAATTGCACAGTGAAATAGTCACTCAGGATGCACAGAATGGAAGAAGTTCGTGCAGTTGTCTCTAGCTGAAAAGAGCTCTTCTGATCTGCTAATGTTAATTTTCTTACAAACCAAGCCTGAGAGAGTAGTAGATGACTGAAAATTCTGATTTAATGCCAATATTTGAAAAAGATAAATGGGATAATCATAGCATGTATATAGCTGGGCAGCCTGGCATAGGTGTTGAGTGAAGTTGCAGAAGGGTTGTTACCACAAATCGTTTAAGACAGCTTTTCAATAACAGACCTTGTAACATAAGCTTGGTGTCTTTTCTGGGGAAATTTGATGTTTGAGAAAGATAACAGTGCTGCTAACTTATCATCATAATCTTTAATGTGTTTCACCATCATTGCCCAAAACAGCCCAAGGGTTTGTTGTGCGCTACTATGACATCCGTAAGTGAAATGTGTGGGAACTGGCAACAGCCATTTAATCAGTTTGGTAGCTCATCAGCCAAAGGTCTAAAGTCTTCTAATGCAGAACACAGTGGCTCCCAGCAGACTGGCCAAAGTCCTATGGAACTAGATCTCATATATTTGTGTCCTGTAGTCAATAAACACAGTTAGGATGCTGCAGAGTCTATGTGAGCTTTTAATTATTAACGTTGCATGGGTAGAAAGGAGAAACAGCATAGTATTTGATTGAGTCACATTTGGTGTGCAGACAAAAGAAACATGTTACAGACTTAGCGCTGTATTAAAAACAGAGAGTATTACAGACATATATTAAATTTACTTGAAAATAACTGAAAATGGAGTAACAGCATGCTAAATGATCAGTCCCAATATGCTTCTCAAAGATATTATTTTGGCTAGATGATGCTCAATGGCTTTTCCAGTGTATGGGAAGAACTTACAAAACCAGTGCTAATGAAAGTGGGAAAGAATATAGAAAGTGGAATTTGTAAATAATTGCATTGTTACATCATCTATATGTACTGATAAGGGTCAGTTTGTAAACAGAGTGGTATGTAAGTGCTGGACCACAATGCTAGAAAAACAGAAAGAATATCTTTATTAAATATGGAACTTTACCCTGTGGGTCAATCTGAAAAACACATAAAAATCGTATTAGGCAGCCCATGAAACATGTGGACTTATGGCAACATAGCAGCTAAGTTTGTGAATGCCATCCTTCACTGCAGAAGCAAGAGGAAATCAAAATAGGAAAAGGGGTATTATCTCTGTCTCCCACATGAATTAAGAGCATTACCAAAGAATAGACCTCATGTCCTCACTTCAATAAGGACACGGAGAAACTGGAGTGTGTTCAGAAAAGGTTTATAAGAAAAACTCAGGGTCTATAAAACATACGTGACAGATTAAGATTTAAGAAACTTACTCTATTTTATTTATCCAAGAGATGATTTAGAAGCTAATTAATTTCAGCCTAGAAATGCTTACATGGAAAAATACTTCAGATTATGGCAGACTCTGATTCAACAGAAAAAATCATATTGAGATCAAGTGTTTGAAAGCTGGAAGCAGACAAGTAGATGAAAAATGAAGCTCATATCTTTAAAAGGGAAACTACCTAAACTTTGGAGTGATTTGGGTATGGATGCAATGCATTTTCTCACACTTGATGCTTCTAAGTCATACATGGATATCTATTCTAAAAGATACTTGTAAAGCTCAAACAGAAACTATAATCTCAGTGCAGAAGTTATTGGGGAAGATTTTCCTGGCTTGCAAAAGGTAAGATTGAATGAACCTAATGCTCCTTTTGGATGTCTGGCTCTTTCTGTCAGCCACACGAACATGGCAGGAATACAGCTAAAGAAGTTCTATGATTAATTGTGAAGCTTAACGGATTTTCTAGGTAAAGTTATTCTAGAATTCCATCTATGATACCTATACAGCATTTTACAAAACTTTAAAAAACATCTGCTCTGTATTTCCAGAGCAGGACCAGCTGAAACTCATCAGAAACAAGATATGACCCTAACATCAGTTATGATGACTACTCTAACCTCATGTGATCGTGTTTCCAATGACTCAGCATGTGTGACAAGCCCTTTGTCCTGCTGCTCTCCTCAGACTAAACTGGGATTCACATGCTTCATGTATGAACTGTGAACTTTAATGTTCTGGACTCACAGAAGCCCCCCAGACATCTCTAACGTCCTTGAACTCAAGACATCTCAATATAACTCACTGCAAATCCTGAAGCTAAATGCACATATAAAGCGCTCTGAGCACTTTTGGTGCATGGATGAGAAAGTACTCTGTAAGGCTATGTATTGGTGAGTGTATACATTAGGTACAAACACACTGGGTGATGAAGAAGTTACACACTTGCAGATTCAGAGCTATGATTTCATGGCCAAAATACAGTAAACCCACAGATCTCTGCAAATTCCTAAGTTTTCCTGCAGTTTTGCTCTTTCTGTGTTATACAGACAGGTGGTCTATAGGAACCATTTATCACTAAAAACCCCACAAAGCTACCTTTGAATGATTCAGATCCAAGCAATTCTTCATGCAGTTAGTACAGCCAAAAGATCTCATCAGCAATGCCCCGTGCTCCTCACCAGAGACTATGTCCCAAACGATGACTTGCAGAACTACTTTCCTTCTGGTCAGAGCAGATTGACTTTGTTCAAGTCCATCCTGCCTTGCTGTGGGGAGATAGGTGGAATGGTAACAGCTGATCTGGATGGGTCACAGATCACCCAAAAGCAACCCAGAGCAGCTGCTAAAGGAGGAATCACTTGGGGTGAAGGGGCAGGTAAGGGCTGCTGGGGGTCAAGGTGGTTCAGTGCAGCTCAGCTGATCACCTTCTTGCTGCCTTCTCTGGAAAGACTGATTTTTTTGCTACTGAAGTTGCAAGCTTGCCTTATTTTTTCACCCTCCAGAGTGTTTGTCCTAGCTGCAATGTGACACATCCCAGCATCTGGCCAGCGCACACCAACCTGCACTGCAGTGTGAGACATCTCTGAGGAAAGCTTTCACAAGGAAGCCTCAATCCTTCAGAATTTACCTGCCACAAGTGCTAAACAGAGCATTCTTCACCTGCCCTTTAATCAGATGAAACTGCTTATTTTGAAGGAAAAAGGTTATAGGGTGTTTTATACTGCTTTTCATTATAAGTATTTCTGCCAGGGTGTGTGAGCAATGACTTGCTCACTTGTGCTGTCCTGTGCTTGATTAGGTCATTTCTTCCAAAAAAGCAGTAAACTATTAATGTGGGATATAAATCTTTGAGGAGAGCTGGTTTCTTGCTGGCCCAGTAGCTGGAGCTTCTTACTTATGTTAATGGGGTTTTATTTTCTTTTTTCTTCTCCATGGTGGACACTTACCACTGTTCTCTCAGCAGCCTCATGAAGTAAGTTTGACCTGTCCATTCCCTAATTGCCTATCACCGGACACAGAGTCTTTTGATGACAGAGGATCATGTGTCGTCAGGACAGACAAACGTTCTGCCTTTGGATATTTTCAGTGAGTCTTTCCCTCTTCTATTTTATTTTGTGGCTTTAAGACACCATGGTGGGATAATCTGACTTCCAAAAAATAACAGCAGAGAGGGAGTTGACATGATCTAGTGCTGACTATATCCTGCTCTGAGGTGGAGGTTGGATTCAATGACCTCCAGATGTCCCTTCCAACAGGCATTTATGGAAGTCTATCAACTCAGGCTAAAATATATTAGTGGAAAAATCCAGGCAGATTTACTGAGGGATGACCATTCTGAGCCAACCTAGCTTAAAATGAATCTATATTTTTAATCACCTTCAGAGTGCAGAAGAAATGAAGGAAATTTTGTTTACTAGGGTGAAAAAGCAAGGTTGTGTGACATAGCTGTGTGAGACATCCTTATTTTTATCCAGAGCAGGTTTGCCAGCTTTGTGTCGGAGAGTTTACTTGGGTTTGCAGGTCCTGAAGTGTGGAAATGTATGGATTTGAGCAAATCCAGCTTCCCTCTACCCAAATCCTGTTATGAATCCAAGGCAAGATTCAGAACCAGTAGTCCTATCCAAGTTTGCTCAGGTTCACCTTAGACATGATATGACCCATAATGGACAGTGTAGGTTGAAGAAGGATTATGGAACAATATGATAGGAAAGACTTTTGAGAACCACTAGTTTCATCCATGAATTCCTGTTAATTATTTTCAGAAAGCTAAGCTACCCATACTGTGTTTGGATGATTGTTGTGGTGAAAACTGTTGGTAACTCACCAGTTGTATGTACTTAATGCCTTCTCAAGAGGTTTATGTTACGTGGCTTGGCAATTTTGCATATATTGGTAGCATTCAGGCAACCTAAATACATTCCATTTTCATACGCTTAAATGGCTGTATGGGATCAAGGCCAGCTAACATATCAAATTAGGGCACAACAAAATATAAAAATAAGCCTTTGCATTTCTTCTACATTTCCTGAAAAATAATTTAAAGGTGCAATACTAAGGGTTAGGGCTCCCTTGGTAGAAGAAGTATAAAATGGTCGTACTCAATGCATTGAGTTGCTAGTATCTGCAAAGAATCTAGCAAGAAAATAAATCACCCATTGTTGATTTATAACAGCTTAACTTAGTGATAGAAAAAGGGTGAGGTGAGAATCAGGCCCACACAACTTCCTCTTTGGATTCATTTGGATGAGATCCCAAATGCCCACACACTTAGGCATGATTATACTAAATTTGCTGTTTTGTGCAACTTTATTTGGCCAGCTCCATATTTAGCAGAAATTGGAGACATTTCACTGAAGTCCTATGGAGAAAACCCAGCGATCAGAGGTCTGTAACACAAAAGAAAGCTCAACACTTGTTGGAATGTATCAAGAGAAATCTCCCATCCCTTCCAAAACTCACACTGAAATCTGGAAACAGTGCTAAGGATTTAATTTTGCAAGTTTATTTCACAATAGCCCACTCCACATGAAGACAATGGTGTCTTTCTAGTATCATTTCATTCGAAAACCACTCATTTTTTTGTTGCATGAAACAATAACAGCTATGCAAATTCATTTTCTAGCACAGACCCAGAGTAAAATCCCAGCTTTAATGAGAACTTTGCTACTGACCTCAAGAGTAGAATTTTATGGAAAGTGCATGCACGCTTGCATATAGATGAGAGTGTCATTCGGTAACCCACACCTTCCTTTCTTTCTTTGCTCTGACAGAGCATGTAGCTTCTGTTAGAGATTCAGTTATGCTTTGTAGTGAAATTGCATATCAGGCTATAAATTCAAAATTCCTTTAGAAATGTTTGCAAAGCAAGTCATTAAAAGATACATGAAATACATCCCCAGCTGCCTATGTACACATGCTGGCATTGTCATTATCTCCGGGTCTGCCGTAAAAGGCAAGAACTTGAGTGTAGAAGTCAAGGGGCTGATGAATGTGTGTAATTTACTGAAACTATTGGGCTAATCCCCTTTCCCCCACCCTTTTGGCTGAGCTGTGAGAGCCATAATACAGCTGGATGACCTCTCTGAAGGGAGGAACAGATACCAGCACTCTGATAAGAGACAGAGCATTCACTTGTACTAGTTACAGTCAGAGTACAATCAATGCCATCTCTGCTCTCTCACAAGGAGGATGATTTTCTTGCATGAAAGATATGACCAGTGCTGTATTTAGCAGCAGGGCTAGGTCTTTTGAAACATATAGAAGGACCTCTAGTGGCATGTATTATCTTTTATTTCAGAAACAAGGCTTTGCATGTTTTGACTGTAGATTTTAAGAATCATTTAGACCCTGCATTACCCAAGCATTTCTTAGCTATTGTATGTGAGGGAAAAAAAGTATTTTGATAAATTAAATTCAGCCTATTCAAGTTCTTATTTACAATCAAGTGTGTCTCCCTGCTGATGGTAGGAACTGACAACAGTAAATCTCAGGCCATATCCAAATGTATTTTTGTGCCTAGATTAGAACTAATGTGCCCATTCCAAAGCTGCAACCCTGAAACCTCCTGCAGCTACAGCATACATTTTGGATGCCTAAAAATCCTTTGCCCTTAATGCAGTTATGATGCCTGCGGTTCATAACAGCACGTATTGGTGAATGTTCATGGGCAGTTCAGATATGATAGTACTAGATAACTTGCACCCCCAATCCATTAAGTCTTACCTAAGGTCTCAAAGCTACATGAAATTTTGTTAAGCATTTGCAGAAAATACTTGTCCCTCCAGATGGAGCTTGGAACAACGAGAGTGGCAGATATTCTTTTATATTAAAATAATTGTATGAAAGTGTTAAATTGAGAGATAAAGGACAGTGACAATTGCCTTTTTTATAATAGCCTATCTGGATCACTTGCCCAAGAGACTGGAGGCTTTGAAGTAAATTACATTTTCTTCCTAGACATTTTGAAGACATGTTAGTAAGGACACATTTCTTTTCTTATCCCACTGCAGGCTGGAATACTGTAGAAACACTCTCCTATCTTTTAGCAGAAGCTGAGCAATTAGAAAGTAGTCCAAGATATATTGATCCAAGAGGAAAAGCCCATGAGAAGCACAGAGAATGGAGGCTAGGATAAAATGCATGATCAACTATAGAAACTGAACTGAACTTGCCATATTGTATTGACTTGACATACCTTGTAGTAAAAATTGCAAAGCACAGGAAGTACCTGAATTATCTGAGCAATTTGACAAAGGTCTTTATCATTTGCTTTCCAAATAGTTTCAATTCCTAGACACAATTTGTTGATTTGTCAAGTTTCTGGTAAACTTTCAATTCTAGTCAGATGTCTGTCTACTAACTGTGTACAAATACATTAGGGACAAGAAGATGACTGGGAGTAGTCACTTAGGAGGTGGAAATCACTCCTGACCAACTGGACACTTTTCTAAGATGAAATCACTGGCTCAGTGGACAAGAAGAGACTAGTAGATGTTTATGCTGATGTCAGAGAGGCTTTTGATACTGTCTCCCATAACATCCTAATAGACTAGTTGATGAAGTATGGGCTAGATAAGTGCACACAGAGGTGGATTGAAATCTAGCTGAATTTCTAGGCTCAAAAGGTTGTGATCAGTGTCACAAAGTCCAGTTGGAGGCCAGTCCCTAGTAGTGTATGCCAGGCATCGATACTGGAACCTGCTCAGATTAAAACCTTTACTAATAACTGGGACACTGAGACAAAGTGCACCCTCACCAAGTTTGCAGATGCTCCATAACTGGGAGGCATGATTGGCAAACTGTATGGTGGTGGGACTTGGACAGACTGGAAAAATGGGCTCAAGATAATCTCGTGAAGTTCAATAAAGGCAAATGCAAGGTCCTCCCCTTGGGGAGGAAAAACCCCAGGCCCACACTTGAAGCTTACTGGCTAAAAAGCAGTTCTGTAAAGATGGACCTGCGGGTAGACACTAAATTGATCATGAGCCAGCAATGTGCCCTTGTGACAAAAAAGGCCAACAGCTTCCTGGAAAGCACACTGTCAGGAGGTCAAGGTATGTGATTCTTCACCTCTATTCAGCACTGATGAGATGTATCTGGAGTGCTGGGTCCAGTGCTGAGCTCCCCAGTAAAAGACAGACACAGGAATACTAGAGAAGGTCCAGCATAGGGCCATTAAGATGATGAAGGATCTGGAGTACCTCCCATACAAGGAGACGCTGAGAGAGTTGTGACTGTTCAGCCTGGGAAAGAGAAGGCTCCAGGCAGGATCTTATCACCTTGCATAACTGCTGATGTGAGAGCATAGAGAAGACAGAACCAGGCTTTTCTTAGTGGTGTTCGGTGACAGGACAATAGGAAATGGGCACAAATTCCTTAAATGTAGGAAAAAACTTATTTTGCTGAAATGGTGGCTGAACACACAGGTTGCCCAGAGAAGTTGTGGTGTCTCCATCCTGAGAGATGGTCAAAACTCAATAGGACATGGCCCTAAGTAACCTGCTCTAGGCAACCCTACTCTGATCAGGATTTGGAGTAGATAATCTGCAGAAGTTGCTTTCTGTCCCAGCCATGCTGTGATTGTGTGATTCTATAAAGTTCAATTGACATTTGGGAGGCATGCATGCTCACTGCAATCTTTTCATCCTCCTTATGACCACAAAGACAGAAAAACAAAATAATATTATTTGGAAAAAATGTCTCTAGTATTAAAGAAATATCTTTGGCAAATAATTATTTTCAACTGTGGGATGGACTTCAGGATATTTTTCAGTGATGTGCCAAGTAGCTCCATGGCTTCATATCAGTAAATAATTATTAGTCATGTAGCCTGAGGGGAGGAAAAATGGAGAATCTTTTGGCAAGTGCAAGATTGGAGGAGAGGTAAGAGAAAATAGGAGTGAAATAGAATAAAAGATACTTCATGACTGACCAGGTAATACCATTTCTTTAAGTGCTTTTTCATTGCCTTTCCAATACTCCATTTCCTCTCTTTCATAATATATTCTGTAAACACTTAGGGGAACAAACTGTGCCTTGTTTAGACAGTTAAAACTAAAACTGAAAGTAAAGTACTCATCTGGACCAAAAACAAATCCTCCTTTCACTCTTGTTTTTAATGTGTCTATAGTAAATAGTTTTGTTTTTTTACACTGGACAACCTCCAACTGATCTGTAGCATCCTAAAGAAGCAGTCTTAGCTAATTCAGTACTGCACCATTTCCACATGACAAAATCCAATATCAGAATATGAAAAGCCTTAATTAGGTCATCTGGATTATGGGTTTTACCATATATTTTTGGTCCTTACCTCATTTCCAGTTTCACAGACATCAAGACTGATCATCAGGTTTTAACAGTAGCTCATGAGTGTTGAGTGATATTCCCCCACATCTTGCTAAAGTGAAACAGGGTCTGTACCCCCCAGATTTCAAGCTTGCCTCTTCCTTCTGGAGCTTTATATCTCCTACCCAGAGGGGTGTGAGACCCAACTGGCAGTGATGAGCTGCTCATGTGCACTCAGCCCCAAACATGAGCCCCTGCCAGGGCAGTGGAGCATCTCACTGCCCCATCAGGGGGCTGGACACCTGGCTGGAAAGGTGACTTCCACCTCAAAACACATCTCAAACTTGGCTAGATTTTGCTGTCACTCACCTCTTCTATGTTCACTCACCCTAGAAATTCAGTAGAAAGTTTCTATCTCAAGCTTTTGGTAATGTGATTTTAAAAAGACAAATGAGGTAAACTGCCAGTAATAAAACCAGCCCTCTCCCAAACAGCAACTGTAAATATGACTCTCTTTCCCGCCTTGTGTAACCTAAGACACAGACAGGAATTGTTGCACAATGAGTCTTTTTTTTACTATCCAGACTGTTTTAACCCTTTTTGCCATTTCCAAGAGCTGAAAAGAACTGAAACGTTCAATTTTGAAGAATTTCTTTCTTAGATCATAACAAGGGGCAAAGGAAGGCCAGACAGTAGCTCTGTGAATCACTCCCTGAAACGGTTCAGGATGATCACGCAACTTCTGCTTGGATAGGGAGAGGATACACTGGGAAAAACCACATCTATGTAGAAGAAAATGTTTGTATTGCAATACAGCCTAGCAGCTTGGTCTTGGTGTGTTTTGGACAAGATAACCACTGCAGGTATTCTGAAACCAGCAGAAGGGCTAAAATAATCTCCTCGAATGGAAGAAAACCAGTGCCTCTTTGGATCATTCATTACTTTTCTGAGCTGCTTCAGATTTAAACAAAAAATGTATCTTCACTCAGGGAAGGGTCTCAGTCATTTTCTGCTCTAAGTCTGGAGCCTCCTGACAGGTTTGCTCCAGTATGGCAAGACTTCCTTCATCTTCCTTTAAATGCCTCTGTTCTGCAGAAAACTTTATTATATACTAGCAGACATTATCTTTCATTGCTTAAACTGTCTTCCCACAAGAGCAAACTATGCTGAGTAGAAGGTGTCCATGTTGCGTTTATATTTGGGTTGGGGTTTTTGGCCAACACAATAGCATATTTTCAGGCATTGTGATCTCTGCTAGCATTGGGGAACTAGTTGCACTCCTGAGAAATAAAGTAACAGAGTGTTGTGGGTTAAACCTGGCTGGATGCCAGATGCCTACTAAAGCCTCTAAATCACTCCCCCTCCTCAACTGGACAGGGGGAAAAAATATAATGAAAGGCTCATGGGTTTAGGTAAGGACAGAGAGAGATCACTCACCAGTTACTGGCATGGGCAAAACAGACTTGACTTGGGGAAAATTAATTTAATTTATTACAAATCATCAGAGGAGGAGGATAATGAGAAATAAAATCAAATCTTAAAACACCTTCCCCCCACCCCTCCCTTCTTCCCAGGCTTAACTTTTCTCCCAATTTTCTAGCTCCTTCCTCCCAGCAACACAGAGGGACAGGGAATAGGGGTTGGGATCAGTTCATCACACGTTGTTTCTGCTGCTCCTTCCTCATCAGGGGGAGGAATCCTCACACTCTTCCTCCACACCAGTGTGGGGTCTCTCTCACAGGAGACAGTCCTCCACAAACTTCTCCAACGTGAGTCCTTCCTGTGACTGACAGTTCTTCATGAACTGCTTCAGCATGGGTCCATTCCATGGTGTGCAGTCCTTCAGGAAGGGACTCCTCCAGCACAGGTCCTCCATGGGGTCACAAGTCCTGCCAGCAAACCTGCTCCAGTCTGGGCTTTCCACAGGGTCACAGCCCCCTTCAGGCATCCACCTGCTCTGGCATGGTGTCCTCCATGGGCTACAGGTGGGCATCTGCTCCACCATGGACCTCCATGGACTGCAGGGGGACAGCCTGCCTCACCCTGGTCTTCACCACAGGCTGCAGGGGAATCTCTGCTCCGGCACCTGGAGCACCTCCTCCCCCTCCTTCTTCACTGACCTTGGTGTCTGCAAGTGTTGTTTCTCTCAAATATTCTCACTCCCCTCTCCAGCTTACCATCATTACTGATTGGTTTGGCCTTGGCCAGCATCAGGTCCATCTTGTAGCTGCCTGGCATTGACTCTGTTGGACAAGGGGGAAACTTCTGGCAGCTTCTCACAGAAGCCATCCTTGTACTCCTCCCAATAACAAAACCTGTCCATGCAAACCCAGTACACAGAGAGACAGGGCTTGCTGCAGGGTTGACTGTTCAGGGTAAGTTATAGCAATATAACTTATCTTTAGGTGATCCTTCAGGCTACTGCTGGGATCTCTCTGGCATGAAATGGTTCTGTGCATCTGGAGTTCCATGAGAGAGCTGAAGGGCACCATAAAAGTCCCAGAGGGGTGCCGTGTCCACTTTGTGGGGAGGAAGGTGGAAGAACTGTCCTGATATTAGCAGTGAGGAGCTGAAACAGAAATTAAACCCCACTCCCATAAGCACCAGGCTCTCAGGTTTCCTATTTGCTAGTGCATAAGACCTTTGACGCAGGAGGATGGGGCTGAGACTGTGTTTGGCACACCATGAAATGGGATGAGGAAGCAGCACAGGCTGCAAACCAAGAGGCTGTTCACTATTATGGCTTGCTAGGGAATGGAGCTCCTGCTAGGTGGCACATCTGAGGTTAATGGTTGTGTTGCAATCTCCTGGAAAATGCCTGAGACGTGTTACAAGAGAGACTGAAGCAGAGGCCAGCTGTATCTAGCTTGTGTTTAGTGTGGTAGGTATGAGCAGCTGAAAGTCCAGGCTTAAGTCCTTGTGAGTTGGGGTCATGAATTGAACAAGACAACACTGAGACTACAGGAAGGAATTTGGAGATGAACCCAGATCTGATTTGTTTGTCAAAATGTGAGAGCATCTCTAGTTGGTGGTGCTATTGGAGAAAAATATGTGCATATATTTACATGGATCAGAGCTACTGTAGCTGCTCCAATAAGAAAAATGTTTTAAGAATTGTCTGTTTATTTCATGAGAGTATGGTGTGATGCAAATAGCAAACATGTTGAAGACTAAAAGTACTTCTTAACAGAGTACTTGGAGCTCTGAATATTTTTGGTATTCTCATCCTGTTGCAGCTCTGGAATCCACTCATAAGACAGTTTCATAGGAGCCTCTTTTCATTTTATATGCCTTTTGAGGTACGATTCGTTCTTAGAGGAAAGTGTTTTGTATTCAGATGTAAATTCACAAGTCCAAGTTTATTTCTGCCCTTTTAACAGATTGAATAACCTATCTGCGTGCCTGCTTTTAATGCAAGCCATTTTTAAGTCATGCAAGATATATTTTTATGGACCTCATTTGCTGGAAAGCTGCCAAAACCTCTTGTCTCATTTGAGTATGGTGTTGTGAGAAACAAACATAAGGAAGAGAAGCTGTGGAAGATGAGATATCAATAGATCTACTAGGAGATTATGGGTAAAATTATATGCGTTTACTGAACATTCTAGACAGGTTTTTCATCCTGGAAATAACATGTCTCTATGAATGGGAGGTTACACAGCACATAATGAAAAATGTTTTCCTGACTAGAAGGTTTCATTTATATCTGTGCCAAAAATAAAATAGCATCTGATTTACAATTCTGTTGGCTGAACAAACTGTTTGGTGTGGAAACTCTGACAAATTTTATGGCCTTACTTTTCCCGTTAGACATCTTTCTCTGTCCCCTGAAAACATACTTCGTACTGAATTCAGTCCTCTTTATTCCTCCTTTCCTTTTGCTGCTGCTGAGTTTGATGTCTTCAACATGATGAGCTAGACTTTCAGCCATTATATCTGTTTTTGTCATCAAAGTCTTCTCTTCCTTCCAAGAGTAAGACTTTTCCTCCTGTGCTCTAAATTATTTTCATTTTAAAAAAATATTTTATTTAGCACACCTTTTCGTTTGGACATCTCCATTTGTTTAAAATCCTTCCAGTGCATTGCCTTGTTTAAGGTCATCTACTTTTTGTGACTGCTCTAGCCCTCATCATATCTGCTTTTGGACCATTGGTATCATTTAATGCTCCAGGTGAGATTTCAAGGGGTCCCATAGTTTCACTATGCCTCTACTAATTACTCTTCTCTTTCTGTGCTCTAACATGATCATTCTTGGTTAGGACATACTCATTCACATTGCTGTGAATATCACATAACTGACCGTGGTGGTTTCACCCACAGGTAGGACCATGCAGTCCTGCACTCACTCCTCCCCTGCACCCACTGAGTTGAGAAGGGAATCACAACCAAGGGGTTGTGGGTTAAAAATGAGAACAGGGACAGCTCACTCACCAGTTATGGTCATGGGCAAAATAGACTCAACCTGGGGAAGAAAAATCAATTTAATTGGTTACCAATCATCTCAGTAGGACAGTGAGACATAACAACCACATCTTACAACACCTTCCCCCCACCCCTCCCTTCTTCCCAGCCTCAAATCACTTTGCTCCCGATTTCTCTACCTTCCCCCCACAGCGGCACAGGGGACAGGGAACAGGGGTTTCAGTCAGTTCACCTCTGCCGCCCTTCCAGGCATGAAAGTCCCTCCAGCGGGCTGCAAAGGAACAAAGCATTCCAATGTGGACTTCACATGGAGTCACAGACCTCTTTGGGCTCAGCTCCTGGCTCCGGCATGGGGACATCCATGGGCTGCAGACTGGCCTCCTGTCCAGTGCATCTTCTCCTCTCCTGGCTCTGGAGATCCACCCCCACTCTGGCATTGAGTGTCTCTGGGGTCTCAATTCAGTCACACTTGACCTCGAGCCCGGCTTTCTGCTCCAGCATGAAGTCCTCTATAGCCTACGTGTGGGGTGTCTGCTCTGCCATTGCGCTTCTATGGGCTGCAGGGGACCTCCTATATCTTCTCCTACTCCATGTGTGTTGAATTGTCTGAGGTTTTCTGTCCTTGTGAGAGACTGAACTGTAAGCCATTTACCTCAGGCTTTTTGTCTCAAAGACTGCTCATTCATGAGATGGCTGCAGAACCACCAGGACACTGGGCTTGCAGAAAAGGGAAGCACTCCACTGAGTCATATAGCAATCAGTTGTGTGAAAGGTGAAGCTGGGACTATGCAAAGCAAGTGCATATGTGTAAGGATGAGGACACTGCAAGTATGTGCTGTTATCATAGAAACCACAGCCCTGAAGGAGTATAAGAGGAGCCGTTGAGGCAGAAAAGCGCATGGTCACCCACCACTAACTGAGGGACTCGGACTCCTGAGACATTGCAGATCCTGGTGGTGACTATTCTTGCAACTCTGTCCCTACCACTTGCTTGATTTCTGCCTTTCTTTTACGCTCTATCTTATTGCTACCTCTCTATTTACTTCTGTTAATAACAATTGTTCTGGTCATATGGCATACAACCCCATTTGAGTCTTAATCTCATCCTTGGGATAATATCAAAACCTTCCTGACATTGTATTGGGACAGTCCTCCCCCCTCCTCCTTCCTCCTGGCAACAAAGCTCTCTCTTTGTTTAGGCCGATGGTCATCTTTTGTTCAGGTCAATGGCCTCTCCTCCAGGCTCTCTCCACCTTCTTTTTTCCAAGACAGTCCTTCCCCTCACAAATATGGATTTGAGAGGTTTCTCTATTGCTCATTAGCTTAGCCTGGGCTGGGGCTGGTATGCCTTAGAGTCAGGGGAACTTCATTAAGCTCCCCACAGGGTAGCCCCTCCCCGACAAGCTATTTTGCCCGCCTCCCCCTCCTGCCCCACGCCACCAAACCAAACACAACACTAAAACTGTGTGCATTTGAGTGAGGACTTTCTTATTCATTACAGATGGCTGGAATCACTATCAGTGGAAAGGTGCTGCTCAGAACATGTCTCTCAGGTACAGTAGGGTCCTGCAGGCACCTCCGTGTGTAATAGTTTAGTCACAGGCCTGATTGACTTCACCAGAATCGTTCTTCTTAATATCTGATTTATACATATTTACAAATGCAGTAATGGCTGGAGAATGGGAAAATTATTTGGTAGAAAGTAATATGGTTACTGTATAATTATTTCAGTTCACCAAGAATGAAGTTAACAGACTTTTGCCAAAGAGAAAGAATGTTTTACTGTTTTAATTTCTCCTTCATATGACTGTGTTACCAATATGTTTTAGTATTCTGCCTGTAAAAGACACTCACTTTTGAGGCTGTGAAAGAGAGGGTCTCACTTTTTCTGGATTTCTGAATGGAAGCATGAGACACCAGTCTTAATAAGAACTCAACACCACAAACTAGACACAGTCTCTGCTACTGCCAACACCACTTAGTCAGAGGTTTATGCTCTTAAGTACTTAATTACAGTCTGGAGGCAGAGTTCTTATCATCCTGAAAGATCTAGCTCACAGATACCCCCTTTTTTGTTTTGTAGGAACCACCCACATCTGGCCAATTCTGAGGGCCTCTTCATGGTGACAAGACAATGAGCACTATCTTCAGTTCATGAGTCATAATAAACATATCTGATAACAAAAAAAAGCAAAATGAAAACCAAAACAAAGAGTCTGTCTGTCAGAATTCCTTCTACTGGAAGAAATTGTTTGACATTTAAGTTCAATGGCAAAAAAGCCTTTTACCATTGCTCAGCTTTGCTAGTCTCAGTAATGAGGAGAAGACAACTGTGGGCTGCACTCTGGGGTACTTAGGCTGTTGGTTTGCATATGTCTCAGTCCCCTGCCCTCTCTAACAGCACACTAAATGCACTAAGATGGGACCCTCCAGTGCTTCTGCCTGCTTCAAAACAGCACCAAGTGCCTGTTCCAGCTCCTTTTTGTTCTCCAAATAGGGTCACTGGGGAACTGTCCAGCAAATGAACACTTTCTAAAATTAGGATGGCTTGGAGATTTCTTTTGTGCCGTTATGTCTGAGGCCTATCAGGGAGAGAAGAGAAATACTTGCAATTTTCAGGCTAGGACAAAGCTCAGTAATTCAGAACTGAACAATAATGAAAAAAAGAGGGAAATCACAAAAGAGAAAGCTGGCCACAATCATTACTAAAGCCCCTGCAGCTGTTCACACCATGTTCAGTGCCAGAGATAATGTCCCAAAGAGCAGGGTATTAACACAGGGTACAGACCTTTAAGGATGTTTGTACTTGGCAGCAGAAGTTCTCAGAGTCTGATTGTGGTACGTACAGAACTCTTAAAATCATGGCACAAGTATTAAGACAGCTCAGGAATTCTTAATTCCTATCTACTTCCTGCCCCTGGCAGCACAGGGAGTTCAGTGCTGGTGAAATGAATGTGGAAACAACTGTCTCAATCTGTCTAGCACAGGACTTTGGCTCAAGCACTATTTTCCTAATTTCAGTGTCTCGTGCTGGTTCTTGCCTTGACAACTGCCTCGGGAGGAATGCTGCAAAGCACCATGACGGATGTCTCCTCCTCTCCACTTTGGGGCAAACTGTTAAAAAGCTTGAGGACAAGATCAACTCAGCACCTGTTTGAATCTTAGGGCTGTGGCATTAACTTAAGGGGCTGTGGTCTGGGAAACGTTGCAGTCTGATAAAAGTCCAGCTGGAAGCACTGGGAACCATTACACTTGTTTTAGTCAAGCACAGATTAGTCTTTGGCCAGATTGTCTAGACTTAGATAATTTTGTGCAGAATGGGGCTGTTAATGGACATTTTGCTGATGGACAACTCTTTTCCCTGACAGTGTCCACAAGTGATTCCTTCATTCTGCCTTCTCAATAAATGCAATGTTAAAAACATTCTGTGTAAATAGTCCATCGATGGACTCTGTTATCACAAGCTCCCTCCACTCTACTGGCTCAAGAGAGCGCAAGACTCTTGGAAGTTCGTATACAATTATACAGGATGACTGTAATTTTACGCAGAAATTATTTTCTGTTATTTCAAAAGCAGTGGTGATTAATTATGGTTCTGAATGGTCAAGTTTCTGGTCTTGCTAGGAACAATTTTTTCTTAGTTTGAAATCAAATATAAACATTTTTTCCAAAAGAAGTATGAGAGTGCATGTGTGCATATGCCTGCTTTTCTGATCCATTTGTTCACTGATAGCATTTTGGGCAAGAAGTATTTCTCTCTTCATTTTCACATAAACTAGTAAAAAATTACTATGAAGACTGGCACTTTGCCCATACATGACTCAGGGATGCTGTTCTGCCCCTCTGCAAAGCATCAGTGTGTTTGTGCACCCGGAGAAGCAAAGCTGAGGTTGTTGGCTTGGATCAGGACTAGCGTTTGCAGCTGGACCAAGGTACACTATAACACTGGTTCCTATTGAAAACGAAGACACAGGCGCACACTACAAGGGTGTATTATATCATCATCAGATGGTTCATATTATTCCTTGACAAAATAATGCATCAGTATTTATTATAAAAACTAACTGATTTGGTCCCGTGTCAATTTTATTTGCCATCAATACTGTTTTAGTTTTTGGTGGAACTCTGCCAGCTTTTCCTGTTCTACTTGCTCCAACCAAGCCCTTGAAAGCTGACTTTCACAGGCTGTCTGTGATTAGACAGTGGGGTCTCTGTAAGTGTGGTCCCATATGAGCAGCTGTATGTTTTTTCTGTAGAGGGAACTTGTCATTAAAGAACTGAGAAGATGAGTGGGTGGTACCTTGGGCTGTTTTTCTTTTAATTTGGCCCTCGTTTACTTTAGACAGTATGAAGAAGTCCACATTAGTTGATGGTGCCCACAATTCACTTGTACTGATGAAGGCAGCTTGACAGCTGCATAAATCACTGCTAGATACCACTAATAGATTGCTGCATACGAATTTGTAGAGGACCACCCAAGCACAGCTTGGGGGCGGCCTGCAGTCACACTAGGCTTGCACATAAGTACAGTAATGCAAATTTCCTTAACTCTTTGTTAGCACTTTGTATAGTTTTCATTTTAAGGAAGGTATTGCTGTTTCTCCACTTGTTCTTATGCTTATTTGCTAGACAGGTGAAGAAAGTTGCCAGTATCCAGTGCCTCCCATCATCAATAGTTGCAGGTTTGAATTAAGTTTTATTTGTTTGTTCATGGAGCGATATCATCTAGCTTCCTCATTGCAAATTGTACAATCTGGTGGGAGGGAGAAGGAGAGTGAAAGGGGTGGCAAAAGAGAAATGGGCTTCTCTCTCAGTGTAGATACTTCTTTTACGCTAGAGAGAAAAGCTTGGGCAGGGCAAAGTAATCATTAAATAGCTACAGTATGCTGCCCGTCTAACAGCAAGGAATTGTATCCTGCCACCTGTAATTAAAGACACAATGGAGGTCAGGACTTGGTAACATACCTGTCAAAAGGAACAATACAAGAGCTCAGGAACAGAGCGGCTGTATGTGCATATCTCAACAAGGAGTTTAGCTGCCGCATTAAAAGCTAAATAGCTATTGATCCATTGCTACCTGACATGAGCCAAGCCCTGGGAAGCATTAATCAATAGCAAGGTTATGTTATTCATTACGGGACATGGGATTACGAGTTGCAAATCCTGATTCTTATCAGATGCTCTGTCTCATCTGCAGGGCTCTCTAGGGCTGCTGTGCTGCTCGGCTACTGGCCTTATGGCTTTCTACAGTGGCAGCTGGTAATGGATTCTTGACCTTTTGGCTAATGACTATGGTATCAGCAGCTTTATTGTTGCCATGTGCTTTATTAGGCAGTACTCTCCTCACTTTAAAAACTTTACAGACTTGTGCTAACAGAGTTCACTCTTCTGGCATTCCCATCTCAGCCTGCTGCAGTGCTATCATGGTAAAAAAATTCCTGTCTTTTTTCCCAGTGTAACATTAATCAGAACAGAAATAAAACAACAACAACAATGTGAAATATTTCTTCCTTATTCTTATCCTCTAGTTGTTACTAGAGACAGGAGTATCTTAAATAGATATTTCCACATGCCACTCTCACAGCCCGATCCCTAACCTGAATGGACATACAGAGCCTCAAAACTTCATAAATGTGCATTTTTTGTAATTTGCATATAATTACCATAAGAGTGTGCAAAATCACAATTTACAGATAGCTTTTTAGTACAAACAGTCATTTATATCAGCAATTGCTAAGGCTGAGTGTATGATCATGATAAAAGTAATGATGTGTGTGGATGTGTGGATGTGTGCATGCACATACGTCTGCATTGAGACTGTCTGACCTGTCTTGTGGGAAGGAAGTAAAAATCACAAACAAGTGTTGTATAACTCTTGTGAGGGGGTCAGCAAGGGAATTACTCTGCATTTCCTTTTTATTTTCTTTGATGGCCTTCAATTTCTTACCATACCCATTTCCATGCTAACATCTGGAAAATCCCTCATTGTATCAAAAAGTTCTATTTGACCAGGTTTTGGCACCTGAAAGTAAATTAAAATCTTCTCTGGGATGAGCACCCTCAGCATCACAGTGCCCTACCCTCAAATTCTCAGTCTGAAGAAGGCAAGCAGAGAGGAAAGAAGACAACCTGCAAGAACTGACATGCTTGTTCACACCTGTGAGGGGAAAAAAAAAAGAAAAAGGAATCTGAGCAAATATTCACACTTAGCTAAAGCTTTTTCCTGTTTAAAAGAGGCCTTTGTTTTCCAATCAGAGACCAGCGATCATACTTCCTGACTTAGAGTCACTCATATTCCAGTACTGGATATGATAAAGTAGTATATATAATTGCACTGACCATTAATAAAGAGGTGATATGTCAATTAGGAGTTTTAATTGCATGTAAAAACACTCCAGAAATCTACTAGCACTGAACTGAGCAGACAGATGTCCTTAAATCTAAAGATCATTTAGTGTATGTATGTTTTCTTGGCAGTAATGAGTTACATGTACTGTCAGCTATTTTTCATATTATGCCAAATCTCAACATCACACCTTACATGATGATTAAAGCACAAGTGATTTTGATAAGTCTAAAAGGTCTTAATCAGTTTTAAGAATTTGCTACGTTCCCATACTCAGTTACGTGTTCTAAGAAACTGGCAAATGAGTGCAGCTACAAATGATGGCAGGGGTGCTAAACAGGGTGGTAATGAATACCATGCCAGCTTGCCATTGGTTGACTTGGTACCTTTAAAGTAAAGAAAATCTACTATTAAAAAAACCCCAAACAAACAAAAAACAACAACAAAACCCTAAAACATACTCTTTTGTGCACCTGGTTTGGTTTTATTTCCTTAAAATTAGATTTTTTTTTTTCCTCCTTCACTCACAGGAAATATATTTAGGAACAATGTTCATTTTGGAATGATGACATGCAGTGGTATGGCATGCTGACACCTTTTGAAATCTGTTTACATTCTACCAGTCAATAGTTGCTAAAATGTTCCTGGAATGAAAAGTGTTTTTTATCTCTTGAGTGCTCAGACCTTTGCATTCAGTTATAGTACTTTCTTATACTAACAATTAATGTCCAAGCTGCCTTAATGGCTGGGACATCCATTAGCAGGGGGGAAAAAAAAAAAAAAAGCTTAAATGAACTTCTGCAGTGAAATACTGTGTTCTTCAAGACTGCCTTGGTGTTTTCCTGCCTGTGGTTTCCTGGTGCTGAGCTCAGAGGGGCTAGGCTGCCCCTGAAAGTGGCAGCCAGGCTCTCGTGCTGGTCCCCTTCCTCCTGGTGTCTGCTGGTACTCTTGCACCCTTATGAAAAGGCATTTCTTGGCTTTAACAGCAAAGCTGTTGCAGTTTCAGGAGTGCACCAAGATGATTCAGAAGGTAACCAGGTTTTACATTGTTTTGTTTCAGGCATCCCTTGCCTAGCATAAAAGACTCAGAAATAAAGCAGTAAGTTTTGAGTCCTCTCTGCTGCAGCATCTGTAAAGAAAATTTTGCCTCAGCTCCAGAGCAATTCACTGGGTTGAGAGGTTTGGTCACAATGTTCCTTGCCAGTTGCGGTGGCCTCAGTTACAAGCTAAACTCTTGGCTGGCTTGGGTAGGATCTTCCTGTCCTCCAAAGGCCATGGCTGGGCCTTGGTGGGACAGTGCTGTCGATAAGAGATGATGAGCTGTGCCTTTAAGGGACCATGGATCCAGCCAACCCACAAGGCTGGTTTCTATAGCTCCTGAGTTGGCTGTTTAGCTTGTGTGAGCTTATGGCCTTGGAGTTTCACCAGTGACTCTGCTCATGCTCTTATATCTCTGTGGGTACCCTTCCCACCACTTGAGAAGGCTTGCTGGGAGATCATGAACCCAGAGGGCCATCAGTGCAGTGACACAGGTACAGATTGACAAGATAATGGGGCAGGCACCAAGTTTTTTTACTCAGTGTTGCTCAGTTTGCCCAACTCAAAGAAGCTTTGGTAGTTAAACCTATCCACTTGCCACCCTTAATATGGCTTATGCAGGCAAAGCTGAGTCTTGCCAGACATGCAAGGGAGCCAGTTACATTAGCAACAACTGCAAGTTTGCATCATGATTTATGTGAGTGTGAGCTGGTCTTGGAGCTGTGCAAACATTCCAAAAAGCTCTGGGTGCTAGTCTGTGCTGCGGTAAGCCTGCCTCCACCAGGAGATGGAGAAAGCTACTAATCAGTCTAGAAAGGTTATTTCAGGGCTATCCTCAACTATATGTTACTATATAGGGCATATAGTCTTTATACCCTTTGTGAGCTGGATGATGGACAGCAAATAGCTTTTTGTCAAGTGTAAAGCAACAGTCAAAGAATTCTGAGCAGAATTTGCATTTATATGCATCCTGAGTCTTTAAAATTATTTATTATTTTGTACTACTTACCCAGTAACTCCTATAGGTAGTTCTTTGCATCCTTGTGATTTACGAACTGCTGCTATGGATTCTTTAATGTTCAAAATCTGAGCTGTGTTGGTCAGCATTTTTTGAGGGTTTTTTTGAAAGAGCTCATGTGGTCATACATTATCACATCCTACAATAAGTCTCTTTTCCTGGTCGGACAATGGTTTTTAAATTGATGGAGTCAGTTGTGTTTACCAGATCGAGTATCAGAGTCCACAAGCATTTCCTAATTCCCACACAGAAATAGGTAGCATCACCAGCATTCCCCCAGGACAACTGAGTAGCATATCTGAGACCAGCAAAGAACAAGGCACCCACTGCAGATTTAAGATGACTTCTGCTTCTCAATTTGAGTTGATGTTTCTGGAAGGTTTTTGAGCTCAAGTCCTATGACTATCCAAAGCTGTGCCACTGCCTGCCAGGGTGAGTGTTAGGATCCAGCTGGCCGCTTTCTGCTAAATGCCTGTTTAATGAGGCAGCCCAGCAGCTGCTCTGAGCTCTTGCATTTCCAGATGCATTTTTTTGGTGTGAGAATCACTATGTTCCAGTAATTAAAATTATGAGGTGGTCAGAAACACTACCTGAGTTCTGTGAGTGCAAAAGCAACAGCCTGGTTAACTGAGCAATAACTGGAAGTTTTAACTCAAAGCATCTTTACAAACAACCTTTGCTGATGACAAAGGATTAGTTGCACTCCTCTGTTGTTACCTCATAGTTCATCCTTGAAAAAATGGCGAGGGAAAAGAGCGTCATCTTGACTCTGACATCTTATTTTAGCTATCAAGAAACCAGGTGTTTTTTTAATAATTTTTGAGAAGCTAATGATAAAGTAGCAAATATTGAGAAAGTGATTATCTGTACAACATGTTGGATCCACTTAACAGCCTCCTTAATATATGATTTTAAAAGGTTTCTTTGTAACAAAAATAAGAAATGATAAAATTAACATCAATATGGTCTGTGTAAAGGCTCTTGTTTTCTTTTAATTCTTTTTGGTTTGTGTTTTTTTGTCACTAGATCTCAGCTAATCTCTCATATCTTGGAGCTGATTCCTACTGACAGGGTGAAAGGAATAAAAAACTCCCACTGTCTTGGTGATAAGTTATCTAAAGAAAGATCACTCCTTACAAAAACTTTCTCTGTTCATCCTTCTCGGATGTTTTGAGCTTTAGGGAGGATTGAAAGGAAAAAAAAAAGACAAAGAAGAATGCATGCTAAAACTTTAAAGTGTCCTTTAGGAAGGTATGTAGCTAAGTACATTAGACTTATACTACTCTCACTTACACTAATATAACCACAAAAGAACTACACAGAATTAAAGAAAACAGCATCAGTGTAAAACCAGGATAAGGGAGAGAAAAATCAGTCCCCAAGCTGCTTTTAAATACATTGAAGTTACATCTAAATGGCTCAGACTTTTCACAGATTCTTTTATATGACTGCTGCACACCATGCAACATGAGCATATAGAAACATCGAAATTGAAAGATGGAGCCAAATTCTAGAGCTAAAACTTGTGAATGCTGCAGAAGTACAGATCTCAGGTTTGCTGCCAGACCACAGTCATATCACAACATTAGCCAAGTTTCAAGGTCCAAAAACATTTATCTTTTAAGGAGGTTGCAAAAATAGGAGTGATCAAACTTTGTTTTTTGTACTTATTTCACTTTAATATGTAGTTTTATCAGTGAACTTTCCAAAGCCTGTGTTGATAATTCAGCAGGAGCACATCAGTATAATAGTACTGAAATCACAGGAAGTTCATCAGTTAACCCAGCCCCACATACACAACTTGTAATTGCTTCCCAAGTCAGGATTTTACTTGAGCAAATTGATAACTTTGAAATACTTTATGAGGAAATAACTCTAAATGTCCAAAAACTGTGAAGGGTTCAGTTTGTTAAATATTTTTTGATCTTGTTTACAGCTTTTGTGTCTTGTAAATTCCTATCAATTTTAGTGAAATTCCACTGAAAACATATTTCAGCTGATTATGATCTTAACTGTCCCTGCATGATCCAAACTTCACTTACAACAAGGGTCTAAAACCTGTGCAAATCTTAGAAAGACTTCCAGCAAGTCCAGAGCTTTCTAACAGAACACAGGACATCTTATATGTGTTGTTAGCAATCTCTCACTCAGCTTGGGAAAGTCTAGAATTCGAAGTAGTTCTAAGATGAGACTGCTGGTGAACACACACCAACAGGGTGAATTTTACAGTCAGTATGTGTAACTGTAGATAGATATTTCTCTGAAAAGGTGAATCTTTGAGAGATACTACAGAAAAGTAGTTTGAATTTTGTACACAAGTCCTGGAACTCACTCAGACCTCCCTCTGTGGATTCCTTGTTACTGAGAACTATATGGAAAGTTTTCTTGGACTTTGTTTTCCCCCAGTGCTGCATAAAGATTTGTGTCTAATATCTTCCAAATTAAATAACAAGTTTGGTATCCAAATGTTAGGTCCAAAACCTACGTCCAACACAATCCAGAGGAAGCTGGATCATCTTCAGAAGTGGCTAAAGGGGTGAAGCCAAAGCTGACAACATCAAAGACATGCTCTGATTCTCTTCAATATCTGGTGAAAGGACGATAGCATATCTTGGGAAGTCTCTTCTCCTTGAGGATACATTCTCATGCCCTCCTGCAAACATCAGATATTTGTGCCGTGGCCAAGGAACTAATGCACTACAAGAGGTCAGATAGCCAGCAAGGAGTTGGAAGCTTCTGCCTTGTGGTAAGGAAGGAACATATTGTTATCATTAGATTATTTGAACAAAGGGAATAGCTGACTCACTCTCAAAGTGGCGTTACTTGCATTTACAGCTTCCTTGTTCTTGCCGACCTCTGAATTTCAGGAAGCAGTGTGAAAAGCAAAATGAGACATTACAGAGTAAATACTATAACTTAACATTTTAAGCAAATTACATTCAAGAATCAAGAACTTGCAATGAGGGTGATGGTGGGACTGAAGAAGCCCTGAATAAATCTTGAAATTTCAAAGTCAAAAGAGATACTCAGCAATTTAGGCTAAAACCCATAATGGTGATAAGAAAAAGCTGAGAAATACCTGAGAGACTTTTTCCAGCAATTCTGGACATCAATGGTAAAAACAGAGAAGAAAGAGGTACTTATTACCTAAGTTATGCCACAAGCCCTTTGGCCACACAGAGGCAGCCGGTTCCAGACAGTACTTCAGGAAAACACTTCTGGTGCAAAACCTCTTGTAAATTTGGGACACAAACTTCTCAATAGCAAGAAGTATAAGCTGAAATTTCTGGTGAGAAAATAAACCTCTTTCTGTGCTTCCATGTGACATGCACTGTCAAGGTGGTATGGTTCGTTACTAGCTTGCCACATATGGAAAAAGTGGTTGTGGAGATTCCAGACTTTCCTTGTGCACTCAGAAGAGTTGTCTGCATGTGGACTGCCATGGCAACAGGGTTGCCAACTGGCTTACTGCAACACTGGAAAGAAAAAAAGATGTCTTTTAGCAAATAACACAATATCCATCCCTTTCTCAGCAAATATCAGAAAAGGTCAGAAAAGGAACCTGAATATGCATATCTATGGGACCTGATGAGATGCATCCAAGACTCCCAAGGGAACTGGCTGATGTAGTTGCCAAGCTACTCTCCATGACATTTGAAAAGTCATGACAGTCAGGTGAAGTTCCCGCTGACTAGAAAAAGGGAAACGTTGCACCCATTTTTAAAAAGGGCAGAAAGGAGGACCCTGGGAACTACTGACCTGTCAGCCTCACCTCTGTGCCTGGGAAGATCATGGAACAGATCCTCCTAGAAGCTATGCTAAGGCACATGGAAGACAGGGAGGTGATTCAAGACAGCCAGCAAGGCTTCACCAAGGGCAAGTCCTGCCTTATCAACCTAATGGCCTTTTATGATGGAGTGACTACATCAGTGGACAAAGAGCTATGGATGTCATCTGTCTGGAATTCTGTAAGGCCTTTGACATGGTCCCCCACAACATCCTTTTCTCTTAATTTGAGAGATATCGATTTGATGGGTACACTGTTTGGTGGATGAGGAATTGGTTGGATGGTTGCACCCAGAAGGTAGTGGTCAAGGGCTAAATGTCCAGATGGAGATAGGTAACAAGTGGTGTTCCTCAGCGGTCTATATTGGGAGCATTATTATTTAATATCTTCATCAATGACATAGTGGGACTGAGCGCACCCTCAGCAAGTTTGCAGATGACACCAAGCTGAGTGGTACGGCTGACATGCCTGAGGGACTGGATGCCATCCAGAAGGACCTTCACAAACTCAAGAAGTGGGCCTGTGTGAACCTCATGAAGTTCAACAAGGCCAAGTGCAAAGTCCTGCACCTGGGTCAAGGCAACCCCTGGTATGAGTAGAGGCTGGGGGATGGAGGGATTAGGAGCAGCCCAGTGGAGAAGGACGTGGGGGTAATAGTAGTTGAAAAGCTGTATAAGAGCCAGCAATATGTGCTTTTAGCCCAGAAAGCCAGCCGTATCCTGGGCTGCATCAAAAGAAGCGTGGCCAGCAGGTTGAGGGAGGTGATTCTGCCCCTCTACTCTGCTCTGGTGAGACCTTATCTGCAGTAGTTGTGTCCAGCTCTGAAGTCCTCATCACAAGAAAGACATGGATCTGTTGAAGTGGGTCCAAAGGCGGGCCACAAAAACTATTGAAGGGCTGGAGCACCTCTCCTGTGAAGAAAGGCTGAGACAATTAGGGTTGTTTAGACTGGAAAAGAGAATGCTCCAGGGAGATCTTGTTGCAGCCTTTCAATACTTAAAAAAATACTATAAATAGATGGGAACAAACTTTTTAGCAGGGCATTTAGTGATAGGATAATGGGTAATGTCTTTAAAGTAAAAGAGGGTAGATTTAGATTGGATATAAGGAAGAATTTTTTCACAATGAGACTGATGAAGCACTGGAACAGTTTGCCAAGAGAGGTGGCACAAAACTCCATCCCTGGAAACACTCAAGGTCAGGCTGGATGGGGCTCTGAGCAACCTGATCTAGTTGAAAATGTCACTGCTTACTGTAGGAGGTTAGGACTATATGACCTTTAAATGTCCCTTCCAACCCAAACTTTTCTATGATCAGTCAATAGGAATGAGAAAAACTCTTTTATCCTGACTGTAAAACCATTCCTACCTGGTATATAGAAGAAGAGATAACATGACTGGCCCCAGGGTGCCCAAATCTGCCTCCTGTCCCCAGTTGTGACTTGCAGACACATTTGAACTCTGTCACTCTCTTGCCCTGTTCAGGCTCCCAGATGACACTGTGGAGCTTTTACAATGCTTGGCCTCTACTCTACTGCATCTCACACACCAGGGTGTCTTAAAAGAACAACACAAACCACATCCATCCCAGTTCTTAAATTTCTTGAGACCTTGCCCCATCCGTGTGACTAACCATAGAAAACAGAAGTGACTGTGCCCAGCTGCTCCATGTGACTTGGTGAGTGAGTAATAAAACTGGATCCCTGCATCACTTAACATAATTATCATCATTATCAGTCAGTCACCTCAGACAGCTGATTACCCTTGGTCAGTCACGTTGGTTCAATAAAACATGGCAGAGATTTCATTACTCTGATGAACCTGCTCTAGAATAGCTATTAAGATTCCAGGTGTTTTCTGTTTTCCTTTTGTTCATAAAAAATAACATGACCTTTTAATATTTAACATAATTATTTATGGTTTTTATCAAGCATGAACTTTATTGGGAGCACTTTGTGGTTGTATTTTAGTAGCATTTTAGTGGCAATGAGAAGCCTAGATGTAAATTGTTGCTTGAAAAATGCTCCCTGCTGTACCATGCTAATTCCTGGAAATAATACCACACTGGGGTACCAGTTCAATGCTGTTTGAGACAGGAGTGCTGAATCATGACCTCACACCACATTCTAGTTCTAAATCATAAGATAACAGATTACAGTTTTGTAAAAAATAATATTTCATATGTTTTTATTCAATTCCATCTCCTCCTCGGCCAAGGTGGCA
The DNA here is from genome assembly GCA_907165065.1 of Caprimulgus europaeus. The sequence continues at coordinate 38,033,050 of OU015527.1, read as the reverse complement.
GAAGAAAGCGAGGACACAGGATTGGTCCCTTTTTCCAAAAGAATAAGTCATCCTTTGATTAAAAACAGTTTTATGTGCAAAGATGTACACCATTTCCTTTCTTCTTACATGGGATTTCATTGTTTATCAGTGAATCTCTACCAGAGTTCTGTACCTGCTTCACATTCCAAGCTGCAAAAGTATCTTTAACACCTGTACACCTAAAGAAGGAAAAGATTTTGGGAGCTTCATGTTTTCATCATGCCCAACTCCCAACAACAGAAAACAGTGATCTTCCTAAAGCCAGAGAGCATAGGTGAAATGAAGGTGCATTTGGAAACTGCTGATTCTGGAATGCATTACAAAAACAAAGTGATGCCACAAGAATCATCTTGTCCAATGACAAAAACACATAAAGCCCAACTCAGCAAAGTTTGAGCAAAGTCTAAGGCATCCTGGGATTCAAAAGGCCCTGCTTAACACTGATGGCTTCACTGTCATAGGGAGCCCCATTGACTGAGACTGAGATTTGGGATGAGTGGACTGCCTTTTCTGAGGGATCAGCTCAGGGGGTTGGTCTGAAAACTGGCAGCATGCTGACTACACAATACTGTAATACAACATTATACTGACACCTATTATGGATGTAAAATTTGTCTCTGCCTTTTTTAGCCATACATGAACATCATTTTTTACTGTGTGTGGGGAAAAAAAGAAAAAAGAACTCTCCTAGGTAAACAGATAGTGGGCATAGCTTTCTGAGATTGCTGTAATTAGAAAAGCCTAAATGATCCTAATCAGATTTAAGAAAATTACATGGAAAAAGAAGCTTAGCTAAGTAAGCCAGCTCTCTTGTTTTCCACTGGCAAAAATGATGAGTGGCAGCACAAGACCATTTCCTTTCCACTTGTTCCTAATCCTTTGTTTAGGAATCCTTCATTGTTATGACAAAGGTTTCTTTACCTTTTTTCAAAGCAAAATTGATCTTCAGCATTATTCCACCTCTTTGATACAGTGGATGTGGGAATAAGAGCTGCCAAACGAGAGACTATGGTGTGTTAGGGAGTCAGGCATTTTCATAAGGCTTTTTTTCCATTGTGATGTTATTGTGAGATTTAGCCTCTGCTTGGGTTTCAGTGCCAAGAACTATAAGACTTTTTCTGCAGTCCTTTAGCACAGGAACCAGAGAGTTCAATGATCTGTTTGACAGAAAGTTTAAAAAATGCTGCTAAACATTTTATGCTAATTGTTGGTAAGTAATCAGGGAAAGAGAACTAGGGTGGCAAAATTAAGAACCCTTGTAGATGCAAAATTATGCTGTGATGTTATTGCTAATTCTCCTTATGCATACTATAATGAGGTACATAGTAAGGCTGCATTTTTTCTTCACATTCCTCTTTTCCACACAAGGTGTAATACTTCCTTGACAGTTATTTATTTTGAAACCACTCCTTTGAACAAGTAATCACTTTTAAGCTGTGCCTGTAGTCTGCTAATGGCTATTTAACACCACCTGTGCAATCATTCCAGGAATCTGCTTCTGTCACTCTTGACACTAGAAAGTACAAAACAATAAGATCATAAAGCCTCCTCAGGCATAGGTGCCATGCTGCTCCCAGTCTCACCTTTACAAATCTGGACTAAGATCATTGATAACAATGGGACTGTTAAGAAATGACCTCAGGTTTATTGAGAGCAGGGTCTGTAAGGCATAATAAATTTCCCCTATATTTCACACCAGAATAGAGGTGCAGTGAGGCTGATCAACTGCAAAAGCAGCATTGTTCTAAATTCCCTCATGTGAAGACTATGCAGGTGCAGTTAGCTTGCGTTCACTTCATATTTTTTAGGGTTAAATTAACTGACTTTCTTTGGAGAAGTTAGTACCACCACTTCTGTATTTTTACACCAACTTCAGACTCTACTCAAGGTGTGGGGGGAACTTTCAATTTTACTTTCTGGACATCAAGACTGGATTCCTGTTGCTTGCTCCTGTGAGATGCTGAACACCTCTTTTGAATTGTGCAAAAATTATTGAACATCTGTCAGAAGGTGTTTAGCGCTTTGGGGAGACTGAGCTGACGTGCATCTCTTATCCCTGTTAATAAGCTCCTAGTTCAGGTAACTGTACACTACACTTTTGGGTGGACAAAGATTCTAGTGTTCAGTGCACTTCATCTAGGTGACCAACCTTTAAAAATACCAGTTGATTGAAAGGGTACAATTCTCTCCAAATATTAAATGGCTAGAGCTGCATATGAACCTGCAGAAATTTCAATGTGTTTCACTTTTAGGGTTTGTTGTTGTTGTTGTTGTGTTTTTGTTTCTGTTTTTGTTTGGTTTTTTTTGCAAGAGAAGCTCCGTAATCATAAGGGGTTTGTTACTCACGGGGCACGTTCCTAACTCCTCCCTGTAAAAAAGCCTGATGGCCTAATGTCAAGAATGTACCTGTAAACGACTAATGCCTACTCCTGCCCTTGCCATGCATGTTCTGTTTTAAAAGGGCATGAAAGGTGTGAACAACTGATACTTCCAGGCTTGCTTCAACACTTACTGACTGGTCTTTCATGCCAATGTAAATCACAGACATATGGGAGTCTGTACAGATTAGTGTGAAATCAGTGTAACTAAAGAAGGGGACAGTGCTTCCTGACTCACATCCCCATTTCAGGTTAGATTCAAATAACTGTTTCAGCTGGGAATGTTCTTCAAATTCCAAGGCCAGACCCCAACAGGTGTTGTTATTTAAAATGACAATTCAAATTAAATACTGTTTTGTTTTGTTTTTTTTTTTTTTTTTTAATTAATGTGATTACAAAAGTTTTTCATATTCAGACAGTCTTTCTGGATGTGATTTCTGAGATTTTTTTTTTTTCCCAAACATTTTGTTTAATGAAACAAGTTGATGGTGGCTTTATTTGTTGATGCTTCAGGATGAACTCAGTCTGAAATAATTTAGGCTTTTCAGTAAGGTGGGAATTTGGTTTTCTAGGTGAAGAGAGCCTACATATTGAGACAGAATGGGATGTAGCAGTGCTGTGGTGGACAGTGTGTGTGTTATGCAGGATCCTAGTTAAGTGAGCACAAGGCAAAAGAGACACAAAAATTATGCAACATAAAAAATATGAAATGTTTTGAGCCACTCAGTCCTCTGCACAGGGGGTTTGTCCTGCAATTTTTTTACTCTTTCCAGTGCCTAAAATAACCATAACATTATGCAGAGTTTCCCCTTCCTCTTCCATCCAAAGGTTATATTTGTCTAGCAATGCAAAATTTGAGTCCTTCTGTCTTCCAAACTCCTATCATAGTATGCTCTCCCGTAATGCCTTTCTTAGTGCTCTGCAATAAATCTTTTTGTCTCTCTTGCATTGGACAAAATGGACAAAATGGACAAAACTCATTTTCATGAGATTCAGATTTCTCACTTTTCCGTTTTATCCAAATTTTATCAGATTTTTGTTATGATTTCTCACCATTGCCTCCCCAAAAATGAAGGTGTTCTGCTAAAAACGACTTCCGCACATATCATTTAGTGCATCATGCCTCACAGAAGTGAGGCAAAGGAGGTTGAGTGGATACTACCAGCTGAGAGACTCAATTTCAGGAGCAAACTTGAGAGGTTTAATGATTCTGAAAGTTGTTGAAACACTGTTGTGTATTTCAATTTTGATAGACTATACTTATAGCTTACAAACGCAGCTACGGTGTTGTTGGATAAATTAATGAGTTTTTCCTGCGAGTCCTTGTTCAGTGGATTTTTACTTTGGCATATTGATCTGTGCCAGAGGAAGCACGGGTGCTTGTAACACAATCCCACAGCATCAGAAAAGGAAGAATAAACAAGCGTTTGCCCCTTAAATGCTGTGGCTAATTTTGAACATTTCCTTCTATTTGAAATATTGCTTGTTTCATGAACAAAACTCAGTCTGTGTTAATCCTGGTTTTCTCCCTCAGGGACTTAATGGCAATGTCTGTGTTTTGGAGTTTGGAAAGCTCCAGATTGCACCTGGACATCAACTAGGCTAGAAGCTATTTGTGTGTGCATGATATTCAACCACTCCATGCTCTTTAGTAACTGTTTTTTTATGCCTGTGCTGTGGAGTCCTCACAGAGTGCATGGTCCAGACACATCTATGGTTTCATTGTGACACCGAATTACAGTTCAAAACAGCATGGGAGGACTAACATACAGGCCTGTGCTTCTTATCTGCTAAATATTTTATGAGAAGCAGTATAATCACATAACAAGCAAACCAGAAACCAAATAAATAAGTTATAATTTGACTATGTTAAAAAAGTAAAATAAATGTTAAAAAGGGCTGAAAGTAGAGGGTTAAGGTGCCATTCCATTTTATGCTAACCCTGCTATGTATAGTGGCACTTCACTGTGAAAGGGTCTTCAGGATAGAGTTTCACCTTTAACTCTTGTTTTTCTGGCTTATATCATTTTAAAGCTCATGTATGTGATGTTTTGGAATCCTGTTTTTTCCTCCCAGTTTTCAAATGTGAGTCTAGAATTATTTACGCAGCTTTCCCTTACAAATCCTGACAGATGCAAACTGTGCCATACACTGAACATATAAATCAAGCTCAGTACACACTAGCTCAACAGTGTTTATGCTGCCAATTAAAGGCATCACTTTTTTGAATTATATAGGGAGTGAAATGATCTCTGACAGCTGTGAATTTCAGAAAAAGGGCTCTATTGTTCAAAGAACTGCCTTTAATATAGAGAAACTCTTGCTAAACTTTTGATTCCCAAGTATGGCAAACATTAATTGGCCATAAACTTAACAAGAATCGGTTCACTCATTCCATAACTTTTGCTCCACTCCCCCACTTTCCTTCTCATTACTTCCCATTAGCCTCTCCTAGCAAGTGCTTAACTCAAAAACACCCCACCCCCAACATTCCCATGTTTCCATCTTTATGCCTTCAGCGTTCTCATACTATTTTATTTAGCTCTTTCAGCAGTGCTTAGTCTGCCAGATGACTTCTACAAAAAACAGGCTGGCTGAGTACAGGCAGCCTGGCAAACTCTCATGGTTTTGTCCTAAGTCTTGTGCTCTACTGCTGTGTTTCTTAAAATCCAAATCCCAGAGATGTTTTAAGAGGCAAGAAGCTCATATTTCACTCCTTTGAGTGTAGCTTTCTGGTCTTTACATTTTCAGAGAAAAGATTAAAAATGTTACCTGAGCACTTCCTAGAAAAAACAAAACGTGAAAGAGCACCAAAACGTATTGCTTCTTTAACTCTCATATTCTTTAAGCCAATATAATGATTTTTTGATTCAGATTTCTTAAAGGAACAGCAATCTTGCACTAGACTGAAACTACACATGTAAATCCTTATCACTTCGTATATTCCAAGTGTGCTATGCAGGGGAAGATAATAGATTATCATAATCACAGATAAATCCACTTCAGCATTCTCCTTATTCTAATAAACTTTGAATTTTACAGGCAAACAAGAGGCTTATAAAGCACAGGAGATATTTTTAATAAGTAGCTAACAACACTCCTTTTTTGGCTTTTCAGCAAGGACTTTTCATTTTCTAGGCTTGTAAAGGTCTAGGAACTATATAGAGAAATCTAGAATGAAAAAGTGGAAGCAGAAGAGAACAAATATCAGAAAATACTATGCACTGTTATTTTGAGTAGAGGAGTGAACATTATCTTAATTTTATAAATGATAACACATATCTCAAATTACTTCTAGGCATATAGGTAGGAAGAGCTGCAACATGGTCTGGGCTGGTTCTTCATGTGGATGCATTACTTAGATGTATTTTAAGATAACCAAGTGAAATCAGGGCCATTTGTGATAGCTGCTTTGCAGACCCATGCTACTTGCTGGGCCCCTTCTGGGTGAACTATCCAATAGAGCAGCAGAAGGAGGGATTAAATTACATGCCTGGAGCCACAGAGATGTGGACAGTTCTCCATCTCTGGTTTCTCAGCCCCTTCAGTAACAATTGAATGAAGTTGTCCCTCTGAATGAATTGAATGAAGTTGTTTCTCTGCAATTCTTGTCATATTTTCTTTTCCTTTGTCACCATCCTGTCTAGTAGATAGTCTGCAGTGCTGAATTTTTAAGCATTTAGCACCTCCTGTGGCTTCTTTAATACCGTGATTTTCTGATCCTACCAATATCTGTCCTGCTAACAGAGGAAGTGCTGCTCTTAATGTCTTCATGTTGATGAGAAGAGTGTACACACCCTGCCTAAAGTTTTCCTTTTTGTATTGCTTCAGGGCTGGAGATGTCTAACAGCAAATGACTTTTTTACAACAAAGATTGAATAAAAATAGTCAGAGGTATATTGCAAATCACCTAGGGGCAGGTTTGTGCAAAAGACAGATGATACTAACCCATATTACAAGTCTTTTTTGTTAGATCAAAATTGAGACATTATTTTAAACCAATGCCCAGTGTTTGTGACTCTTTACCAGATTTTCTGTGAAGACTCCATAAGGTGTTATGTCTGCCCAGAACAGACACAGAGACCTTTGGCTAATCTCAGATTACTTATAATTAATAATTAGGTGCTGGAGTCTGTTGCTCTGATCCATGGCTCTTCAGCATATCAACACGAACAATGCAAGTGTGATAGTTAAAACAATGCTGTGGGTTAGAATTTGACAGACTTTTTTATTTATGACCTCTGAGGTAAGATAATAAACAGTTTATGTTAGTAATTTCCTTGTACAAAGATACAAGTAAGTTTGACTTGAAGGCCTTTACTAATAGCTATTATTCTCATACTTAGAAACGTTTGGATTTTTGTTGAATTTATGAAAATATTACACTTTACATTAATTTGTCAAATAAATTACTATGGTCTAGCAACCAAACATTAAAAAATGGTATACTTGCTTAACTGTCATGCTAAATAAGAAATGAATGTGTAGATAGTGGATATAAAGGCAGGAAGTTATTTTTATTCCCTATTCAAAATAAATATAGGAAATTAAATTACACAAGAATTAATGTATGGCAGACACTGCTTTACAGTAATTATTAATAAAAATTTCTACGTGATGAAATGAATGACCTATTGATGAAGTAATTGTTGTAGAGAACTTGTCATGCTTGGAAATGAGGATTATCATACATGTTCTTCAGGTATGATATCAGTCTTATGTCCTCGTGCATTCTTGTTTTCCACACACCAAAAAATCTCACTTTCATAATGTTAAGAAATTGATATTGATTAAAAAAATAGAAAACTTCCCTCTTCTCATGCCCAGTCCTGTGACATATCATGTGGAATACGCACTACTATCTCTTTGGGATGAAAAATAAAATAAATATAAGAAAAAAAACTTTATAGTTAGTCATCTATTAGGAACCACATAAGGTGCAAGTCAAACTGTGGCAGGTAATTGTGGATCCAGAGCCTATCTGTTGTCTGGCTGTTCAACAGATTATACAGCAGTGAATAAGTCTTTGTGTTATTAAAGGTGATACTTCTCACACCAACTCCATTTGCATCAGTAAAAAGTGAATACCTTTCACTGTTAAGAGTGGAAGTCTGGCTGGGACATCAACATAAATTCTTTCTCTGATGCTAATGAGGAACATAAAAAAAGCCCTTTCCTAGGCCAGGGCAGGTGCAGATGTCTGTGCAAGGTCCTCCTCAAGTGGGAGCCGACTGCATGCATCTTGCAGGCAGCAGAGCTAACCGGGATGGGAAAGTTACTGCTCCCTCCTTCCCTTCAGTACACCTCCACCAGGGTTATGCCACTGGCTGTAAGTAGACTTCACCCAGAAGAAACCTTTCTCCAGCATTTTGATTACTAAAAAAATAAACTTCCCCCCACCCCTCCCGGCACTCTTCCAAAGACAACCTGACAGCCCTTCCTAAAAATTTGTTATTCCTTTAATATTCACAATCTTCCTGGCTGGACAGAACAGTATCAGATCACTGGTATTTTAAGCTACCATCTTAGAGAAGGATTTCAAGAACTGCTCCTCAGATGTCTTTTAAAAAAAAAAAACAAAAACCAACTCTGATAACTAATTTACAATTTAATCTACTGCTATGCATTTTCTTGTGTCCACTAACACACCCAGGATACCTCACTGCTATAGTAAGCAGGAATCTGTTTATATAATAGTATTTTCATTATTACTGGTGTTATTAGGATGAAACATCTGATCATATTCCTTGGAGAAAGGAATCATCCTCAGTATTCAGTGTAAATCACATTTCACATTATCCTAACAATTAATATACCCCAGCACTTTGTTGCCTTACTACCTAAATAACAATAACCAAATACTTATATGTCAAATTAATGTCATATATCACATCCTATTTTTCTTTGCTGTTCCACCAAACAAACAAGGTCTCTCTAGTTAGCTTTGCTTCTCAGGGATTCACCTTCTGTCTGTTTTGTAAGTAGCACCATGAGTACAGGAATACCTAGGATGGTCAACAAAATTCTATTGAAGTTTTAGGTCTAGACAGCATTTGGCCTCCCTGGTAAGTCAAAAAATCAAAATGGCAGACAGAAAGGTTTTTCTGTAGTATAACTTCTCATTACTTATCCTCATTGTATGTAAACCACTAAACAGCAACAGCATGATAATGATTACAAATTGCTAACCTGACTTTAGTTTTATGGATGTATAACTTCTAGTAGTAACTTTCTTGGCTCAACTACTTGTTTACACTTCTCTCTCTCCAAGGTTACCTTTTTCTGTACATTGACTGTAAAGGAGATTAGCTGGTAAATTGGCTAAATCAGTCAAACACTTAGTACATTTTCAGCAGGGACCCTCAAAGAGATGCTCCCTATGGTTATCCAGAGAAAATTCCAAATCTAAAGCGTCAAAAGACAAATTATTTCAGGGGTATTTCCAGATAAGGTAGAATCAACCATTTTCAAGAACCCCTCAACTATTAAATAGCCATATTGGCAAATTTTCAATTTCGGGAATGTGTTTTTTAACATGCGCTTTTTCTGGATAAAACTGTAATAAAATATTCAAGTTGCTGATCAATGGTTGCAACTAGGAAAGTCTGCAATGGCCAGAAGGAAAAAGACTTTGCAGTCCATCACCAGCTCCTTAAGGGACCCAGTCCGTGGTCCAAACCCTACTGAAAACTTGTTGCTGATGCTGGCTCCAGCATACCCTCAGTGATAAGAGCAGCTCTTCCATTCAATGTTTCCTTGTTCCTCTTTTCCCTTTATCTTTTCCCCTTTCTCCCTTCCTCTTTCTTTTTTCCTCTTTCCAGCTCTACATGTGAGGACTAAGCTGAAAATCTCACTTTCTTGAGAGTCCTCTCTAGACTCTTTGGATGTTTTCCACAATGAACTGGGTGCTTGCCTTTGACCAGGGTGAGTAACATTGGACTTTCCATCCATGACACCTGCAAAGCAATATCTATGTGAGCTTTTTGCACTTATCTGACTTCCTTAGGCAGCAGGGGAGAGAGGGAAGGATGAGTGCACCAGACTTGTTCTTTTCTTCTTCATTTAAACCCACTGCACTAAGAAATGGACATAATCTGGCAAGGCTGCTAAAGCTGCAGAAATGTTGCCTGGTTGGCACTGGCTGCTTTGTCAGGACAGGAAAATTGTACTGCTTAAGCACTTGTCCATGCTCACTCTCACTTTGGAGAATATCTGGAACCTTGGGGACTTCACAGACTTTGCACACTTGGTCTGGAGTTGCTACTGGCTGTGACCCATGCCTACGGCAAAGATGACAGGCAAAACAGTGAGGGCCATGGAGTGTCTGACAAGAGGACTTGTAACAAAGCTAATGTCAATGCAAGGAGAAAGAGGTAGAAGGGAAAACAGGGAAGGAGAGGGGAGGAGAGGCTTTGGGAGGACCTAAGAAATCCTTTCAATGCCTGCTTTGTGCATGAACTGTCAACCTAAATTATCTTATGATCCTGTAGAGTGATACTGTAGTCCTGTGTCCCAGGGGTCACTCCACTTTCTCATCAGGTTACCCTTGTTCAATCACAGAGAGAAAGCTAAAAGACCATGTACTTGGCAGTGTTAGGTTAATGGTTGGACTCAATGATCTTAAGGGTCTTTTCCAGCCTAAATGATTCTGTGCTTTCATGATTCTATATAGCTCAGGTCCCCACTTGCATGAATGCCTGTCCTTGTTTTTATAGATGTAGTTGGTGTCTGATAATGCTCCTATTATTTTTCCTCTTGAGTAAAGAAGAAAGCTCCAAGAAGCCACAGATTTACCTCCAAGTGAAAGACAACGCCTAGTAATTAACTTTATTGCATCCTTCTGTAGATTGAACTCAAAGTTCTAAAGGAGGATAATAACTTGGCACTTCCTGCTGCATGTCCTCACAGAGACTTGCAGGATAAAGCCTGTGTCTGGGATGGATGCTGACCTGGATTAGTGGAAGAACCTGAGCTACCAGATCCATTCACATAGTGCCCTGGGGCTGCATATTTGGGCAGTGGGGCCTGACTTTTGTCCAAAGAACATGTAAGATGGAAAGGAGAGAAACAAAACAACACAGATCTGCTAACCAAAGTGCTCCACAGAACCACTCCCATCTTCTGCAAGGCTGAGGCCATTAGTGAAAATAAAATGCCTAGACTGATCTATGAATATGTAACTGTGCATATTACAAGTCTTTCTATTTTTTTATGCTCTAGTAGTAAAATTCTGGTAATTTGCCAATAGCACAATGTATTGAAATCAGTGTAATATTTTTGAAGAATGTTGACTGAAAGGTTGACTTAATAAACTGAGGAAATACAAGGCAAGTTGCAGCAAAGGAGTCTCTGATAATTGACTCAAGAGTTTCCAGACCAAGAATTACTTTGCCTGAATTTCCCATATGATTTTTTTGCTTTAACAGAGAGGTTATCTCATTACAGTTCACAGAGGGAGCTGACCTTAAGGGTAAATACTATTTGATGCAGATTAATGTAAGAAAGACAAATTTAAAAAAAAAAGTTTATTCTACTTGCTAGTGTTTGTTGTTTCTGATCCATCTTTAATAAGTTTTAAGCCAACTGTTTACTAAGAGATAATACATGTCAGATCCAGAGCACAATTTATGCCTGCGGTTCCATTGACTTCAGTGGAGCTACCCTTGTTCCTCTCAGCTGAATATGCAACTCCTTGAAGTTCTGGGAGGAAGTACATTACATTTTTCAGCTGGAAAAGTGGACCCAAATCTTTCAGTCCTGGGCTCTGAGCCAAGCAGCATAGCTGTAGCCTTTCCCACATTCGGCATCTACTTGCATTTCAATAGCAAAGCCTGGAAACTGTCAGAAACTGCTCTGGAGGTAGATCTGGTCCTTGTCTACAGCTACGTTACTGACACGTATATCAGCGCTTTCAATACACTTACAGTCAAATGGCTTTAAAGACTGGAAATTTGTATATACACATCTTTTAACAAGACAAAACCAGATGTCCTTACAGTCAGTAATATGGGAGTCAGTGTACTCTGTGTCACCCATAGCTGCAGGTCTTTTGAAAATTGGTCTGAAAGAAGGGGCTGTTTTTTCAGGACACATGTATATGCTTTGTAAACAAAGAGTATCAGCAAAATGAAAATGCACTGTGTCTTTACAAGCTAAAAATTTCCTGCCTTTAGGTGGGGTTCAGGCAGATTGGTCTCAGATGCTTCTCAGGCCCATTTGTGAGCCTGCAGTGAGTTAAGTTTTCCTGCTATTGATCATGTGGATGTTACAGAGAAACTGTGATTTCTACAGCGAATAAGGACAGTATTTTTTATTGGGGGAGAAATAGACACTCACTATTAAAAGTTTAAGTAAGTGAGCATCTCTTTCAGAGTGAAATTCCAAGCTTTTTTAAGGCAGTGAGAATTTTGCCATTGGCACCACTGGAGCCTGTATCATCCCTGAAGTTCCTAACCCATGTCCATGCCTGCTGAAACCACAGTAAGCATGTCAGGGTTGCCTTCTTCATATGTCTATTCTACAGGTCTTTGAGGAGATATCTGCTGAATGAGAAGGATTCAGATCATTTATGAGGACAGAATTGCTACATAAATATTTAGCATTCTTTGTAATTGCTGTTCTTCACAAAATCATGTTTTGGGATTGAGGCATTGTGGCCTCAGCACCTAATGATCTTGCCAGCATATATTTGCATTTGTTTCATAGACCACCTAGAAACACAGGAACTCGGAGGGCACCTGCAATTAAAAGCTGTGTCCAGAGCCTGTAGTTTATTAAATGTGAACTGGCAGGAGAGTGTCCCTCCCCAGTGGTGCTGCAACAGGGTTGGTCTCCAGCTCCTCACAGCCCTGCCCTCCCTGCCCATGGGCTCCGCCTAGCTGGGCCCACCCAAGGGAGGTGCCTGATGCCTGGGCTGATGCTGCCTCAGTGTCCCTTGACTGCCCTGCTCCTGGATGGGGTGGTGGGACAGGTGCTGACTGGCAAGCCCTGCTGTGATGGACCCCCATGGGGACACCCTGGCCCCAGGGAAACCTCAGCCCTGTGGCATCTCAATAGCAGCAGACAGACTTTCCTGAAGGACTTCTTTCATCTGTCATCAGTTTTGTTGTCTAGGGAGTCTGCAATAAAGTCCCTTTTTGGCACATATGGGAAAGAGACGAGTGGGGGGCTGAGGATGGGAAAAAGGTCATCTGCTCCCCTCCCAGCATGCAGCTGCAAACCCACCTCCATCTCACCTTCAGGATTCAAGGAAATTGAAGAGACTGAGAGACATGCAAAACTCCCACAAAGTCCCAAACCGGCCTCTTTTGACTTCAGTTCTCTGTAAAATGCCACTTCCAGAAGCTTTGACCGGAGTTTGGCACACACCACTTGGTGAAACCTCAAAGGAAGAATTCACACAGGTCTGTATGATGCTCTGATGGCAAGGAAAAGCAAGCTTTGTCTATGCCATCCTTGTCTACTGCCCCATATGACAGCAGAGGACTTTTATCCTCTGGAGCCAAAGGTGACCATCTCCTTTTCTTTTAAAACACAACTGTCTGCTGCATTTCTTACGTCAACTTCTGAAGTCCTTCCACTGCCTTCATTCATTCTTACCTGACCATACTTCCACAGAAGTTATAGTCCCTTTTAGCAAATCTTTTTATCAGATAAGCTGGGACATTAAAATAATGGCAACATATATCTGGCTAAAGTGGTATTTACTGTCATTTGATTTCAGTGGGAGTCTGCCTGAGGGAATGCTTTTATTCTTGCTCTGCAGATGGGGAATTGAGGCATAGATTACAAGTGCTGTCCAAAATCATACAACATGTTGGTGACTGAGCTGGGAAAAAAGGCTTCTGATTAAATTATCAGGCAGAAATAAACTGAAGAAAAAAAGTGCAATTTTTTTTTTTTTAGATGACATACAATTAGACAGTGGAATTCATTGTCCCAGGCTGTCATAAAGGCCTAATGTATGAAGAGATTTAAAGAGGGATCAGGCAGCTTCTTGGGGGGAAAAAGATCACTGGGGACTAAAAAATAAGAAAACATATATAAAACCTCCAGTTTAGTGACTTTGTAAATGGCAGGAAGCTGGGAGCTGAGTTTTGGCAGGGGGTCAGCTAGTTTACTTGTTGACCTATTCTCACCTTCTAGTACCAATTTTCAGATCTAGGATTCTGGTCTATAGGTATGTATATGAATGTATATACACCTATAGATATACACACTTTATATATATATCTATATTCTTTCTCTCTCTCTTGTACAATGTCTTGTATATGATGTCTTTTGAAAGCCCACCCAAGGTTAATAAAACCTTAGTGGTGATTTACTTTTGATGCAAAGTCCAATACATTCAACAAGAGGATCTACACAAGAAGTGAAGCAAAGAAGTACCTCCTCACCCAACAGGTCACCTTTGGGTTGTATTTGCTAGAATAAAAGGTAAGCGCGGCTCTGGGTGCTCAGTCCTGCACTGTAGTCTTGGATGGAGCTGGATGGTTCCACGCTAAAACTGATGAGACAAACCTCACGTTACAAGGCAGCAGTGCCGCATGCAGCTATGGTAATGGCATTTTGAAAGTCTCTGTTTGGAGGCCTCACAGTAATTATATGTGGAGCTCGGTGGAGTCACCTTGGGTTGAGATAGGAGATTTGCAATTTGTTTCATCATGCTATTCACTCACAATACATTCTGGTAGCCCCAGCGCAAGGACTTCTGTCCTTCCTAGCCTCTCTGGACACTAATGTTGCTTGTAACACAAACACCCAGCTCGCAGTTGCCTCCCACTTGGAAACATTAGGAAGAAAACTGTTCACAGCCCATGGATGTTTATTATACCAGATATAATTTGGCCTGGAAAATTTAGAAATGAGGCAGTGTCCTTTCTGCTTATGGCACTAGCAAGGTAATTTGGAAATGAAGTTATGTCACACGATGCAAATGGAGGGTGCTTATGAAATTGGTTGAATGTAAGGCAGCAGATATTAATCTAGACATTATTCTTTTTGCTTACATGCCATGGTCTATTTTGAAGAAGCATCCAGGTTTGCCTAGTTCCTCCTGATGCAGTGTTATTTTCACTGTGCTCCAGTGGCTATGTCCTCTCAGAGTACTAGCTGTGCTGTTTCTGCCTTCAGGATCCAAAGACTTCACTCAATGGGAAACTGCAATGCTCCCCACATATTTACTGGAGAGTACTCTATGAAATGCCATGTTAATGGAGCATAACTTTCTCTATGAACAGAGCCCAAAGAATTCTCTGTATAAACTCAGCTTCTTTTAAACTGTGTTTCTACAGTTGTGAAAACTCCCTGCCATGTTTTTCTTTTGATTGTAGTTTTTTCAGCTGTCTCTTTTTGCAGTCTGAAGCTAATGGATCATTACATGAGGGAAAAGATAGGCATCCTAGGAGAAGTGGCAGAAAGGAACTAATTTTTTTTTTCATTTTTTCTGGTTTACATCAAGCTGCCCTTTAGGGTGTGATGTTTGGCTGATTATGCTTGCTCACTGCCTCCCATTTCCCTACATCTTTTGGATGTTCATGGCACGTCCTAGGACATAAAAAGAGCTGGCAGACAGGAGAGATAGGGCAAGGATGCTGTGAGCTTGATCTGGCAGAGTTTTCATTGCATTGTCATTTAAAAGGAAAGGGAAATCTCTTCCCAAATTAGAGGTTCGGGAAAAACTTAACACGTTATAAAAGCAACAGAATTCTTTCTTCTCCCCTCCCAAGTACCATGAAAACACATGTTAAAAAAAAAAAGAAAAAAGAAAAAAGAAAAAAGAAAAAAGAAAAAAGAAAAAAGAAAAAAGAAAAAAGAAAAAAGAAAAAAGAAAAAAGAAACAAGAAAAAATAAAAAAGAAGAAAGAAGAAAGAAGAAAGAAGAAAGAAAAAAGAAAAAAGAAAAAAGAAAAAAGAAAAAAGAAAAAAGAAAAAAGAAAAAAGAAAAAAGAAGAAAGAAAAAAGAAAAAAGAAGAAAGAAAAAAGAAGAAAGAAAAAAGAAGAAAGAAAAAAGAAAAAAGAAGAAAGAAAAAAGAAAAAAGAAAAAAGAAGAAAGAAAAAAGAAAAAAGAAAAAAGAAAAAAGAAAAAAGAAAAAAGAAAAAAGAAAAAAGAAAAAAGAAAAAAGAAAAAAGAAAAAAGAAAAAAGAAAAAAGAAAAAAGACAAAAGAAGAGGTCCAGGTTTCCTGTGTTTTATGCACTATTTCTGATCATGATGTTACTGAACTTAAAACCAAAACTGGCTACTAAAATGGCTAGGTCTCAGCTGAAAGACAAACGACAAATAAACATAGCAAAGTATTTTAAAGTAGATCCTAAATGCTTTTCCCATTTGAATAATTTAAAACATTTGTGTTATTTTTGGGAGGAAATATATTTTTGACACTGTTTTTAGAGCTAGGTAAAATTATAACTAGAGATACCCCCTCAAATGGCTGAAAAACAATACTGGATTTCACAACTACAAAACACCTATCCAGTCTTTTTGGCTTTACTGGAATGGCTAAAACCCACTGCCTCTGAAAATTAGACTAAGTATCTAACTACTCTTGGCCTTTGTGAGGCACATGACCTTTGTCTTTGAGGGTAAAGGCTGATGGCTGAAATCTGAAAGTATAAATCAGCCTATGACCACTATTAGGTCTTCTAGCTCTTGAAAGCATACTGCATTTGGAAAGATTTCAGTTAGTAAATATGGTAGAGACTTCACAAAAATAAGTGATTTTAAAATTTTCCACTAACCTGTCCAAAATATTTTCATACAGCTAGATGTGAATTAGTATTTCCAATAGCAAAGGTGAACCCTTCTCTTAATGTACTTTTTGTGTAACCTGGTTTAGAAAATAACAAACTTATCTACTCCATGTAATTTATCTCTTCTCTATTTGGGTATGTTTCATCTTTAATATTACGGGCAGAATGAGCATGTCTACCCTTCCCAACTTCCAATTTTCCCTAGTATACCCCTGATCTACCATGATTTGATGAACTGGTTAATGAATTAAATTACAGTTGCTCACATTTTGAAAAATATGACCTATATAAAAACTGGATGAAATTCTTTGTGTGATCAAACTGACTTTGCATATTTAGAGAACATGTTGATAGGCTGCCAGGCCTGTAAAGATGTCCTGCAGTGCCATCAGAACCCCATAAAGAGTTTAAAATGAATTTGCTTTTGTGTTTTCATTTTCATTCTTTGCAAAGGTGAAAAAAATCTACCCTCAGAGTTCCTTCTGGTGTTATACTGCCTTATCAACCATAAGGAGTTCAATATCATGGGGATCTTTCATTGCAAAATTTTTTGATCAAGGATAGTATCACTTAGAAATAGATTTGCTTTTACTTTAAGAAATTATTTTCTCTTCCAGTGTTCATGGATAATATGATCTAATTTGGATAAACAGTTGGTTGAACCACACCTCTGAGCACTGGGATCTCAGTGTGGATGTGGTTCAAGCAATTCCTGTGAGGCACTGCTGTTGCTGGAGCTGGGATCCAGAGGTGATGAGCAAGCAGCAATAGCTTAGGGAAGGACAAAAAAGGAAGCAGTATACTGCCAGTCCAGGAGGAAAAGACAATGGAGATTGACTAAAATAGGAAGGTAAGAGCTGCCTATTGTGGTAAGTTACTCCTCTTCTGAAAGTTTTCTGACCAGAAGTTCACAATTAATCACATCTGATGTCATGCAAAAAGAGTGAACACAGCATGCACAGTGTTACTGCACATTCATGTCTTTACCTTCCTGCGTCTTGGCCACTGAAGATTGAGTTTCATGTCAAAAGGGACTAAAATTGCAAGACTGGGTGTTGGCATAGAGGAGATGATACTCCTCTATGTGGTGATTCAGAGAAACTGGTCAGGACAAGGGAAGGGCCCTGAGTAAAGTCAGTAGGAAATATTAACTGACAAGATATTGAACTGGGCTATATATCAGCACTTTTATCTATATGTTTGTGGGATTTTTAAACAAGCTTGTATCTGGGTGTGTAGAAGGATATTTGATTCAGAGAATCTGATTCTGGAAGTTGAAAGGAGACACTGAAAAAAAGATCACTTTACCCACAAACTTATTCTAGCTGAGCTACGGGCTGAGCTCTGATACCCTGCAGGCATCCAGTGTGAGCAGGAACAAGATGACCACACTACTGTTAGGTACAGAGCAAAATAAGAAAATGAGACACTTGAGTGGAAGCAGTGAGGGTTTAACTGCACATACTGAATCCTCCAGAGGTCAGGAACTATGAGCATGCTCAGCTCCAGTCACTAGGTACACCATCTTCCTTGCCAAACCCATGGATGATGCTTGTGCACTCTTTTTAGCAGGAGAAGATATGAGAAACAGTTCTCATCTGGTAGTTCTTAGTTTGTCACATTACACTTGATTAAATTCTGAACTTGGCAAATCCCTGAAGATCTTATTCTTGATGGAATGCTTCATGCAGTGCAAAGCAGTTGCTGGCTTATTTTTTTTAACATGGCAAAAGGGCTGTAAAGTTCTTTGGGTTCACAAAGGAAAGTTGGATGGTCAGCGGACTGCAAACCAGGATCATGTGGGTGGTCTCTCCTGCCAGTCATGAAAAAAAGAATATGCCGAATACATACAGTTCCCCTTTTCTCTCTCAGTGTTTTGGAAAGCTAAAGCTTTTCCAGGTTATAATAGCTCATAATGGTGTTGTACAGTTTCCTATCATGGAAAGCCTCAGAAAGGATTCAGGTCCTTCTGAGATGGGTGCCCACAGGACAGCTTATCATTTTGGAATAGTTGTCTTTTAGCCTAGGGGAGTCTCACATCTGAGCAGCCACACACTCTGAATCAGCTGACTGTCCGGAATTTTCAATATCAACTCAGTGGAAATTTTCTGTTGTTTGATTGTGCCTGTGAGCACCTTGAGTTTTATTCACACTGAGGGTCTCACTCATCTAGGAGCCAATCTGAGTTTCAGGAAAGGATGCCTGTGCCCCTATGCTACTGTTTATAGCTCTTAACTGCAGGCAAGCTTGCAGCTCTTGAGAGATTTTATCTCTTGCTGCTAGAAACAAGGAAAACACATTAGAAAACAAGCTGCTCTTATTCCAATGTTCACCTAAAGGTGACAAGGGCAGGAAACTGGCTGCAACCTCAGGCCCTTCTCATGCCGTTGTTGTTCCATTAGGCAAGATAAACAAAGAATAACACTATGCATTGGTAGCTAGAGACCCTACATGGAGAGACAGACATCCTAAAGTTATTGAGAGAATCTGGTGCAGTATGAAGACACGCTGAAGCTTATTCTTGAAAATCAAATATTGCTTGCGAATCAGAGAGAAAGGATCTGAATCACATTGTGACTAGAGCATTGATTTGTGTCTCTATGTGAATTCCCAAACTAAAATGTTTTGGAGATTTTAAATAATCACTCTGAAATTGTTTTTTGTTTTGTTGTCGTTCTTTTGTTTTTGTTTTTGTTTTGTTTTGGTGTCGCTCTTTTCCAGATAACCGCTCATTTTGTGATTGGCTTCGAGATCTGCTAGGTGCTCTACACTTTAAACCCATGGATTCTGAACGCAGTCCAGGAGCAGCTCCTGGCTGGGGTCTCTACAAACATACCTGGGGACAGAACTCCACTATATAGCATAATTTCCTGTGAACTATGATTTACAGTCCAACTTACTGTCTTCCTGAGACTAATGCTGTGTGTTATGAACCATGATTTGTCTTGTCCAGCTTGCTTTGCTGTTTCTACTACAAAGTTGTTCCCTGAAAACAACTTTGTAGTAGAAACAGCAAAGCAAGCTGGACAAAACACATGCTTTTTTTTTTTTGCTGGAAACATCTTGTGTGACTGTGTAAGACTGTCTGGCTACAGCTTATCTTGTCCTTCATGACAGTCCTTTTGCAAAATCATGCATTTGTACAGGAAGAAGAGTGATTACTTCTCCTTTCTCCTCAGCATGTCTTTCTGTTAGTCCAGTGGATCTCCACTCTATCTGTTCTGGAAACGATGTAATGTATACTGCAAACTCCTTGACAGAGGCGTTAAAATAGACAGCAAAACCATAACTCCATTAAAATCAACAGCAATTGAAAAGGTACACAAAAAGCAAATTTGAAAAGCAAATCCCACAAATCATCACAAGGACTAAGTCATGAATGGTTGCCATGCTCCCAAACTGCATTTCCAACAACAAAAAAAATATTCTAACTCAGTTCTACATATGTCAAACTTGTATTCTTTGATTATAGGCAACTGGCTATGTTGTATATAATATATCATCTCATATAGCTTTAATAAATAAAACATACTATGATATACCTACAGCACAGGCAGACTGTATATATATCATATGTAAGGCACTTTGTGTTATTAGAATAATTTTAAACATAAGACCTCTTGTTACTCTTATATATATATCCATATATATCCATGTCCTTAAAAACTTTGGCATGTGATTGGAAGACAAGGAGCTGAAGTAATTGTCCTGGTTTCTTCAAGCTGCATATACATGCAATGCAATACATCCTATGCCTCTACTTACATGTCATAGCCACACTTTTCTTCACTGCTCCCATCCACCTGGGCAGCCTAGAAGTGGGAAGGGAGAACTTTTGCTTCTGAACATCAGCTTTTGGGAGACCAGGACTGCAAAATGTGTCACAAAGCACACCTTTTAAACAAGGTTAGGTTGTAGACAAATCTGCACACACTTTAGAGGAAGATATACCTTAGTGCTGTGAGTGTAATATTGACAGCTGCAAAAGAAGACAAATGACATAGGGTGCTTCCCATGAGCCAGGCTGCTGTTTGATTAGTGTTTCTTCCTTTCTATTCTTTGAGTCACTCTGTCTCCTTCTTTAGTTTCTTTCTTTCTGTCTCTCCCCGCTTCTCGCTTTTTCATGTGGAAAATAGGATGTGGCCCCCTCAGTGTGTCTGTCAAACATTTTGGCTCTTCAGCTAATCTTTGACCGGACCTGACTGTGTCCCTTTCAGTGGAGCAGACGATTGGTTTCCAGTTAAACCATTGGGATCCTAGGGCTCAGGAAGAATAAATAACTCCAAGCACCGTATTTGGGAAAGCTTTATTAAGAAGTTGAAAGTGAAAGAAAGGTAAATAATTGCATTTAAACAATCAACCAAAGCAAAGCTCACCTCTGGGTTTATAAATTTGTAGGGAACCCATAATTACAAGGACCTGTGTTGCTACATTGCATTTGCTTTGAAAACCAGATAGCCACACCGCTCCCACTGGATGCATAATTGGGTCCTTATAGGCCTCTTGAATTAAAGTAGTGTTGCAGTAAAAGTTTATTTATCTAGTGCTCATTAAAAGAGAAGCTGAATGGAAAACTCCCACTTTGGGGATGGGATTAGATAGCCCTAGAGTATTCCTCCACCCATGCCCTTTAAAGGTTTTTTGTTTCTAAATCTGCTCAGCAAGAAAAAGTAAATTGCCAGAAGTGAGATTAGTGAAGAATATTGTTCCAAGGACAATAAGGCTTTATTGCAAGGCTGGTATGAGATCCCTACTTCAAAAAAACTACAAGACCCGGAGGTGTGTGAGCTCTTAATTGCCCACCTCTGATAAACTGTCAGTGAAAAAAAAAAAAAGGAAAGAAAAATCCCATTCAGCCATGAATTAGCCTGGATCAAGTCCACTTGCTAATCAGAGTTTAATGAGGATGCTGCTGGCCTTAACATATTTGAAATGTTCAAAACTGACCTGGCTTCATGTTTGTGCATGAAGTATTTCCTCTCTGCTGTCACTTTTGCACATAGGCCATTATGAATCTTTACAGAAGATAACTATGTCTGGTACAGGCATGGTAGGGAGAGTGGGAGAGTACGTACCTCAGAAGGAGTGAAAATGTAAGGCTGAGAGTTACTCAGTTAATTCATTCCCATATCATCCAAATTGTCTACGCCTCAGCTGCTGGAATAAATACCCTGCTTTGCTCATTGTTAGTCAGATCCATAGAGCATGGATGTATAGCACGATTTCTAACACTGTATCATAGTCAGCCTTTAGCTGCCCTTCCTCTCAGGGGAACCCATGGGGCAGCTGTGTGTGCCAGCCCCGGAGTTCAAGAATCACAGGTCACAGCACTGGCAACCATGACTGCCATTTCCTGTTTATACAACCCTGATAAAGACCAGGAGCCATGCAAACATAGCCTCTGTGCCAGAGAGCTCAACATGTAAAATCAGGGGATGCTTTGACTTTTCTTGGCTATGCTGAAGATGATAGTAAGTTAGCCTACTGCAGTAGCTACATGTCTGAAAGCAGAGACCTTTGTGCACCCAGTAGGCTTCAGGGCACTGGCAGAAGCAAGCGGTCACTGGCAGGTAGCATCTGATCTCCACTCCTTATTCCTATCCTACTGTTCTAAACTAGATGCTATAATGTCAACAAATTAAAAAAAAAAAAAAAATCATCTGAGCAAAGCATAGGAACTCGAGATTTTGGTTTATAATTACAGGCTTGATTTGGGATGTGGGACTGACTACACAAGACTATAAGATCTTTTGCACAAACCTTTTTGGCTATCCAGAACAGTATATGGCACTCATACACTGAGAAACAAGTTTCACATCTCTGTTGGCCAACACAACTAGGGCTGTATGGTTCAGCCAGAGACTGCTGATCAGCAAAGGTGCTATTGAGCACAGTTACAGTGTGTTAAGTACATGCTGCCTTATGGTCAAACCTTAGTTTGTCCATAGCCTCCCCCTCAATGTCTAACAAATCTTACAAACTGTGTTACAAGGCTGTGAACTCTGTATACAGAAAAGCATGGGTTACCCACTTGCGACATGAGTCACCTTGGTCTGATTTTATACTGTTGTTGAGTTCAGTGGAGCAGTTCTTGATTTGCAGCAATGTGAATGAGAGGAAAATCAGTTGTGGGAGACCAAGAGTGGCTTTCTAACACTCAGATTTTCTTGAGTATTGCGTAAAAATTGCATTAACCAAACTTCCTGTCTATCTTTGTTGAACAGCTTTTCAAGATGGCAGGGAAAGCATGAATTTACTGTCATTTGCCATGAATAATTCTTGTTGAGTTTTTTTTTGTTTAGACAGAAAATTTTCATGACTTTTGCTGGTGCAGGGCCTCACAAAATCCAACACTGCTGTTGGTTTTAGCGGAAGTAATGTATTGAGGCAGGGTGTTACTCATTTAAGGTTGGAACTATGTGTAAAACAAACAAAGTGTAATGGATCCCAAGCATTCTCACCGCTAACATACATGTAATCCATTATGCCCTTAGAAGATTTCAAGCACTTTTTTGCACTGGTATCACATAGACAGGTCAATCTACCAACAAAATATCATTTTTGTGTGTGTGAGCGTGTGTCTAAAAACTAGGGGAATACTATCAATCTGGCAGCAAGTTAGTTTATTACTTAAAGCACTAATATCTGGTGCTATGGAAGACAGTGCTCATATTAACTGTACAAGGGATAATTGAAAAATTAGAACTTGCTCAGTAATTAAAAATTGCCTTAGTTAAACAAATTTTATAGACATTAACATTTTTAATGAAAAGGCACTTTTAATCAAAAGCCTATTGTCCAAAAAGGTCTTCAAGTCAATATCCCCTTATGGTCTGCAAGAAAAAGGCATTGTCCTCAAAGAACTCTTATGCAAGCATGGTCCAATACTACAGAAATGTAATATAAATGCAATTTAATGTAATCTAACCCCATCACAAGTAATGTTTTAGAGCAGCAGGGAACAGAGAATAGGAAAGTCAGGGAGAGTTTCTATTGTATACATATACATCTACATATATTTTATGCTTTGAAAAATAACATTTTCAGAAATGCTTTGCAAAACCTGTATAATACCTGGATGATTCTCTGGAAAGCTTCTTCTATTCTTGCTCTAAACTTTCATCAGCTTTAACTACTGACATACTAGAATCCCAGCACTGCTTAAATAGTATGCATTAATAAGCAAAAGTAGCTACAGCTACATTTTTTGAGTTTTTACAGACTTTATGATTCAGTCTTCCTTCTCTTTTTTTTTAACAGGAGGCACACTTTATCTGACAATCTACGTAATAGAAACATTTTGTGATTAGATATTGAAAGAAAATACGTTCACGTAATAGTATAAGTATAAACAGGATCTTTTTAAAACAGCACATACTTTATGCACCATTTAGAAACAACAGTTTTCTTTCCAGCAAGTACAGTGTTCATATTTGATAATTCAACTTTGATACAAAGAGGCCTAGGTAAGCACAGCCAGTTACGAAATATTTGGGTTTAAGAATCTGAAATGTTCCATCTGGATGGAAAATTCTTAAATGAAGCATTTAGACATTTCCAGAACATTTTTTTTGACATTTTCAAAATGAAATATTTTGATATTTCTGAATAAATCTTTTCTCCGCTTTTCATTCTCTTCATTGTTCTGCCATTTTGCCATTTTGTTTCAGTTCAGGCCAAAACCAAATATGAACATAAGCCTGCAGTAAGAAATTCCAGTTTTGGACCGGTCTGCCTCTGATAATGAACCACATATAAAGTTGTTCAAGATGTTATGAATCTCAAAGAAACTTTGGTTCAGGTTTAAACTGCAGCTGAAGGTTCAAAACTGTTCTTATTTTATCCAAATTATAAGGGAAAACTTGCCAATGACTTTAAAAGTCCTTTGTAAGATATGGAATCCTTTTGTTCCAGAGTAACCTGCCAGAATTGAAAATATATAATACATTTCTAGAAGATTTAAGGAACAGCATAAAATAAGATTTATGACAAACTATTCAGGCAGTATAAGGTCATAATGAAACCCAGTGCTTGCATTATAGCTAAAAAAAGGTTAATAATATTTGTAGAAGATCTGCATGTAGTTCCAGATCTAAATTACCCTCATATAAATGCACTTACAGAAGGTTCAAACTTTTATTTGAGTGCTGAAAATGCTATGTGTTGCACAGTTCAGACTCGACTCTTTCTTTCTGCAGATGTCTTGTTTACTTGGAGACAGATACATGAGAAAGGTGGAAATGGATGATGCAAAACCATCACTAGAAGCACTGGATCTTATTGCTTTTCATTTGCCCTAAGATCCAGGAGTAACTTCCACTGGAGACAGTGACCCAGAATTTAGATTCTGGTGTGGCTTTTTGCATCTGTCCTGTGCATGGAGGCTGCAGTAGCCACCTTAGCTGAGCACTGGTGATGTACAGCTGAATGTCCTATCATGAAAGAAAGAGGGATGGCTGGGCCACTCGCTTTGTCTGTTTTGAGCTACAAAATGAAACACAGTGGGCTGTATGGAAAAGCTGTATATCAAAGCAGCTACTGGGCTGCTGTAGCTATCTGCAGGAGACTGGGACAGCCTGCAATTTGTGACATGAAAAAGGTAGCATAAAGAAAGCTTGGACTCCTGGGAGGTGCAGGAGGTAATTTAATATCATCCCATTGGCATAGAATAAATGCCAACAAGGGAGAAAAGAGGCCCATGGTTTACAATAGGCTCAGTAATACTGCATGCATTTTGAGCAGGCGCAAAAGAACAGCTCAACAAATGCTTCGAGAAGTTTCCTAAAAAGCAGCCTTTCTGCTTAAATAATTTCTCAAGGGCTTGGAATGCAGGGATGAAACAACATTTTTAAAAGAATATTTCCAAGTCACGAACTTCTTATTTGAAGGAGTTCCCAGCTCCTTCAAAACTCAGAAAGGGTTTGTGTTCATTTCAAGTTTTGGGTGAAAATTTGGGTCAAGTTTCAAGATGGTTTCTCGACCTCTAATTACTATTATTAGTGCTCCTAAATGAACTCTTTAGAAAGTCCCATGACTAAGGAGGGCTGGAGTGAGCTAATGAGTATGAGAGGGAGAAGAAGGCCCTTGTTTGAATTCTAAATACTCCAGCTCACTAATTGGGGAGCAATGGAGAATGCTTCTTTTAGAGTGGAGAGGGTTCAGGGGCAGGTGGGAACAAGAACAATATTTTTTAGACCTGTCACTTTAAAATACACCTACTGCTGCTTTGACATGGCACCAAATGAATTTTTAAGCAAAAATAAGTAACCTTATCCTCCCTTTAGGCACTTTTAGGGCTTATTTGTTTTTGTTTTTAAAAAATGAGCTGGGCAGGTTTTTCCAAGGTCTCATGGCTTTAATGAAGAATAACAATCTCTGATGATCTTGGCAACAGGCATCTTTTCTTTTCCAAATAAAAATGAAGAGGCAGAGAGACTTGTGCCTACAGCTCCATTATGTGTTAGAGCACTAGAGTCCCCACTGACAGTGCTGTTCCATTTGGACACTCTTCCAGTCTTCCCACATTTTTGTTTTCCCGTTTTCTGGTAAATATATTTTTTGGACACTGTTCTCATCATTGCATGTATAATTCCCACTCTCAGGATCCACCCTAATTTTTTTCCTCAGAGGGCCTACAGCTGCAGTAGTCTTGTCCAACATGGAGAAGATGTCCAGAACTTTTTTTGCGACAGAAATCTGTTTTAGTGATTACCACCTGAACACAGCTGACACAAACTCCATATTTTTTCTTCTGGGAAAAAAAAAAAAAAAAAAAAAAAAAAAGAAGGATGAGGAAGGTATTTACAAAAACATATATTTCTTCTTTTTGTCTACAGCACTTGTGACAGCTGTTGTACATGTTAATGTACAACATCATGAGTCCCTCATGAACTTAGAAAAGATGTGGACACATACATTAGACACAAGGAAGCTCTGCAGATTGGGCTGTACCAA
The DNA here is from genome assembly GCA_907165065.1 of Caprimulgus europaeus. The sequence goes on along the minus strand of OU015527.1, from coordinate 38,006,948 downwards.
ATATTTCAGAAGGCACTTCCAAGTCATGAACAACAGCAAATCAAAGTAACTCCCTGTTTCCAGGAACATTTTCTTCTTTCTGTAAGCCAAGGAATCCAATGAACTGAAATATTTCATTTTGACTGATTTTTTTGCCAATTATTTTTTCTTTTGCAATTACACATCAATTCCATTCATGTGAAGCTATACAAAGTCTAAGGATTATTTAGAGTCAGCTCAAACTTTCCCTGGTGTATAATGCTCATGTTCTCCAGCTGTACAGAGAGCTGCCTCCCACAGTTATGTGGTGACAAGATAGTTGCAGATCAATATTTGACTTGAAGTAAATTGCACACTTCCGTTTTACACGTATATGTCTACAGCCCTGACTGTTCTTCTACTGAAAAAATAAAGAGAGATAATTTGAAAAAATTTCTTCTGTCTTTGAAAATGCTTTAACACCAATGCAAGGCAACCTTGCTCACCCTTTTGTGTTCACAGAGAGCTGATGAAACTCTGTCAAAAGTATTGCAGCTTGATTTTACGAAATAGTATTAGTGAGAATGAGAGCTTAGTTAATATGAAGTGTCTCAGAAAAGGTCAAAATTACAAGGTGTGTTGTGGCCCAGTCCTGCAATGTGCTGAAGCCTATTTGTTTTCTCGGGCCTTTCCAAGGTATGTTGGCACAGGCGGGCAGACTGCATAAAATTGAAGAAGTGGCATACTGCTTTCCTTCCCTTCCTGTATAACTGTATTGCTCAGTTACACAGTTTTGCTGACATTGCACTGACATTTTGACCCCCATGAGGAACTACAGGGAAATAGATGCTAGGACTAATAGGAGAGACTAATTCTCTTATTTGTTTTTACAAAATGTTTTATAACACACTGCAGAGTACCCCTCAATTTTTGTTGTGTGCATTTACATGGCAATGGAAGAGGCACCTGATTGGAGAAAAAATGAGACCAAACATGAGCTTGTTACTGCACTATAAAAACGCAATCTCACTCTAGCTATCAGCTGCAGAGAGATTTTGTTGCTTGCTTTTCCTACTTGCTGGGCAGGCTTTGCTCTGCTCGTTAGGCAGAGGCAGGCATCTGTTTTCAATATCCAAAGGACAAACCTTGAAAGAAGTGCAAGGTGCCAAGTAAGAAAACTTGGCAGCTGCTTTCTACATGAGCTGTGCAGTCAACCTCTTGGAATGAATTTAAACAGCTTCAGAATAGGTCACCTAAATGTATTCTCTCTTTTAAGTAGGTTTAAATAAAAGCAGATTTCTGTTTCTCCTTCTCTGTTCCCTTGACATCCCAAGGCAATGCTGCCTGTGGGAAGCCAGGGGCATAACAAGGGGAATGTGCGTGGGACATATGGAACTGGTTTTCCTCAGTGCTAGACACGTGACTCTTCTCCTTAGGCCTGCTGTGACTTCAGTAGCTCAAAAATAAGTTGGGCACCAGAAACGGACCATGAAATAATCTAGGGCTTCTGGCCATTGTACATTCAGGTTCCTACAGACCTCATGTGCACAGAACATGTCTTTGTGGCACTGTGCAGATGCTTATGAGCCTACAAGGGGAGCATTTAAGCATCTGGCCAAAACTGACCAATCTCAAGCTTGCCAATGGCACTAAAGGTTAAAAGGAAGGATGTGGATGGCTTTTTGTGAATGTTTAGGCAGGTAACAATCATTGATGTGGACAGGAGTGCTCCTTGTCATGCCTTGCACAGAGCTCCCAGCCAAGGAGGACTGCTCATGCCCTTGCCACACCAGTCAAACTCAGAGGCTCTAGGGAGTCCAGGAGCATTCCAAGATACTGTTGCCTTCACTTATTAATGAGTTCACTAACAAGCACATGTTTGTGCAGCTTCCTTAGTCTTGGGGAAGCCAAACCAGAAGGGCTTCTGCCAGCCATGTCCTGCCAGCTGTGCTCCTGTGTTGGAGTCCAGGCCTCAACTCTCCTGGGGCATGTGCAAAATACAAGTGTAACCAAGACCTTCCTAGCTATCTATGCAAGGTCTTGGTTAGGCTCACATTTTATAGATCCTCAGTGTTATTTAGGCACCTAGCATAGCTCAAGAAACTCAAGACTCACTGACATCTAGGACAGGAATTGAAGAGGTTATCAATAATTGAAAGTTCACCATTGAAAAGATGACCTGGAATTGTTCTAACTAAAAAAAAATTAGAGTATCTCAAAATACAGGTGCTTACATCTCTAGCTTTGCATCACAACTGCTAACTGGTTGTGGGGTAAAACAATGGGCTGCTCGGTACTTTATGTGTGGATGGTAAGCAAACAAATACCTGCACATCCTACGCTAACAGTTGAATTCTTTCTGCCTGGCCAGCCTGGCCCGTTACGTGTGCACAGAGCGCAACTCAAAAGCTGGGCTGTACCAAATGCTGAAGCAGTGTTCCTCAGAAGGACATTTGTTCAGCTTGTGTCATCTGCTTCCCAAGCAGCAGCCGGGCCCTGCAGCTTGCCAGCCTCTAACTGAAACGGTCCAAAATCTCAGGCTCTCAGTGTAAGGAATATGCCTATGCACCTGTTGCTGGGCATCTGTATGCATACATGTCCTAATTGCCTCTGCGGATGATTATGTAGAAGCTCTGTTATTACCCTCTTACTTGCAAATCCAGCCTTCAGTGGCTCTGGTGTGCAAGTTTTCAGGCATGGAGTGGTAGAATAGACATTATAAATCATAATTCACAAGGTAGTTTTTCAGAATAGAGCTGTGAAACATTCACAGAGGCTTAGATTAGAAAGAAAGAACACAAAAAAGAACAAGAAAAAAAATAAGAAATAGAGAAAAAAGCAAGAAATCTTGAATATGTGGATATTGCTTTCAGAAATGAGAGACATCTGTTCGGGAAATGAAATCTGTAGAAAAAAATGAGGAGGGGGCAGGGAAAAAGGTGAAACATTGCCAGTGAAATAAAAAAAAAATCTTAAACTTTCCCACAGAAATCTTAGTCAAACCAACATAGAAACACAGGAGTTAAGAACAAAAGAATTATTTCCAGAAAGGAGCCAAGGCAAAGATTGCCAGACAGAAAAAAGTGTCCATGGAATCATTAACACTGTAGGATCCAGGAACGATGGTAACCAATATCATCCAGTAGGTCTGGATACATTTCTGTTTGCTTCTCACTTTTTATGTAGAAAGCTTTGGCAGACCTCAAGTGTGGAAGTCATCTTTTCCCCAGACCATCTTCAGTGGTTGTTTATCCTGCGCGGCAGGTCCCGCCTTTCTTTAGCTAGTTTATGCAGCTCCCAAGGAACAAAAAGCAGCAGAAAAACATTATCTCTGACCCCAGAATTAGATTCTTCCATAGCCCTGTCACCATACCAGCCTCTACCCAGTCAGCCACAGTGGGAACTTGTATGAGAAAGGTGGGCATTTTCAGGCTCTATTCTTCATTAGCAATCCCAGGCTGTCAAAGCAACCCCTTGGAAAGCTGTCAGCCAGCATAAAATTGATCAGCTTTCAGTTAATCTGTGTAGCGTGAACCAGCCTGGTCACTGTACTGGTGTGGGAGCAGTATGTTGTAATGGCACTCTTCACCCAGCCCCCCAAACTGTGCCAGATGAAATCTAGTTTCAGAGCCAGAACCCACAGGTACTGCCATGGTAGAAACTGCAAATTGGAAAATTGGTGCCTAGCAAAAATCCTCTGGATTTTTGTTTCTGTTATGTAGCCGATTCCCTGTATTGACAGAAAGCTGACTGCCATAACAAATCTCCAGCACTCGGCAATTTGGGTATCCTGTTGTTGCTTTCAGTAGTGAGGATTTTATAGGCATTCCTGTGAAAACCCCACCTGCTGTGGGGTTGCTTTCTTCTCCATAGACCCACAATCTGGCTCCTTTTTTTTTTTTTGATTGAATTACCAGGCTTCAAAGAAGAAATGCACAGTAGAGTATAGAAAGCCAGGAATCTTGGTGACAAAGAAAACAATTGGTATTACGGATGCATTGTAATACCTTTCTTTATTAGTAGTAATGCTTGGAAGAACACAAGTGTTTTTTAGGAACAGGCTGGTTTTTAATATCCTTCCTAAAATGGCCTAAGAAGTATGCAAAGGCTCCATAACTTTAGCCTTATATTCTGTATAATTTGAGGTGCCTAACAACTCAAAATAGACATTGTCATCATCACAAAGCATATAAAATGTGGGTGGTGAAGACTACAGAGAATCCTCAGTCCCAATTCAGACTCTGTTGTTGACCAGAACACAATCTGGCGGAAATAAAATCTTTCAGAACTTCTTGGAAAATGAAAGTTTAAGTCATAAGTAACACAGGAAAAAACAAACAAAAACAATGGCAAATGAGAAAAATATGGGAAAAATTCCAGTGTCTGTCCTAGCTCATGGCATTTCCACTTGCAAAACCGTTTTTCATTCCTTTCAGCAGGGAAGCATTTATAGTTTACAAAGATGACATTAGTAATGAAAACCACCTTAAGGCAAAAAGAAAAAAGAGGGGAAAAAAAGTGAAAATAACCAAGGTACAGAAAACACAAGTGGAGATATTTCCTTAAAGACACCTGAGCAAAAATAAAACCAGAACTTCAAAATTTGTCCCTACAAGCATAAACTATTATAATTATTGCGTTATTAACATTAGTCCAGACAAGTTGCACAGACTATTGCTCTGGTTTATCTCACATTAGGGCAGTACTAGGATGACCTTCAGGATCAAGGACCCAAAACTCCTTCCTGACACCTTCCAACCCTTTTCAGTCACAGCCTGGCTGCTGGTAGGAACCTGACCTGGCATCTACTTTTAACATGAGCCATATTGAGAGTATCTCTGCTCTAGAGTGCTGGTAATCATGACCCTACCTAGATCCAGTGTAGCACTTCTCTTTCTTTGAAGACCTTTGGAAGGGACCACACATATTCAGTGCATTTTGTTCAATTGTTAAGTTTTTGAAACTGTAAAGCAACCATGTGCATTGAATTACTGACGGGAAGATAATGTATTTTTGGTTTTGCAGAAATAGAAGCCAAATTGCTGTGTGTTTCTCACTCTGCAGTGTTCATCCTGCACATTTTCTTTTTTTTTTTTCCATTAGAGGTTTAGGATGATTGTGTCTCACTTGTGTTGTTCAAAGCAAGCTCAACTATATTTACCTTTTTTGTTAGTAAAAGATACACTGAAGTCTTCACTTATCTTGGCCTTATTCTACTATTTTGTTGACATCATCAACCCTAAACTACCAAAAATTTACTTGGTAACAGATGTCCAAGAGGATAGGGCAGTGAATACGGATAAGGAACTAATTCCAAACACTGTTTGGAGAAACAGGGTGACTACTGATCAATAATTATAGCCAAATTCCTTCATAGTAGAGATCTTGAGACCAAAGCCGTAGGGTGGTTCAAAAGCAAGCCCTTAAGGCAGTCAAAGCTACACTTTGAGAGCAATAGGAAAAACTTCTGACTATACAAACTGGATGAAAACTGGATAAAAAATACTGAAATAGATCTTCTGTTACGGTAATGGTCAAACAGTAAAAGCAAAAATTGTTCCTAGTGTACATATGGAAAGTAACAGTGCCTTGCTCCTCTAGCTGTCTGGGGTTCATGACAAACCAAAGACTTATGGGCTTCAGGCAGGGAGTGCAAAGTGGCAAGGAGCTCTGTGGAAATGAAACTGGACAGTGACTGACTTTGTTGCGTAACCTAAAAGAGAGAGGAACATCTCTAAATCTGTTTGGTGAACTGGAAGTTAGACACTAGGGGAAAGGTGGACCCTTCACTTTCTGATTTTCTCTTCAAATGAACCAATTATTTTGCTGACCTCAGGGTCCGAATTTCAAAGGGGGCTGAAGACAGGCTTAGGCCTGCTGCTATGGCAAATTCCAAAATACCCAATTACTGACCTCAGGAGGAGTCAGCATTCCTGAGATTAGAGTCACGGGGAGTTTACTTCACAAACTCACTTCTAATAATATACTATAGTGCAGACACCATTAACCTGCCTTTTTCAGTTAGCAAATAAGATATGTCTCAAGGCAAAATAGTTATTAACAGCCAGTGGTAGGAGTTTCATCTCTAATTGGAAACAGCAATGTCTGCAGGGGAGTGTAATAAAAACATATAACAAGTAAATGTGTTAGTGGATTATGGGGACTATAGGTAGGCATTCCATAAGACATCTTAGGAGAGACAATATTTCAGGGCTTCATAGATCCAAACCAACTCTGGGCACTGAAGAGTGTCCCAAGGATTAACTCTGTTCTTACTAGCCAATTTGACCAGCATTATATTGGCAGACTTCCCAGATTTCCTTATTATTTGCACTGCATTTGTTTTGATGTTTACACCATTTTGTGGCAAGCTAATTCTCTTCTTTTCCTCTAACTGGTGTCAGGGTGCTGTTCAATAACAAAGCCCTTTCACGTCAGCTGCCTGAGGTAGAGCTATTGTGTCCCAGCTGTCAGTTATACTAAGACATCTTTAGGTCTAAGTTATTCTAATATGAGTGACCTGCTGTTTCTATATACAAAACTCTTCCATTGCTTTTATAATTAAACACACAAGGCAAAAGCCTGAAAGCTGAGCACCTGCTGAGCACCCACAAACTCCCACTGAAGCCTATCAGTATTGCAGATATAGAAGTTGAGATATTTAAACATACAGGAAGTGTTTTTAATTCTCAGTGTCTAAGGACCTATCTAGCCTTCTGGATAAAGCTCTACTTGACACAGTTGGAGGAGATTTCTAGACCTGGTTAAAAGATAAACTCTTAGAGAATTTTTCCTAATTTCTCATTTTAGATTTTAATCAGTCCTTGCTGAGTTAACCTCTGTACCCCTATTTTAGATGACTGAAGACAATCTAGTTTACATGGTATACTCCTTGTATACCATTCTGAAGTTGACCTCTATTTTAGAGACGAATTTTAATTTGTGGATGGCAACGTTAGGCCTTATATTATAACATTCCGACTATTGGGCCTCTCAAGATGGACAGCAATTATGTAGTTTTGTCACTTCTTGAAAACATGCAGAAAACATAAAAGCATATTTCTCAGATGTGCTCCGTAAAGAGGCAGTTATGTACCTAATAATTCACATTTTACCTACAACATACTTTTAGCCTTCTGAGGATAAAACAAATTATCAGATCTTTACCAGATCAGATTTCATACAATTTATTGGCATGACAACTTGAAAGGTGTAATATATCTTCATAGCAGAGGTCAATATGGAAAAATATCCTTAAAACACAATCCATTACTTGACAGCTAAAACGGATCAACAGACTCTGCTCACAGAGAACAAATGTCCTGCAAATGCAAGAGCTCAGATTTCCCAACAATATTTGTCTCTGTTTTCAGAAACAGCAATACAGTAGATAAGCAGGCATCTCTACTTTCTGTCTGACTTTTTGCTTGTTATTGTCCAGAACCAGATTATATTTCCAGCACCTTTTATTGCTGCGCCATGCAATCTCTGTGGAGGGAACAGCCCACGTTCATTCAGCAAATGCAGGCAAAACTATTCCCATGTTAACATAAGGGGAAAAAAGCATCAATTTCCTTATCCCTGCAGTTGTGAATGGCAGTGACATTCCCATTGTCAAGTTTTATAGAACAATGCATCCCTCCATGAACATCCTAAAACAGGCAGCCTGCCAGTGTCATATGTTAGAGCTGATACATCTAGGGGCAGTTTCACTTTTCATTAGCACCTTCTTTTTTCTTGTTAAACAAGGTTTGTTTCAGTAAGATTACCACAGCCATCACTGCAGTGTGGTATAGTCATTCTCAATGTAGAAGGTGAGGCAGTGAGGCAGCTCAGGCCTATGAGGACTACTGGGCAACAAGAGAAGCACATGCCCACCTCCTGTTGATTCGTGTCTGCCCTGAGTTTTAGACAGTTAACAATGTACTTTTGCTAGATACATGATTTAAACTTAAAAGCAGTAAAAAGAAAGCTAAAAACCCCAAATGGTTTGAGAAGCTGATGAAATGCTTATTAAGCTTCCGAGTGTTTAAGCTGCACTTTCAAGAAGCTTTGGCCAAGGCAGGTGGAGGTGGTTGTGTTATGGACTGGCTCCTATTGCACCTTTCAAATGCCTCTGTCAGATCCTATGGCTCCTTCCAGACTTCTTTATGCTTCCTGCAAAGCATGGTAGCAACTACTGGAAAAGGAGGATGTTAGTAATGTGCTAAGTATCCTCAGCACCAGCTCTTATACATATGAGTCTTCTCTGAACTCCAAAATACGGAGACTTTTCCTTGTAGCTGTTATCTTCTTGTAGCCAGATCCCCATCCCCAGGATAGGGCAGAGGAGGTGGAAGTGGAGGGTCACCAGCCACTCTCTTAATTTGTGAACACTAAAAAAATCAACAACAAAAATTCTTCAAATCTATAGCCTGCCCTAAGCATGTACTGTAGTTAAATTAAATCCCTAATAAAGTATCTATGAAATGAAAAACAAACGTTCATTTTTTGTAGTTCCAGCTTCCCCTAATGGAAAATGGCTGTATTTCAATCAGCCACATGTCCAAGCTGTGGTTGTTCTCACAAGTCTGAATTCTTCCCTTAAATGGGATCCATCCGAGAACAGTACACTGTTTCTCTTTCTGCAGACCTACATGGCAGTTAGAAACAGCTCACAAATGAGCTCAGTCTTGCAACACTGAGGTCCTCTTCAGCGAAGCTGAGCTTTTCCAGCTCCAGATGAAGATGTTCAGACACTTGGGGAAGCCAGCAATGCTGGATTGCTCAGGACCACTCCGGCAGCCAAGGGATAATGGTGTGGTGAGGTATTTAGACATGCCGGCAGCACTGAAGACAGCTTTGAAGGGCAAAGTGCCTCTAAACCACCAGAGTGGTGTAGAGAGCTGCAAGTGGGAATCACAACTGAGACCAGGGAGCTGAGTGCAGTGTCCTTAAATGGGAGAAGCCAGGCTGACTCCTTGGCATCTCCCACCTAGTTGTTCTGCTATTACAGACACTCAGCATGACACAGCAAAAGAGAATGGGTATGAATAGTTACAGGGGTCTAGTGACACTTGTTTCTATTTAACTCTCTTTGCATTAATTGGGCTGTTTAATTGGGCCCCAATGTAAATATGAATTGACTCTCCCTGGAGCTGTTTGTTTGGTTCCCTGGGAAGTTTTTGCACAGCAGAGGCAGAGCTGTCTCTTATTAAAGCTTTGTCAGACCATGAAAGACCAAAATGCTGGAGTAACTGGTGGTCTGTAATAGATTGAGTCTTCTGATTGCTGCATCTCACCTTTCCCCAGAAAGCATAAATATAGGGCAGATTGCCAGAAAATGTTACCAGAACTTACATCAGTGATCTGTTGGCTTTCTACAGGCTCATGCTGTTTACACATGGTAGTTCAAGATGTCAGAATTTTACAACTTTATCAACTTTTTTCCATGCAGGGTTCCAATGCTGTTAATTTCCCAGACCTTGACATATACACTGATGATGAGACCTGAGGATTTTTTTTTTTCATGTTGTATTAGAGTTAAGTAGTGCTAGGCCTTGTTATTTGTACCCTTCCCTATGGTTCTATAAAGAAAGCTAAGCCAACGCCTATGCATAGCAGATGAAGTTGGATGTGTTTGAAACAAATACTAGTTATTCACGGCAGCTAAATGTTCCCTATGATACTGATGGCAACAGTTGCTGTTCATAAAGATGGATTCTTTTCTGCAGTTTACTGGGTTTTCCATGTTGAATAATGAGCCTGTCTGAACAGCCCCTTGCATTATTTCCTATTAATTACATTTGTGTCACTCTGTGCTTTGGACTTGCCTCAAGACATCAGAATTTTTTTCTCTTCTATCATCTATTGGGTGGTGGGTGGATTTTAGGCTACCTCAATATGGCCCTTCCTGTGCTAATTTCTTTCTGCCCAGGCTGACTTCTATGCTCCATCTACTGACTGCCAGCATACACACAGACTGCTCCTGGTGACATCAGTGGAAATTGTTTGTGGGTACATGGCTTGTCTTAGCAGTTTGCTGCTACATGCAATGATTCGGAGTGTAGCTGTCATCAAGTCCCCTTATGCTGTCTGACCAAGCTTCTGGTTTCCTTTGTAGCAGGTATTCTCCGCATTTAATTTCAGTACATCTCACACAAAGGAATCCCCTTTTGGGAACTGTAGTATTGGCGCTGCATTAGCAAGAAGTCAGTTTGTGCAGCAGCTCTGGACAGGGGAACAGCAAAACGTCTCACAAGGTCATTTGAAAATGAGTGACCTTTGAAAGATGGAAGGTACTGCTGTAAACAGCCTCCTTAAAATTTAACAAGACTGTTATTTGATATGAAAAAAAAATTATTAAAATTGTGCTGTACAGTGTTTTGCACAGTTAAATAATAGGTACAGTTTCTTAGTATCCTAAAGCCATTGTCACAGGATAATGCACTTACTAAACTAAATCTTTGTGTGTCAGTTAAGGTAATTTTTGGAACCATTTCTCTCAAAGTCTGGAGGAACATCACTAAGAAGCTAAGTAGGAAGTGAGGGGTACTCCCTTCAAACCTCGTTTCCCAGGCTCTCAATAGCACATTTCTTGCTTCCGTCAGTCCTTTCCTTCTGTTCACCACCACCCCGGAACATGGAGTGCACCTAGCAGTAACTGTATCCTCTGATGCCCCACTGTCAGCGGGCAGGTGCTGATGCCCATAACCCCTGGGCATACAACGAGCTGCTGTGGGCACAGCCTCCACCCCTCGAGGCCACTGCTGCCCTGCTCCCTCAGCTTGCCTGTGGGCTCTGCGAGCCTACGGAGTGCTCCTTGGCAAGCTCTCTGGTGGCATCCACCTTCTCCACAGTTTTGCCTTTTGGAGCCCTCTAGAGCCTCCTTGGGAAGCTGCCTGCCTTTGTGGGTCGCAAAGTACACCCGCCTCCCATCTGAGGATGCACCAGTCCTCACCCTTGGCTTCATGCTAGTGCCAAGCAAAGAGCAAAGGAGATGGTATCTGAGAGAAGGATCCCAGGGGTAAACTGTCAAGGCAGCAATAAAATACCTTTCCACCACAACTGCTCCCACTGGCCTGGTCAATCAGCATTACAGTTTAAAAACACTCTCGCTCCAATAATTTGCTCTAGCATTCTCCTATCAGCAGATTTCCAGGGGCTAGAAATGTTTGAAAATTAAGACTTTAAGCTACTTTTTGAATTGTGAATACAGAAAAAATACAGACACTTTTGTTACAGCTTAAGCCAGCCTAAGTTCTGATTTTTTTCCAAGACAAAAAAAATTTTAATCAGCTCCTTCTGAACTTGGCAAGAAAATGCCCCTCTGGATGGAGGAGAAAGAGTGAACATACCAGTGTATAGGCCAAAGAGAGGCCTTCCCCAGGCTTTAAAGACCTGAAAACTGGGATACCTGTTGCTGCGATTTTGGCACTATCATAGTTCCCTCCCTCCTTGAGGAACAAGTGAGTGGGGCCAACCATGATAAGGTTGTTTGTGTTGGTTTGCCTTGCTGTCAGAGCACTCCCTGAGGCATGGCCAAGATCTGGAGGCTTGAGCTGCCACCTTCATATTTTTTGTATTTTAGGCCATTCTATGCAACCTGCCTGATCGTCAAATGTTGCCCGATGAGGTCTCCTGGACTGCTTGGAAAAAAACCCAGCACTTGATAACCCACACCTTTGATTTTGCACCTTAAAAAAAATGCCAAAAGCTGCTCTGTTTGGACTGGGGAAGGTGGGAATGAATCCCTTAATAAAAGGGGGTAAAATAAAGGGTGAGAATGTAATGCTGGAAGTGAATGAACAAGAGACATTGGTCAATGAAATTCAGCATGGCAAAGTGAAGAAATTATGCTCTGTCTAAAGGGTGCTAATTTACCACGCTGTGAGACACTCAGGTATACCAAGCTCTCAGATTTTATGAATCCTGATGGTGAGACTTTGGCTTGATTTGAGTTACTGGGAACAATAGTTCACCAAAACCATGACTTCACCATTAGACCCCCACATCTCAAACAGCATATGCTGCAGTGTGTCAGGTTTGATTCTGTCCAAGTATCTTTTTTTTTTTTTAGCTAGCTAGAAAGCTACAATTTTACACCTGATTATCTGTTCCTGATGGGTCACTGAAGGAACTAAAGACTATGCTTATCTCTCTGAGGATTTTGGGGGAGGGCAGGAGGGGAAGGAGGGGTTACTTGAGGCTGGACTTTCAAAGGTAGGTCTCCGATGCACTATCAGGTAACAAGTGGATTAACCAGTATTTGCGCATCAGCCCAGCTGTGGTAACCAATCCTGCACGCATATTAGCCCAGCACAAACTCAAGCTAAACACATGAGCTTATTCTTTCACTAAGAGCACTGTTATGTCCTTGAATTTGCCATGCTAACCCACTCAGACTCAGTTCCTTACAATCAGTGCATCTGATTGTCAGGATATGGACAGACATGATCAGGCTTAGATGAAGGTCAGGGGCATGGAACAGGGATACAGAGGGAGCAGAAACAAGAGGATCTATGGGATGTGCCAAATTTAGGGTTGTAAGCCAGAATTGCAACTAAAGAAATGAGAGAATGTCTCTAAAGAGACAGGAACAAGATATAAGGGTAAATCTATTGGGAATGTCAGGTCAAGTAGCTGGGCTTGCTTCATGCTGTGACACTAGGTTACCCAGAGTAGGGTACAGGGACCCTGGCTGGGCTGGGGTTGCAACTGTTGAAGTGGCTGTGGGCTGACATGTATGATACTTCCAATACCTAAAGCTTCAGGCACCGCTGCTTATCGTATCTTTCATTATGTTTCATTTGTTTTGGTTGCTTGCATGACTTGGAAAGGGGAGACCAGGGTCAGCTTGACAACATATGCAGGTGTCTGTCACTTACCATATCTTGGAAAGAATAATTTCCCCAACTACTGGGATGTTTCTAATGGGTAACAAAGCTTTTCTTTGTCCCTCTGATCAAATTCAGCATGCTTCCTCCCCTAGTTTCCCCTCTAGATTTTCAGGCTTGTCTAGAATGAAAACTTGTATTTTTTCCTGTTATGTGATTGCCAAAAACAACTGGTAAATTCCAGTCTGAATAGCTTACTTCCCGCCGCCCCCCCCCACCCCTGTCCCCACACATGTTAGGAGTAAAGGGGAAGAAGATAGAAGAAAAGTGAAGAATCCCTAAGAAAGCTGATTGGTTGATTCCCATTCTGACCACTTGCACAGCACAGATGGAGCAAAAATTAGATGCGACCACTGCTGACAGGAGGCCTGGCTGGAACTGCAGGTCTTTGTGTCACAGTGATATGCATTACATTGCACTGAGGTGTAAGGATGTAAGAAAGTACCTTCTCCAAATAATTTTCCTTGCTTTCATTTCAGTAAGGAAGGTAGAAATAAGGAGGTCAGAGAGCTAAGCAATCCTTTTAAAATGTGTAACCACCTGAACAGCAGGTCTTCAGGTGGTGTAAATCTGGGGGTTGTATAAACATCAGACTGAACTACTAGAGGCCTTGACAGAAAACAAGTAGGAAATACAATGAAAAGACTATTGTAAAATCTAAAATGTAAACAAAACAAAAAAAGAAACACAAACCACCACAATATACAAGGTTGATAATCAGCTACTTTATTCAAAGCAACTTGACAGTTCATATAAAATTGAAGGTCAGATTCAAAACGGGACATTCAGACACTAGGATGTAATGACATCTTTTGTACTTTCTACTTATGCCTCAGTGGGAATCCAAGAACAGAACTCAGCCGTAAGGGGCTAAAAATATTTATTTTTCAAACTCAAGCCCTGATTTGGGTTGTGTTCTCTTTTTTTTTTTTTGAGTGTGACAAAAATAAGTTTCTAATAAAATATGACATGTACTTACTTTATTTTCTTTACCACTTTGAATCTAAAACATAGATGAAGTGAAATGTAAGTAATGTTTTTGTATTAAAAGAAATATTCCTGACAATTTTAATGTCAAGTTTCAGCTTGATGTGATTTAAAACGGGCAAGTTACAAAGCCTGAAAAAATGGAGTTTTATAATGGAAATGCTGACAGACCCTTAACTACAGCAGCATTGCTGGGCGCCACTCTAATAAAAGGTGGCAAAGATCCAGGAGTCTTCACAGCTGCATGTCTAAACTTTATTAAGTATCTGACTATAGTTTGCAGGTCCTCGCCAAATCATAACTCATTTAATTCTGACACATTCCAGTTTATAATTAGTGTTGTACTAATATGTTCCTAACTTGTACCACGGTATTTTTAAAGATTTTTTTTCTCCTCTAAAACAAGGCTGTTGCCCAAAACCAAAGATGCACTGACATTTGGCAACTAAGCAAGCACTTTTTTTTTTTGATCCTTGGGCTAAAATAATTTGAATACTAAGGGCCAGTGTCTCCAAAGGAAGCATGAAAAGCACTGAAACATCTGTAATTCCCAAGGCAGGAGAAATAAAGCAGTTTCTAACTTTCTCTAGGTAAAGTGTTTTATGCCTTTAGCATCCAGTGACAAAGCAAATTGTTCTTAAAATACATCAGTAATGGCTTGCAATTAGGAAATAATTGTAAAAGAAAAATAAGAAAACACAATTGTTTCAGTACTTTGCCAAGTAATAAAAAAGCTGTGCTAATACATGGAAGGTATAAACTTATTAATTTAAATCTACTGTTGGATGCCTGCCACCTGAAAACCAGAACATTTTGGGTAAACGTGCACTTCCCTAGCTTATTTGTATTTCGTCATATCATCAATCCTTGGAACACAGCTGATCTTTTACTTGCAGGGTTGATCATTACTGACACTGAAATCTCAGCTTGCGTTGGTAGCTGTTGTTTGAGGTTCTTGACAGTTCATTTCCAGCTGCTCTTATTCATTTCCAGGCTGCTGCATCTGTGTGGGCAGGTATCTGGGCAATGCCCTCTGCTGATGGTGGACTCTAAGCAACCAGGGAAAGTGAACTAGAATAGTGTGTAATACATCTTTTCACATGTCGAGAAGCTAATCAGCACTGTTGTGGAAAGTTTTCTGGAGTCTTAGGTGAAGGCAGACAGTGCCCATGTGAGACCAGGGTCTCCTTTTAGGTAAGTCTACTGCTATGGTAAGTCATTGAAAGACACTGAATCTGGAGTCAGTAATTCCATGCCTTCATAGAGGGACAACCCTCCCACTCCCTTCTGCAAGAAGAATCCTAGTGTTCTTTAGAGCTAAAATCCTAAACACAACCCAAAACAAAATTCCAGCAGAATTTTGCATCATGCTGCCTAAATTAATGGGAACTGAGCTCTTAAAATGTAATAAGCTCTTGTAGCTGACCATCTCTTCACTGGCTGGCCACAGAGATATAAGCAGGTACATTCCATTTCTGATCTAGTAAAGCATTTCAGTGTTTACAGCAAAATGTATTTACATTTTATCAAGTATAGCAATAAAGAATGCAAACAGAGAATTGGTTATGTGGTAAGAATTAAATCATCATTTTGTCCCTTTTCTTTGATGGTGTTAAAGGATAAGAAAGATATTATACTTGCATGGTGAACAATATTGTCTTTCTAGTTCTTCAAATACATGTTTTTGAGTCTATGAATAGCTATAATTGTAGAAGTTCCCTTAATACAGTGGCTTCCTAACATTTTTAATTCTTGGAGTGTACATTAGCTCCTTGATGGCTGAAAACTTATAACTTTTCCTAATCAATTCATAGAGGAAAACCAAGGTGGACAAACTCTTCCCACACAGGGCTTTGTGAAAGTCAAGGGAACTAAGTTCCCCTTTATCATTGACTTTATTTTGCAAAAAATGCTTCACATTCACTTGAAATGCTGCCCTCTTTTTTCTGAATCATGGCCAAAGTCATAACACGCAGCTGCTCAGTACCCAGCCAAACATAAACTTTATAGCCTTAAATTAAATTACAGACTAGTGTTTGACTCACATTCAAACAAGTCCGAACATGCATGCAGATGACAATAGGTGATAATTCTGCAATTTTCAGATAAAAGAAAAGGAGAGAAAGGAAAGAGAAAAGAAGAGGAACAAAAACCAAGAGTGAAAACAAAAAAGATTCAGCTTCATGTTTAAAGGGCTTTTTGGCACATAATATGGAAGAGTTGACTTCTATTAATATATTTTTTCCATTTCCCAAATTGCTACTTTAGAATGTGAGACAGCCTGACAAGTCAGAAATACATTTTTGCCTACCTGCCCAAAATTTGTACATAGAAGCTTAAGTGTTTGGTAATGTAAGAGTTGTGTTAACTTCAATTCTACATTATCAATAATTTTAAATTGCCCTTTTAAAATGCCTTGCAGTTTGTCTGAGTCCAACTGCCAGTCTACCATCACTGGTCTAAAGGAAATAAATTATGAATCTACCATACCTGTTCCAAGCTTAGTACTGAAAGGAAGGAAAACAACTGTTCTTATTATTCATAGAAAATTCAGTGGAACAGGCTTAGAAATACCAGACATGCTTTTTAGGTAGAAATTAAATTTCTTAGAATTTGGTAATAAATTATTAACTTCTTTATGATTTAGAATAGATTTTTTAACTATCTTAAAACTATCTTTGAAGAAAGTCAACACAAGGTTCAGCCTTGGATCGGGTCTGTAGTGATATGAACGAAATAATAATGAAAACACTTCAAAACTCATCTCACACACTGAATTTTTAATGTCTAATCATCTATGTTGCTATGGGTCAACAACAACATCTCTCCCTCAGTACTTTCCACTCTTTTCCAAAACCTGTGCTGTCAAAAATATTTTCAGTATTTCTTAGAAAAAAAATGCTTGAAACAGTTCTAGTCTCCAAAGGTGAGGCCCACCTATCTGCCTTCTCCACCTGGGTCCGAGTGTGATATCTACCACCATGATAGTAAACACACCACAGGTGAGACATAGGTACCTGGTTCCTCCTGAGACACCATGCAGCCATGAGACATCCTTGCATGGCTCACAAAAGGGGCACAGGGCCTACAGGAAGTCCTGATTTGGTGTCCTGGAGGGTAATACAGGGTGTCTGAAGTGACAGTAAGTTCCCATGTCAAAGCAGATGTCAAAAGCCTCATCCTGTGAGCCAGGCTGTAGGCAAGATGTCTCAGAGCTCAGACAAACTGACCTCAAAGCCTGCAGCTTGCTCCTCTCTGCAGTGGAGGAAATTAAACAATAGGGAATCTGGTATTTTTATCACAGCTGCCATTGCACTTGCTGAAGAGCAAAGGTTTCCAACATTTTTCATGTCACTAGGTTGCTGCCAGAATTCTAGTCATGAAGAAATGAAACATAGGAAAAAATATGCAAAAACAGGGCTTGTAATTTGGAGCTCCTAATTGCTCTCTTGCTCCAGGCATTATTGTTTCAGTCAAAGCATCAATAATTATTTAATTGCACAGACTATTATGGACTATGATGGATGATCACAGAATGAACAGAAGAAAGAGAGTAGGGACTCACTCTCTGCCCATTGCTCTCCCCACTGTTGTTTGCTATTTTGCTCTTTCAGGTTCTATCTTTTGGTTTCTACAGCTAGCAACTCTGATTTAATTTCTAAAAGACCCTAATCTACATATTCAGGGTTTTGAAACCTCCATGTACATGATCCAGAGTTTCTTTCTGTAAATGATGTTCAAATTCTTTTTTGTGTCTCTGTTTTCTTAGTGGAAATTAAGATTGATGTAAGGCATTTGAATCTTCAGGAAATACGTGTCTTGGAGTTATTCATCGTCTCTTTTTACTCTGAAATAGAAAATTTACTACATCTAAGGACTGACTTACTTTAATCACTGGCCTTTGTATAAAAGGCAGGGAGACATACTGATTGACTAAAATATTACTTGGCAATCATTTTGTCTTCAGTCATGGATGAAATTGTTTTGTGTGACTCATTTTTCAATCTATCATTAATATTTCTTTCTTTCATCTTCCTTTCTCTTTCCTGTTTTGATTTCAATTTGCTGTTGCAGGAGACTTTGAAGGGAGAGCCAAAATGACTATCATCTAGAATTATCAGCTGTATGAGCGAAAGTACTCTCCCAGCACTTGGTGATTTTTACTTCCTTTTCTGGCACTCTGTTCTCCACACACACATGCACAATGTGGTGTGTGTCCAAGTCCTCGAACTCCATGTCTGTGGATAAAAAAGCACAACTCTCCCCTGCTCCAAATGGTCCTGGTTTCATGTGTAACTTTGCCAAGATGATGATACAACAAGCAACTGTGCACAGGGAGAGAGTGCAAAAAGCTTCAAGACTGATCTTGAAGATGAGGAAAGATCCTTTCTCCTTATATTTAATTTACTTTGAATTTCTTGTTTTAAATGAGGTGGTAAGATTTCATAACATTCAAAGCATGGCATCTGCTCTGTGCTTGTCTGAACTTTTGCTGAATATTCTTCAGTTTGAGCCAAGAAGATAAGTCCCAGAGCTGTTACCACAATTGCCAATAATTGGTGCTGGATATGCTGGGTCATGAAGGAGAAAACCAAGAAGCAAGGAATGCAAGCATCTGTGTCTGCAGACACATTTTTTAATTGAACTTGCTAGGGTTTTGACTATGCTGTATCCAAATCTTTCTAAAACTCTAGTTTCCAGAGGGAAGGCCAAACTGTCTGTCCCTGACATGCTGGAGGAGGAGAGGTGCTGCTTTGCTCTGCAAGACAGTATGGAGATAAACGCAGTATAACTGAGCTGTGCAGGCAATAGAGAGGCTTTATTGTATTTAAACACCAAAGAACCGAGGGTGAGACAACCACACAAGTGGAGCAGGCACTTCACCTGCCTGGTGGGCCTCTGAAAACCATCTCCCTATGACAGCTTTGTCTTTCCATGATTATGTAGCTCTTGCCGCCACCACCACACTCCAGTTGTCCCAGCTGGATGGGCTTGGAGGGTGTCAGTGCTTCTCAAGAGCCTTAGCATCCCATCATCTCCCAGCACTCCCAGGGCAGTGCCACGGCTCACAGCAGCCTCTGCCCGGCCCTAAGTGGGGCCATTTGTCCCACCGTGCCCATAAACACCTTCCAGTGCTTGTCCTTTACTACTGCTTTAACAAAAGGGAGTTCAACTGAAGAAAATATTCTGTATTTCTTTAACTGTAAAATTTTATTGTGGGCCATGATTAAATCATTTTCAATCATTGTTGAGTCATGCAGAGATTTGTTTTCCAGGGTAATGCCATTGGTAACTAAAGCCAGTTTTATATCCAGACCACATGGTGCAATAGTCATAAGTAAAGAAAACCCTCTAAACCTTTACGACCTAAAATTACACTTGCAAAGCATTATTATCACATATCTTATTTAAAGTGGGGTAAAATGATTTTTTTGGAGACTAAGACAACTTCAAAATCTTCCATTCACATTCATTTCTGACAGAACAGAGTCCAGGGAGATGTGAAAGAGCAGATGTTGTCCAAATGGGATTAATTTACTTGGAGTGTTATTTTAAAACATAGTGAATGCAATACAGCATTTAAAATTGGTCATGCCTAGGACAATTTCTTTTGCTGAATGTACATTAACAATTTTAAAGGTATATCAGTCTACAAAATGTAGGGTTAACTTTCCCAGGCCCTCAGAGAGTGGAGTTTCTCCTTTAGCCAGGCAGTTTTTGCTTTTGTAATTACTGTTTTTACAGCTACAGCATTTGTGCACTTTCAGGAACTTTCAACTTCAGCTCTGAGCATGAGGCCTATAGCATTCTGACCTGGCCGAGACATCTGAAATTTTAGTTATGCTATTTCCTGTTCTGCTTCTTCACCCTCAGTCTGTATAAAGAATAATAGTCACAGTAGATCTGTGGAGGTGTTACTTTTTTGACATTGAAATGTCTCTCTGCCACTTTTGTCTAAGTTTCCCATGGAGAAGCAAATATTTCTTGAGTAGTTCCTGCTACCAGGCTTATCAAAATGTTCAAAATGTGTGGAGGGGTTGTGCTTGCAGCCTGCTTTAATGCTGTATGGAGACATTTGATTCAACTCACACACTGGACACAGCAGATCATAACAGTATAGGTTACTCTTCTACCTTTTCCTGCAGAGTTTTTCAACCCTTAAAAAGCATCTCAGGGGTTGATAGCTACAGCAAAGCAAGGAACAAGAGAAAGCGAGGCTGCTGGTCAGGGACATTGATGGGTGGATCAGGAGCAGCTGCAGTTTTCATCTACAACTTTCATCATACCTATACATTGCTTTTGGCATCCTTAATGCATGTGTCTGTCCTTCCCTGTGCCATTGCCCCCACTGCCAGCCTCTCCACAACCCCCACCCTCCCCTACAGACTCGCGATTGTCATGGGAAGGGAGCAAAGTGCAGAGTGGCCTCAGCAGTAAGAGGCAAAAATGAAAGGATGGGGTTTGATGATACTGTGGAGGCAGATAAAGAAGAAATGGAAACCACTGGACCTCTGTCATCCCTAGAAAATCCCAGACAGGGTAGCTAGGGAATTTCATGTTTCTATTATAGAACTGGCAAGGCGAGTCAGGCCCTTGTAGGAAGCTTGCAAACATTATACTTTATGTTGCATTAGACATCTGACCTAGTTACACAGAATTACCTTATGCCTGGGAAGTGCCTGCATCTCTCCGTTGACTCTGTAAGAAACATAATGTTGATCCTCTGAATCATACCTAAGTGAGATGTCCAAATCTGATGGCGTGAATAACCCTCTAGGAGTAATAAATAAAACCTTCCATAGCTTACTACTAGCTGGAGGTGTGTTTTGGTATAGTCATGTTTACTGCTCCCAACTGAATAAGCATTACTCTTATATTTGACTTTGGTGTCAGAAGACTTCTAGTCTATAATTCCAGTATCTCTTTCTACAAATGCTGTACATTTCAACTGGTTCACTCACCACCCTGGCCAGTAGCATTTGCATGGCCAGAGTCTGGAAAAAGATATCTTTTTTAGGCAGCTACCCTGCATACTAAATACAATTTTGAAGTGATTAACGAAGGCTAATATCTCCAGTTTGAGATGCTGAAAGGCCACCAGACCTTCAGGAAGAAGTTTTAGGATTCTCTGAAGGCCAGGCTCCATTACAATGTCTGAGATTAATATCCTAAATCACGACCTACTTTTGACCTTTTTCTTCCTTTTGAACTCTGGTTATAAAAGATGAACTGTGCTCTTATCCTAGTGGTCTGTGGTAGGATATAGCAATTCCAGGGGTCTCTCCAGGTCACTCTTCTGCTATACAATTGTGTTGCTTTCAAACCTAGTCTGACCAATCCATTTACCTACCAAACTCATTTCTGAGATGACACACAGTGCCAGAGAAAACAGTCTAAAAATTGGAGAAATGGTAACTTATCTGTATATTATTTAGTAAATGAAAATATAAACTAGAAAAAACATAGGGAGAGAATGTTCTCTCAGAGTGGAAACAAAAAGCCACTACTGAGTAATG
Source organism: Caprimulgus europaeus (assembly GCA_907165065.1). The sequence goes on along the minus strand of OU015527.1, from coordinate 37,985,611 downwards.
GGATTTGAAGAAGTGAAAGGTTTCTTGCTTGCTGGAAAAGCACTGCTCTTGGCTTCTCCTTGTTCTGGATTGACTAATTGCCTTGGCACCTATTTCTTTAGCTAGCAGTAAGGGTGCAGTTTTTGTGTTCCACCCTTTACTCCCTTGCTGTTTTAATCATAAAAACTCAAAGCCAAAAGCATTTTTGTCTACCCTATGTATGTTGTAGCTGGTTTTCTACTGTGCTCTACCTTCCGTGTTTCATATGCTCTATATTTGTTTCCTGTAGGGAAAAAAAAAGGGAGGGGGGTGGGGCAGTAAAAAGGCGGTATCTTTCAGTATCCAGTTAATGCACAAACTGTATCGTCTAAGATTCCAGTTGGGCACCATCAAAACGGAGAGCGATGGACATGGCACCTGTCTCTTGGTAATGCTGTATTGCTAAAGCTGAAAGAGAATAGTTCATCACTGAAGCTGTGTTTGCTCCTTTGAAGTATTCATCAAGGAGGGAGATTGCTTTGAGACTCAAATTGAGAGCTGAGAGAGGTCTGAAAATAAATCCTTCCTGCTGTTACGTGCATTGCTTTCTCCTAATGTATGGCTACTGAATCAGGTTTGCTGAGTGCAGGTAAGCTTCTTGGACATATCACTAACTCTGTGGAAATCTTAAGTGATGCATCTGGGTTCATCTTCTTTAAAAAAAAAAAGTGCACTGGTACAGAGCAAAACCTGTTATATACACTCCAGGAGCCTACAAGAATAGATGCCTTAGAAAAGGAGAAAGATAGAAGGAGAGAGGGGGAGAGAGAGAGGCACAGAGGGAAACAGACATTAGAAATAAAATGTTCTTGACCTTCATATACCAAAGAAATTATTTTTTCTGAGGTGGGGGAAAGTCAGTCCCTTGAGGGAAAACAGAGGAGGGGAGAGAGGTAATAAGGAAATGAGTCAGACACAAAGAATTGTTGGCAAATACAGACATTTCCTAGTAAAGGAGGACAATTTTCAGCTGATCCAATGTAAAAAACCCACAGATAATAATGCCTGTTTTTTATTTAGTCCCCCTTGTAGCTAGAAATATTAGAGTTTAATAGATGGGGAAAAGGTGAGAAGCAAGACCCTTTTCTCTGTCTTCACTGCTTCCCCACATCACCCAAGGGAGCAAGTTGAAAGTCTGAATTGGTGTTTTTCTTTGGTTTTAGGTTGTTTTGTTTTTTTCCCTCCCCATATCAGAGCTTTGAGAAGTGGTTCCACTGTAACCATTTAAAAAGAGGTAAAACATGTGCTTTCTTCACAGAGCTGCTTCTAATCAGATTGAATTAACTTGCATAACTGTATAATTATAATGATGATAACTGATATTTTATATTTTATTAACCAAGGAACCCTGAAGTACTCTCGATTAATTGATAAATCCCTGAGGTCCTCCTTGCTACAGAAGGTGGTGAGCCTGAATCAGCCACAAAGTCCTTCTCAGCACTCAAATTAATTGCAATCTGAGGGGCTGACTGGAGATCTACCTATATCCTAAACATTACAACCTAACCAGTATAAGATCTATCAAAGCATAAAGCCTGTGGCTTATCGCTATAGCTAAATCAGAGGTGTAGTTATAAACAGCAGAAACATTGGGGGCAGCAGCAACTAAAGTAGAAACAGCCATGATCAAAAATTGAGGAGGCTTTTTTGCTTGCTTGGAAACTATGAGGGAAAGACAGGAGGTTATGTACTTACAGGAATATATAATGGCAGGCAAGGATGGACAGTGTCAAGCAAATGAGGGATATAGGTGGAAGATCTGTAGTTTATGAGAGAAGCTGAGCTGTAAAAACGTCAGTTAATTGATTAACTTATCAGCGTTAGCCTTTGTTGGAAAGTCAGGATCTTCAGTTGGTGAATGTTTGTCTTTTCTCCTGTGAGATACTGACTGAATTTACAGTACTAAGACTGAATTTGCTCTTCTGATTTAACTCTTGTTAGTCTGGGGTCAGAAATTGGGATGGCATATCCATACTTTGGCCCCAAAGATATGGAAATGCCATACTCCTTCCAGTGACACCTGGAAGGAAGAGCTCCTTCTTGGGACAGTGTCACTGGGATTTAAAAAGCTCTGCAACAAGATGGTTTTTATTAACCTCATCATCCACAGTACAATCACTGCAGTTCCATTCTCCTGTGGTGTGGGAGGGGACTCTTTCCTTGTTAAATATATGCATGTATATACATATGATCTTTAGAACCACAGAATCACAAAATGTTGTGAGTTGGAAGAGACCCACAAGGATCATTGAGCCCAACTCTTGCCCTCACATAGGACAGTCACAAGATTCAGACCATGTGTCTGAGGACACATGTTGGCCAAATGCTTCTTGAATGTTGTCAGGCTTGGTGCCATGACTGCCTCCCTGGGGAGCCTGTTCCAGTGCTCCACCACCCTCTGGATGAAGAACCTTTTCCTAATGGCCAACCTAAACCTCCCCTGGCACATCTTCCTGCCATTTCCTCTGGTCCTATTATTGGTCACCAGAGAAGAGATCAGTACCTGCCCCTTCTCTGTAGCAACTCTTCCAGAATAGTTCTTTGTGGTACAGACCCAGGCCAGTGGAGGCAGGTATGATTTGCCACTTGCAGAGTAATGCACCATTTTCAAAGTGATGTGCTTACAGCACTGTAAAGTCACTATATTGGCTGTTCTGGGGGAAAGCAGAGACAGGGAGGAAAGGGAACCATAGCCTGTAGGTCCTGGAGACCTTCCTCTGGCATGTGTTTCATAGGAGGTCAGACTAGGATAGCCTATATTTTAAACTTCTGACTATGATGTACAAGTATGTGAGTTTAAGCTATTGACAAAATTATATTATTTTCTTTATTTGCTACAGCTATGAAGAGCTGCTGTGCTTAGATGAGGAAAACTATGCATAAAGGAGAAAATCCCTTAACCCCTTTCCTTCAAGGCACACACATCTCTCGATGCAGCGTTTATCATGGGCTGAGGGAAGATATTTTTATTGTACCTCATGATGAAAACACAGTCATTATGGTGTACAAGCATAGTGACATTTCTTTATTCTTTATGGTATTGTCATATGTGTTCCAATATGCTTTTCTTCCAGGGGGCAAACATTTCTGCCTGGGATTGAAAAGGTGTTGGTCTTCAGTTTTGCTCTGGATATCAGACAGAGTGAGGGCAAATCCATCTGAGCAGCACTCTCTCCCGCTGTCCTTGGTGTTGCTAAGATGCACCTAAATTATAAAGCCCTCTAAGGATTTCTAGATCTGCCTCAACATTCTGCATACATCACAGCTCATGGCATATAATCAGCTAATGGCACAGAAACATCCCCACTGGAGAAAACTCACAGCAACCATCCAGACCCATTGCAATTCAGGATAAGAGAACTCAGTATGACCTCTCATCCTGGCTGCTAATAGTCAGCCCAGAAAGCCTCAGTGTCAGAAACAAAATTCAATGAGAAATTAGCATTGGCATTGTTCAAAATGCATATTTTGTATTACAAATGTGTTTCAAAATCAAAACCAGCTCCAAATGCATTTGCAAATATATGTATGTGACAACTCAGCTCTATGCTTTCCGAGTGTTACAACATAATCATTCTGCTTGCTTTTGTTCCTTCCATTCTGTGATTGCTATAAACTTTGGCAATTAAACCTTCTGGAGAAATCACCCCAGGCACAACTAGTTAATTGACTCATTTATTGGTTGCCTGAAAGTATGCAGCATTAGCAATTCCTCCCATTCATCCCTTTTTGCCTCTGACAGAATATACAATGAAACGTCACTGGATGAACTACCAGAGGTTCATTCCACTCCATTGTCTTTTTAAGCTCCTTTGGTTGTGGAAAAAGTACTGAAGCAGATGACTGCCAGCAACATAAATACTGCTTCAGCCTATGTAAGTAACCTTGCACTGACAGGACTCCATCAGACCTGTGACACATGTAGCACTCTCTCCAGAAGAAACAACAATCCTCACAAATGTCAAAACTTTTTCAGCAAACAAGATTAATTATTTCAGATATGCTCCAAAGTATTTCAGAGAGCAAGCACACAAAAAAAACCCCAAAACAGGCTGCAGTGGGCTCCTTTCAACTTTCTATTATCTGTCATCACCTGGGGTATTCCTTCAGCTGTCAGCTTGAAACACTTTGTAGATGGAGATACTAAGGATGTTAGCAGGACTTCTCAGCAAAGGTGAATGATACTAATGTTGGTATTTTCCTCTAAAGCTTCAGCCTGAAACTTTGATTTACCGCTACTACCCAGGGCTTTCAAAAACAATCACATGGATGTCTGACCTGTAAAGGAATCAATAGGTAAAATATTTCTACAGCTAAATACACAGGAGAAAATATTTCAATCAGCCTATGCATTATCAACATAGGTGCACATCGACCAGAATTTTATTATAGATTAGCATTTGAGAGACAGTTTTATTTTCAGTCATACTTGTGTAAACCTCCCAAGAAAAATAAAGTTAAAAAAGTCTGACTGAAAACTATGTTTGTCCCCATGTATTCACTAAGCATCAAAGAATTTATGCATTGCTTTTTTTGACGTTGCTGAATTTAAGGATATACTTTCAATCTTTCAAAGAACAACTATAATGTCAATGTTCAGATGGGAAGTTGTTGAAATATAGACACTATTGTTCCATTTTCACTGGGGGTTTGTGTCACAGAGGCACTTGGCTAACCTAATGCTGCAGTCACACAGGAAAATCTTAACTCTCGCAGCTGAAGTCCCGGTGAATCAGCTCCATTGTGTGGAAGCACTAGGACATGGACCACAGGCACTACACTATAAATTGTCGCCTGATAGTTAGAGTATGTTGTCCTCATTGGGTCCTAATTTTATATATTCATTTAAGCACAAAGACACTGTGTCAGGAACGGAACTGCAACACCCCTGAACTGCAGGTGCTTGCCTCATCCTTGCTGTCTTTCTTGAGCAACGGTAATAGGCCACTGTCAGAGACAGAGGAGTGGGCTAGGTGGACTGTTGTGGCATCCCTGTGAGTACCTTGCCGTAACAAGTACCCCCATGGGGAGACAGCTGAAAGAAGTACAACCCCCATTCTGATCCAGGAGCTTTCAGCAGACCAGTAGTTCCCTTGATTTTAGTGCATATATTTGGTAAAATAGGGTGATCCAGATCTGGCTTGTATGGCCACATTTTTCAGTGTAAGCATTGCCTGCCTTGGAACAGAAAGCATTACTGTTAAAAATCTGCTTATACAAGTGAGCAGGACAGCCAATCAGATATGTGGTATTTCCATGGGATTCTGGCTTTATGGCTACCTATCAAATGGATCATTAATGAGTCATGTTCTGGCAAAAGCACAGGAAAGCCTCCGGAGAAAGGTGGGGAGGTGAGCTGGCATTGCTGGTGTTGGTGTCCCTACTTCTTGCCATGAGCTTCGCAAACTGTAAAAAGGCAAACAGCCAACCAAAGGTAGGAGCTCTGCCTAAGTAATTTCCCCAGAAACTCTGTCAGTGTAGGACTCTTTTCCAAAGATCATGATGGGAGAATGCAATGTTGTTCTACCTGCTTGAAGTCCTTCACTGCCTGCTATTTCTTTCTCAAGATGGCAAAGGAAGCTACACCTCCAATACAACATCACCCAGTAGCTGCTGTCTCATCCACTCTGTCTTTCCTCTTAAGCCAAGGTGAAAGAGGCAGGAGCCAAGGGCATGCTCATCTTCCTACTCAGCTGGCAGTCTTTTACAAATGGTAAGTTAGTAAATTTTGGTACATAACAGAACAAAGAAAGACCAAAAGAGAAAGGCTAGAAGCTCACCATGGAGAAGATTTTTTTTTTTTTTTCCCAAAAGAAAAGAAGTAGGAGACAACTTTGATGATGAAAAGAACATGAAGAGAAGCATAAGGAGCAACAGGAAAAGGGAAAGAGCACTTCAGGGTGGTGTAGGTGAGTAAAGAAGACAGTAGGAAACAAAAGGCACCATTGCAATATCTTGCTGGAAATGAGATCAAGTAAAATCATTACCTCAGTTCTGCTTTTATTTTCATGCTTGATTCTTGATGTAACAATGGATACACAAAAATTGTCTTCTAAATTGCAAGTAGGCAAGTGTCAAATTCACTCCTCATTTAAGGTTTTAAAAATCCAATGTCACAATCTCGAAGTGCCTTTTTCCTACTGCACCTAATTACAGAATTTGCTTGTTAATTTCAATGTAAACAGAATAATTTCTGTTTAAGCAGTCTTACATGTACAGCACTAAGTTTCAGAGCAGGATAAGTGCAGAAACATTCAGAAAAATTATTCTTTTAATGACAACAGGCAAAAGTGGTATCTAAAAACATCTCTTAACAGAGATTCTTTGCTAATCAAGTAAACCTTCATTGATCTGTAATTATTTCTAATTATGTCATTACTGCTAAGGACAAGTGCCAATGTCTGAGTTGGAGACATTTACCTTTTATACACTTTTATTCACTGCAAGAGATTGTATGATTTGTAGCTTTTTCCACAAAGGATCTTGGGACAATATCAATTTCACGAATTACGGGGCATACTGAAGAAGTGTTTTCCCTTTGGCAAGCTTGTAGGATAGGAGAACTGACCTGAAACTCCATTTAATTTTATTATCTTAGCTCTTTCTAAGACGGGAGTTCAAGTAGTCTAAGTTTCTACTGTCAAAGGCAACTTAAATATGGAAATCCAAACCTTATAATCTCTATAGCAACTGTAGGAGTGTCAGGCACTGTGACAGTTCCTAAACTTTGCCTTACCATGTTTTGGTTTCTTGTATCCATGTTACCTTTTGTCTTCTCTCTTGACTCAGTGATCATGTTGTTATATCATTTTTATAGTTTTTCTAGAGCAAGAGAAGAGAAGCTAGTGTGTTTGCTGCCAGAGTTTCCAAAGTAGTTCTCACTATCTTATGTCAATCAGATACAAATAGATGATCTTAAGGGTAGACATGCCAAGAAGTTCAGAATTTGGCCATGAACACAACCTTTGTTTTGTTTCATAAAGCAGAGTCCACTGCAGCATCTTTAACTGTTATCCCACCTATTCATTTCAACTGATATAGCTGGAGGGATATGACAAGGAGGACCCTAAGGAGAGGACTCAGAATGTTGATTTTTCCTGGTTTTGTATACCACATGATAGAAATACAAATTAGAAGGTAACTGTGGAATAATGAAGGCTATATTTAATCTTTGTGTGCTTTTGGTTCAAGTAGTTGCATTATGCAGCTTAATAAAAATAAAATTAACCCTTTTTTCTAATTCTGATTTTAGCAAAAGAAAAAAAATAATTACCATGGGGAGCCTTCTTCTGACTTTGTGCCCTGAAGACGATCTCCCAAGAGGCAGCTCTGAAAGGTTCCCCACACTGAAGCGTTAATAAAGTCTGCCTACTCTTCCCTGTCTCTGTGAAGAAATTCACATGTTTTCTTAATATGTATTTACGCACACTCAAAGAATGTGATTATCTGGATATCATACAGGAAAACAGGCTAAAAGAACAGGTTTGGGGTTTTTTTGTTTGTTTGTTTTTTTAATACTAACAAAAAGGTATTTTAAAGCACCCAGAGGTGTTTTTCAGTGTTTCACAGTTAGGCTAATGCAATATATTACATAAACCTTGAAAGTAGTTTTAAACTTTGTCTCAACACGAAGTTGAACTTAAGTTCTGCTGGTGTTTCCTTTCTTTTCTTGAGCTATCTGACTGTACGCCATTTCCTTCAGATTTTGGTCTTTTCTGGTCTGTATTCTACCTTTTTTCAATAGTGCCATCTGAAATACTAACCAAGCACAAGCTTTGTTATGAAGGTTTCCTGTGACTGGGACATCAGCAAACTAAACAAAGACTTTAAAATTAAACTCTGTAGGAAAGAGGCTGCCCTATTAACATGTTGTTGCATGATCTTTCTTGAAAGCTTCATCACGGCAAAGAAGGCAAGTTGGCAACAGCCAACTGAGCAATGGGCTCATGCCATTAAGCTGAACAACTGGAGACTGTCTCTATTACTTAGAACTGCACAATGTTTTGATGTTTGAAAATACTGTACAGATTCACATGAGTAAGGGAAAAACAGGGCGTGGCAAAGGACAAAACCCAGCATTTGCAGTGTATGTTAGAGGAGAGGCTGATGGCTTTCTGAGCCGCCTCACAGTCCTTTCTTCAGTCACATTTTTAAGGTGTGTCTAGACAAGGCAATGCACACAATAATGTGATTCCTCATTTCCAGGTTTATGTATTAGCTGCAGCACCAAACTGAGAAGATCTAGTTTTCTAGAGAGACACAGGCAACGCTGCACTGATGTGAGAAAGGCACAATCATCATGCTTTCAGCACAGGTTGAATGATTTACATTGGGTCTAGAAAGTCTAGCATGGGGAACTCACGTTCTCATTGTGGCAGAAAAGCACAAAACGTGAAGAAATTTTAGGGAGGTTTTGTGCCCACAACTGTGATCTTAAGCAGCCCTTCATGAGAAGGAAGGTGCTGTTCCAGGAACAACCTACAATTTCTTAACAATTTCTGCACATACAATTTCTGAACAGGAAATTGGTTTAAGACACAAGTTAACACTGGCAGACCTCATCTATATGCACAGAAAATATCACCTACAGCTTTCCTGAGATTGGCCCATGCTCAGCAGGTCTTCACTGATTACATATGTTGCCTGCAGCTGCATTTTGATTGCACACACTGTATCCTCAAGCTCTCTTGCAGGAGAGCATTACACAGAACATGCTGTTCCACAGGAGCCTCCTTTTAACACGAAGTCTGTCTTCTCTGCCATATCTGTCATACCAGACATAAATCAATGTCAATATACCCCTCCAAAAATAGTCTGGGCCTGCTCTACCTTCAGGCAGTCTTAGAGAGTCGGCACACACTGCCTCTGTCCCAAGACTTGGAGAGAGGCAGGTGCTCCTTCAGCACTGCTGAATTTATGATCATTTGTCAACTGAGAAAGAAAGATGAGTTTCATGAAGAGACAAGACCTTCTTGTGTCTAACCTTGGGAGGTTTTTTCTTTTTCTTTTTTGGCTCTGCATATCTTATCAGCAGTTCTCTATGTCCGCCCAGTCTAACTAATTGATTCCTATCTCTTGTGATGCTTTTGTAATTGGATTGTAATAAATTATACCCTGCTGTTTAAGAATTTGACAAATATTGTTTTAACTTGTCCAATGCAAAGAATTGAGAACCAGCACCTGAATCATAAAAAACGTAGAATTTTGCTAGTATTAAACAGACACTTAATAACTCTGCTGTCACTTACATCTGCATAAATCCAGTATGACTCCACTGGCCTCAAGTACTTTCTCAGCGTTTACACCACTGTGAATGATGGCAGATTTTAACTCTTCATTCCTGTGGTGAGATAGATGGTCTACAGGCCAAGATATACAAACTGCATGGGGAAAGCAGTGAGTAATGCTATAAAATAATTTGAAAAGATTAAATTAAAAACATTGATGGTTGCCTGAGGATGCTGAAGAGTGGTGGCTAAGAAGCAAGCCCTTTGCCTAGTACCTGGTACTGCAGTTAATCTCTCCCATGGATAAAACCAGTTCTTAACTTACATTCCCCTAAACTCAGTAAAGTATGATTTCCTCTACTGACAGGACTCAGATAGTACAAACAAACTGCCAGGCAAAGACCAGACTTTTCTCAAGAGAGTAATTGTCTTCTCTATCACTCTGAGTCAGTCTGGTCTCCAGACTGCCCTGGTCTCCTCTTCCTGCAGCAGACTGGACAACTACGCCAAATTATGTGTCAAGGTTTTGGCAGTGCAACCTATTTCCCACAGAAGACCAAACAGAGAAGTGCACTTTTCAAGTCGCTGACTGGACTGCAAATATCGAGCTCTTTTTATATAGGTGACGTGGTTCAACCAGGACAGGTCGCTGCACCCTCCCCCTCCCCCGGTGGTATGGGGAGGAGAAAATACAAACAAACAGGGTTGGTAGGTTGAGACCCAAGCAGGTTACTGGAAGGGTAAGGGAGGAGGGAAAGAACACCAAACAATAACAACAACAACAGAAAAGAATATACAATGTAAAAAAATAAGTGATATATGGAAGGAAACAGCTCGGGATCGGCCTGCAAACTACAGTACCCAGCAGCCCCCTTCTCCTGGAACTTCCCTATTTAAATACTGATCATGATGTCACGTGGTATGGAATGCCATCACGTGGTATGGGATACTTCACTATGGAACACTTGCCCTGGCTGCCCAGGCCAACTGCCCCAGCCGCCCCCCCTCCCAGTTTCCTGTGGACAATTACCTCTGTCCTAACCACACCCAGGATATTAGGCTAGAAAAAGCTCATGTTTCAGCTGATACTTTACATGGGGACTTCTTTTTCTATTATTGTGGCTACATACCACTGACAGTTGTACAGATTAAAAATAACACAATAATCCTCCACCAGCCCTTGACAATGTTGTTTACACATCCTACAACTACACATTATTTTTTACCCAATTGTTTCAGAATTTCATTTAAAAAAAACCCAAACCCTAGAAAGTGTATTTGATGTTTTGTACTGCTTTACTTGCAACAAGGAAGTGCACTCATTCTTTTTGTGCATCTGAAATCCTGGGCGTGAATCATTACAACTGAACCATATAGAAGCAAGGCTTTCTTTCCCTCTTCAAAATGCCAACAGAAATATTAGGTTACCAGTGACTCATTCAAGGCCACAGAACCCTAGCTGAGGTTGTTACACGTCAAGATATAGTTACTAAATCTGAAGAATGACTTGTTTCATACACTCATTGGACATTCATTATAAAGACTCCCTTTAAATGAGGAGTGGACCAGCTGCTACTTCTGGCTTTATCCCAGCATCATAGGAGACACTCTTGATGTTGTGTGTTAGAATTTAAGTTCCAGCTAGAGAAACCTGACAACAAGATGGATGGCTGCTGTGTACTCAGCCCTCTTCTCAGCATGGACCCAGAAGTACAGAAACTCTGGGTGCCAGCAGTTTAGAAGTGGCACCCTAGAGTGCTAAGAACGGAACTTTGTCCATGAGAAGCATGCTCATAGCTCTTTTTCTAGTTCTTGTAGTTGATGGTCCTTTAATTTAGGACATGTGGAAGAGTGCACACATACCTTTGACATATCTGGTACAACTTTTGATTGAGGGTGAAGGTTTGGTCTGGAGCCAGAAGGAAAAATTCTTCCAGGTTCTGTGCATTTCCAGGATAAATTTGGTCTGCCAAGATTTGCAGCAGTGACTGTGTGATACACATTGCTTTTTTTGAATGCCTTTAATTTTGTCTTGTATCATATTCTGGTCTGCATTTCTATTTACCAGGCCTAATTTAGGAAGATCCTCTGGTTTTCTGTCCACTTCATGCACATCTTGGAAAATAAATGAAAACAGGCATGACTCAAGCAATAAAAATTTCCAAACAAGGAAAAGACAGATAGGCACTTTTGGAACTTTTAAATGAAAACATGATACCGGAAGAAGAAATGGGTCTAACAAATAAAATTCCTATGTGTTGAAAGACCAAATGGAATCAAAAGTTGCGCAGTTAATATATCACATATTTACTGCTTATGCTGCAGAACAACAGCACTCTCCTTGAAAGTAGAACAGTAAGGAGCCTGCAAAACTTATCACTGAATACTTCATAGTTTATTCTCCTTTGTTCACATTCGTATGTAGCCAAATCTTCAAGTCCTGACCTACTTTATATTCAGTTCCCGCCAAGATAAATTTGCATTAGCCCTATATTATTGCTAGTGCTAAAGCATACGAAACATTAAGGGTGGTGTTTTCACAACTACTGTTTCTCAATGGTGTGCCCAGGAATTTCATAGCTTTTTGAAGGAATTCAGCATCTTGTTCACAGCAAAATTCAAAAGACAACCGTACACCTAAATCACTTACGCTACTTTGAAAACACTAGAAGGACTAAACTGAAGTCACAGGAGCTTGGACAGAGAGAAGCAAGGTTTCAGGTGGGGGTCCTATAGAAGGTATTTAGTTTACGAGCCAAAGTGGGATTCTTATGACTGCCAACCTGCCGCATGCCCTAGCTTGTATCTGACAGCTGTGCAGCACTCTGTCTCGTGTATCATCGGCAGAGATCTTGGAGCAGGAGCTGCTCTGACAGTCCCACCAGCGATGCTCCAGGCAGGGTGTATGTCATTCCTCTCGCACAGCAGAGCTGGCTGCACAGCATGGTCAGCCGTTGAAACTTGCTCTGGTTGGTAAATGGAACAGGAGAGACTTGCAAGATTCACAGGCAGAAGGCATTAAGCAATGTTCCTCCTCTGTTTTAATGAGCACCCTCTGAACGTGGCAGATGTTACACGAACAGCTCCCAAGCTTCTTGCCATGCCAGACCTTACTGGAAGGAAATATGAATTCCCATGCCATGCTTTTTGTTTCTGCAGATCTGGTCAAGTCAATGGAATAGTCACCCTTTTGATATTTGTAAATAAGTTAGCATGGCATTTTCACTGTAGGAATTAACTGAGTACCTAATTACAGTGATGGAGAACTGTTCTCTCCTGGTCTAATTAGAATATTGAAATACTGTACTTAACTGCCACTAAGGCTCATGTATGTCTGCATGAACAGTCTTTCTTTAAAAAACAAAACCAAAGCATCACAATCACACACGGGCTTATGTGTTGGTAAAAAGACATGAGCAAACTTGCATATAGTATGTCCTGCTATGAAGGTATTTTCTGTGAATTGGGCCGTAAGATTGCAATTCTAAGCAGCCACACAATTAATTCTTCAGTTATGCAGTCCAATTAGGACAAATGCTTCCTTTCTTGTTTAATTAGAGATGGGTAAGCTCATTTGAGCTTATTTGTATAAAATATGTGCTCATTAAACAAGGCCTGGATTTTGTTCAGCTTGTTAGAAATGTTGTGAAAAAAAAAAAAAAGCTTTCTCACACTGCCTCTGGCCTTTTTAACCCTTTAAAGACCACAAGTCTGACAGTCTATCAATTGTCCTCAAAGTACAGTACACTTGCTTCAGCCAGAAAAAGGTGATTGTGTTACAGTTGGTATATTTGTAAACTTCATGCTGCCATGGAGATAAATATCTTCCACCCTCAGATATCACTCATTGCAACATCCCTCCCTGTGGATTAATGCAACCGATGATGGGTTTGTAGGGTTTGCTAATCTTCTTTTCAGAGCTTCCTGACAGCAGAATGAAAAAGAAACTCTGGAGCTGACACACACCCTGTCTTTGCTTAGAAAAGAGCAGGGGGTCTATGAACCAGTATGTGAATGTTTCTGCAGGGAATGGAGTAGAAAGATTTACATAAAAGCCATACAGTATGAAGTCACAAAGGGCACAAAGTCAGCTGAATTGTCTGAAGCCAAGACAATGGTCTGAGGGTCTTCTTCGCTCCTCTTACGTTAATTATTCCTTTCGTGACTGCCTTTATTCAGCAGAGTAATTCATTTCTATGGCGAAAGCACCTGCATGAATCTCATGGTGAAAAATGCCCTGACGTGTGACATAATTTGTTCAAACTACTGAAAATCAAGCCCTCTGTACTTGTGATCAGGGCAGATTTCCTCCTGATGTGCTCCTTCAGCCGCAGGTCCTTGAAATGGGAGGGAGGAAAGGTTGAGCCACCTTCCAGGGCACAGAGAAATGAAGCCTCACTGGAAGCTGAAAGCACCCAAGCCTTGTCAGAAGCCATGATGTAGGGGCAGTGCCAGAGTAGGAAGAGCCCAGATGGCTAGAAAATGCACAAGGGCACGTTGTCAAAGATTGAAGTCTAATTTATCCCTCCTGGGGCTGCACACTTCTACATGCTGTCCGCAAAATCGACAATTGCAAACTTCAGGCACACACAAAGTGGGAGATGGCAGCCTCAGCCAGACAAGCTCTGGGGCAGCTCTGGCTATCTTACAAATGCAAATCCACCCTTTTTCTCCTGCGCGTGAGGGGGATTAAGCATACAACGAGAATGCATTTAAATATTGTGTGCACAAACACAGCCCTTGCCCTTTGAAGTCCTGGCCCTGAATGCCTCTGGTTTCTGTTGCAGCTAGGAGCCTTGGTTTGAGAGGCAGTGAAAGAGGAGAAAGCTTAAGAGTGGCTCCCAGGTCACCAGGTGATTTCCACAGGGCAGGAAAAAGCTTGTAGACTGAGCAAAGCTCAGATTTGGTGTTTGGGACCCGTTACTCAAAAGCTGAAAGAAAACAGGGGCAGCTCTGGAGTCATGACTGTCTTGCCCTAAAAGCTGCCTGCAGCCATTTGCAGGTTGATGAAACTCTGAACGAGAAGGAAAATGTAGCGTATACGAGATATTGTTCTAGGCTGTGCATTTGGGACCACATCCAACGACTACTGAACGTAATGGAAACCCGAACTTCAGAGGCTACACGTTGGTATAGCAATGACAGACAGCTCAGCCCTGGAAGGTTTCAGCCCTACTGGAGAACCAGTGCAGGTACTGAGATTCTTGCTGTCTCTTTACCCATAATCTCAGGCTTGCCTTGTGGGCAATAGGGGTGATGTGAAATAAAGAGACAGTAATTTTCTTAATTTTATTTAACTCCTGTAGTTTACGATAACATCACGGTATTTATGATCTTGTATTTTCACAGGTGTCATGTCGTCATCTCTTAGTCTGAACGATTGCTTCATTCCAGCTAAGTGGGACGAGGTAGAGAGGAAATGCTGGTTTTGAGCTGAGACCTACAGAGGCTTGTCATATTGCATTGAAAAAATAACCAAATGAAGACTTTTTGCAGTCATGTGTCAGAGGAAAATAACAGCAGAATCTCTTTTTAAGGATATGCTAGTCCAAATATACTTTTTGCTTTCAAAGGGAGAAGATTTCCTAAACAACCAGCCAAAATGAAAAGGGGAGATATTCTTAATTGGTAACCCAAAGAGCTAGCATAGGGCTGTTTCCTCTTCTCTGTCTCTCCTGACAGGCAGTTTGTAGCAAATGGAAACGATAAATGACAGGGCCATGATCTAAAGAGTGAAGGGTCTCCCCTTCAAGAAAAAGATCTTCTGGAAGAAAGCAGCATGAAATTTTATCTTACTTTTGCAAGTGAATGATGCTTTCCCACAAAAAAAAGTATTTTTTCTACTCCAATTTTGTGTTGTGGGAGCAGCTAGAATCGTAGGGAGTCACTTTACCGGCACTGTGCTTGTCCCTGACAGTGGCAAAGACTTCAAATAATTTGCTACAAGTTAGTAAATATGTATGCAAAAAAGGAGTACAAATATACCAGTGCAAACATGTCTGCCAGTATCAGAGAGATTACAGAAGTTTTTATTTTTCAGTCAGATACTATAATAGTCCACATAGTGTTAGTTTGGCCATGATGGCCAAATATAAGTCTAATTAATTTCAGCTTAGGTTCCCCCAACTTCACTTTCTGACCAGTGTCTTAACTGGATTATAGTAATTTTATTTAAGAATTGGAACTGAGCGTCAGAGAAGTGACTGACCTAACTCCCAATTCCCATGTGCCTTTTCCCCACTTTTAATTCAAACTTTACCTTAGCTGATAAGAACCCCAGAAGAGCCAGGTTAAAAAAGCGTAAAGCAGTAACTTCTGTTTTTCAGGTGGTATATCATTGTGTGTTCTGCAATGGCTAAAAGCTTTTCAGTCATGCAGTTCAAACAATTCTGTGATTAATATTCTCAAGAACTGGGTGATATGTCTTTCAAACCCTGATTTTAAACCATTTTTACTGAAAATAAAGCACCTGGGTTCTCTACAGTGAAGTATGCCCTTACTTTTTCTTCCCTAACTGCACTCCCATGAACTGGCAGAAGGATGACACAGTTATTCCAGTTAACACTTGCCCAAATATGCTAAGTTTGCCACAAGCAATAGCCCTGCGGGTGAAAAATTCTTCGAGTGCTAACACAGCCTGGAGACAGCGAGCAACTGCTCTGTCGCTACACCGAGCACTTGGAACAGGAGCTACACTGTGTGTCAAGTTAATGAGCATTTACAGCTGCAAAAGGTTAATGGTGGAAGGGGAGTGTGGATGATAGAGATACCTCAGGAGTTTGTCTGACAGATAACAGGGAGGGCTGAGTGGTCTATAATAACCTAAGAAAAGCTCCCTGTGAGACACCTCGCAGGATGAGGAATGTGCCCGGCTACACCTGCTGGACCTGCTGCTTGGCTCGTGGACTGAAGGGAAGATTTTTAATCAGTGACAGAGGGAACAGGCATCTCCCCATCATTGCATGGAACCAAGGGCTACCAAACTGCTGTGCTCATGAGGATGTTAACAGGGTCCTGATAGCACGGGCTGAACCTGAGCTAGGATCAAGGAGATTTTCAGGCACCGTTCTTTTTTGTTTCACTGGGCAGTGAGTCAAGGAGGATGCACAGCTCCTGACTCGATAACAGACAGCATCATTGTCCCTCAGCAGAGGTTCTTCATGAAGCTAAGCAGCCTTAGGATAAGATGGCTAAGCCTTGCATAGACTAAAACCAGGGATAAAATTAGATGGCAGGAGCTAATAGCCATTTTTCATAGTTGTAAGAGGTCATCAAGGGAGCCCACAAAGATATGAGCCATGATTTCTGATCCAGAAAAGGGATTGAAAGATATTAGAATCTGCTGATTATATTTATGATATTTAGAAGGCAAAGATAAAGCCTGATAGAAAAAGAAATACAGAAAGGCCTCACAGCACTAAGACATAAAGCAAGAAAATGGCAGTTGAAATTCAGTGTAAATAACTGTGAACTGGTGCATGTTGGAGAAAAAAAGTCCAGCTTTACTTATACTGTGAGCAGATTTGACTGTTTCTATCTGGAAACAGGATTTTGTTTTTCATGGAAAAATAAATAAATAGACTGTTCTGTATGGGTCACGATGGCAAATCAAATGTTAGGAATTTTTTGGGAAAGAATAAATAGCGCAGCACAAAATGTCCTTATGCCACTGTATAAAGTTTATTCTCTCACACCTTGAGTACAGTGTGGTCCACCAAGGGCATAGAAGAAATGGAAAAGGCAAAGAGAAAACCAAGAATGATCAAATGCTTTTGTTTGAGGAACAATTGAACAGACTAGACCTGTATGGGAAAGATGATTGAGGTTGTTGGTAGTTGTTAATAAGGCGACCAGTGCAACGGCAAAAAGTAATAGAGAAAGAGTATTCACCATTTCCTCTGTAGCAGGAACCAGGGGACATCAAATAACATGAGTGCAGAAAGAAACCCAAAAAATACCTCTGCACTGAGTGTGCAGTTAAGCTGGGGTGCTCCACAGGCAGCATTGTGACAGTGTACATGCTGAGTATGCAGAGTTTGAAGAAAGATTTGCACAAAATCAGAGAAGAAAACTCTATTGGGGGCTACTGACTATGAAGACCCAGGAAATTACTGAACCACTAATTGTTGGATATTAGGAAAGTATTCAAGAGAAATATGTCTCTTTCCTCAACACTGCTGGAGACAGGATGTTAGGCTAGGTCAGCCTTTC
The DNA here is from genome assembly GCA_907165065.1 of Caprimulgus europaeus. The sequence continues at coordinate 37,968,155 of OU015527.1, read as the reverse complement.
ATTCTGCTGTTTTTTCTAAGTTTTTGGTCACCTTTCTGTTTGCAACATACCACAAACTATCCCTCTGGCACTGCTATGGCTCAGCTGCAAATGCTTTTATACTCTCACCACCACTACGATGATTCAGACAGCTGCCAGCACAGGAAATCTACTTTATCCTTGAGGCCCAGCAGGGCAGTCCATTTCTCAAACCGAGGTGTGGTTAACTGTGGATATACTAGTCACTGATTTCTGTGGGGCTTGGTTTAAAAAGAAATAATTGCTTAAGAATTTTGCTGAAAAAGGAAAAAAAAATCAGCTAATATTTCAATACTTTGTTAAATGTAGCCCATCATGTTTACGTCTTTTAACTGCAAGGAATTGTACCACCAAGCAATCAGAAATACATATGGAAGCTAATAACTCTTTTCCAATGGTTGTAATTCATCCTTTCTCTGTCCTACATTTCAGACTTTTTTGCTTCTAATTGGCAAGTGCTGACAGGCTTCTTTATAAACAACATCATACATATTTTTTAATTTGTCTTTTTTGCAGACAGACAGGTGAAGGCCAAGAATATCTTTCAATTTATGTAGCTGGATAGTTCTTATCTAACAAGATATTGGTTGCTGTGGAATTACAGGAAATCTTTCTCTACAGGAAAAGTCTTTATCCACAATAAAACTGGGGAAAATATAATGGCAAGTCTGCGTAGTCGTGGTGAATGAAATAACACAAGCTTGCAAATAGACATGATCACATTTCTAGGCTGTTCTATTATTTGTTTGCCTCAGGATATATTTCATCATCTTCTTTTCAATACCAGTTTTTAGCCTTCGAAGAGATTATTACTTCATGCAAAGGATCCAAAGTGATGAAAAATTACTGTGAAGTAGGGAAATGTGGAGAATTCCTGAGAAATGTGCTGATGCTAGATCTCACAACTTTGAAGATTCAATTACTTCTCACCAGAAACTGGAGTGCTTTGAGGACTTAAGACAGAAAAGCCAATAGCTATAGGCAGTTTGCCCAGGGAAGATATGACATCTCCTCTCTATAGGCGACAAATACTGCGTGCAAAGCCAAAACCTCAAATTTCCCTCCATTATCTCATGGAGTAAGATGGCTTTACAAGGCCTCTCCTCAGCCTGTCTAGACAGGACAAATAACCCAGCACCAGAAAAGTTTTCCTCTTTTTTTCCAAGGAAAATGAAAGTGTCTGGGGCCAGAGGACAGGGTTCAGCCTGTGAACTGCAGTAATGCCAATTGATTCTTCCTTCCTTGATACCAAAAGCAAAAGTAGGGCTGTCTTTGTGTTTGTGGCTGTGCACACTCTTTCAACCCCTTCTGCATCTGTGCAATCCTATTTCCCCTTATGCTACTCCTAAGAGACAGGAGAGTGAAGTTATTCTCGTTTTGAATAATTTATTTGAAACCTTGAGCAGACTGCCTGAGCTCACGGGACAGCGTACTGCTGGAAGCAGGGGGTCTCTTTATTTCCAGTTCTGGGCTTTCATCACAAAATTGTCTGCCAGAACCAGAGTTCAGACAGCCCCTAGGCATTTCTCTGGAGATCCGGTCAAACCTTCTCATGAATGCAAAGGGGCTCCAGGCAACCCACATGTGTGTGAGCCAGAGGAAGAAAGCAGGGATGAGAAATACAATATCTCATTGTCAAAAACGAATGACTGGAACCTCATGTATGCTTCCATTCTGAGGACTACATTACAATAAAGTTGACTATGTTTCTATATAACTGTGATCTTCAAGTCTTCTCCACTTTGATCAGGGTAGAGCCATGTCCCCTGCAATCCTTTGAGTCATATCCTCTTCTTTTGGTTGGCAGACCATGGCACAGCACTAGGATATACTGAGGTTTTCTGGTCTCCCCATACCATCAGACAGGTAGATACCTTCTAGGATTTGTTTCCTGCTTAGTGGTTACTGTGAGGCAGCAGAGAACAAAGGGTCCTGAACAACACACACACAGGTAATTTCATCTAACTTTATGTTTCATTACAAGCTACATTAGACAGGCTTTGTGTACAAAAATAGGTCTACTATAGCATCTACTCATGCTCATTAGCAATCCTGGGACCCAGTCTGGTTTCTTTTTAACTCCTGGAGTCTTTGTCTCTCATGCCCTCCCTCAGGGAGCCAAGTTTGAATTTTTTTCCAGAACACCTACCCACCTTGTGTGAGCCTGGTCCCAATCACCACACGGCTCAACAGGGTCTTTGTGATGGGGGCCGTGCAGTTTCCCTAGTCAGAAAGCCAGGCTAAAAGACTTCTCCAAAAGGCTTGCTGCATTGGTGGAGCAAGCAGATCTCAGCCTCACTGGCTTTGAGTCCTTTGTCTGGTGACCCAGTCTAGCAGGACTATCCAAGCTTTCTAGCCCACCCTTGCAGGTGCAGCACATAACCAGCACCCTTGTCACATGTGGGGCTATGAATCCAGAATCACCCTAGAGGGACCCAAGGTGATGTGGCTCATTCAGGAGGCTGAGCTCTCAGCTGACTCTTCGCTGTGCGCACCATGCAGAGCCATAGATGTTAGCTCCCACCTCTTACACTGGCCCAGCCAAACCAGTCATCATGTAGCTGCCATGCTTACACTTCCTTGCATATCTATGCAATGCAGCGCTGTCTTACATAAGGAGTCTTGACCTTTCTTTTTGCTCTTCAGTTGTCTCCTTCTCCCTGTCTCTTCCACTCTTTCAACCTTGACCCCTGACTCTGGCTTCTCACCTGAACTCCCTCCTTTGCGACTTAAAACCTATGGCTCAGTGTATTTCAGGTGGAGAGTTTATGATCTTGGCTATGCAACAAGGCTATACAAAATAATTGCAGCCCTCTCAATCCATCAAACATGTTATGACTGGGTCTTCTGATCTGATTCTTCCTGTAGCTTTGGAAAAGCCAATGATATGAGCTCAACACTTGCTGCTCCTTCCTATTTCTTTTTTATTATTATTATTCTTTTATTGACTAGTGCAATGAGAGCCTGCAGAAGTGCCTGTTTGGTTTGACCCAACTTCTCTGACAGATGTTTTCCAATTGTGAAAGAACCTTACCTTTATTAAAATCAATAACTTTTTAATGTTGTTCCCAAATACTGGCTGCAACAGCATAGTTTAGTGATGATTTTCATATTTGAAAAGGTAAATTTCTAGCTGGGATAATAGTACTTGTATTAGTTCTTGTTTTGTTTAAATTTAAATCCAGATCTATTGGCTGTTCTTAGCCCATTCGTCTTGTAGCATTGTTCTGAGCATCTTTCAAGTCATAAAATGAGACATCTCAGTTAATGGCAGGAAAGTGGTTAGTAGAAGCAGAGTACCCGAGAAACCTACTAACTGACTAATCAGGTATTAAAGTGACTTTTTTAGACCATAAATTGAGCTATCACATTTTCCTATAAACAAAGAAACTTCCCCACTATGACACTAAGGACTGACATCTGGGACATGTTTGAAACATCTCAAAATAGGTTGCATGTATCTTTTCTTACAGACCATTCAGAGGGATAAATCAGATTAGGTGAGGTAAAGGATGAAAGCAAGGGTGCTTTTGGTCCTCTGTTCCCCATACTTTCTACAGCTTTCTGTTTCTTTTGGGAGATTCTGTATGCCAGCAAGTTCCTCTGCTTATTTATTCCAGTTGCACTGAAATGCACAGTTCATTATGGGGAAATTTTCTTCTCTTTCCTCTAGTAAAAGGAAAGCCACATTGAAGTTCTGGCTCTGAGGAGCACAGAGTTCACTCTGTTTACTGAACATCAGGAAGGGAATGACTGGATATTCACTTTCTGCAGGTGAGTACCTCTTCCAAACATCCTCCTCTTGCTTTCCCTTTTCTCACAGCTGCCCTTTGGTCACACAATATTTTTTACACCTCTCTATTGAAATCACCTCCTTACTGCCAGATAGGGACCCAAATTTCTTCTGATAATCTTGGAGCAATAACAAAGTACTAGACTGAGACGGCTTCCTTAATGACAAATGAAATGAAGATGTGAGCAGCTTTTGGATGCTTAATTTAAAGTTTTTAGAAACACACAGGCATGAGTAGTTTTCTTGCTTGACTCTAAAATCTTAAGTGTGCATTGTGTAAAAGAAAAGTTGGGCTTTTATTATGCTGTTTTATATAAAAATTATAAGTTATAAAGGTAATTTATTGCCTCCTCCACTATAGCGCAGATTGAACAGTTTTTTATTTTCTGCCCCCAAAAGTTATTCTCGTCAAAAGAGTCCAACATATATCTGGAACAAGTCAAGCATGCATAAAGCCCCAAATTATGGCTTTACTCCAGAAGATAAAACTTTGTAGAATAACTTATGTTTCCATGGTGGGTTGATCCTGGCTGGATGCCAGATGCCCACCAAAGCATGGGCTCATGGGTGGAGATAAGGATGGAGAGAGATCACTCACCAGTTACTGGCACGGACAAAACAGACTCAACGTGGGGGAAAAACAAATTTTAATTTATTACAAATCAGATCAGAGAATAATGAGAAATAAAACCAAATCTTAAAACACCTCCCCCACCCCTCCCTTCTTCCCCGGCTTAACTTCTCTCCCGATTTCCACTTCCTTCCCCCAGCAGCACAGGGGAACAGGGAATGGGGTTGGGGTCAGTTCATCACACGTTGTTTCTGCCGCTGCTTCCTCCTCAGGGGGAGGACTCCTTCCCCTGCACCAGCGTGGGGTCCCTCTCACGGGAGACAGTCCTCCACGAAGTTCTCCAACGTGAGTCCTTCCCACGAATGACAGTTCTTCATGAACTGCTTTGGCATGGGTCCTTTCCATGGTGTGCAGTCCTTCAGGAAGGGACTGCTCCAGCACGGGTCCCCCACGGGGTCACAAGTCCTGCCAGCAAACCTGCTCCAGTGTGGGCTCCTCTCTCCAAAGGCTACAGGTCCTGACAGGAACCTGCTCCAGCATGGGCTTCCCACAGGGTCATGCCTCCTTCAGGCATCCACCCACACTGGCATGGGGTCCTCCACGGGCTACAGGTGGTCATCTGCTCCACCATGGACCTCCATGGGCTGCTGGGGGACAGCCTGCCTCACCATGGTCTTCACCACAGGCTGCAGGGGAATCTCTGCTCCGGCGCCTGGAGCACCTCCTCCCCTTCCTTCTTCACTGACCTTGGTGTCTGCAGAGTTGTTTCTTTCACATCTTCTCACTCTTCTCTCCTGCTGCAAAATGTGAAGGTTTATTTTCTCTTCCCCTTTTTCTTAATTATGTTATCACAGATGCGTTACTGACGGGCTCGGCCTTGGCCAGCAGCAGGTCCGTCTTGCAGCCGGCTGGCATTGGCTGTATTGAATGTGGGGGAAGCTTCCGGCAGCTTCTCACAGAAGCCATCCTTGTGCCCCCCTTGCTACGAAAACCTTGACATGTAAATTCAATACAGTTTCTAAAATGATGTCAGTCAAACAGTCTTCAGTGTTTTCGGCTTGAGTTTCAAAATATGAATAGCTTGTATATTGAGGGAAAAAAAGAGTAGTTCTATGCAAGCCATAGTCTGTTCACATGATCATTTTCTCCTGCTTCTATACCTACAAAATGTTTAGTTTTGAATTTTGCTTTGTGCTTTGTCAACACAAAAGTGCAAGCCAAAAGTGCAACTCAGGTACAATGACAAAACAGTTCACAAACCACGTGAAATACAAATTTTGCAAGATTTTCCGCAGAACACTGTAAGTGGGTTCCACATCAGGGAACACTGGACACAAGTTTGCTTTGTAGATTTGCAGACCTGTGACTAATCAAAATTCATTTATGGAGCACATTGCAAAACCTGAAGCCAGATGTGTTTTGTGTCCTTTAGGGTTTACTGGGTACATTTAGCTGCTCTAGATTGAGAGCAAAAAATTTTTTACTCTCTTCATTGGACTATGTTTGCACACAAAAATTCCTGAAGTAACCTACAACCTGTCTTTAAAATATTTTTCTCTTTGTAGCTGAACAATTGTAAGTTATAAATATGAGCTTATCAGGATCATGTGACACTGCTTTTCCTAAGATACATGTAGCTAGCTACACTTAGGATACTCCATGTAGTCACTGTCCAGACATAAGAAACCTAGTCATAACTAGGTGTCCACAATAGAGAAAGCAATGAGAAAATTCCCTTATATATTTTTTGCCTATACCTATTTGTCATGGAGATATTAATCTGCAAAGAAAGACAGTAAAGAAATTAATTTTTGTAACTTGATAAACTAAACACATACTAGCTAAATGACAGCAAAGAATTCTGAAACTCAGTTAGAAACTTACATGTGTATTTTAAATACATAATCCCAAGCATCCAAAAGCTATTCTATTCTGTATCATCCTGAATAGCTTTTTATATAGATTTATGTTAGAAAAGCACCTCAGAGCAGAAACTGTAGTAACAATAAAATATTTTGTGCATTTGAAAATCCCCAAAGCAGAACTTTCTTGGCTTTTCCGTAGAGCAGGTAAATATATAATTTTTCAAAATTCAGTTAGCTCATGCTATGGATGATTTCACTGCAAAACTATGGTTTTATTACATTTCTGAAGTTCCTGCAGCCAGTGTCAACCAGAGAATGTTTAATATCATACCTGTCAGAGGTACAGGAATATAAAAAATATTTATTGGTTATGTTAGAAGCTTCTGAATGGCCTTTCTACTTAATTCTTTTGCTCTTCAGGATTTTGTCTGAATAACTGCTCTTTTCAGTGAAGAGACAGCCTAATAACTACAGTAAGAAGCAGGCCTTGGATTAACTAAATTATTTAAAACATTGCAGCCTATTGTCCCTATAGAGCAGAGCTGTGCACTTATATATAGAAGGGAATTGAATCAAGGACCTATTGTTTCCTAGGTTTCATACTCCAGTAAAATCTAGGTTTTACTCCAAGTTTATGATAATCTCAGCTGTTGTGTAGCCCTTTGAAGGAAGAAAGAGATTATAACTGAAGCATGGTATGAATCTGTTTCATCCAGCAAAACCCAAGCAATAGCTCATATTTGGTCTCGCCCTTGTGCATTGATCAATACGTTATGCAAACACAGTGGCCCCTTGAACCAGCACAGAAGGAGACAACATTATACAAGAAAAAGCTCCAAGATGACTCTTAATTTCACAAAAAAAAAAAAAAAAGATAAAATCTCTCATTTCAGAAGATAAATGCTTTATATGGTACATATATGGTAACTACTATTTATAAAGTAATGTCCATTTTATGAAGTATTTTGTTGAGCCCAAACAGTGTGGAGTAAATGGTTAAATTAAAAGCTTGTTTCACCTGTGGAATCTCCTTATAACCATAAAAGCCTTAATTTAGACACTGGAACTGTTTGGTAGGATTTGTTAGGGAATGTTGGTTTTGAGAAGCCTTTGCTTAATTGTGGTTTTATTAAGAAAATATTTGTTAGTAGCATTATTTTTTGCAAGTCAGCTGTTTAAAAAAGCTCTCTCTCTCTCGTGAATAACGTGGGGCTAGTAATACATTTTCAAAAGGTCAGTTTATTTGTGGGATATTATCTATGTGAGAGAAGTCTTCTGCTGTGGAGATTTTTCTGATTTACACTGATCTCTCTCTTCCTATACTATGGCTCTTGCTGATAAATACACTTAGGTGGACAAAGTGAACAGAATTTCAGAGCCATAAAGTGATTTCTGATATTTTATATAGGCTCGTATGTCTCTAAAGCCCTGGCTGTTCTGTTTCTGTCTTTCTTAGGGGGCTGGACTAGGTGTTCTCCTAGGTCCCTTGCAACCCCTACAATTCTGTGATTCTGTTATACAAAGTACACTTAGGAAAGAAGGGGAGATGAATTTTCTCCTTTGCATTGTTGTAGAATGCAATGCTACAGCAACAATGGCACTGATTTTTCACTTTTCCACTATATTGACATTTTCAGAAGAGTATAAGGACAACAAATAATATCCATGTTGAAAATATTAACCACACACTATTCCCTGTAAAGAAAAATCATACACCTTGGAAATATTCTTAGCTGCATATAGTTTTCTATAAAGCTATATGTAACTTTTAGGATTAGATCTGGTGGTGAGAAAGGACTTGATGTGTCTGGGCAGGCAGAGTCCACTCCTAGGATTCTGCAGCATCATTGTGAAGCTGCTGGAGACAAAAGGGACCATTCTTTAACCAGATAAGAAGGAGAAGATGTATATGTGTTTACCTACACCGATCCTTTTCATTTAGGCTTGAATCTGAGCTTCACTGTCCTCTACATCCTTTATCAAGCTAGATACAAAACACAAACCAAAAAATGGTTAGTAAGCATTCTGCCAAATAATTTCTGGAGTCGAAGGCAGCACACTTAAAATGTGTTCCTGAGAGACTGCAGGTATGTTATACTCAGCCAAACACATAGTTTTCCTGTGTATTTCTTCTTGTGTGTAGCCAAACTGGGGCTCCTTGAGGAAAGATGTAAAGAAAGCTCATCAGGGACTGGGCGTGGGTTGTCTGAAAGAAGTACTGCTTTTGGGTTTCCTTTTTATATCATAGTGACCTTCCCTCTCAATGAAGAAAAGGCATCATATGTATCTTAATGGATGTTTTTTGGGAAAAGAACAGCATGCTGCTTGGCTTAAACGCATGTCACGTACTGACTGTGCTGCAGGAGAGCTTTTTGAATACCAGAAACAAATAGCAATGTTTGTGACTGCTTTACTCAGGACAGAAAGAAGTGAGTTGCTGGTGAAGATGAAGGTTTCTGTCAGACATTCAGGGGGAAAAAGAGAAAAAAGGTGGTGTGGGGGTTTAGCATAAAACCACCCATATAGGAGTGGAATCTGACAGTTTTGTTCTGGACAAGCGAGGTCCCTATTGCTCTGAAATTTTTTTCTAATTTCTCCAACAGACTAAAGCAGAAAACACCATGGAAAAGGGCTGTAAAAGAATTAAACTCTCAGAGGGTTTCCCAGTTTCTGCCCTTTCTTCCCTTCTGGCCGTTCACCCCCACTGCACAGCTGTGGGTGCATGGGGAAATTATGTAGCTCCAGCCTAGGATGGGGGACTGGAGAAGCATGTGGAGGTTGGTTGTTGCAAGACTGCCATGAGACCACACTAACAGCACTGAGATTTTCCTTGAAACCAACCAAAGAAGATGAGAAATGGACATCATCCACAGAAAGAGAATGTCCTTTCAGAAATATTATGACATTTTTTAAAATGTTTGCGGCTGGAATGCAACTTTAAAGAAAGGATACCTGCTTGACAATGTATCCCTGCTCCTGCTCTACATGTTTTATTGCTTCATTTATGAGGAACTGACATTTAGAATGTAATTATTTTAAATTATTTGGGTTCTTTTATGTCTAAATATGCACTTTTTTAAAAAAGATTTTTTTCATTAAAATATATAAAGCAAAGAAATGCAATGTATTTTGGGCATTAGATCAGAAGACTTTAGTTAGGTCTTTTTTCCATGTCACCCCCTAAGGGGAGTACAAATTAAGCTGCATAGTTTGCATGGCAAAATAAGTACAGCTTTTCATCATGAGTGATACTCAAAGAAAGTTTAGTTTTCTAATAGGGCACACACTCCTCTGCTGGATGGTGCTCTGAAAGCAGTCTAGATATTTCACCATTAAATAATTGTGAACATGAGGAATATTCTTCCTATTGCCACTGAAAAAAGTCCCTGAATCAGCTCCTGAGGAATTTGGGCTGAAGATTGCTTTCAGATTTGTAACAGATTGGTGCTTTTTTTAGTGTCTGTGTGCGTGTGCCTGTATGCGGGCGTGTGCGTGCAGGCGTGTGCATGGATAGATAGAAAAAAATCCTCATGGTCAAACATCAGTCAAGTGGAATATAGTCTGTGTTGTGGCTTAGACTGGCAAAGAGGAAATGAAATGCTTTGGAGGATTATTAAGCCATTCTAAAAAATAGAACATTTAAACAAGGATAGGAAAAACAAGAAGCGGGACAGGAAGACAAAAGAGAAAGGCATGCGTGTAAAACTGAACCCAACAGATAAGTGTCCTGCTTTCAGATTTCAAGTAAACACTGACTGGCAAGCTTGGTCTTGACTGACTGTCAGATATGATGATTTTAAAAGATATGCAAGGCCTTATAACCCAAGGAACACCTCAGATGAGTTAACACTTTTTTTCCGAGCTTTCCATTTTTCCTTCCGATGCTACCCTTAATATATTTCTTATATATAGGCACTTTTCCCACTACACACCCCTCCCTTCCTGAATTTAGTAATACAGAGTTATGCTTCAAAATCCACAGCTGTGTTAGACAAGAGCTAGAAGCTACAGCTCCTGGGAAAGGTGAGTAGGAGTACTCAGTCCCCCAGGAAGAGGAAGGGTCAGTTTGTTTTTTCTGGGTGGTACACAGAAATTTTCCTTTTGGTTACAAAGAGAGGGTACACCTTTTTTCTTCTTCCTCTCTTTTAAATGGCAGTGGAAGTAATCTGAATTGTCTTTAAGATCTTTAAAAGATTTGTCATTTCTATCCTTAAAAGTGACTCCAAAAGTCACTCTAGAGCCTTTGGAGTAGCATGTTTTAACAAGCATAGACAAGGCTGAGTATATTCTTAATTTGCAGTAGCTAATTGATAAGAAAGTCAAGGCTTTACTTTGCTATGAAATTTACTGAGTTAACATCTGTAAAATAAAACCATGGCTTGCCCAAAAGTGCTCAAAAACCATAGACTGCCGTGTCCTAGAGACTCTTCTAAATCAGATCCCTGAGTCTGGGGGGCTTCTTCAGCTCTGCAGCACCTTTTCCTCTTACCTGCTAGCACTTCCTTTGAGGATGGGGTATGGTATTAGCTTATACTTTTACTAAACAGCCCTCAGGAGTCCAATTTATAAAGTAGTCTCAGAGAGCCTTTAAAGTCAAATCCCATTATAATTAACTGCTGCAATTCTCGACTTTGTAAATGCCCATATCTTTGGGCCTGAGTTGCAAACTACTTCCCAAAGTAGCTGCATCCAGTGTGTTTCAGACTCTTTAGCAGATTATTGCCATTAGGTTTGTGTTATTGTTTTTAGTTTAGCATATTTATTGCACCTTTCTACAGCCAGTTGAACTATTTTTCTTGCAGACTGGTTATCTAGGAAACTTTTCTGTGGATGGATCATTCTCAAAGTGAACTTATTTTTGTAAACGTCATAATAATTAGCAAATATTTTCTGGATGACTTAATAAAAAGTTAGTCTCCAAGTTACTGATAGATTGTTCGTATCAACTGTTATGTTTTCTATTCACAGTTCCTAAGACAGCTTGTTTATATGCTTTTTGAAATTTTGTTTTCTAAAGCATCAAAACTAATGTAACAAATCATGGCAGTGTACTCATAGCTACTAGCCTGGCTTGAATGCAAATAAAGCTTCACTCCTCCTTAAATAGGAATCCCTTCACATGCAAATAGCAAGTTGTATAGTGAAATAAAATGTTCCAGCAAATTATCCAAGCCATTTTTGTTTCCATGCTCCTTTGCTTAAAAGACAGTGAGACTGCAACCAGACAACAAAGTCTAGACCCTGACTGCAGTCATTTTGGAAATGTTAGCTATTTGAACAGTTAGTCAGTTTCTATAATGAAGAATAATTTTTTAATGGATTTTACGATGATGCTTTTTTCATGCTCAGTCTCTAGTGCCAAGGTGTGGTAAATGAAGGCTTGAACATTGATTTTTAGATGGCTTTTCTACCACAGATCCCCCTTTGCCCATGTGGTGTGCTTCTAGTAGGCGTTGTCGTACCACCATACTTTCCCTATCACGGAGTCAGTGATGCCATCAGCAGCAATGTCAAATGACTAAGACTACAGGGCACATTCTAACTACATGAAGCAGATGCTCTTTATTTGACATTGATTAAAATCAATCTGTCTTCTGAGTCTTCCCATCTGCAAAACACATAGGCTCAGGAAGTGCAGCTGGGATTTTGATTAAGTACATATTTTCCTTTCCTCTTCTTTTAAAGGTATGAATGAAACATGAGGAAAATGACACCCAAACTTCTGATGTGTGAAGGATTTGAAATGATCAGTCAGCTTTTTTATTTTTTTCTTTATTTTTTTTTCTTTTTTTTTTCTTCAGCTATATTAGATTATTTCTTACATATGGGTTTCAGAAGAAACCGGAAGCTGACGAGCCAAGTTACCATAAGGATTGCCTTTATGGGTGTTTCAAAGATGTTGGTAAGAATGAGGTAAATCACCTCAGACCTTGTCTCTTGAGGCTTTGCTGAAGAATGCATCACAGAGAAGGTTTCTGACAACTTTGGAGGAATGCCCTCAGCAAGGAGATGGTGGTTGCCATAATCATGTAATCTATGGTCATAGCTGCCTGAAGTCTGGCTGCAACAACTACTGGTCCTTAAATCCTTTCAATAATGGACATGTTTTCTTTCTGCTGTTCCTATCCATTCTTCCCATGTTCACATCACAGCATGAAATCTCCACTACCTTCACTGATTTAGGTCAAACTTGTACAAAGATGTATCCATCTTCCTCTTCTGGGAAGGAAAAAGATCATGGAGAAAATAGTTTATCTTCTTATCTTTATAGCAATCAGTATCTTTACCACTATTTTGAGATAATTATTCTTACCTTCCTGAAAGGGAAAAGACAGTTCTAAGAGGGTAGTGTGATTTCTGCTGTGCTATACGTGTTGATCTATCTATTGACAGCATTTGCAGACATTTTGCTGCATCTTCCCAAGTTTGTGCTAGCCTACTTGGAGGATGGGAAACTGCATGAACTATACTGGGATTTTGTTATGGGTCCTGGGAAAGTAAAACCCAAAAAACCCAATCACAAACACTTTGCCCATGGACAGTTCTCTTACTCCATTGCAACCAGGACTGTGAATATATTACACTGTAATTTCTGTTATATTGCATAGTAGTTAAAAGTCAATTAAAAACAGTTGTCCCAGCAGTTTACTTGATACTTACGCTGTATAAACAGGAAACTTCGAATCACACACTGAAGAATGCTCAGTAAAAAGCTAACGCACTCTAACTAATTTAGAAAAAAACTGTCATGAGCAACATTTTTGTATTTTATAGTAAGAATCTTATTTTTTTTACGCGTAGTTACTTTCAGTGTCTAAACAACAGTAAAAATCGTGCTTAGTTAGAGTAGTTCTACCTTTGGAGAGTCTAGGGAAGGACTCCTTATATGAGCTATTATAACAATGCCAACATTCAAGAGAGGAAAAAGAGTAGAATAACCCAGTTGTCCCATTAGAGATGATCAAAGTTCAGAGATTCATGGTTTCATTCATTGGCTGGGTAAAATATGCCTCGAATACATCAAATCTCAGTTCTGATGCACGTGATTCTGGACTTAGCACATGGAAAATAATGAAGTGTATGATGTCAACTTTCTTCCCCATCCACCAACAAAAAGTACAAAAGCTGGAATTCTGGGTAAATAAGAGTCAGACATAACATTTAATTCAGGAGGAAACTGAATTAAAAATACAAAAAATCCCAAATGGTGGATGGTTTGGGGTTTAGTTTAAAAAAAAAGTAAAGTTGGAAACCCAGCTTGATTTGTCTTTCATTACTTAAAAATTAGAATTGCCCAACTATTTTTTTAAGGTATCTGAGTCATGCCTTATTCTTTACAGTTGTTTGTTTGTTTGCTTTTTCTCTTGTATAATGGCATCATAAAAGATGGGAAAATACTCTTTTTGTAAAACTGGAATATGAGGTAAAATTTTGAAAAAATACTCTACAGTTAAAAACAAAAGAACCAAGCACTAAATCAATGCAGAACCTGTCTACAGTCATGTTTTCCCATATGACTGTAACAGATAAAAAATGTAATAAATTCATTCATCTACACCCACTTTAAATATCTGAGCTGATCAGCAGTTTCACTGATGTGCAGCCAGACTTTGAAGTCTATCTTAGCTCTCTGGAATGCGACCAGCCACTTTCCAGACCATGTAATGCATTGCAGATCTTTCCACATTATGTATTCCAGATGGCGATATTCTTTGTACATTTTGCCTTTCTTATTTAGGTTACTGGGGTAATTTGGGAATAAAACTTGCATGCTACAAAGCGACAACTGACATATTGTTCTGCTATCAAGCTGCTTAGATACCAACGATGGACTTTAATGAATGTTTATGAAGTTTGGGTTTGTTGTTTTTTTCCCCCACTTTCAATTATTTTTATGCTCCTGGATAATCAAACACTGAATGTGGCAGACTCTTTATGCATCACATGTAAGGCTTCAGTGTCAGAGATGCAAGCATCCACAAACTTACATGAAATTAATTGGAGCTGGCAAAACTTAGCACCTTTTGTAGATCAAGATTCTGGTGAATTAAAACTTCTCTGAAGAGTTCTGCAATAAGGAAAGCAGCCCATAAGCTGAGTTACCTAAGGTCACCAAGTTTCCTTTAGGGACTCGATTATCTATATCATTTCAGCCTTCTGCCTGAGGTTGAATTCAGTCACCGTCTCAGGTCTCCGCAAGATCTTATTCACTGCCACCCAGAAAACAGCAGGTAGGCAGTCAAGGCTCTCATTATCCTGAAAGGCTCTGAGAGCATACTACACCTTGAGAGATACATCTGTGTCCTTTGTCACTCATACCTCAAGACAGATCTTCCTGTTCTGCTTCACACTTTCTGTCCTTCTCCATAGACCTGGAACAAAGCCTTAGGTTTCCTAAGGCTATGTTATTTTCACCTCCCTGCCCTCACTTTGCACTAATCTCTCATTCCCTCTTTGAATCTGATAATTCAGGAGAAGTTGGAACCCATTTGGAAAAATGTAACTCCAGAAACCACTACTTCTTGCATGTTTTACTACAGTAAATGAAGAAAAGGCACAGACAAATGCCAAAAGCCTTAGAGGAACATAGATCTGAATCCTGCAAACACTTAGGCAAGAGCACAGGGGAAAAGGCCAAATGTTGGCAATGTTGGGGGCTATTACTGCTATTAGCAAAAAACATTGTGGAATAACATCTAAAATATATTGTCACAAGTTTTATTCAGTAAACAGATTAAAATTTCATCACTGTGGACAAATAGCTTTTGTCTTTTCCAGTACAGTGCCTCAAACAGCATGTCTTTAAGAAAAGATATTTCTGCTTGAAGAGCTAGCTAATTGAAATAGCTTGTTTTATATTGGTGCTCAGCTAATGCCATCTGGAAACACAGGTGTAACTGGAAAAATTGGCTTTTCTTCAAATGGATATTCTTTGCTGCAGTGACCTACTATGTCCACCAAAGCTTTTATCAGCACTGAAGAAGTACAGCCTGAGAGCTTGTAGTGGGGCATGGGGTAAGAGCAGATTTGTCAGCGACACCAGAACCCACACCATTTTCAGTCTTTGGTCATTTGACTGTTTACATTGCAATATATTTTTTTCCTTGAAAACCTCCATTATTGTCCTCTTCCCAAAAAACAATTATGGTCTTTCAAACTTCAAAATTATGAAGGATGAGCCTCCAGATGACTAGTTTCCTGTCACAGCAAATGTTGCTTAGTTGCAGAGGCAAAATTAATGGAAAACTAACTCTGCAGTGTATTGTCTGACACCACGGAGAAATAATGGAAATAACTGCTTTCCCTCCTGCCTGTGATTTTGATTCAGCCCCAAAAATGGCACTGTCTGCTATAGGTCATTTGTAAGGACAGCCTGATTCTTTACTGAGATGGGAGTAGCACAGATGGGGATACATCACCTTCAAATGTGCTTTTCTGTCTCCTGCTAGAGACGTTTCCCAGTGTTATCTCTGACACTTCGTGGCTGCTTTCCTGGCCTCATTCAGTGCTGCTGTGAGAGCTAAGCTCCTACTAGGGCTCCTAATTTCAGGAAAATTCAGGTGAAAGGTATTGGCATCAGAAAGGTTACTGGATGTCCTCCAGAGAGTTATGGCTGCTTGACTATTTGTCCTATAGTTCCCAGAAACTCTCCCATATCCTCTGAAAAGCATTTTCTTCAGCACTCTGCCTGACCCTTAAATACATATGAGAGCACAGAGATGCTACAACTGTGTTTGTAGAGCGATAGCATGGCTACAGAGTGAAACTACAATCAAATTTCAGCCCAGTGTATTTTTTGCACAGATATTGCACTGTTGTTTCCTTAGCTGTTGCATTTGCAAATAAGTTATTCTGTGTTTATTCAGGTTCCTTCTGGAGTTCTTTTTATTTTCATTGTATTCATAAGGAGCACTTCAAACCAGAGCAAATTAGGAACTCTCTGAATGTGGTGTTAAAATAACAAAGTCTTACCCAGTAAATTTCAGTAGGTTGGTGGGGTTTTTGCCAGCACCTGTGGCTGACCAGCTGTTGGCAGGGAAGAAAGCCATGAAACTGAAGGGTGCTTATTCCACATTCTTTGACAAATCTTCACATACAGAAAAACGCAGTTCAGCCTCCAGAGACCAGCTTTTGTTTTCTGCCTCTGCTCGCCGAACAGGAAATTAAGCTATCTTCATATTTGCTGCAGGGTATAATATAAAATGAAAATACAGCCTCCTGCTTTAAAAGAGGAAACTGCACTCTTTGCCACAATAATATTTGCACCAGTCCCCAAAAAATCTTCTTGTTCCCTCATTTTGGTCAATGTTTATTCTTCATTTTAATTCTTAAGAGCTGTGGCTTTTCAGCACTGCTCTGTACTATGACACCGTTGCTCAATTTAGTGTTTTAAGGTAAAAAAAAAAGATTCGTTAAACTTTTGTATTCTTACAAGATTTCTCTTATGCTTAACTTTGTGCAAAGAAGTGTTGGGAGATAGCTACTTAGCTTAGCTCCTGCAGATCATGTGCTGCTCATGCTCTTATTTTTAATATCAGTATGCCACCAAGGTTTTTAGGCACACAGTTGCAATCTTTGGGGAAATCCTTACATTTGCCCTGTTTTTTCAGCCTAATACAGCTGCCACTCTCCAAGCCACAGCTCCCAGCTAATGCAGGTAAGAAGGCAGGAGCCAGTGATTCACATAGACACAGTAGATTAATTTTCCTGATGCCAGACCCAGGGGCTGCTGTCTCTGAGTACAGGCTTCTGCAGTCATGGGTGGGATGGATGTCAGGCAGTGTTTCTGTGAGACCTCTTCCCCGTCTCTTGCCTTAAAGGCTGAATGAATCTCCTTCAATTTCATTTTATGTGGATTTCACCAAGCATCTCTCCTAGAAACAGAGTAGCACCAAGATTTTCCTTCTTTTTTTTTTTTTCTCAAAAAATAAACTCTACAACAAGTAGACTTTTATGAGGGAAAGGAGCTGCACATTCATGTACCCTTGCTCCTATGCTTACATGTCGATCTCACAGATCTCCAGCTCTCCAAACCCTTATCCCTGTGTGTAACTGTGACAACTGTATAACAGTTCCATATCCCCTGTCTCTCTGGCATGATTGCAGATCCCTGACCTTCACTGAAAGAGCAGGTGAGCTACATGGGCGGTCTGTGGCTGGGGGATCATGACTGAGGCATAGATGACCTCAAGGCTGTTCCATAGCAGATTTATGAACTTAAGGGTCTTCTTTGTCATTGGTGTACAGCTGACGTGTGACAGACCAGCATTTGGTACAATAGTTTCCTGTAATGCAAACTGTGCAGTATGTACGTGAAGAGTTTTCTCAATTCAAGTTTCCTTGCTTGAATACTTTCATTATTACTGGTAGACTTGATACTACTTATGAAAGTATAAACCCATGTGCATACACTGACATATGCATGCCCTCAGTAAGCTCATGACCCTACCGACTTAACTTTAAGGGACATTCTAACGCAGACAAGAAGGTCTGTGGCTGCAGATAAAAATGTCTCTACAAACAGCACTTCAAAATTAGATAGGAACAGGGGTCTGGTCTTCACTTAAGGGGTAGTGTTGTGCTTTGCTGTTTGAGAGCAGAGGCAATGCCATAAACATGAAGAAGGAAGGAAGGCACAGCACTAAACACAAACCACACTAAATACAAACCACACTATGCTGCAGTAATCTGATCTAGCAGAAAAAAAAATAAAGGGATGAAGGGAGCTGACAAAGCTTTACGTACTAGGGAAGCAATCCAGGAGACCTTATACTGAAATGCATATGGAGGCAAGTGATTCATATCTGATATTACCTGTATGTCTGTCAGCCCAAGAGTCAGGGATCCAGTGAAAGAAGGCAATTATGAATCAGTTCTCTACAGTCAGAGATTATTCTTCATCTATGGTCATCTCCTTGCCAACATAAGGATGTCAGTTGCAACTGTGCAGTCAAAGCTGAGTGAACAGCAAACACTCCTTCCCACCTTTTTTCTTTCCATATCACATTCCCACTGACACTACTACACAACTTTCAACTAAGCCTCCAGGTCTGGAGGAGGACTGTTGTTCTGCTCCTCTGGAGACATGGCTTTTTGCTGGCAGGGCAACAGTCCTTCTCCAGAGACACTGCTTAACAAGAATATATATCACAGTTTCAACCAGCAAAAGGAATTATTTCCACATATGCCCTAGAAAGCTCTAGCCTTTCATATTGGTTTTGTGTTGTAGCTGGGGTTACAGATGAAACATTTCAAGGGCCCTATTAAGTGCTAGCAGCCTATCTCCAGCTTCAGGACATTTTTCAAGAGTTTGGGCTGTTTACCCAGGAGCGGAAGTGCTATTTAGGGAGGGAGCAGGTGAGCCTGGACACTTTTGAGCCATTCCTCTTCTTCTTTCCTAGCATCACCGAGGGTTGAGACATGCTACATCCCTGGCTAGTCCTGTTAGTGCCCATTCATAGGTTACGGATATTGCTCAGGAATTTGCCTAATCTTTTTCAGGGAGCCTGCTGGCACTGCCTGCATTCTGACCCTCCTCTGGCAGCAAGTTCCAGAGTTCACTGTGTGCACTGTATATGAATTCCTTTTTATCTGACTTAAGATAATCTACAAGTTTCACTGAATGTCCCCTAGCTCTAGTATTGTGAGATTTACTGAACAGGATGCACACATCCAAGTTATCCTCCACTGTTGTGATATTTTAAACTTGTCATATCATCTCTCAGCCTTCTCCTCTCTGCACCGAAGAGCCCCAGTCCATCTAGCCCCTCCTGTCAAGCCTGCTGCTCTGCCAACCTACGCATTTTGCTTTCCCTTCTCTCTGTGCTTTCCACCTACCTTACAGCCCTCTCAGACTTTAGAGACCAGCTCTGTACACAGCACTACAAGGTTTTATTAGGTGGCAAAACAATGTCCTCTGCCATCAGGACCCTTCCAGTTGTTGCCCAACATCTTGTGGCTTTTTTTGGGCAGGCTGGACTAATGTAGAGGAGAGCTGTATCCAGATACTTCAGGGCTTTGGCTGCAGAGAACTGGTCAGCAGAGAGGGTGTTCACAGAAAGCCCTGGCTGATGTGTCCAAGTGCATAAATAGAGGCTTCTGTCAAGTGTTCACATAAGATGAAGTAACAGCTTTGAAAGGGAGAAGAAACTGGTACTGGCTTTCATTTTGCATCTTGGTAGCCTAAAAGGAAACAAGTGGTAATTTTGTTGGCTCTTCTGAAGAGGAGTGGTGCCCTGGACAAAAGGGCACCGGTCAGGATGAGCCATATTTTCTGTGGATAACATTTATTGACTCAGATTGAAATGTTTGAAGGTGAAAAATAAAAAATAAAAATAGATGCCTCAATGTTTGGTTTTGTTTTGGTTTGTTGGTTTTTTTTTTTTTTTCTTCAGTATTGAGATAACACATGCCTTTCAGCACAGCTCTCAGATAGCTAGCCAGCTGGCTTACATGCTCAGACTGAGTTGTCAGTGTCTGGCAATGTCCTGATGGATGACCTATGCACGGTCAGAGATCAGAGACTTGGTGTTCTTGCTGTGGGATAGCCCACAACCAGAGGTCTCAGCTGCCTGTGAGGAGCAACAGTCACAATTTCTCTGCTGCCTCCTAGCCAGTGCATTATGAAAGCAGAGTATCAAAAAACTGCCATACTTGCATTCAAGCCATTGAAGTGCAATTTTTGTAAGAGTAGATTTTCATTAAAAGCCATATATCCCATAAAACAGCAAACCACTTTTAGCAGAACTACCAAAATGCTGATTACAGTAAGTATTTCCTTCTGGAATGTCCCTTTTACTTGAGTTTCTTCATCAGGCCCAAGAAATCAGCAGGCTTCACTTACAATTTGCTGTGGAGCTAACAGTGTTTGTTAAATTTTGTGGTTATGTGAAGCACAACTCATATTCTAATTTATCATTCACATATTTTTAAAATCTATTTCTCATCAGAACCCCTCCATTATAGGTGCACCTCAGGGAAGAGAGCTAATAATCTGACGTGATTCATGTAGTGAGGACCCAACACCTCCAGTCATTCTTTTCAAGTACTGTTGGCATTAGTTAATATTTTCCACCTTTACTTTAGGTAATTTCCTAGTTTTCTATAGGCAAGAAAAACATTTCAATAATGACACCCACAGCTCCAAACCACTACTTAGCACATAATGAACTAATTTAAACCAAGACAATTTGATTCCAATTTTCCACCATGTGAAACAGATGCTTTTGCCAAGGCCAAAAGCTGGTCATAAAGAACAGTAGCATGAGAGCACATTCCTAGCCCTAGGTGTAAATCATGCCTACATAGTACTGTATTTCAAACAACATTAAGTTTAAAGTAAGGAAATAAATTAACCTACAGGCTTAACCACTCTGTGTTTGCTATTTCATTCCAGGACACTTCACAGTCCTAATTTTTTGGGGGGGTTTTTTTGGTAAAGTTTTGTTTGTCTACTTGTTAGTTTGTTTGTTTTGGTGATGAAAGGAACATTCAGTAGCTGTTTATTTTGTTTGTTGTGAAAGCTTAGTTTTGTGTGTTTGTAATACTTTAATAAAAATAGCAATCTCCACAAGATTAAGCTGCTGAATTTTAGGCTTTAAAATGAACTACTGAGTAAAAATAGCACCTTTTTTTTTTTTACCATAATGCATTCTGCTCAAACTGAAGCAACAATGACTGCAGTACATAAGACAGCCTGCATCTGCAAAAATTGTGAGTCCTTTAAGCAATATACACAATAGCATACTTGCATTTCAAGTTTTTGTATACTTTTTATCACCACACAGCATCAAAGGCAGGGTTTAGATTTATTAACAAAGCCAAAATATGCAACAGTATCTCTCTAATACTGCCACGTGCAGCTAACAATAGGACTGTAATAACAAGCTATTCACTTAAAAGTCAAGGCTCCACCTTTTTGAGTCATAGATTACACAGAATATTTTCTAACACAACTGGCATGTCTTAACAAAAAGGAAATGCTGGCTTAGGAAAACATTTGATGCTTTCAAGTCATTGCTGGTGGATGAGGACATTCTCTTTGCTGTGTTTTCAGGAAGGGGATAGATATCCAACAAGCTTCCTTCTGCTATTAGGGAAGGTAGTGCTGCATCCTAACAAAACCTTTGCTAAAAGAGAAAAATTTTGGTTTCTGGGAGAGAAAAGGAGCTAATCAGCTGCAGGGCATATATTGATTAAGTGAACACAGCAGAAGTCTGTCAGCAGCTGGGGGATATGTGGGAAGGTATTGCCTGAAGGAAAGAGGTGGTGGAATTTGCTATATAGCATTTTCCTATTCCTTATCAATCCAACAGCAGGTTCTCCTTCTCTTTCTCCTTGTTTTTACTGTCCAGTTGCTGACTTTAGACAGTGACTGAATGCAGTTTGTAAGTGAATTCAGAGCCAAGAGAGCAAGTAATGCCATACAGAGCAAAAGTCTGAGATGACAGGAGCTGAGCATGTCTGTCACATCACAAGGTCATTTAGACAAGTGAAAACATTTGAGAACCTTCCTAGAAAAAATATGGGCATTTATATATAGTAATATCTACTATCATCTGCAGTCACCTTGTGTGAATACAATGTGAACTCTGGTACTGTGATGGGCAGAAGTACAGAAAATCACACATTCACCAGGTAATTAAAGTATGTCAGTGAACCTGACCTCTCTGTACCTGATAAGTGGATTAGAATATGCCATTGCTTTGTTTTGACCCATGTTTCAGCCCCAATGCTTCCATCTGCTCTCATCTACAGCATGTGGTATCTGATCACCCAAAGGTAGGGGTGCCACCAGCTTTTGCTTACCATGCTGCACTGACTGCAGTTCCTTTTACTTCACATCCAGTCCATGTACTGGGTGGATGCAGCTCCACAGGTAAAAGGCAAGGTTGGAGTGATTGTCTTAATGGAGTCTCTATACAATCTGTCATCTAGTGTTGTTTGGGCAGATAATAAAGGTGACTTTCACATAAAGAACTTCTGGAGCACAATAGAAGCAGTGTTGTAGACAATGTTGACACCAGATGTGTTTCAGGAGTTTTGTTTTGGACTGGCTCTGATCTGGTTTTGTGCTAAATGTCCATTAGCAGTGGCAATACAGTCATTGTGCTGCTAGGGTGATTCTTCTGGTTCAGTTTAACCATAATGTAGTTTGTGTGCCCTGAGACCAGTCAGTGATCTGAAACTCCATGTGCTTAGCAGGAGTGATTAGGAAACTCCCCTGAAATCACTCCCTCATCTAAGCCAAAACACTAATATTACTTAGTGGGACTAGAGCAGCAGCTCCTTCTGGGGGTCAGCAGCTCCTGCTGCTGTAGCCATCCACGCTGCTGCAACTGAGAACTCGTAGGAATAACAAGAGCTGATGAGCGCAGCTGCACATTGAGGTGGGTTGACCTTGCCTGAATGCCAGGTGCCCACAAAGCCACTCTATCACCGCCATCCTCAGTGTGATGGGGAAGGGAGAAAATAAGATGGAAAAAAACCACTAAACTTGTGGGTCAAGACAAAAGCAGTTTAATAGAAACAAAACAAAATTGCACATGCAGAAGCAAAAGAACAAAATATTTATTCTCTGTTTCCCATCAGCAGGCGATGTCTGGCCACTTTCTGGGAAGCGGGGTTTTCGTATGCATTGTGGTTCCTGGAGGACAAACGGAAGTAACAGATGTCCCTGCTTCCCCCTCTGTTCACCTTGCTTTTATTTCTGAGCATAAGACATATGGTATGGAATATCCCTTTGGTCAGTCTGGGTCAGCTGTCCTGGCTCTTTCTCCTCCCAAGACCTTCCCCCCTCCCAGCCTACTGTGTGTGGGGCGGAAAAGTTGGAGAGCCAGCCTTGGTGCTGTGCGAGCACTGCTCGGCAGTAACCAAAACACTGGTGTAGTATCAACACCTTGCTGGCTACTAATACAAAACACAGCATTCTCAAAGCTGCTATGGGGAAAATTGTCTCCATCTCAGACCGACCAAATACACACATCATTTCAGACTGAGGCTGAGGGTTTCTTCACTGTTCTGGTTCCATGATAGTGTAACTCTATTGGCAGATACTGGCAGAAACAGAAATCCTTCCTCAGTGTATGCTTTAGTATATAATGCGTATGTTGAATAAAAATAAATGCTATATAACATGAATTTCATGTACTCTAATGTAATCTCTTCCTCAAAACAACTATATACCTGTATGGAAGTTCAGGTCAGGACAGTATCAGGTGATTCAAGGAGGGAAACCTGGTACACTTGTTATTTGTGGAGTAGGTGTCAAGGACTGTATTGCTGTCTGGGGTAGGGAGTTACACTGTGGTTTCACCAGAGCTACCACCAACTGTGTTAGACTTGAGCTTCTCCCAAAGACTGAAAACTATACTGTGTGTCACAGCACTACAGGAAAAGGTGAAGTGGAGACACAGGCAGAAGAAATGGCATGGCCAGGTCAGTAGGTGCCTGACCTGTGCTGTTTCTGTGGAAGCATTCTTTCCCTCCCCTGTGGCCAGCAGGTGACTCAGCTGTGGTTTAGCGTGCCGTTCAAGCCAGGCTAGCTCAGTAAGTATTGCACATTCCTCAGCACACCCAAGGAACTTGGCAGAAAACAGTCTGTTTTGGTTTTTTCCTGCATTCCAAATGAAACAATGAAGGTAATTATTTCTTTGATTTGGAAAATGATACTGAATTTGTCTCTAATTACAAGAACTACCTGGAGGCTTTCCTATGTTGTTTTTTTTTTTTTCTCACCTCCTTTCTTCAGGAAGGTCTTTTAGTACAGGACCATAGCTACAATCCTCCTCTCCAGTAAGGGATCAGCCATCCATTCCTTGTTCTGCTGAGGGTCCTCTTGCCTTTAACAAGTGCTCATCTTGAGTTGGTGTTACTGACTGGGACCTCAGTGCATGATGTAATTGGAAAAGGGGGGTATACTGGATCTAATGGTTCTTTTGCTGAAAAAAACCCCAAACCACTTTCATGTCAATCAAAACTATTTCAGCTGCAGTGAATTCACCTGAAAAGAGAGATAAAGTGTCAAATATTTCACTTGATGTTCTTTAAATGACAAAATGATCCATGCATGGTATTTTAATATTTTCATTGCAGTGCTTTTTTAAAAAATTTATAAAATGTAATAAAACATATAAGAAAATGCTTTTTTTCCCATTTAATTAAAAGAATTTATATCAAGTCTATTTTATTTCAGATTCTACTGCATTATTTTTTCAGTTTGTTTGGGTCAAGCAAAAATCTTAAAATAAATCCCCCATATAACAAGAAATCTCCTTCCTCCCTTTATATTTTGATTGAGAAACATCAATGCAGTGTCTTTAGAAATCTGCAAGTGAGAATGATCTCATTCTGAGTCCCACCTGTTTCCCAAATATCTCAGACAGATGATATATCTGTCACTATCAGCAGGTGGCAGGGCACAAGAGTTTCACCAACTGGTCCAATAAAGAACTGCTGAATCAAAACAGGCCTGGTGACTCTCCAGTTCTGCAGCTGATTTTTCCACAGAAAATTCATTTCTTACCCTTTCACTGTTTCATGGCTTTCGGAAGAGAAAATTGGAAATTGGTTCTTTGGAAGTTTCTTAATGTAAGATTATTTCTTATTTTCTTATCTAAGAAATTGAAATTACCTGCTGTCAATGCCTAACGTGGTACACTTCTGTCACACTATTGAACAGGAAGATTTTTACAGACAAAGAGGAAATTTAGTTAATTTGATCATCGGGAGAGGTGTCAGGAAAGAAGAGTGTATCTACTGAATTACCCCTTGCTGTGGCTCCAGGCCCACAGGGACGTTTGACCATGGGCAGCCTCCTGCATCCGCCACAGACTGGTGGTCTCACCTTGTTGCCCTCAGGGAGGGGTAGGCACTGCTGCTGTCTCCTTGTCATTCCTCTTTTGCAGGCAACAGAAATCAAAAGGGTATCAGAGCCCTCGAGGATGACACCAAGGCAGTGGGCAATGGTGTTGGTACCCTGGGGGGTCGCCAGCTCTGCTGGGAAGCAGGGATAGGAGAAGGGGATGGAGGAAGCATGCACTCCTGGGTGAGGTGGGGAAACACAAGGCTGAAGAACCAGCAAAGGTGGCTGCCCTGATGGGCATCCTCAGGAGTCAGAGCCTCTTCAGGGTGTGAGGCAGCAGTGGGATATCTGTCACCTGGCTCCTTTCACAGTGCTATGCTCTGTCGTTTAGGGAACTTTGAGGTCTTAGAATGGGACATCCAGCCTTCTATGCTTTCTCTTTTTTTGCTCAAACCTAGCCATTTGGCTGGGAAAGTTTCATCTCACCTGGAGTGTTAAGAGTCAGGATTTTTATCCAACCACATTCATAAATATCATGACAAAAATAGCATAGCATTACATTCACTGAACCATGTATCAAATACTGTTTCCTTCTTCAAGCAAACTCCTCAGCATGCACTAGGGTTTGAAATTGTTTGTCTTCCTAATTTGTTGTTTTGCTAGAAGACAAAAAAACCCCCCTGATTCAATATTGTTTACCAGTGATTTCATACAAATAACTATAAATACTCATTTTTCTTTCTTGAGACCAGAAAGAACTAGAAAAGAAAAAATGTTGTCTGACCATATGGGTTTAAATGTTCTCTTTCGAAGACAATTAAACAGTCTTGAAGGTCTTCATTATAGATTATTAGGAGTCTGTAACTGCACCAAAAAGCTGACAGAGACAGAAGGCATGCAGGATAAGAAACTGGAGATATCAGAGGTCACAAACACAGGTAAACAAAATACCAGCTAAACATGTTGGAAGGCCAATATGAAATTCCAAGAATATAACTCTGACATTGAAGGATTTCCTACTTGAAAATAATGAGGCAACTTTATTTCTAACTATGTATAAATTCAGGAGTGTAATCTGTGAAAAAAGTCATATGTCAGGGTTAGCATTACATAAATCACAACCATCTCACAACCAGAAAAAAATCTAAGTCCATTTTGAAATATAATACCTAGACTGAGCCAAGCATCTTGCTAATGCATTTATTAATAATTCTGGGCCCCTGCTTATTTAGGAACATTCAGGGCCTCAAAGTTCCAGCTGGGTTGTTTCATATTGACTAGAAATATGTCAGATTGTATAGTCTGTGATTGGATTCAAACCTTTCACATGCATGTTTTCATTTGAACCCAGATAAGGATCACCCTTTTACAAAACCAAAATGGATGGGATTAGGTACTATGTATTTCTAATTACTCGTCTCTGCTTAGTATTCACTGTAAGCAACTGAAGTGTCACACTGATTTTTGCAGCTGCCTTTCAACTTTCAGGTGCACTTTTGAATGTGCAGAAATAAAAAACACAATGCAATTTGCAGCACAACCATAAAATGTTTTTGTACCTTCCAGGACAGAGGAGGCATGGTTTAAATTTGCCTGTGATACTGAGGTCAGAAATATATTTTCCCTTACAGTAAAGCTATACATATAAATGTAAAGTACCTGCTAATTCTCCTCTGAGATTAGATCAGAGTGGCTCTCTGCAGTACACTTTAGCCTGATAGCATTTGTCAGTTCTGTTTCTTAATAAACTCCTGAATCCAGGGTAAATGTATGACACCTGTGTTATTTTAGATTGCAGTCTGACCCGCACTCATCTTCCAAGAGGCCAAATCCTGCCCGCTTCACCCAGAGGTGCTTTGCCTTTGGCTTTAGCTTCATGCTCCTAACGTTATCGCTGTTTTAAGAAACTGCTACAGTTCTCGGTAAACACCCTCTGCTCACTCTAGCTTGATGGGGCTCAGACCATGACTCCAGATGCAGAAGGCAAAGCAAGGTGATCAGTGATTATGTTCTGCACTGTCCCCTGTTAGAGTCAACAGAATAAGCAGAAGCAAGAGAAAGTTAAGGAAGATGGAAATCTAGGACCTTCTTTTTCTTTTATTTCCTAGTGTGTCTCCTGGGAGAAGATCATCAAAGATGGACAGGAATAACATAACCCACTGGGAGTACCCAGACCCAAGGAGCTGAGTGGAAAGCTTGACTCAGATGATCCTCTGAGGACTGTGCATTGCTGCATTTGCAGTTATACTTGCTGCTCTGGCTTCCCAGCCCTAAGTGAGGAAACAGCTTGCAGGCAGAATTGCAGGCAACGGTCTGATGGCTTTGCTCGGTCTCATGGCAGCTCTGTGGTCCCTGGCTTGCCAGCCAAGCAGGCTTTGGTAGCTCTCTGTGCATAGGGGTCTTCCTCTATGGAAGCAAGCCAAGGGCAAGCAAGTGTTGGAAAAGAAGCACTTTAAGTGCAGCACGTTTGTAGGTTGGCTAGAGGTGGCTGAGCTGCCTCTTGGGCCTCTTGTCCACGCAAGGAACAAATCACTGCAGCCTGTGCCAGTTAAGGAAGACCTGTGCTGAAAGCATCTTCCCATATTTTGTAACCAATATTTTGTGAGCTCCAACAGGTGTAAACTGATCTGATGTACAAAGCACAAGTCAAAACACAAGTTTAAAATAAAACCTAATCCAGGGAAGAGTTTCCTGTGGTGCTGTAGGATACACAGCTGTTCTTATGAGCTCTACCTTACTCTAATGCTACACAGCATTAAAACTTTCTTTTGACTACCTTGAGCTCACTTGCACGTCCAGTCTTGAATCCAATCCTTGTTTAGCAGCCAAAACTCTTACTTATGTTGGGAGCTGTTCTGCTGCAGAGAGGACAGTATGTTGGTCCTTATATTCCAGTCAAGCATTGTTAAAGTTACAGATGTTTCCCTCAGATCTTTGCTCGTACAAGTCCTCTGACACAAGGAATTTTTAGTTTTTAAACTTTTTGAAAAAACATTCAGCTAATCTTCTAGGCTCCGGTTTAAGAAAGGACACTCCTGTTGTTAAACAAAGGTTTTGGAAGTGTCATTTGAACCAGGTGATCTGATTATATGTGTTTCCATTAAAAACTGTAATTAAATGTTGTCTGGATTTGGGCATTAATAGGAGTGTCTGGGGACAAACAATATCTACTTTTTAGCTTTGCATTAACTCTACATTACCTGCTGTCAAAAGTGGTACTTACACATGAAGGAAAGCAGTGTTGATTATAAAGAAACCAAAGGTATGGCTGCACCTTGCTGTTTTCAGAGAGATTTTTACTTTTAGGGCCTTAGTTGTTTAAGGTCTTTACTGTTTGCTTGTAAGACCCAAGTTCTTCCAATGCTCACTGCATTCAAGGCCATTCAATGTTTTGCAGCATTATGTCCAGCGACACAATTTTGAAAAATCACTCTTTGGTGCTCGCTGCCTATTTATGAAGTTTGTAGCATCATTTTTCATTATTGTTATTATTCATGCATGGAGCAGAGCCATTTCAATGCAGACATTCATATGTCTACAACTGACACAAACCCAAATATTCTGGGATTTAATAGAAGTTTCCAATTATTTCTTTTTCAAACATGTGACTTTTAAGACAGTGCTTCGGAAAAAATTTTTGGGCTGCATCCACAAACACAGGTGATGAGGGCAGCATTCACTGTGTACTACCTGCAGCAGTCAGTGCATATGCTAGAGAGCCGGAGGGGTCAAGTCACTAGCTAGTATCATCTTTCACAAAGACAAGAGAAGTTTCCAGGGTCCTTAAACAGCAAGCAGTTGTCACATGATATCTCCAGTGGTCTTCCAAGCATCAGCTGTAACATAACACTTCTCAGCTAAGACAATAAATTGGCTTAACTTTAGCAAGAAAAAGACACCTGGCTCTACACCAGTCATGATAAACAAGAAATCAAAGTTAACCAAAAGAAAAAAGAAACAACCCTGGATGTCAGGGAATCTTTTACAGATTTTTTTTTTCCCCTACTTTTTTGGACCTCTTTTGCCGTTTTCTCATCAGGTGTGCTGATGGAAACTGATCGTAGGCTGGCTCAGTAATTGCCCCAGATTCCTGAGCCACCCATCCTTCAGCGGGGCCAGTAAGGAAGGCGATGGAGCGAGAGGCTGGGATGTGCCTGCCAGCCCGGAATGCAGCCTGAGCTGAAAGCTGACACCAGCTCGGTGGAAAAGGGCTTTCGAGCAAAGGCTGTCTCCAAGACAACAGAGTATTTTCCCTGTGATGCATTTACACAGTGGGGTTAAAGTTCTGTGAAAGCAACAGCCGTTGTAAAAACATTGTATTAAATATGCTTAGAACTGTAAAATGTGTGCTCCTCGTCTTGCACTTTGCTCGAGAAAAATGTTGAAACCTGTGGTATGTCTGAGGGACACTTTCTGCTCTCTCAGAGGCTGTTTTATAAACGTCATGCTCCATTTTCAACTTTTTCCTGCTGAGAGAGCTGCTTCTTCAGACCATTTTTCTCTGAAGTTGACTTTCAAGTTAAAAGTTAATGACTAAAGCATGGCTGGCTCTATGCCTTACTTTTACTCCTTTAAACTATGCCATTTGCTGGAAAACTTGAATTCCAGTCTATGCATGCTCTTATGTTTGGGCTAAGCAGCTACAAACGAAGCCTCCTTGTCCTGGTACCACCCAAACATGTGGCCCACCTCTCATTTGCAGTTCAAAATCACCAACTGCTAATGTTTTCCAACCTCAGAGAGCAAATCTTCTGCAATGATAAGTCTGTTACAGACTTTGCTAACCTCTGGGGAGAAACTTTTTATGTAGATAAAATATTACCAGATTTGAAAATCAGAGGCTGTGACAGGCCAAGGACTGCTTCAGACCTGTTCTCTCACTCTCATTTTGCAATTTTTAGTAGCTTTTAAAATTAATAATCAGTTTTTAAGTCAAGAAGAAAAGAGCTAGATGCTGTAAGAGCCTCATCACTTGTGGCCCTTTCCGAACGTGGCCACAGGGACATAATGGCACAGCTACACAGATGCCCAGTGAGCTTCTTCAGGGACTAGTATGGTGGCTGCATTTTCTATCCTTTCCATGCAAACTTTGTAAAAGCCCCTATCAAAGTATGTTTGCGTCTCTTGTTTAAATTTCTGACATCTCTTCTCTTCCTTGCTTGGAGTTTTGGTTTTGCTAGAGTGGGAATCATTTTTCTACTGAAAATCTTCTTGTGCTGGAATGGATAACTGTATGTATTTTTTTTTATAAATTTTGCCTTAGTAATAGAGGGCAAACTGTAGGATGGCAATTCCCCTCTTTAAATTTCTACTGTACTTCCAGAAGGTTATATTTAGGAGACTGATATTCTGTAGCCTGGGTTTTTTTTTTTTTTTTTTTTTCCTGTTTCACTGCATTGGGTCCTTCACCCTAGATCCTGTCTTTTCACTAGATATTTTGTCTTCACTTTCTGACAAAAATGAGGTTTTTTTCTCCCTTCCCCGAGGTGCTCAAAATAAATACTATGCAAACATTTACCAAATTTTCAAGCCTGCTGGGTCTGAGCCCACTTAGGCAATGTGAACCTGCCCATCCCTAGCAATAACACTAATGGGAAAGTACTCTTCCACCCAAATCAGGTTCCAACATCTGGAGATAACTTGTCCTAATGGACTTGGCAATAGTGCCAAAAAAATTTCACCATCCTTCACCCAGCAGCTGCCATCATCACAACAGTCCAGCTCCCACTGGGATGGCTAAACATTTCTGCAATGCTGTTTGAGTATGTTTCAGGAATCCCAGGAAACAGGGCTTGAGAGGAAGCTGTTGTCTGCACATGTGAACTCACGAATATGCCAAAGAGGGGAGCAGGAGAATGTTGCAAACCCTATTCTTCCCCACCCCTTAAAGCATATTAAATCAATTAAAATAATCAGTGTAAAGATTAATTTTGACCATATGAGTGTATGTGTGGGAAAAACTTGGTGATTTAAAATGTGTTGTGTTTTGGAAAAGATAATTCAAACACATGCCTGAACACATACATATGAAAGAGAGAAAGCTCAATATCTGGGCTTGATTTACTTCCATGCCCGTAAAAGCATAAACTTCACATATATCCTACATCTGTTGGAACCTACAGAACAGGAGTTGTGGGCTTTTTACTGCTGCCAGAGTCCACGTGTATTGGATTATTCTGTTGTCCCAGTTCAATGTTACTGACTGGATCTTCATGTGTAGTTGAAAGTTTGTCTGAAAACACAAGACCCATTCATCTTTAGTGGGAAGAGCATGCCTAAGCTACTTC
The DNA here is from genome assembly GCA_907165065.1 of Caprimulgus europaeus. The sequence goes on along the minus strand of OU015527.1, from coordinate 37,936,819 downwards.
ATCAGTTTTAAAAATCTCAACTTAAATAATTTTAACACATCAGAAGTGAAAATATTGTCTCACTTCAGACAGAGTCAAACCCATTGATTTCAGTTGAAGTTTTGCATGTTCAGCACTCCCCAGGTATGGCTTCTGTAGGGCAAAAAAACCCAGCCACTTGAGAAGATCTTCTCAATTTTGGGAGCCAAACTTCCCCTGTAGGGAGGCTTTCGAAATGCTGTTTCAAGGATTTAGCTAGAGGAAGAGGTTGGGTCAAATGTCTGTCCAATACCAGCTAGGGTCTGGAAGCATGTTTTTTGAAGCAGCACAAATTACAGCACCTTGCCTGTTTTGATTTGTGACCATTCCAAATTCTGAAGATATTTTCCCATCCACAACTCTTCAATTTTGCTGTCCTCACAAAATGCACAGCAATCAGGGAAACCTATTCAAGTTCAATAAACAGCAGTGCCCTCATTACCAGAGGGCTCTGACCAGTGAGAATAATGTTATTTAGCAGAAATCCGTCCAGACATTTTTTTTTTCAACTTTGTTTTTTAATATTTTCTCACAAACCCAGAGGTTAAGGGACAAACCTTCAAACAGAGTCTGTGACTGGCAGTATCTCAATTTGCAAGACTGAGGAAGGAATTCTGTCTCCAGGGGGAGGCAAAGAATGGAAAGCACTTAAAATTAAGGGGCATTTTTGAAATAACCTCTGTGTCTAGTTCTCTCACTTCTGGGATAAACTTCGAGTAGTATCACCACAAAATTGTTCTTCAGATGAAGGGTGTGATTTTGTTGGCTTTCACTCTGCTTACCACAGAAGTCACCAGAAGATTCATCACTGACGGACAACACATAGCAATAAGCGTAATTTAAAACTTCACATTATGTGAGTCTATGATTCAGTGGAGTAAGAGACATGGTTTTTAAAAAATTTACAGAGATACAGAGATAATATATGCATTCAATCAAATAAAAGTTTTTAAACAAGTGGATCTATAAAAACTATGTAGCTGATGCCTAACAAAGCCAAAGCCTTAATTCCATGATGAACCCATTATCCCACTCTCAGTCAGTAGACAATTCTTGGTTTTATATCAGAAAAAGGACATTGTACTTTTCTTAAGCCCCAACCTATATGAAATCCTATTGTTACGGCATTCACCACAATAGCCCTTTGGAGGACTCAAAATGCCTGGCTGTCAATTAGGTTACTATAAGGAAGGAACAGGACATTGTTTACATCACAATGCAACTTCAATGAAGGTATATACATTAGCCAGATGAATGCATTCTGCTGTGTTTCAGTAAGCCTGGTGCAATCAATGATGATACAATGAATATCAAGCAGATCTCTAGTAACAGACTGTGCAGGTATCAGCTGCACCATAGCTGGTGCTCAGTATAACTGAATACATGATGTGTTGCACAGATTGGCAATGTTTTGGAGTGCTTTGCTGTAGGGGAGGTTATAAATGGGAAGGGGGGTTCAAAGATACCTAACAGCCCGGCACTGACCCATTGAAAATAAGGAAGCAGTTTCATACAGGCTCACCATTTGCCTTTGTTATTAGGAAATAAATCAGCCTTTGTTTTTTCTGGACAAAGTGAAGGAATGTCATTATGACTTAAAAATTGTGTAGTTACGAAACAATCAGGAAATCTTCCCATTTAAATCTGAATAACTTTAATTGTTTGGAATTTAAACTTTAGCTATTGAGTGAAACAAATGCTTAAATAGAGCTCTTCATTGAAATTCTGAGTTTGAGCTAAAACCCACATAAAAAACCTATGAGGCTGGTCAAAGACTGGGCAAATCTTACAGTTGCATCATTTAATACCTTTTGACTGAAGATGAGACAAAACCCAGAGATGACCAAATGCCAAATTAGTGTGGATGATAATGCTTTATTTAAGCTATTGAAATGCGTTCAGACTGTTATCTCCATTTCATATCAATACTGAGTTCCGTCAACTCTATCTGGAGTCACAGTCTTGAACATACTGGTGCATTAGTGGTTAGTACTTTAAGTCAAAACCGCTGAAGTCAAACATATGCAAAGTTCCTTGCTTGCTCAGGGAATGGCATCAAACATTTCTGTACAGTGCTCAATCCCAAGTTATCAAAGATTGTCCAGATAAATTGTTATGTCATTGAGCTAAACCTCTCTGACTTGATGACAGCAAGATCAGGAAAAGCCTAGCAGAAGAAACGGTTCATATTTGAGAAATGGATAGAAGATTTTCCTTACTTTGCATATAACTAAAAGTAAACCCTCCACTTAAAAAAAAAGTCTTTTTGTCATTAGGCAGATGATCTGGCATCACTGATCTGGCAATTTTAGCTGCGGGCTTAAAAATTATCTGTGAATAACCTCAGCACTCCAATAGTTATGATTCTGTTGGTGCTTTCATGCTGTAAGAGCCTCACTACTTCTAGAATTTCCTCTTTTCCATCCTTTATCTCCAGCTAAGCTCCACCCCTCATGGATTTTCACACTGTCCCTTCTCAGAGATGACCTCTCTTCCACCTCTGACCTCTTTCAGAGTTTTCACCCTTGCTTTAACAATTGATTTATGACGTGCCTGTGAAAGGGTCAAGCCTACTTTTACGGTTTGCTTAAAATATTTCTTTTTTGGGTAGATACAGAAGTGGTGCTTAATAAGTGCTAAATAAATAAACTAAGGATTGGAGACAGCTTCCCTTTTCTGTTAACTACTAGACGTCTCTAAAACTCTTTGTAACAAGTGTTTACCAAGTCTTAAACGAATTAACTGATAACTATAATCATTTTGTGCCTAATGAAATGTGTCAAGGGTTTAGGATTTCCAAAAAAGAGTAATTTCAAATTAAGTTGTCTCACAGTTCAGTGAAAAGGCAACCACTAAAGATAATTCAAGCACTTGTATATGTAATGGACAGGAAGTCTATTTTTCTTTTAGTTTGACAGATCAATCTTCCACAGGAGGGGGAGGGGAAAAGAAAAAAAAAAGCAAGAATACCACTAGGCATAAACTTTCATTGCCTCCAGCCTCCCTTAGCCAAAACTCCTTTTCAACTCTCTTCAGGTGAAGTCAAGATCCATCAATCACCTCAAAGGCTGATTTTGTTCTTCTGTTTCACTTCTGCATTATTCTTTACATGCACCATAATTTATCATGCAAATTCAGTTGCATTTTTTATGTGGTCTTCAGCATTCACTGTATCTAAAAATCATAACTGCATGTATTTAGATTTAAAAAAAAAAAATTGGATATTTGTGCTGCTATTTTTGAAGCTCTAAGTAAATACAGACTAGATGACAGTGCTTATGTGTCTTGCCACAGATCACAACACATGAGAATCAGTTTGGAAATATGAAGAGTGTGTTTTGAGGCTCTCTATTTCAAGTTGAACTGCACACTAACATTTTCTCTATAAACTTTGTCACATGTGTCTCTCCCCAAGTTAAATGGTACCAGATGATATTTTTACAGATGCCACAAGAGACATTCTCTTGGTTTCTTAAATTTACTGATTTTTTTTTCCTGGCCATTAAAAACTTGATTCACTATCCTGACAATTTTAATAGGGAAACAGACAGGGTTTTATTGCTAAATTTTTCTCATTTCCACATTTCCTTGAAATGCTATCAAAGTGGAAAATCTGCCAAGATAACACCTACAATTCCATTTGGCTTAAATAGAAAAGTCCAGAGATGCCAAATTTAGATGATCATTCTCTATTTATCATTTAAAAGAAAAAAAAAAAAAAAGTCATAATGCTTGCATGATTTCAAAGCACCGTCACACACCAGGACTGGAACGGGGAGACACCAGATGAATAGGAATGGTCAGTAGGACTCACCCAGCTTTGTTGGAAGTGTGCTTGCTGCTAACCAGTGGTGCAGGATCAAAATGCCCATCTTGATCTGTGTCATGCCTATCCCTCTGGTGGAGCCAAAAAGGAAGGGGACGCAGTTTTGTTCCCATCCACTCCATCAAGGAAGAGTGCAGAAGGATCAGACAGAGAGGAACAGAGGGTTCGAAAGGATCATCTCCCAAACATAAGGACTGCTGTTAAGACTGGACACTGTCTGCCTTGTCACCATCTACCTGTGTAATTGCCATGCACAATGAAGTCTTTTCATTAAAGGCCCCACTCCAGGCTCCTTTGGCATGCTTAACACTTCCGCTGACTACAAGGGCCTTCGAAGTGTTCAAAGGATAAAAGAGTGAACACTATTTATAGTTTTGCTGCTGTTGGGAGGGTGTCTGAAATCCTAAATTCCTTTCTCAGCCCATGTTCAGTCATCAAGCTGAATGAATAGTAAAAATAAATAAATAATAACAATGAAAAAGATGATCAAATGAAAGCACTGTTTCTGTCCTGTACATGGAGTGGTGTCCCTTGTTACATGCTCGTGTTTGGAAGGCAGCTTTTGATCTCAAATGTTCTCTGCTCATTTTAATCCTTCTGCATTAATTCCCCCCTAAATCCTTCTATAAGAAGCAACTTATTCTTTCTTTTCTTTCTCAGATTGCTGAGCTGGTAGGAGAGCAAGTAAAATAGTTGGGAAAAAAGTTTACTAAAAAAATTTTTTAAAAAAAGAAAGAGCTGAAAATACTTACAAATCTTGACTACACTTGACAAAAACCAGAAGTGGCCTGTGAACTATCCATTAGCTGAAAAGCTGGTATAGATCAGTGTCACTGCGTTGAAGACAATGGTGGTTTGTCAGCTGACAAGCTGGCCAAGTGGACAGAATGAAAATGGTCTTTTCCTGGCAAAGAGTTTAACCAGCCCACTCTTTTCTGAAAACTTCTTTCCACTGCCTTCAGTGGAAAGCTTTGACTTGGGAATATTTTGAGTGTTGGTGAATAAACACTATCAATACATTTCTGTGTTAACTATGTCCATAATTTATTCAAAGTATTAAAGGCTAACTGCACAGGCTTAATTTTGTAATTGCCTCTCTTTCTACACTACAGCTGCTTTTCAACAGCACTTTTAAATAGAGAAATTAAAAATCCATAACTCTGGGATAAAAAATAAGATAAAAAAAATAAGATAAAAATCAGAACTCTGGGATAAGGACTTATTGAAAGGTTTTCCCCTCCATGTCTAGCAGGAGCAGTGACTGAAGCTTTCTCATCCTTCTGGATGGGGGTTTCAAACTTCACTCCTTTGAAGTCAACCAAAAAAGCTCTCCTTGACACTAATTGTGTGGGAGCAGGACCTTTTCTATGGAAAACAGTCTGAACCTGATGCCTAACATGAGGAGCAGTGTGCATACACACAGTCTGGGACATCAATGGCAGCCACCTAGCCTCTCCATCCCGGGAATTTATACTTGTCTAAAAGCTGACTTGATCAAATCTGTGAGGCATCCTAGTCTTCAGAATTAGGAACAAATGAAAGAAGAGGATTATAACAAGACCAAAATGGCAATTATATATATTAATGCTGTGATATATGGGTATTAATTGCAGCAATAATTACATATATAGTAATGTTCTGTTGTGCTTGTTTGTAGCCTTCTGAAATATTCTTAGTGGAGTTTGAAACTTTCCATGTTAAGGAGCAGTTTGTGCAACCTACAGACCCTATGGAGTTAGAGGAAGACCAAAGGCTTAGGACACGAGCAGACCTGGTCTATAAGGTCCAATAGCATCAGAGTAGCACCCGGCGAGCACCTTACCACTACTTATCAGTCCTGCAGTACTGTGGGTGGCAGGGATCATATGGCCACTTCCATGCCTGCCTCAAGCAGCCAGTGAGGTCAGCTCAAACCACTTTCACCAGCAGTTTAAGACATCCTATCCCACTTTGCCTGAAAGGGAGGAGGAGATGCTCACCAGTAACCTTTCAGAGGCAGAAATGTTCCTGTAGTGCCCACTAGCCAAGTTGTCATTGATCACCAAGAACACCCAAAATCTGCAAAGCCACAGCTTTGTGTCTTGAGCAACGAAGGGACCTTACTGCAGCTCCTCCACCTTGTCTACCTGAAGGCAGTGTAGAGACACTAGCTAGCACCTGCTCCTCTGTCTGCCTTCAGAGGGCATGGTCCCTGTCCGCCAAGAAGCACTTAGTGTTTTACAGAAACAACCTAATGTTTTACAGAAACACTGGAGGAAACTGCAAAGGAGGTGCAAACAGTAGAAGGAATAAGAACTCGTGTCTCCTTCATTCCAATCATCTGACTTCTTGTGCCAACAGAGCGCAGGGCTTGCCTGACCCACTGCTGCAGAAGCAGCTACCAGCCCCACGGATCTTTTTCCCTCTCTGGACTTCACTAAGGTAACCTGGGATTTGGTACAGCCGCTGGGCACAGAGGCAGCATCGATCTCGTGACAAGTGAGCAGTGTCCTGAGGGGCCCCTGGGAAAGGCAAAAACAACATGGACTTGCAGAGCAAAGTTCTACTGTGCTGCTGGCCACACCACCCTGGACTTGATTAACTATAGGAACACTATATAAGGTACAAAAAAAGTCTGCACAGAAATATCAATTTTCTTCAGAACGTAAAGTGGCAAAAAATACTTTCCCATGTTTTGGTCTTTCCCCATATAGAATTTGGTTTCAGTTAAAACAAATAGTTTTATTTGCTAACATACTTTTTGTCTGAAAAAGAGACCCAAAGACCTCCCCATGGAAATCACCTAGCATTTTGAAGCAAGTTACAGACCTGGAGGCAGCACTGGAGGCTGTGGCAGAAGCCTGTAGCAGATCTTGGGAACAAATTTCCCTAGAATTTGGACTAATGTAAATACAGGGAAAAGGGCTATAAGTAAAGGAAAATCCACAGATCCCTTTCTCCCTCTTTTGCCTCCTGCCAGTTTTCCCACAGGAGAACAGGAGAAGACTCTGAGAGCAAAATTTGTCTCACTGCTAGAATTGAATGAGGACTACTGTTCTGGGCCCATAATCTTATTATTATAGGGCCAAATCCTGACACCACTGACACTCAATGAATCTATGTTTATTTTAGTGGTAAGTATAAGTCAGGTCAAGAATTGACACACAATGTAAAGCTAAACAGTGGTCTTGGCTTGAGTCCTAAATCTTTCTGCAGTTTTGCATAGCTTCACTATTGTGATAAATGGCTGATCTTTGTTAAAGAAAGAATTCATTTTCCAATAAGATATTGAGAATTAATTATCAGTTCAGTTATCTCTGCAACCAGTTCCTACTTGAATGCTATTTCAGAAAAATATGAGGATGTGTTGTGTGATGACTGTCCTGCTGGAATTAATTTTTAAAAAGGAAGAAAAAAAAATATTTTTTTTTTAAGTTTGGGGGGGTAATGTGAATTTCCCCTTAAAACATTCCTATCATGCTGCTTCATATTCATTAATTAGTCTGAGGTTTCCCTCGTGTTTAGTTTACAAAGCCACTTAAACCCACGTACCCATTTAACATATTTATGACCCCAGTTTTCTTTCTGTTCTCTGAGACTGTACCGTAATTGTTCTCTGGACTCAGGGACTGCAGAGTGCCTTCACTGATGAAAAGAGACAACATAAAGAAGGAAATGAATGTGTGAGGGATGAATACCTTCCACAAAACAACTGGGTGCAATTTGGCCCATGGCCCCGGGGGTCACTTTAATAGAGTGGAGCCTCAGTCTCTATTGAGTGTATGGGAGACTATTAACTCTTAAGAACTCAGTCTCAGGTTATTTATTTATTGCTTAAATGATTTGTTATTGCTACTTGAATTTAATATACCCTCTGGGAACTGAGATGGCAGCATCATGTTACTGAAAAACTACAAGTTATTTTAAAACTGTAATTGAGTTTTTATGAGCACCATAAAATCTTTCTGAACAAATAACTTACCATTAGTCAGAAACTTCAGCAGGAAATCTGTAAAATTAAGGATTTATTAGAACAATATTGTATTTGTGTGTTTCTCGGGGACATAAAGGGTTAAATATTTGATGCTTCAAGTATTTATTTTATTATTTGAATGTAATAATACTTAAGTAGCACCTGATGTTTACAAAAGGCTGTATAGATATAACATTAACAAAACAAATCATTCCTTTCAGCCTGGGAATACCTCTTGTTCAGGGATCTTGACTGGTGCACACCTGTTCGGTATAAAGGTTTTTTCAAACCACTGCAGGGTATCTGCAAGGAACAATGACAGATCTCCACATCAGTTCTGCAAAGTGGAGTAGTGTTCTGGGTATTTTTGCACAGTTACAATTTTTCTCCATCCTCGTCTATGCACTACTCTCCCCTCTGAAAGCTTGTATAGGTACTCTTCTCTAAACCATCCACTTTCCCTTTTGTTTTTCTAATCCTTAAAGTCATTAGGACAACTTCCAAACCAAACAGCAAATTTTGGGGGACACAGAGGGCAAAGGAAGGGAGGGAGGACTGAAGGCATCATTAAAAGCAGAGGCAAAATTATATGCTCAGAAAATCAAGGGGAAAATAAAAGTGCTGCATAAAGGTTAGAAAAGCAGACTTAAAACCAGGAAGAATAAATGTCAGCTTTAGTATTGCTGTAAGGCTGGTATATGTTCCCAGTTCTTTCTAATACGATACTTAAAGCTGTTCACTAGAAACACTGAGAACTGCAGAACCAAAGAGTTCTCCCATTTTAACTTCTTGTTGCTTTAAATCCTGCCATGTCCTTACACACAAAAAAATATTCTATGTTAGTTTTTTTATTTTGGAAATGCAAATATGAAATTTGAATATAATGCAGCTGTTCATATTATGAGAATGATACACATAATCCCAGTAAAATATTTATATCACAGCCTTTTCTATTCTTATTATAAACTAAATAATCAGCATTTCTGATTGTTTTAACATATTGTTTAGACTTGCAGAAAGTCTAAACAAATTATATATACTAATGTTCTTTGGTCCTTTGGATTCTACAAGTTTTTTTAAAAAATCCACAAGTATGACTTACATTCATTCTGTGGTGTTAAACATATTCAGTTCTTCTTGATCTCAATGGACAAGTTAAGAATAGTACATGATTAGATACAAATGACTTGCTTGCAGGATTGCTGGCTATGTCATCTTACGTCTGCGTTCTCACATCTCCAGTGACTAAAGCATAGTAGTTAAAACTGCTTTCTATCCTGAATGAAATTCAAACATTAATGGAGTTATCTTTCAAACTTTTTCCAATACCGGGAATTATCCATATTCTGATTTTATCCTTTGAGAATTTATGCACTGACAAATAAGAGCTAAAACATGATGGTGTTCACTTATTTTCTGACGTTCTTAAGTTGTTGGTTCAATCTAATCTTTCAGCAGTCTTAAATGTTCCTCAGTTCTACTGACTCTTGCCAGCACTCTGACTGCTCCTCACTCCTGCCAGCACTTCTCTTGGCATGTGATTCATCTCACCTGATTTCACCTCGTCAGTGGAGAAGCTCTGACATTTCCTGAGGGCACTTTGTATCATTTATCTTAGGTATGTTCCTGGCAGTGGAATGAGCCATCTTCCAGATATGGCCGTACCTTTCTATTGACCAGAAAAGCTCTTCTATCACTTAGACTAAATGTATCTGAGACATTTATCCTTGGTGAGATTAATTTCACCTCAGATGTCTGAAGAGATATGCACAGAACTTGAGAAACATGCAGGTAATTACATCTGTCCTATGACCATCCAGCCTCCTAGTCTAAGACGGCCAAAGATAGAGCAAGGTTCTTCTGACTTCTCATCTGCTGGCTTGGGGGCAGGTCAGTTCTGATATTTCCCAACTATTCCTGTGGATGCAGCAGCATTCTCTGAATAACCGGCTTGTTATCTGCACACAGCCCTGTATACCACATGGCCCTGTGCTCCAAAAACCACAAGCTTTATGTGAAACAATAGTCTGGGGTCATGTAACTACTTTTTATTAGAAGGCAAGATGCTCACTGCAGGGCAGAGAACTGTAATAAGGCATGGCAAATGAGGAAGAAAATGAAATTTTGTGCAAAGGAGGAAGTCTTTATTATAAAGAATGGATATTTAACTGGCACAGGTCTAAACAACTTGAAGGCTTAGACCTAATGCTTAGACCTAATTTTACTTCCAAGTATGTGAATATTTTTCTTCGTAGTGCTGTAGTCTGGCTTCACTAACTCTCCAAAGAAGTGTGGGCCCAGAAAACAAAAGGGTCCAATGGAGTATGATACTTCACAGCTAATTTAGTTTCCTCAGGCTTAACATATGAACTAGAATTTAGCGCCGAATTTCTATCCAGAAGCGAAAGGTGAAAGGTTCACAGACAGGAAAATCAACTTGTAATTGCAAAAACCGATTTTGCCTCCTTTGAGAGTCTTCTTAGACAGATGAGCCTGCACTAAAATTGCAGCCTAAGAACCAGAATACACTGGGCACCTTCTGGGTCCAAAAATACTTCCAAGAAGCTGCTTATTATTAGAGCTGGAAGAACACCAAGGAGTTTGGAAAGCTTCTTCAGATAACCTGAGCTGCAGAAGGGTGCTTAATCCCTTAAAAATCTCCCCTGTACCTGCAGTCTTCTCTCCCACACCATCATAATCTCACATCTTGTTCCAGCTCAATCAAGAGGCCTCTTAAAAACCCATGTTCTCCCATGTGTCAGAAACCTCCTGGGAAGGACAGAGCTTCTACCATTAAATGCCAGAATTTTTCAGGCAGCCTCCACAATGTCTTTCTGCAACTCAGGAAAATACCTAGACTGCTGCGTCTATTTTAAATATTGTTGCATGTTGTGTCTGATTGAAGCTTATTAATGCCAAATGTCTTGATTTTTTTAACACTTAACATGTTTATTTTTGGAGTAGAACAACTTTAATTAGTCTCTGTTTGTAGAAAACATGCCAATAACAAACCTTGACTAGTTAATTATAATTTTAAAAAATACTGAGAATAATGCTTTAAATATATATTGCGCCTTAAATGTAGAGAATTCTCAGGTGAATAAAAACATGATTTAACACTTCAAAAGTTGTATGAGAGTATTCCTATTCCATTTTCAAATTATTTAGCAATACAATGCTTAAGTTACCACACTCCATTCTAACTCAGATTCTCAAATGCCTGTTCCTCTGTAACATAAATTTCTTTTTGTTCCACGGGATAAAAATACTTTGAACGTTATGATATACCACATGGCTGCTCCATGGTAAGAGTGCTTCCTTGGCATGTGTATCCATAATCCTTGTAAATTTTTTTCAAATATGATCTTTCTTTTGTAGCAGAATTTATTAGCTGTGGTGTGAGAGTAATTTTTGAAACTTCTTAGCACTTCAAAGTTAGGATTTTATTGGACCTCTTGCCTACATAAAACATACTAGACTGGACCATTTCCTTCAGAGCCTGTGTCCTGCATCGACAGTGCCAGAAGTGTATGGCCTATGATGATGACAACTAAAGTACCAGAATGGATTTCTGTATCCAGGTGATATAAACCTTGAGCATTTTACTTGTCTTTCCAGGATTTATAACAATTTTCAATCCTGTAAAGAATCTGGCAGTCCACATGTGTTCCTAATGTAATGGCTTTCATTTTCTGCATCTTCAGGGGAAAAAAGCTGCCCCCAAGCAAAAGAATCCAACTGGTTTTACTAAAATTGTACTGAGAAAGAATTAAAATGTTAGGCCTTAGTTTTAGATAACAGTCTTACCCTACATATGGTCTATTTTTAAAGTGTTAAAATGGAAAAATAACTACAAATAACTTTCCCAGAAAAATGAAATGAAACTACTGTTCTGCTACTTGAACTTTCTACTTTACTTAGGATGTAACCCAAACAAGCCCATTGTGTGACTTCACCAGTTTATAAAAAGCATCTTTCAGTGTCTCACCTTCTCATGTCCTTTCCTATGACATTGCATGTCACACATCTTGCAGATACTGCTTGAGTGAGAACTGCAGAAATCTTGTCAAATGTAGCACTGGGCCATTATTTCCATCAAGATAATCCGCTCTTTGCCAATTCATCAAGAGGTTCAAAGAACCAAAAGTTTCATTTCCTGAGTATGTTTACCATGCATAACCCAAGGACAACTCTGCTTCCTGCACTGTCTAAAGTAGTATCAGGCCAATGTATGCTTGTTATAACTTTGCTCTAAAAGAACACGGTTTTTCTAGCTATGTAGTCCTCCTGTAAATAAAAGGAATGCCGTAAGGCAAAATGATGAGTGCGGTGTCCTTCTGCACTCTGCAACAGGGCCCACCATAGCATCAGCTAACCCTGACACTTGAAAAGCTGTCCCCTTTTCACCTCAATGCCTGGCTTCCAGCAGCACAGCACCTATGCAAACTGGCAGCTCAGGCCAGGGTGGATAAATAAATAAAGGTATCAGAAGACACAGAGTACACTCTGGTGACATGTTCCAAAAATACAAATGTAATTAACTGCACAAACTCATTAACTTTTCACTTAATAGAGTTTAGGTCTTCAAAACACTGAAAAACACTGAAAACTTTTCACACAACTGATTAGGTATGAATGAATACTGTACTGCCTACAAACACGAATGTTCTCCCAGCTTTAGTGGACAGGAAAACAACAGGGCCTTACCTGGGTTTAATGGCTGCTAATGGATTTTTATCTGCATGTATCAGCCAGATCTTCAGTTTTACTGCAGTGAATGGGAAAGGATGCATACCTGCATCTTGATGGAAATACAGGGTCAACCACAGTAACAATCCAGAATTATATTATATATACGTCTACATTCAGATGAAAAACACAATGTCACTGCTAGACCGAGAGCAGTGTTGAAAAGATCGACAAAGGATACCCTGAGAGCATCTTCTCTCTTCCTGTTATCAGGGGTTGGGAGGCCGTTAGTAAGTGCTGCTTTATTTAAATGCATTCCCACAGAGGGTTTGAAGCACCCCAAGGTTTTTAAAAAAGTACAAATACCAACCACAATGTAGGGATCAAAAAACCAGTAATTCAATTAACTTTCTACAGGCCTCAAATTAAGAATGTTGTTGTGATGTTATTAAGGTCTGTGTTCATGAGAAGTACAAACCATCAAACAAAAATGTATGGAGGGATGTAAAAAACTAAACATTCTGCAGAAAAGTAGGTGCCTTTTTTCCTATTGATGGGAAAAATAGATTTTTCTCAGCACCGTTAAGGTCACTTCCCTGAGACAGACTTACCAAAATATTTTATAGTAAGTAAACCCACATACCATGTTTTCTCTTAGAACTGATGTATCTGCCATTATAATGTCTCAGAGTGGGCCACAGCCTAGTGAATAACAGTGTAAACTACCTGTAATGAAATATGTAAGTTTAGAAATGTGACAGTCAAGTGCCACTATTCTTTGTCTAACAAGCTGATAGAAAATAGTTCCAAAATAATAGACCATCTAGAAAATGGAGATGTGGCACCAGCTTCTATTCCATATGTAGTAGAGCTGCCTCACAGAAACCACACCAGTGGCAGCTGACATTTTGAAAACCTAGAAAAAGAACACCTGAACTAGTAGAAATGCATATCAGAGCCACTGGGAGCATGCCAGTGTACACACAAGGAGATAGATAGAGCAAACAAATAAACCTGCCTTATACAAAATAGAGTTCTGGAGGGTACCCCATCTTGGTCATGCACATATAGGCATGTATAGGTGGTATACACACCTATGCACAGTTCTTTAGAGCTGTGTTTAAAGAACAGTTGGATATGTAAAGGAGATTGCACACTCTACCTCTGGCTGACATAGACTCCAGAGAAATGGGCAAAACTTCTAAACTCTACAAAGAATGGATAAAATGAGAATTTTTTTGCTTTGAGTAGTTCTGGTATTTATCATAAGTAAAAATTTGAAAGATTGTCAGAAGTTGGACTTCTAACACAAACAGAGTGAATGGCACTTAAGTGCATTAGGGGAATCAGGGAAGGCGGTTGCTTAATTAATTCAGATGTTCAGGTTCCATATACAAGTTTCTTTCTGATCTCAGATCTTATTTCCATCTATTACTTTATTTCCATCACTGCCTGTGAGTTTGTGAAATTTTTGCTTAGGTTTAAGTTACTTCATAATTAGTTCACCAGAGAACAAAAAATGTATTGCTGCTGCTAGATATGGGAAGTTTTAAGGATGTGAAAATCACTACTACATTGCTTTGAATCTTCATATTGCTGGGTCACTCATTAACTTCACATTAAAAACATGCCAATTAAGAAATGCTGCTGGCCAAGGAAAGCAAGTGCTTGAGAGGGGAGTCCAGACAAACAGCTGGAGTAAATCAGATGTTATACCAATGGCAGACAATGGAAGGATGCTGATTTTCATCCTCTAGAAATCCAAACCCCAGGGATTCCTCTTGTAAATCATCCCATTTTTTCTGGGAACATAGTAAGGAAGTGCTTTTTAAAAATCTACACTTACTTGCAACACACACAGCTTTTTTATTATTCCAAAATTGTTTAGGTTTTATTAGTCTGAGTTTACGGCTCTTTGTTTCCTGGACCGTGTGAAGAATGGAAGCAGGGGGACTTGCTGCTATTTTACTTTTAGCTGGTGAATCATAGAGGATGTCTCACATTTCATTAGTGTTTGAGTCCTTAACTCCTCATATTTCTCAGGTTCTTTTCCCCTTTGCACAATGTATGCAGGGCCAAGAATGTGTAAGTGCCACAGCCACCCCATTCAGACTTTCACTGAATTGGTGTAATTGGATTTTGCACCTCAATTTGCAAGATACAGTTCCTCTGAAAACCAACCCATTTTGGTGGGCATAAAAATAAAATTAAATAAAAATAGTAATAAAGACAGAGCAGGCATTCATAAGGTACCAGGTCTCCACAGTCTTCAGCTGAGAGACCCCAGATTTCAATGTACCCTGAAAAGGGTGATTAATTTAAAGTGAGTGGAGTCTGTTTCTTTAAGACAAGCTCATAAATCGTGAAAGATCACCACTTCTTTTCAAAAGGCTCTCCACGGTCTGAGTTTCCCTTCTGGGTCAGTAAAGGCATTGAAGTTTTAATGGCATGCCATGGCAGATTACACGATACAGCTGTCCCGGCACCGTGAAAATTAAGTTATGCCCCGTGTCAGCAAGGGTTTTTTTTCCCTTTTCTTTCCCTACCCTCCCCCCTTCACTCTCCCTCTTTCTTTCTCTCTCCCTGTCCCCTTCTTCATTCTCCTTTCTGCTGGGAAGTGCACATCCGAGGAGGAGGTGGGAGCCTGGCGGGAGCTGCCGCCACGGCTGCTGTTGGGCCCCAGCTATTGAGACTGAGTAAATGGAGCTGATGGGTGAAGAAGAGCCGTCAAAATGGTGGCTTTTGTTCCTCCTCCTCCTCTCCCCAGGGCTCGGTGGCAAAGGCAGCCCTCCCTGCTCACTCACATGCCAGCACCTACCCTGCCTTCCCCGCGCCTCGGACACCCACCATGCTGCATCCCTCTTCCCTGCGCTCCAGGGGGTCTGCACTGCTCACCCCTCGCCTCCCCGGCTCACATACCAGCCACCCCCCTTATGCCACCAAGGACTGTCGCAGGAGGCTTATGCTCTGCTTGCTGGAGAAGCCTTCTTCCCACAGGTCAGGGCCTCGTGCACAGGCACACACACACGTGCGCAAGCACACCCACTCACAAATGCAGCTTCTTGCATTAAAAGCAACACCAATACCAGCTGGCATCCCTCCTGCCCTGCTATTCTTCTAGCTCCCTGTCTCCACTCTGCAAAGAAGGAGAGAGGAAATAACTTATTGCAGCATGAGAAATTAATCACGTTAGTACTTAGTTTATCTGAGCGAGGATGTGTGAACGGGCGAAAGAGATGAGGGAGCAAAAAGGAAAGAATAATTTGAAAACCTATCTACAGATATTCTGGGTCAATCATTTCCAATGTGCTATGAATTTTTATAACCATAAAAATGTCAATCTTTAAACAGTAATTTAAACATACTGATCTTGGGGGTTGATGGTCTGATTTCTTTAAGGGACCTCCTGAGAGATGCCCACAACCACAGACCGCAGAGGGCCACCAGTTGAAAATTATAGTTCTATATAATATTTTTAATACCTCAAGACACTGAGTTATGACAGGAGGTAACCCCCTATGCCTTTTCAGTCAAGTCAGAGCTGTTTGGTAAATATTTTTTTGGGAAAATTAGTAAATTAATTAAGACTTCCAAGTAGAAATACATATTCTGATAGGAAGCCAATGCATTGACTAGTTTATCTCTTACAGTCTGAGCCTATCTTTAATAGATATACAGACTTACTTTACATATAAACAATTTTGTCCACCTGAAGTGCTTGCATTACACCATATGCAGTAACTTACTCAAAAATTTCTGGCTTTTAACTTGCATACTTTGCAGTTAGCCTTTCATTCTAACCGAGGACAATTATTCCAATGGAATTATTTGTACCAGGGCTCACTAATGCAGGGATACTTCACTTAAGCTCTTTATTTGTTCTGCTGTTTCTGAGTGTATTGATAGGAGAGGAAAAAATCTGACTACCTGCATATTCAGCCACCTCTAGTTTATGACTGTTTGATTAGGGACTAAAGTATTCTACATTGGAATTTGCTAATAGGACTTGATAATTTTTCCTTGCCTCCTCAGTTGTTCCTAGGTACAACCTTCTGTTCACAGCCAGTATAACTCTCAATATGCTAGAAGCAATAATTTTTTAAATGATTGTAATAATAGTATAAACACTGCAGGATACAATTGTATGTACATTGCCTTATATTCCCAAAACATTGGGCTTGTAATTCAAGCACACAAAACATTAAGGACATTTGCTAACACAGTATGAGCCAAACTACACCAGTCCACTGAAAAGTGTCCAGACCTGGGACAAAATGAAATCTCTGTCATTATTCTTGAGTGGTTGCTTGCAGTGCTTTTCACAGGTGTGATATGAGTTCATGGGAAGAGGGGGCTTTTAATCAAAGGACTCTGGATCAGGAAACATTGACTAAGAAGTTTTAGCAGTGATATGCCTCCTTATGTACTTTCTCTTTGTAGCTGGCACAAATTATTTGAGAATTGAACCCATATAATACCACTAGATGGGGGCTGGGCCAGAATAAGGTGTTTGCAATTGATCTCCTATATAAGTGATGTATGGGCACTAAATAAGAGCAACTTCCACAGCACTACAATATTTCTGTTTGGGTAGTAGCATAGACAATGACATTTGGGACCAATTCATACTGTAGCTTTACCATTACACTTGTTCTCTTGCATACCTCAGTTTCTTAATACACATCAGTTTGGGGGAATGCTGGTTGCTATTCTTATTTGTGTTGTTGCTATTCACAACAAGTAAAACTTTCCCATGTTTTTTTGTGATACGTTCAGGCCTTTACTGAGTGAGGAGAGCTGTGAGCTGCCCAAGAGCTGTTTTATTGGCAGGGAGTTAAGGAGAATTGTCTGTCACATCAATTATCTGCCCTTGGTCTCTTAGAAAGAAGGTGCCTAGAGACAGGCCATTTCTCTTGCTTGTATGTCCACACACATGGACACCAAAACAGCTCACACTTTGACTGGAAGTTGCTCTCTCCCTCTCTCAGTGGTGCTGCAATCCATGTTAAATCAGCTCATTCCTCCTCTCAGTAAAATTAGACAGGCCCCTGCTTTGAATACAC
The DNA here is from genome assembly GCA_907165065.1 of Caprimulgus europaeus. The sequence continues at coordinate 37,919,271 of OU015527.1, read as the reverse complement.
CAGACCACACAAGGGAGAGGGGAGAAGTATCTTTCCTTCAACTCTTTCTCTCCTTTGTCATTTGGAAGCCTGTGTTCTAATAACAAATGGTGATTTAACAAGAGAAGAGAAGAGAAGAGAAGAGAAGAGAAGAGAAGAGAAGAGAAGAGAAGAGAAGAGAAGAGAAGAGAAGAGAAGAGAAGAGAAGAGAAGAGAAGAGAAGAGAAGAGAAGAGAAGAGAAGAGAAGAGAAGAGAAGAGAAGAGAAGAGAAGAGAAGAGAAGAGAAGAGAAGAGAAGAGAAGAGAAGAGAAGAGAAGAGAAGAGAAGAGAAGAGAAGAGAAGAGAAGAGAAGAGAAGAGAAGAGAAGAGAAGAGAAGAGAAGAGAAGAGAAGAGAAGAGAAGAGAAGAGAAGAGAAGAGAGAGAGAGAAGAGAAGAGAAGAGAAGAGAAGAGAAGAGAAGAGAAGAGAAGAGAAGAGAAGAGAAGAGAAGAGAAGAGAAGAGAAGAGAAGAGAAGAGAAGAGAAGAGAAGAGAAGAGAAGAGAAGAGAAGAGAAGAGAAGAGAAGAGAGGAAAAGAAAAGAAAAGAAAAGAAAAGAAAAGAAAAGAAAAGAAAAGAAAAGAAAAGAAAAGAAAAGAAAAGAAAAGAAAAGAAAAGAAAAGAAAAGAAAAGAAAAGAAAAGAAAAGAAAAGAAAAGAAAAGAAAAGAAAAGAAAAGAAAAGAAAAGAAAAGAAAGGAAAAGAAAAGAGAGGAAAAGAAAAGAAAAGAAAGGAAAAGAAAAGAGAGGAAAAGAAAAGAGAGGAAAAGAAAAGAAAAGAGAGGAAAAGAAAAGAGAGGAAAAGAAAAGAAAAGAGAGGAAAAGAAAAGAGAGGAAAAGAAAAGAAAAGAGAGGAAAAGAAAAGAGAGGAAAAGAAAAGAAAAGAGAGGAAAAGAAAAGAGAGGAAAAGAAAAGAAAAGAGAGGAAAAGAAAAGAAAAGAAAAGAAAAGAAAAGAAAAGAAAAGAAAAGAAAAGAAAAGAAAAGAAAAGAAAAGAAAAGAAAAGAAAAGAAAAGAAAAGAAAAGAAAAGAAAAGAAAAGAAAAGAAAAGAAAAGAAAAGAAAAGAAAAGAAAAGAAAAGAAAAGAAAAGAAAAGAAAAGAAAAGAAAAGAAAAGAAAAGAAAAGAAAAGAAAAGAAAAGAAAAGAAAAGAAAAGAAAAGAAAAGAAAAGAAAAGAAAAGAAAAGAAAAGAAAAGCCTTCCCTTCTTCCCTTTTTGGAGCGACAGCTCTGAGCCTTGGTCAGGGAAGCCCATGAATTGGACTTGGAAAGGACCCGGGAGGGGTCCCTATAAATCTTCCCCACACAGAGGAGGCTGTCTGTCTACTTTGGGGCTGCTGTTCATTGTGACGAAAGCTTAACTGCTTTACTTTCATTCACAAAAAATACCAAAAAATCCCTAAAAACCCAAACCCATAACTCACATAAACCTGAGGTTTATGGATATTGCTTTATTTCTTTGTCATTTTCAAAGGCATTTGTTTTCTTCATTATTATTCCGTTAGAAAAGTAACTGACACAATTTTTTATATTTTATTTATTGCATGATTTTCTTTATTCCTCCGCCCTTATACTGCTGTATATGAAATGGAAACTATATTGAGTCACTCAACATTTGTGAGAATAAAAACAGCCACTTTCTTTGACTGCTCATCCTAGAAAGACCAAGACAACTAGTATCAAAATAATAATAATAAAAATTAAAGTGATTATGTATAAATAATGTGAGTATAAATGCATACATGCATACGCACAGGCACACAGATACGCACAAATGCTTGATACCTTGGAGAAATGCCAGCTGTAATTGCCACAAACTAAACATGGCTTTATGTTTTCTCACTGATACTTTTACCCATCATATTCTGCCTTTCTGCTCATGACTAATTTCTTGATCTCATTTCATGGGTCACAGAGCAACATACCAACCCATTTAGTAACAGCACATACGTACTTTTTGGATATAGTTTGAGTATGATGTCACCAAAATTACAAGAATATAAAGTATTACTAAACATGACCAATGCGTGTGAATTCTTATAATCTTAAGAATGGATTATCTAGCATTATTGCTGTAAACCGTAATTTTTGTCTCCACAAATTACCTTACCATGTAACCTGAATCTGCAAGCACGACAAACAATTTGAGATTCTGAAAATTATAAACAGGATAATGGAATTCTTAATTTCAGTTTTCATGCATGGCAAATTACCCACGGTCTTTCAACATTTTCTTAAAGAGAAAGTTGTCTGAAGGCTGAATCCAAGACTAAGCATTGTATTATGAAAGTGAAGCAAAGATGTATTGAAATAGAAAGTTCATTCCATCCATTTGCAAATAATATTACAGGTAGACAGTGAATTCCATCATTCAGTTACTACAAATTTTGCCCAGTTCTCCGAATCATTAGACCGAATAAGAAAAATTAGACCTGCAATACAAGGACAGAGCTGACTGTCCTGGGGGTATGGCTGTTCTTTTATATCAGAAAGAGGAAAGGAGAAAAGCGTTTCCCAGTTCTTAGACACCGGCTTATTTGGAGTACTGTTTGCGAGCAAAGCATGTGAAGATGGCCAGTTTGTTTGTGGCTGCATGTGTGTGCATGGGTGGGTGAGGGGAGTTTGAGAATTCCTAATCCTGCAGCTCTCAGGACCTGGAGAGTTGTACCCCATCTGGGGTAACTGGATTAAAAATCTTTTCTCATTTCAAAGGTTTGATCTCAACAAGGGTTTGATGTGATGAAATCAAAGTGGCAGCTTGAATTTGAAAACTATTTGGATTTGAACTTCCTGAAGTCTAGATCTGAGGGAATGGCTGGGGTGGATGTGAATGTGCGGTAACTGCACTAATGCCTGTACAGAGAAGAAAGTTATGCTTGAGGAAATATAAAAATACCCCATTTCTAAAATAGCACTGATTACAGTGAAAATAACCTTATAGTAAAATAACTTTTGACAACTAATGGTAAGTGGCTCTTGTGTTACGTGATTTGAACACAGTCCCTCAGTGACAACAATAGAAGACTTTTTTCTTGACACAGGTGAAGCTAAAATAAAATAGTTACAGAAATCATGTATTATATGGTAATTGCTACTAGTATTTTGTTGTTCTTGCCACTGCCTACTGTCCCAGGACCCCAAAGATTTGAAAGCAGCCCATTGGCATATCCTAGGGAAGGGCTGATCCCACGTCATTTTGACCAAGTCAGCTTCCCTCTTTCTCAGCCTCTGTTCCTAATCTGCAAACTGGAGAAAATAATAGCATAACTATTTCACAAAGACTTTCCGAGGGAAGTGTGCTATAATGCTTTGAGGCATTCACAGTCTTCAGGATCAAGTCTTGCAACAAGTTCATGCATTTTTGAAATTAAACACAAATCAAGTTCTCCATAAAAACAAATAATAATCTATGGCTCCAGGTGTAATTTTACATGCAATGAGAAACACAAGGTTAGAGGAAAGGTCAGTAAATTAAGTTACACATCTATAAAAAAGTATACATAAAGAAGTTGTGCATAGAACCCCTTAAAATGTAGATACCCAAAACCATGCTGTATGTACAAAGGGCCAAAATACTTCAGTCCTGGAAGGTTACAGAAAAGTCGAACAAGACAATCAATGCTGCCTTTTTTGTAACTGTCATATAGGATCTATGTGGTCATATAGATCTATATAGGATGCTATTAGCCATGCATCCTATTCCACAGCTACTGAAATTGACTACTGTTTTCAAATGATTCAGGATCATAACTACTATACAGAAGAAATCATGCCCATTTTTTGGTTCATGGGAAGGTGAAAAATCCTCAGATTTCCTCTTCTAGCAGATATTTTCTGTTTAACTTAGAAAAAAGCATCATGCAGTATAAAGAATGGCTTACAATATGTCTCTGTGAGGCATGAAAGAAATTTTGTCTAGGTTTATAATGAAAGACTGTAAAAACTTATGAAGAGTAACCCCAAAATCTCACTATATATGAGAATGAAAAACATCATCAACAACTCTTCACAGATGACACTTTGGGCTCATCTGCCAAAAGAGTGAAACACAACTTTCCAAGCAACAGACCTTTGTCAAAGACCAGTACCAGCCTGTAGAATCATGAACCACAGACATCAGATCATTAGAAACCCCGGCACTTTCCATTCAAACTGCAGATTCACTTTGACCTTTTCTCCCTAAAATAAACACAGCATATAATATGTATTATAGAATTGTAGAATGGCTTGGCTTGGAAAGAATCTTAAAGATCACCTAGTTCCAACCCCCCTGCTGTGGACAAGGTTGCCAACCACTAGATTAGACTGCCCAGGGCCCCATTCAACCTAGCCTTGAATGCCTCCAGGGAGGGGGCATCCACAACTTATCTGGGAATAGTGCCTCAGAACCCTCTGGAAGAAAAATTTTCTCCTAATATCTAACCTAAATCTCCCCTCTCTTAGTTTAAAACCATTTTCCGTTGTCCTATCACTATCTACTTATGTAAAAAGTCACTCTCCTTCCTGTTTATAAGTTCCTTTCAAGTACTGGAAGGCTGCAATGAGGTGTCCTCAGAGCCTTCTCTTCTCCAAGCTAAACAAGACCAGATCCCTCAACCTTTCTTCATAAGAGAGGTGCTCCAGCCCTCTGATCATCTTTGTGGTTCTCCTCTGGACTCACTCCAACAGCTCTACATCTTTCTCTTGTTGTGGGCTCCAGGCCTGGATGCAATTCTCCAGACAGGGCCACACAAGGGCAGAGTAGAGGGGGACAATCACCTCCCTCACCCTGCTGGACACCCCTCTTTCGATGCAGAATACAGTTGGCCTTCCAGGATGCAATCACACACTGCTTGCACATGTCAAGCTTTTCACTCACCAGGACTCCCAAGTCCTTCTCAGCAGGGCTGCTCTCAATGAGATCTTTTCCCACTCTGTACACATACCTGGGACTGCCCCGACTCAAGTTCACAACCTTGCTCTTGGCCTTGTTGAACCTCAACAAGGTTCTCGTAGGCCCATTTTTCAAGCCTGTCCAGGTCCCTCTGAATGGCATTCCTTCCATCTATTGTATCAACCGTACCACTCAGCTTGGTGTCATCAGCAAACTTGCTGAGGGTGCACTCAATCCCACTGTCCAGTTCATTGATAAAGATGTTGAAGAGCACCGGTCCCAGGACTGACCCGTGGGGGACACCACTCGTCAACAGCCTTCACCTGGACACAGAGTCATTCACCACAACCCTCCGGCTGCGACCATCCAACCAATTCTTTATCCATCGAATAGTTCAGCCTTCAAACCCACATCTCTCCAATTGAGATATAAGGGTATGGTGTGGGTCCATGTTGAAGGCCTTCCACAACTCCAGGTAGATAACATCAGTTGCCCTTCTTTTGTCCACTGATGATGTCACTCCATCACAGAAGGTCACCAGATTGGTCAGGCATGATCTGCCCCTGGTAGATGAGTGTCTGTACACATATAGACAATAAGAGAAAAAAAAATAAGGATATCTTCTGCAAAATTCTCTGTAAGAGAGAGATGGAAAACTGCACAGATGGGATGTCACTTGGCCAGTATTCTTGGGAAAATCTTGGACAATTTAGAGATATTCCTTGAGATGACTGAGGTCCAGACCTGGATCCAATATCCACGTATATTTTAAATATACTAACTATTAAATTTTACTTCAAAAGAAAAAGGAAGAAAAGCATGCAAAAGTAGTAGTGCATTATGTGCATCTGTAAACAGAATTCAGCATAATAGAATCTGTGCAAGATACTATGTAAAAGGGTGGAGAAATATGCTGTGGTGTTAATAGACTATTTTACAGTTTTGTCTTTCAACTGTTTTTCCTTATGTAAACATCTACTATGGCCAAGTCTTGGGTTTTCCAGAGTGCCTCTGAATCCTCTAGTCCCATCCTCTGTGCATAGTTGTACTGGTTTTGGCTGGGATGAAGTTAATTTTCCCCATAGTTGTATGGTGATACATTTTGGATTTGTGACCAAAACCAGTGTTGATAACATACTGTTTTGGCTATTCCTGAACAGTGCTTACAGTGTCAAAAATTTATCTTTTTCTCACACTGTCCCCCAGAGAAGTAGGCTGGGGATGCACAAGAGATTGGGAGGGGACACAGCTGAGACAGCTGACCCCAGCTGATACTGGGGATATCCCATGCCATATGACATCGTGGCCAGTAATAAAAACTAAATGAAAGGAAGAGAAAGGTGATGACAATTGTGGTTATGATTTGTCTTCCCAAGTAAACGTTATGCATGATGAAGGCCCGTTGTCCTGGACATGGCTGAACACTTGCCTGCCGATGGAAAGTGGGGAATTAATTCCTTAATTTGCTTTGCTTTACCTATTAAACCGTAAACTGTCCTTATCACAAACCATGGGTTTTCTCTCTTTTGCCCTTCCAATTCTCTTCCTCATCCTCTGGTGGGAAGTGAGGGGCTGTGTGGGGGTCAGCACCTACTGGAGTTACCTCAAAACACTAGTTGAGATCAGCTACACCTTTTTAAATATTCTTAAAAATTGACAGTGAGGGAAAATCTCGTCCTTAGTAGATACAACTCTAACCATAAGAACTAACTTATTCCCTTCTTCCTTGCAACAGCCTTTTATGTTATAGAAAACCTATTCTCACTATTCTCCTTTCCTTTCTTCTCCCCATTTTCACAAAGTGTTTGTCTGGGTTTGGTTTCTAAAGTTTCATCTACTCTTTATGAATTCTTGGAAATAATGGCTAAATGTTCTATCTGAAATTGCTTCATCCAATTTTGTAAGTACTATAGGATTAATCCCCTATAGACATATAAATATCTAATTGATTTATCTACCATTTCAAGCCATATTTCCCTATTTTGGCTTGAGTCCTTGTCCTTTATTTACTAATATACTAAATTAGCACTGTTTGTAAGTGACCTTTCTAAGGAATAATTTGTAGTTAAGGAACCTATAAATGGAATTGAGCATTCTGGCACTCTCACAATCTCATCCAAAAAAAGTAAGCAGTACATCGAGGCCATTCTTTGTCTTCTTGGACCCTTTAACGCACTTACAGATTTCTTTCTTTATGTGTTTTTTTATCTCTTAGCTTCTATGTTAAACTTTCTGTTTTCAGTCCTGCATTTCTGTGTTGTTCTTCAATGCTGTAATCACTTGAGATAATTTACTTCTTTGGTTTTTTTTTACACTCCCATTTGTTTTAGATGTCTTTGAGGATCTCATGGTTTGACCATACTGCTTGTATTCCTCTTTCCATCACAGAGACAGTTTCATAATCAGTCTCATTCACACAGTCTTCAAACATAAGATCTCCTGACAGAAAAAATTGTGGGTGTTCCCAAAGCTAATATTACCTTATACTCCCAAGGGGTTAAAATTAAAATCTGTTTAATGCAACAAAAAAAGACAATCTTCCCTTCATGTTTCTAATGACTCTTGGGGAAGGCAGGGCAGGGTAGTGAAGGATCTTGGGTAAAACTGTAATCCATAAGCCACCCTGGCTGTGGTTATAAAAGGCAACTGGTGTCAACAGAAACTGTGAATACCTGACTTTTGTGGAGAATTAAGCTCCAGTTAATTATTATCTTAGTACTGTTAAACATTATTGTCTATGCTGACAGTTTTAACTGTGCTGTCCCAGTCACCATTTTGAAAAGCTTCTTGACAATAAAAACAAATATCCTAATTTAATAAAGCTTTATGCCTTCATACTTATGCCATCAGTAGGCTAGACAGGGTGTTCTAGACAGGTGTTTCTGACTTGGTAAGAAATGCCTTTTGAATACCTGTCTCATTGAACAGGACTCAGGTCATGGATCTTGTGTCATAAGACACTACCTGAACAAGGCTAAAAATAATACTGAGTTCATGATGAGTGAATAAGTTCTGGGAATATCCTGCAAGATACAGCACTGTTCTAAACTCTCCTTATGATGGGAAATTTCAAGGAGAAAAAGCAGAGCACACTATGATCTTGCAGCTGAATGTCAGGATGCCATACCACCCACAGCAGAAAAGACAAAATGCATGTTTTTGTATTTAAGTAGAAAGACCATGATAGAAGTCTAAAAGGAAATGGTAGTAAGCAGTGCCAGATATTTTATGGGTAAGTACATTGTAAGAATCCTAAAGATGTGAACTGCAAAAAACTCTTTTAAAAAGGTAAGAGAACAAAGTGGAATTTGTACTTAATAACTAGTAGCATTCAATACAGTAAGGCTACCAAGGCAGCAGAAGGTCTAGGCTATAATGGTAAAAAATATTGGAAATGTATAAACTGGGGAATGTGCAGTGCAATCCTTTTCCTAATAAATTTTCCTAGTTACTGGTCAACCAAACTATTACAAAAATCTGTAAATTTAAATTTCCATCTTTGTATAGCTCACAGCATCTTAGCCATCTTTTAAAGAAACCAAAGGGAAAAAAAATACTGCAGGGCTTGCCCTATCATGCAACAAACCTTGACAGAAATGAAAAATCTAAACCTCTCGAATTCATTACATTCCTGTCCTCAACTAGACTCATCCACTGTGAACTGCACTGAGACACTCAAGTTATTGCATTTAGGGCACTAGTAGCCATTTGTGGTCATTACTTTTAAGATACACCAAGCTAGAAATACTCTGTCATGATTAATTATATGAATCAACATGTTCAAAACCATCCATACATTCTTGAACTTGGAAACCACCTAAAAGAAGGGGAGTGTCTTCTTATTATACACTTGCAGAACTGCTCCTCTCATCCCCAACACAGTATAAGAAAACTAGAGGTAGTACAGAAAAGAGCAAGAAGAATGATCAAAGGAATGGAATAACACTATAGAAAAAGGAGGATTGAGAAGAGATGTGGAAAAGCACTATAAAATCACTGTGGGGCAAGGGAGAGGAAAAAATACACTTTTTTTTTTTTTTTTCCTTCTGAAAAAGTAGGGTTTCAGGTAGCAAAGTCTCACCAAAGAAAAGGAAAATCTTCAGGCTGCATAGTTAAGCAGTAGAACTCCTTGGTGCAGGACGCTGAGAACACAGGAGATGTAGGTGTAACATGGTAAATTGAAGGCAGAAAAATCCTGCAGTACTTCTAGAAAAATAGAACCATTGGTGCTTTAACTCCTACACCGATTCTTCATGTCTGTGAAGAAAAAATATAAGCTACAAATGAGTATTATTCTGCTGAAATCTCAGAATAAATCTTGGTTTCTGAAGACTAAACCAGATTACTGTAAAAATATGAGTATATGTGTGTCTGCAAAATCCTCCTGTTCACATTGAATGAAAGACATGCACTGAAATTGTGACAGTGTAGATTCAAACCACATGGGCTGACTTGGTTATAGAAGTTTTCCTGTCACTGTTTCACTGGACAGGGCTCCTGCAGTGCAAGTTCACTAAAGGATAACCATGTGTCTCCAGCAATTACTTGTTAGGGTGGTAAGCTGAGGCATCACATTAACATGGACCACTCCAGTCTCAGGAGGAGAGGCTGTGTACACAAGTCAGCACTGGAGACACTTAGCCTGAGGGAGACACTTACCCTGGGGACCCTTCTGCAGCACTGAGATAGGGATGCGAAAAAAAGATGCCCCTGCCAACAGCAACCCACCCAAGGTACCATCTCCTTCTTCAGTATCTTCCCCACAACCTGTCTCTGTGTGGTGCTAGCCTCAGCAGCTTGCTCTCCTAACTCCCTATGATGATCTTCCTGCCTCAGGGGTAGTGGTGGGACTGAGGGAATGTCAGCAGGTACATAGGTAGTTTTTTGAACACTGGGTAGAAAAAAGACAAGACATTCTTCTAAGTTTTCAATACCACTCCAAAATAGGGAAACCGAGACTGATACAGATACTCAGTCTTACAGTTTAAATGTAGCCTGTGTCTTTTGCGTGGTTTAAATATAAATACTTGATTATAGTATAGGTTAATAAATATGAATGCTCATTTTGTGAAGAGCTACAATTCATGCCTCTATATCCTAGCTATATCATGATACAAAAAAATATTTTACAGGAGGTGGACAGTCATGTCAAGGTAAAATCATAGAGCACTTTGTAGCAAAAAAGTGTTAAGCTTTCAGCATTATTTAACAATACACACTTCCTATATGCTACATATGTGTTAATTTTGTTTACATATAGTATAGCCAAACATTTTAAAATAACCCATGTCTGGGCAAAGTGATATACATTTTATTAAATCAATACACACAACAATTTAATATTTTGCTATTAAATGTGTGGGTATATTTCATATTAAAATGTCTATGTCTGTATTTGAATGTGCAATTTGCCCCAAGCCTGTTTCGGTCTCCACATTTACTTGTTCAAAAGTGCAGGTTTTAATGGCAATATTTTCTTTAAAAGATCTGGAAAAACAGTTGTGGAGTCAGTTCTTATAGAGATCACAGAAAGTGTCTGTCTGACGGACAAAATTTTGCTTAAAGTCTCTTCAGTTCTGCCTCTTATCTAGTAGTCACAGTTATGCCAAATGTCTTACTATTTTTTCATCAGGGAGCAGATAATAACTCAAAAGCCTCAGCCAAAACAAACTCTTTGAAAAGATCTTATGAAATCATTTCTCCTTGCAAATCCATAAAAATCGCCTCAGACTCCTTATCAATAGAAAGGCTTAAAGAGGGTGCAGAAGTCGTTGAATTATGATGTGCTTGTTTTAATGAAATTCCACTCCTGCTGGGATGTTCCCTGCAGATTTTCCATATTTCAGCATGGGAAAGGTTTGATGCTTTCCTGCTGGTGCCAAGAGTTAATTGAAAACATTTCAGGATAAATTCAGCTCAGGGGCCAACGCTCCCATTCCTTCATTATTCTTAACAATAATAGAGGAGTAATACAATTATTAATAGGCATGTTGTATCCTCTTAAAGTGGCAGTGTGTTTCTGAAACCGTGTCTTTCACATTCTTTTTCTTAAGCAAATCTGAAACAAATGGAAGAATTGAGATCTTAGGAGAAAAGCAAGCCTGGCTGGTATATTATACTGTTCATCACTTTTTCACCACAGTGAGTATTTAGCTATTGTTAAATACAGGTATTTACTTAAAGTAAATTTTTAAAAATTTAAAAAAACACCTAATCTAGACCAGAATTTCCTGAAGGTTTTTATGTTTAAAATCTCAGCCCTGGTGTGATATTAAATTATTTTCTTTGAAGGTGTGTATATCTTCAGAGTTATTCAAGGAAATTCAGAAAAACGAAATGCATTTTTTTAATAAAACTGTCATTATTTTAAAGATAAAATCAGTTTTTAAATCACATATCCTTCTTAGGATTTATGTTTTATGTATAATGAATCAGAAACAATGTGGTTTTTTTCTCCATAATACATTAGATCGTCTTGCTGGCCCAGGGCTACTTATATATTATTTTCCAAGGTAAACAATTCATATTATAAAGTTGCAGAAAATACTCTTTTCATTCTCATCGCTTTTCTTCTGCCCTAGAGTCTTGACACATTCATTGCAATTTTGTCAGTGTTTATGCACTCCTGATAGTTTAAATGTTGAAACTCATAGAAGTTATAAATAATTATGGAAACATTTCCAAAATAACATAATGTTTTCACTTAGCTTATTGTTATCACTAAGAACCAAGAAATCAGGACAAAAGGTTTACCACTATCCTCTCCAAATTTTAGGCAATTTTCTGAATACTTTTTTAATCTCTTCTTCACACTACTCCTCCCAAAAAAGACAACAAAAATATAAAACAGCCCTAACTATTTGCAGACCTGTTTTGCCATAAAGCTTGCCCACTGAAGGATCACAAAAATAGCCCAGACAAACAAAACTCAAAGGATTCCTATAGACTACAATAAATCAAGGCCATATTTATACCATTTCAAAAGGCTGTATCTGACTTATTACAGTTATTCCTATTTTTTAACAGAAGTTTAGCTGGCAAAAGTATATGATGGGGTCCCTGCCCATTTTGGCAGCACACATGGTATTTAGAACTGCCCCAGTGCAGAGGACTCTGCAGACAGAGCTGAGGTAGTGTAACAAGCTTTCTGCACCCTGCCTTAATCTCCTCACACAGAAGGACAGCAGGGGTAAAAGGGATTAAGCCTGGAACACTTTTCCAAGCAGCAGTGCCCAGATGATGTAGCATCCCAGGAGACAACTGAAAGGTAGGTGTAGTTTAAAGCAGTTTTTATACCCTGGTTTGAGGGTAGGGCCTGGGTAGAATCGGGAAAGAATTTCTGCTTCAGCTATCCCTACTGCAAAACATGAACATTTGATGAGTCAGAGCTACCATGTGCCATCATCTTCCCTGATTTGCACAGCAGAGCACTGAGACCATGTTGGGCTTCACATTTGGGCTGAAAGCACATCATCACACAACGCTTTCACTTGTTCTCATGCATTTAGCACATTTTCCCTACCAAATTATTTGAGAAAATAAAATTTGCTTCCGTGAATGTAAAAAAGGCAGACTTGTACATACAGCTTACAGAACAGGTTGTTTCTTAGGACAGAGGAAGCACTTGGTTGCTACAGCTCTTTTCTTGCTTACTGCACACAGATCTGGGCAAAACAGACAATACTCTGACCAAAGTGTTCCCAACAAGCCCTGAAGAGTCAGAATTATTTCTGAGTATAATGGGAGGAACTATACTCAAACTCTGCATGCAGTCAGTACGTTCTAAATTTTAGCCTAATATGTCAAAAATAAAACCACCCAAGTTTTGTACAGGCCAAAAAAGAAAAGGTTTCAGTTTCTCCAATTTCCATATCGTTCTTATCTTTTTCTTTTCAAACATGTCCTCTCCACTCTAGCAATAGCTTTTCATAGTAACACATTCTTCAACACATCCAGGCATTCGGCTTTACTCATCTCAGTAGGTTTTTGACCAACTCTCTAAGCTACACTAGGCCAAACCCAAGTGTTAGTTGCCTATTGATTCACATAGCCTTGTGTCTTCTCATTTCTCTAAATGAGTAATCTTTCACACTAAGTACAGAAATAAAGCCATAGGCTAAATACTGACATTAGACTGACATCAGTTACTCTATCGAAAGCTCAGACTACCTCTAATGGGAGTCTATGATTTAGAAATATGTGAACAATACTCTGTATCATAAAATGGTAAGATGTTTTGGACAATATATTTGTCAAAAATGTTCTTTCAGTCCTTTCTATACAATACATACTCCTACACTGCATTTGCTTCCATGCTCTCAATTCCTGAGACGCACAGACTAAGACATATGTCTATATTTGACTTCCCTGTGTCATTTAGAGTAATTTGCAAACATATGGTATATGCCTGAATACACTAATACAAAGAGGAAAAGTAAGATAGCATAAGAGTTTTGCTGCTTTACTTCCTGCCATAATACACTTTTACCTGGCATACAAAATGTTTTAATGAGTTTGTAATGACACCATAACTCCTGCAAAGAGATAATATGGAGACCATCACTACTGAGCAATTCTTCTGATGGCACTTTCTTTTCCACAGTCTAAAAACCATTTTGTGATTTCACTCTCCTATGTCAGAATGCGACAGGATTTCGGAAGACAGGTGGGTATCCTGGTAGAGAATTTTCCAGATTTAGGTGTAATCATGCTAAAACTACAAAGACTATGCTTACAATAGCACTTCCTCAGCTGCTATCACTGGTTGAATTAGAAGAAGGCTTAGTGCCATTGCCAGTGGATGACAGGAAACCCTAGTGCTTGCATTTGTTCTGCATCTTACCTCATGTATTTTTTAAACAATGAAAACTAGTGCAAGCCAAATATACACTCACCCCAGAAAGTAGTAGGTGATTGCATTATTTTAGTATAAGACACTATAAAAACAGATGTGGCTTGATTTCTATATTAAGACAGGACATCTAGCAAGTTATGCTTATTTCTATGAGGATGTGTGTGTTTTGTGACTACACAGAGCACTGTAATCCTCAGATAGTGCTACATGAAAAATACAGACTGTGTCCACACTGTCGATATTTATATGTAGGCACACTTATAAGGGAGAAGACTCGGTATTGTTTTTCTATTGTATTGTATTTCTATTGTTTTGAGGCAGCAAGATACTGTGGTGATGAGTGGCAAGTACATGTTTTTAAACAAGTATTTCTCCCTTGGAAAGGAAGGAGAGCTCCTTCTGCACTTCCAGTTTCCTCCAAATTCTCTTCCCAGTCCTGTCCTTCCCTTTTCCAACTAAATCACCCATTTTCAAATTCGTAAGTGTTACCATCAGACAGACACTTTCCTTTTCCTCATTATATTCCCTTACATTCAGTTTTTGCCTGTATTATGCTTCCTCTCTCCTTCCTGTCCCTAGGTGTTGGACTATACTACATGTTTTGGCCTCCACTCTCTGCCTAAACTGCCACTGACAAACTGTTTTCCACACTCTGGCCTTGTGGGCACATGAAACGGTTACCTCTTCCCCCCCAGCCTTCCTGCTTCACCATTTCAGTCGAAGTGTGCCATATGTATTCCTGAGCCTGATCTCATTCTAGATCTACCCAAAAAGCATCTTGGATTTCCCATCATCATGTCAACATTAAAATCACAGAATTATGGAAAGTTCTTTAGATGGAACTTCTGGAGAACATCTACTCCCACCTTCATCTAGAAGCTGTATTCCAGCCAACACTAGATGAAGTCAGCTGTGGCTCTTGCAAGCCAAGTATTGAAAACCTCTAAGGATGGAGGTGCCAGAGCTTCTCTGGGAGGCCTGTTCCAGTGCTGCACCACGCCTCCTGACAAAGTCCTTCCGAATGCTCGGTCTGAACTCCAGCCACAGTTTGTGCCTGCTGCTCCTTGTCACACCTTTAAACACTACCAAGAAAAGACTGGCCCTGTAGTCTTTGAAAGTCCCCTTCCAGAGGCTATAGACTGCCATTAGGTTACTGGTAACCTCTTCTCAGCCGTTCTAAAGTTCAGCTCCCTCATCTTTTCTTCATTGGTCACATCCTGACAGCGTTCCAGTAGCCCCTCCAGTTTTTCAATACCCTTCTGGAACTTGAGAGAGGAGTTGTCTCAAAACTGGACACAGTGTTCGAGGTGCAGTGTCATGAACACCAAGAACATGGGGATGATAACATCCTTCTCCAGCTTCTGGAGATGGGGAAAAAATCCTCTCCAAAGCTGAATATTCATCTTACTTTCATATTACTCTTCCTTTTTTAGCCCTGCCAACATTACTAAAGCCAGTTACCTTTCTTTCCCCACCTATTGTTATTTTCAATCTGTGTCTCAGCTAACCTCTAGGTAACTTTTTTATCGTCTTTCTTCTTATTAGCAAATACACTATTTCTTCATTGTCCAAACCTCTACACAATGGTCACCTCCTTTCCTCACCCTTTCTTCCTCTCAGCCATTCAAAATACCACTTTTGAAAGCAAATCTCTCTTTACCTAGCCACGTCTTTGCTCTGTGTCACTTTATTAATATATTTCTGGGTTGTCTACACTTCATACTTTATCTTCTGACCCATCCTAGTAAACCTCAGCCTCTCTATTTCCTTATTCTAGGGTGTGCTTCCTTCCCTTCCCTGACGTATATCCAAGGTATAGTATTAGCAGTATGTCACTGTGTGTTTACAAAAATCTCTCTTTATGCATATTCACCTCTACTATAATATCCACTTGGCTCATAATAAATTGATGAAAATAACTTTTTTTTTTCAAAAAGGGGGGGGTTTTGTCAATGGTTATTTTTATTTTCAGCACCAAATGCTGATCACTAGCAGTAGCTGCATAAATCGTTCCTCTTTATTTTTTTTATTTTTATGCCCTTCAGTTACATTTGCACTGCCTGAGTTTTGGAGGTAAATATCCAAAATATTAGCTGAAAGCTTCCTCAGAAAGCAAATCTTTCCCACATCCTTCCCTGCAGTTCCTCTTTAAGAGGTGTCAGCATGGCTGAGAGAATGAAGTGGCTCCACATTGTTTGCCTGAACTATTATGTGTTTAACATTTCCATAACAAAAGTGCCACTCGACTTCTCCCCGATTAATGCAGCTCGAGGGCTCTTGTCCTCCTTTAATAAAACATTGTTGAAATCATTTATTTAGAGCCCCTGGTTACTAGTGGGAGAATGACCATCTTTGTGCCAAAATATAGTGTATACAGTCCACTATTTTGTAGTAGATCATTCTGTTATTTAAGAAATTGATTAAATGGATGTCTTAGAAAGTATTTATGCTAATAGCGCATTACTGATGTCATTCAGTCAATGTGAGCCTTTTCAACTGTCTACCACAGCCAATGCCTCAAGTAAAATACAGTAACTTTTGACTTTACTGCTTACAAATCTGTATCATAGACTTGAAATCTCAGAGAAGTACTGCTCTTCCATTTGAAAATGTTTTCTGTTGCAAGACTACCTACTTTTCCTGAGGACTTGCAAAGGGTATGTTATCACAGACAGTGTGGCAGTGTGTGATGGTATTACTGGGGACAGGAACAAAATTGACTGAAGGCTTGAATTTGTTTTAGTGACATTGAAGATGCAATGCAACTCAGTCACTCAAGCAGTGCTTTCCATGACTCAGCTGGTGATGATTTCATGCCCCACTGCTTTTTATATGTGCACTTTGGCTATTTTGGAGTTAGTCTCACCCTCATCCAGTGTACTCAAAAGAAAAAAAAAACAAGAAAAAACCCCCTAAACAAACCAAAAAGCAAGTACACGTTTCACATTGCATTGAGGTGGAATTCTTGTTCTGCACCTGCAAAGTTGTCTGCAGCCACCTTTGCAGCCCCACCAGAGATATCTGCTATAGATGGATGCCTGCAGTGAGAGATCTGGTACACTAACAGCTCTTAGGAGGAGTGGAGAGGAGGTTGTAACTAAAATCCATCATGCTTTCCAACGTGACCATGAAAGCTTAGGCCAAACCAGAGCTTCCTTTCCCTCATTGTAAGGCTTCATTCCATAACAATTCTGAAAGTTACATATGCCTGCCTGTATATATTGGTGTATACTGTTAAAAATAAACAGAGACCTTATGTTATGTCCATTGTGAATGCGCACAAAAGCTTTGCTGTGCGCTTGGGTGATCAGTGAAGCTTGAATCTCCCTCTATTTACTGTATGGTCACTGTCAGTTCAATGAACTGCCTCCTTGTTCTCCACCATTGTCCCACACTCCCTTAAACATTTGTCACTGAAGTGCCTCCAAAGACAAATAAACTGTCACCAAGAATTCAAACCTGGTAACTGGGAATAAAAAGGGAGCAGAATCTACTGGCTTATTTTACATGAGGTGGTGGAGAGTTCCTTCTGCCCCCGGAAGAGATTGGCTGGACAGGACCTTGGCAAGTAGCACTTTCAAATACCCAGACAAATGAGAGAACTTCCTTTCCTGTGGAAAATCTCCCTCTGTCAGGGAATGTGAAGGCTTTTCCTCACTTAAAGCTGTCCTTGCTACATCCCCTGACGTTTCAAGAATTTCCATTTGTCTCAAAATCAAGCAAAATAAATAAGAATTTGATGGACATCAACATCTGTACAGGCATTGTAGGCCAGGACACATACCAATACAGGAAGCCATTCCTCCTGGAAATTGTGCTTACTCTGACAACCCAACAAAACCCACAGAGTTATCTCCATCTGGGGAGGAGCTCACAGGACAGAGTTACTTCAGCTGTATTTATTATACAATTACATAAATTAGAACAATCCACTTTCTGTGGGGAAGGAGGCAGAGACGAGTCCTCCCTGCCTAGTGAGGCTCAGTGTTGATTTATTTCAGGCAGATGCTTTTGACAGGAGCCTGTAAAATCAAGTCTTGAGTTTATTGTAGCAGTTAATTTTCAGCCCGTTTCTAGTGCTAATGTCTTTACTCCTAACTGAAGAAAAATAAAGGCTTTTAGCTTGGACTTAATTTTTCATCAACAACGAGTTAAATAGTCCATGTGGGCGCTAACTGTTGACAAATTGAAAATATGTTTCTGAGCATCTTCTGAAGAACTGAAGAAAATATTTAAGATCATCCCTACGCAAATGTGAACTCAGCACTTTATGTAAAGAAAGCTGACTCTATTTACAAGTCTCACCCAACTACTCTGTCCTCTTCCCGAAGAAACAACGTTTCCAGCTTTGTTTTAACAATAAGCTTACTCAACCTTTCAGATGACTCCAAAAACGAACTTCAGATCACAGCCACGCACCATAGTCATACATTTGTTAGGTATCACTGCTATTTGGGGGTCGTTTTACGTGTGTGCACGTGTGCCTGTGTGGTTTTATCACTGGGCAAAGTAATCAAATTCACACCCTAAAGAAATAATAAAATAATCTGTAGCTGAAACGACTAATCCAGGAGCAGGGATTTATAATTTTGCTGATTTATACAACAGACAGATGTGGACTTGCTCTCTGTCAAGATCTGGTAAAATGAAAAAGACACTATCTTGCTAATCTGTTGCCCCCTGAGTCAAAGTTTATTTGTGGTAGCTTTTAAACTTCTGACTTGCCTTCCAATTACGGCATTTAAAATGAAAAGCTTTAAATAAACAACATAAGTAGAAGATAAATAAACTTCCCCCTCCCCTTTTTTCTTTTTTTCTTTTTTTTTTGTGTGTGTGCCTAGCTTGATGCAGTCCAAACTCAAATCCCCAGAGGACTGGGTTCTCTCTTTTGTGTTAGTGTTTAAAAGATTTTCCAATGCTGGAGTTTATTCCTACTGCAAACATTTCTATTTACAAGGTCAAGTGTATCACCACTCGACACAGCTTAAGAGTGTAATTATTTATCTAAGGGCGTCTGAGTGTAGATCAGTAGCTCTGGCTGCAAACCAGGCTTCAGCACGGTGCAAAGCAACTTCTAAGAACAATATTACAAGATCTAGTAATTGCCGATCCCTCCAGTGTGTTTACTTTCGCATTCGTCGTTGTGGTAGAAGGCAGGCTGAATGTCAAACTTTCGTGCGTTTTGTTGCAGCTCCCTTGATGCATGCGCCGCTGCCTGCGCGAAGCCCTGCTCGAAACCCTTGCCCCGTCTGTGTGATGTATTTCTCACCATTTACTTGTTTGCACGCCTAAGACCATTTCTAAGAGTGCCAGGGAGAGCACCATGCCTCCACTTCACGAAGAAAGCAGGCACACTAGTAATTCTACATACAGGAGCAGTGTCCTTGAATTGCTTTACTCTCTTCTGGCACTGGCAAGTTACCATGCCAACGCATTATAAAATCAATGACTCTTTTAAAGTAGTACTTTCAAAGCTGTATTTACTTCTTGCATGTAATTATTCATTAACGTAAGAATAGCAGTAATTTACATCTATGTAAAGTATTACAGGCAGACAGATTTCTGTTTGTTGATTGTTTTTGGTTTGTCATTCTGTGGTTCGCTTCGCCCTCCCCCCCCATTCCCCCGCGTTCCGTCCCCCCCCCCCCCCCCCGACCCAACCTCGGGTGCAGAGAGTTCAAGTGTTCCTGGAAAACAATTTCACTACATCCATTATTTAAAGCTCTTTCTTTACTAATTTACACGTTTAGAAAATACAAAAAGCCGTACATATTAAAACACAGGCCTTTTTTTACACCTCCTATAAAAAATACAAGGTTTAAGGCAGCTCAGAAATGCATTTATACAATTCTAAAACGTTCATAAAGTCTCTCCAAATAAGAAAGTTAACTTCCAATCTATAAAATACACTGTACATTTGATGTTCTAGAGAATACTTCACTGAATTACTGTTGCTGGTAGCCCTTTAAACACAAGATTAAATCTGTACCTTTCCAGAAAAGAAAAGCAAATGCAATTATCTGGCAAATAGGGTGTGAATTTAAAACTTTTATTATTTCTTTTAAATAAATTATCCCCAAAGCATACAATTTATAAAAGTCTATATACAAAGGACAACGACTGGTAACAAATCCCAGTTTTAAATACAATTTTTTAATATAAGATTTACCAGAGGTAAGCACCCTGATATGACGAGAAGCGATATAATTTTTCAGGATATTTGTACATACATGTTCTCGAGCTTAAAAAGTGTCTTTCAAAGATGGCAGTGCAGAGCTCTTTTAAAACAAAAGTTGCATTGTTCAGTATACCCAACAACTCCATTAAAAAAAAAAAGAAAAAATATTACGTCGCTAGGTTAAAGAGGAAGAGACGGCTGCTGGCACGCTTTTGCTATAGGGAAGATGTGTGTGCAAGAGGGAGTGCTGTAAACCACAGATTTTTTTTTTTTTTTTCAGTCTTCTATTTCCTTAAATTTAATTAACGGCAGATGCGGAGCAACCCCCTCTCAGGCACCACCGCATCACCAAGAGCAAGATTTGGCCAACAACAATCAAGTTGTTGATTAACCAGTACGGCAATAGCTTTGGCAGCAAATTTGCGTAGCTCACCTCTTTCTAACCTTCATGTCAAAACGCTTTGAACAAGCCACTGCCAGCCGGCCACCACCACCCCGGGCTCCTGCCGGGGGGCGGCCGGCGGCAGTGGGGTGCCCGCCCGCCGCAGCCTGGCCCGCAGTCTCTCCGCCAGCCCGTCGGCCGGCTGCTGGCACGAAGACAGGGCGGCAGCAATTGCATAGTGCACACTCGAGACCAACACCCCACACACTCGCGGCCCGCGGCCGTCCGCTCCGCTCCGGCCACCGCCCCGGCGGCCGGCTCGCAAGGCGGACAGGCGTCGTGGGCAGCAGCGGAGACAGTAGGGGGAGAAACCTCCGCCTCTGGAGGGGCGGCGAGGGGGGCGCCGGGACCCCTCGGCCCGAGGAGTAACGGTCAGAGCGTTTAAAACCGCGCCACGCTGGGGAGGCCCCCTAGGCCGGGCCTCCTGTCGCCGCGGGCAGGGGCGCGCCAGGAGGCCAGCGGCGGCCCGGCGCGGAGGATCCGGCCTGACGCAGAGAGCGGGAGGCCGGCAGAGTGGCTTAGAGCCGCGGCAGCAGCAGCAGCAAGATGGAGGCCAGCGACGCCCAGGTCGCGGCGGCGGGCCGGCCGGCGCTATCCGCCTGCACGGGGAAGCCGGGCTCGGAGCCCGCATTGTCCTCCGCGTCGTCCCTCCCCTTCTGGCTCGGCTCCTCCTCGTAGTCCTCGTCGTAGTACTCCTCCAGGCCGCCGTCCGAGCCGCCGCTGCTGCCGGCGCCGTTGCCGCCCATGTCCGCGCCGAAGCAGAGGCGGGCCATGTTCTCCTTGACCGACTCGCAGATGGGCCGCTCCAGCCCGTCGCAGACGCAGTCGTTGAGCAGCACGGCCTTGGGCACTGCCAGCATGTCCTCGATGACAGCGCGGCACTCCGGCGTGCAGCGCAGCCCGTTGAACAGCTTCCCGCAGTAGGTCATGTAGCGGCTGAGCGCCAGGCTGCAGCGGCTGTCCCAGTCGCAGCGCCGCCGCGCCTCTGTGCAGCCCATGACACCGGGGCCGCCGCCGCCGCCCGGGCCGGGGCCGCCGGCCGCGGGGCTGCTGGTGCGGGGCAGGCAGGGCTCGATGGCGCGCTTGGTGGCGCGGCAGTTCTCGTCCTGCGCGCAGTCGCAGTCCTCCAGCGCCGGACCGCGCCGGGTGTGGTTGAGCTGGATGAGGGCCGCGATGCAGTGGCTGGGGCACCGCCGCCTGGAGGAAGCGGCCGAGCCTGCAGCGGCCGCCGGCCCGTCCCCACCGCCTGCCGCCGGCGGCTGCTGCAGGAGCACCGGGGCGCACGCCTCGGCGTACTGGTTGTAAGCGTAGCTGCACTCGGCCTCCCCCTGGCACTGCAGCACCGCCTGCCAGCAGATCAGCCGCCGGCCCTGCACCAGCGAGCCTCGCGGCGGCCACACGGCGCCCAGCGCCGCCGCCAGCCACAGCCAGGCGGCCGGCCGCGGCCAGCGGCGCCCACCGCCGCCTCCGTGCCGAGCGGGTGAGCGGGCCACCATCGCGGGCGGCGGCTGCTGCCGCAGGCGAGCGGGAAAGAGGCGCTGGTGGACGACGAGGAGGAGCAGGAGAAGGAGCTGTCGCCCGTGGAAAAGTTTGCAAAACTCTCGCCGGCCGTGTGCATCAGGTCTCCTCGCATCAATCCATCCGCGCCGGCTCTGGGGCCCTCCAGTCCCCGGGAGCTGAAAGCGGCGGGGGCCGCGGCACGAAGCAGGCGCCTGGGGCCGTCCCGTGCCCCCCACCCGCTGCTCCCGGCTTGGCGAGACGGCGACGGCGGCGAAGGCGCCCGGAGGGGTGGGGGGGGGTTCAGTGCAAACGGGGGGTCGGAGGAGAGCGGCTTCGCAGTGCGCTCGGGGACTTGCAGGCTGCGCCGAGAAAGCTCATGGTGCTGTCCTGCTCCTCACGCAGTTCCGTTTCTCTCTGTTTTCTTTTTCTGGGTTGTTTTTTGGTTTTTTTTTTTTGCACAAAATAAATGCCCAGCTGCTGCTGCCTCCTCAGGAGCTTTTAACTCTCCGTTTGCAGCATCTCTGCACATACCCGCCGCTCCGATCCCATTCACAGTTCCGGCTCCGCTCACTCCCTCTCGGTACTGGTTGCACTTTCGGGTGGCGGGGAGAAGAAATGTCTCTCCCCGCTAGCAAGAAGATAGCGGGGGGAAGGAGAAGCGGCAGCCTTCGGGGTCTCTTTCTCTCTGGGCGACTGATGCTGCTTCTGTTGTCAACAAGCCCTGCGAGCTGCTCTGCGGATCCGTCTGTGGATCTTTTTTTCTTTGCAAGGCTTTAAATACAAAAGTGCCCTCCGAGCAGCAGCAGCGTGCTCTGATTAGGCCTCATTATGCATGCATGGAAAAGCAAACAAACAAAAAAAATTAGCAACGCTTCTTCGTTTACACATCCCCCCAGCCTGCGCTCTCTCGCTCTCTTTCTCCTTTTCTCCACTTTTTTCTCCCTTCGCTCGGCCCCCTTTCCCTGCCTCGCCACTTGCCATTGGTCCAGCCTGTTGTTGAAACTTTTTTTTTTTTCCCCTCCTCTCTTTACGATCTGTTGGAGGGAGGGAAGGAGAAAGGGGGGCTGGAGGGCATCTCACATTCAAAGCTTGAAAGGAAAGGCTTAAGGAGAGTGACAGCCCCCCGAGGAGCCCCTCCTCCCGTTAAGGCGGCGCGGCAGCCGAGCGAGAGGCGCGGGGCGGCGGCGATGGGCGCTGCGGGGTGGCCGAGCATCCCGGGAGCGAGTCGCCGCGGAGGCGAAAGGGCAGGCGGCGTGGGTCTGCCTGCTGCTTTTGTGGGGATGCTGCTCTGAAACCGGTTCTGCTCCTTCGAGCGGGTGGGGGTGGGGGAGGGAGGGAAGGTGTTTAGCCTGAGTGGTGTGTGTACCCAAACTTTCAAGTGAGGGCAAAACTGCTTTCCGAAAGGTAGGGAGGCTCAGGCTCAAAACGAGACCGACTTTCTTCTTGCTGAAGTCCAAACGGAGCTCCTAGTTTCAGTACGTTAGTACACTCAGGGAGAGCAAAGCTTACTCTATTAGTGGTGTGCTGCGACCATGTAAGTACTGCTTTGCTATGCCTTCAGTATTGCAACTTACTTTCCCCTTAGCGTATCCTCCAACGGTTTTGAACTCATTGAGCTCAGCTTCTCGCCTGAGGTTTTGTGCCTGGGTTTAGGACAGTGATCTACGAGGATGCCTGTTGACAGAAATACAGTAGATCTCAGTATAGTTCTTTGATACTTTATGAACATCTGCCAGCTAGTAAAAAGTTACTTAAAATTTGTTCGTTAAGATTAAATGTGTGTTTTCATTGAAAGCCAAATACTTTTCTGACGCCCTGCCTTCGTGTTACACTCCCCGTTCACTTTGCTTTGCTTATAAGAAAGTAGACACAAAGATGTATTACGGTACACCGAGAGGAGCATAACAAAATAAGCCGTGGAGCATTTACCCGTTGCCTTTCGTTTCAGGGCTACCTTAATTCCAGACAGCGTCGTCTTCAGCCACAAGGGGCATCGGTATCTGCTGCCTGTCAAAACTGGCGCTTTTTTCATCCTGAGACTATCAACTCCATCTGTCACAAAAATTAGGACTAAATCTGTTTTCCAGAAACTCGGGGATCTTGGGGTCCTATGCGCTGTGGACTGATGTCTGTCTGAAACCTCATGGAAGGTGGAATGGCAGTGTGGTGTGGCTGGGAGTCAGTTTGATTGATGTGTTGAGAAGCATTCATAAAGATTTGCTCCATTGTCATCAGTTTTACAAGCAGCTTGTGTTTCTTTTTCAGTACGGTTTTGCCTCTTCTGGTACAAAAATTGAGTTTACTTGTGTTTTTAAATCTGTGAAAATTGCATTTGGAAATCTTGTCTTCATCTGTCCAATTTAGAGCCCTTTCTTTTAATTCTTGTTTAATGGTGTTATTAAAAATCCCAGATGCTGTTCAGGCAGGGTGAAGTAAATACATATTGCTATCTATGATGGGCTCGTTCATGCATTACTTTGCAGCCCTGTTCACTCATGATTGTGCTGTTACTGGTGGAAGTCAGCTAGTTTGGGGTGCAGACACTGTACAAAGTGCTGCTGCGCAGCCTGATTGCTAGGGAAGTCCCTCGACGCTGGTGCAGCTAGGGGGAAGGGGGCCTGGATGCCGGGATGTTCCAGGTGCAGGCTGAGAGAGGGGATTGCAGTGGGACAGGATTGTGCCTTGGCGTGGGACAGGGACCTCCTGAGCTTCCCCAGCACGGGAGAGCAGGAATGGCCGGCTATCCGTCCCAGTGGGGCTGTCTTCTGCGGGCAGCTGGGAGATGAGCTCTGCCTTCCAACGCCTGCTTTCGTCTGCAAAATCCATCCGGTTTGGCCGTCCCTTCATTTCTGGAGCAGAAAGCAGGCTGTTTACTTTGTGATGAGCGGCAGCAGCTGAACTTCAGACCTCCCAGGAGAGGGAGCAGAGGAGCCTTCACTGCCTTTGCATCCTTGCATGGCTGAGAAGACGCCGCTGTGATGCTGCCTGAGCAGGAGGAGGATCGGTGGTACTTGGTCCCAGTAGTGCTGGCAGGCTTCCCTGGTTGGGGACAGTGTTCATGTTGCCTGCTGGTATGAAAGGCAGGGCATGGCTTGGAGCGTTGCATCAGTCATAGGTGGAGATTCACATACACCTTTCAGTTAAAGAAATGTAAGTTTCATATAGTAATAATAATAATGGAAATGTTGACTTTGAAGTTCGGA
Organism: Caprimulgus europaeus; assembly: GCA_907165065.1. The sequence goes on along the minus strand of OU015527.1, from coordinate 37,894,209 downwards.
ATTTGCAATTATTTTTGGTGTCATACAACTGACAAAAATTGTAGCAGAAAATGCCTGGGCTCTTCACTTTCCATATCTTTTAGCCATGTAGGATGTGATCATTTACATCCAGGATTACATATCCTTTGTCAATAAATTAACTTCTTAAAATTATTTGAAACATATAGTAGTCTGTCTTTATTTAATGAGTATTTGGATTCTGCCTGTATTTGTAACTGCCATTTTGGGTAAGGACTTTGGGACTCATGGTGCTCTGTTGGAAGAAGGAAATATTTTCTTGTGTGGAACTAAACACAGGAAAATAAGTCTCTGCCCCCTTTTTCAATGCAGGTTTTCTAACAACAGAAATAGTATTGTCAAATTCAGCTTCTCAGTTTTCAGAATAGCTCTGAAAGTAATAAGGAAGGCAACTCTTGCTTTTTTTCACAGAGCAGTATATAGGAAAATATATCCCATGACCAGACACTAAAATGAGATCTGATAGCTCTCTGAATTTTCACGTGTGCTATGTATTCTGTTCACCATCCTTTCCTGTCTTAGCAATTAATTTTGTTCCTTAGACCAGCACTCCAAATTATAATAGAATAACAGTCTTCCATCACTAGGGGTCATTCTGGCAGCCAGAAAAGCCAGTTTGTATCTGACCTGGATTTATTGGAAAGACTCCTGGACACCTTTTTGTTTAATCCTGATGTCTTTTCAGCCTTATTATTTCACACCTTTTCTTAATGGATCTCCTTTCCAGCTTGTGTTTTCTATAATTATTTCTCTGGCCTATTATACATTGAGAGTATTAGAAAATAATCAGATAGACACAAAAACAGTTGACCTTAAAATTTACTGTTTCACATTCAGATGTAATTGAAAATATGTCTCTATATATGTGGTTAATTCCTTTCAACTGATTTCTAGGCATATTTCTTTTGTTGGCTTATATTGCTTTTTCTACATTTCAGGAGATTTACAAGTGCTATTAAAACTGCCTGGCAGGAGTCCTGTGAATTAATTAGCTGATAAAATTTCAGTTTGTGTATCTGGTAATATCTTAGTCTGTGCCTGATAGAGATAGACAGAAGGAAAGCACTATTTCTTCTTGAAGAAGGGATCAAATTCTCTACTAATAAAGGATTTCATCTGTCAGTGAAAGGTAGCTTCTTACTGAACTCCATCAGTAGTTCTCAGAACCTTGACATTATAGTGCATGGGGGTCATGGGAGGCAGTGAAAGTCCTGCTCATACACCAACAGTCATCCCATAGACGTGGCCCAGTAAGATGTCACTCACAGTAGCCCGTGCAGATGACTGAATAAGGACATGTGCATACTGCTGAGTTCTTGGATTTGATGTACCCTCAGAGACCCATAAATAATAACTTCTGCACTCTAAAGTTACAAAGGAAAACCCTGTCATTTACCAGATTCCCAGCACAAACTGGGGTGGTGGTGAGGGGGAGATGAACATAATGCTTTCCCAAGTGGTGTCTGTTTCAATGGAGAAGTAAGGGCAAATGAAGGCATCTAAATTAGGTTCTTGCCCCACATCTGGAGTAGTTTATCTTTTTATTGACTGTGCAGGGCTGTTTGGGAGATTGCTGTCCTAAGTTAGCCACCTAAACTAGGTGTGAATACTCCCCTAAATAGTAATTTACGTGCAGGGCTTTCCTCTCTCTTGCTTTAGTCAGAAGGAAAAATAATGAACAGGGAGGATAGGAAGTAGTTGTACTGATTGACAGTCACTCAATTGAGTTGAAGCTCATAGCTGATGAGAGACTACCGCACTTCATGCTGTAGGATCAGTTAGACTTTATTACTTTGGCTATACATTTTTAGGGTTGTCTTTGCCAGTGTAAAGTCTGGTGAACATTATTGAGGGCATTAAACACCTGGCCTTCAGGCCAAGTATTTTAAACTGATTCACTTATATATAATCTAGGATTGATCACTTCTAGAACAGTTTGCGCATGTCCACTTGCACACCAGTCAGCCTGGGGCTCCTGTTGACACCCTATGATACTTTATAGCCTGTGCCACTGAACACAGGCTGCAGACTGCCAGCGGGATTTGTTTATAGCGTGGTTCTTGAGACTATGTGTTGTGTGCTATGGGACGTGATCTGGGAATGTGCAGGAGAGCAAAGCATGCTGATGTAGGACTGTGTGGGGACTGTGTAGGGACTGTGTTGACTCTGGAGTGTGCTGTGTGTGGAGGTGCTCCCTGGTTGCCTTCCAGAAGACAGCCTGGGAGTGAACTAATATGTAGGCTGGATGGATTTGAAGTGACTCAATCCATAAGCAACTGACTGTACTTCAATCTGTGAGGAGTTATGGGAGCAGAGAATAAGACAAAGTGCAGATAGTCTTGTCTTATTACAGTAAGGGGAAGGCCATATAAAGATAATGTAGAGAGAGCTGGTTTGGAAGAGTTGGAGGCAGGATATCATTAGTAATTTTGGAATATTAATGACTTGGGTCCTGCAAATACAGTGCTGTAACACTTAACTGCATACATAGAATCATAGAATGGTTGGAATTGGAAGATCATCTAGTCCAACTCCCCTGCAATGAACTGGGACATCTTCAATTAGATCAGCTTACTTAAAGCCACATCCAACCTGACCTTGAATGTTTCCGACCTCTCTGGGCAACCTGTTCCAGTGTTCTACCACTGTTGTTGTTAAAAATGTCTTCCTTATATCTAGTCTGAATCTATGCTCTTTTAGTTTAAATCTATGCTCTTTTAGTTTAAAAAGATAGGCTTATCTTTTAGATAGCCTTGTCCTATCACTACAGGCCCTGCTAAAAACTCCTACCGTAGCTTTCTTGTAAGCTCCCTTTAAGTATTGAAAGGTTGCAATAAGGTCTCCCCAGAGCCTTCTCTTCTCCAGGCTGAACAGCCCCAACTCTCTCAGCCTTTCTTCACAGGGGAGGTGCTCCATCACTTTGATCATTTTTGTGACCTTCCTCTGGACCTGTTTCAGCAGGTCCATGTCTTTTCTGTACTCAGGACCCCAGAGCTGATCATAGTACTCCAGGTGGAGTCTCACAAGAGCAGAAGAGAAGGGCAGAATCACCCCCCTTGACCTGCTGGCCATGGTTCTCTTGATGCAGCCCAGGATACAGTTGGCCTTCTGGGCTGCAAGCGTACATTGCCAGCTCCTGTCCAGCTTTTCATCTACCAGTAACCCCAAATCCTTCTCCACAGGCCTGCTCTCATCCCCCAGCCTGTACTGATACTGGGAGTTGCCCTGACCCAGGGATTTTGCACTTGGCCTTATTGAATCTCATGAGGTTCACACGGGCCCCCTTTCTGAGCTTGTCCAGGTCTCTGGACAAGCATCCTGTCCTTCAGACATGTCAGACGCGCCACTCAGCTTGATGTCATCCCCAAATTCACTGAGGGTCGACTCAATCCCACTGTCTATGTCATTGATAAAGCACTGGTCCCAATGTAGACCCCCGAGGGACACCGCTTGTCACTCATCTCCATCCAGACATTGAGCCATTGACAACTACTCTCTGGATGCAACCATCCAACCAATTCCTTATCCACTCAATCAATATCCCTCCAATTAGAGAGAAGGAACAATGGGGAACCATGTCAAGGGCCTTACAGAAGTCCAGACAGATGACATCCATAGCTCTTCCCTTGTTTACTGATGTAGTCACTCCATCATAAAAGGCCACTAGGTTGGTCAGGCAGGACTTGCCTTTAACAAAGCCTTGCTGGCTGTCTCAAATTACCTTCCTACCCTCCATGTGCTTTAGCATAGCTTATAAGAGGATCTGCTCCATGATCTTTCCAGGCACAGAGGTGAGGCTGACAGGTTGGTAGTTGCCAGGGTCCTCCTTTCTGCCCTTTTTAAAAATGGGTGCATGTATTGAGTTTGCGTGGCCAGGTTTTGATAGCAGGGGTGGGGGGCATAGGGGTGGCTTCTGTGAGAAGCTGCCAGAAGCTTCCCCTGTGTCTGACAGAGCAAATGCCAGCTGGCTCAAGATGGACCCACCTCTGACCAAGGCCGAGCCCACCAGTGACAGTGGTAGTGCCTCTGTAATAATATAAAGAAGGGGAAGAGAGACAAAAAAATATGCATTTTACAGCTGGAGAGAGAAGTGAGATGTGAGAGAAACAATCCTTGCAGACACCAAGGTCAGTGAAGAAGGAGGGGGAGGAGGTGCTCCAGGCGCCGGAGCAGAGATTCCCCTGCAGTCTGTGGTGAAGACCAGGGTGAGACAGGCTGTCCCCCTGCAGCCCATGGAGGTCCATGGTGGAGCAGATGACCACCTGTAGCCCGTGGAGGACCCCACACCAGAGCAAGTGGATGCCTGAAGGAGGCTGTGACCCCGTGGGAAGCCTGCACTGGAGCAGGCTTCTGGCAGGACCCGTGGCCCTGTGGAGAGAGGAACCCACGCTAGAGCAGGTTTGCTGGCAGAGTATTGCCCCGACCCAGGTGCAGGACCTGGCACTTGGCCTTGTTGAACTTCATGGGGTTAGCACAGGCCCACCTCTCAAGGCTGTCAAGATCCTTCTGGATGGCATCCCTTCCCTCCAGCATGTCAGCTGCACCACACAGCTTTGTGTCACCAGCAAACTCGCTGAGGGTGCACTCAATCCCACTGTCCATGTTGCCGACAAAGGCATTCAACAGCGCTGGTCCCAATACTGACCCCTGAGGGACGCCACTCAGAGCGTGTACTTGTCTCCACATCAAGCTGTTGACCACAACTCTTTGAGTGCAACCATCCAGCCAATTCCTTATCCACCAAGTGATCCATCCATCTAGTCCATGTCTCTCCAATTTAGAGACAAGGATGTCTTGCCTTAAATATATTTTAAATTCAATTACTCCTTTTTTTTCTAGTATGCTTTTTCCATATATAGTACTTCCTTAAAAATTGAGTAGCATCCTTGTAAAGTTAGAAATTGTTATTTACATATGAAATGGTGAGCATCACTGAGAGTATTTACCGAGTGCATCCAGTAAAATAAACATGGAAATATTGCATAATACTTTGCTGGACTTCTGCTTTTTTGAACTCTGTTCCAATCTAAACCACAAAGTACACCACACATACTGTTAAAACAAATCTAAGATTAGGGTAGGACTCCAACACATTTTTGGTCCTAACAAAGGCAAAAGTAATTGTGCAGGCAATACATTGCTGGTCACCTGTTAAGCCAGATAGATAAAGGTTTAAAATAACCACGTTCTAGGAAGATGAATGTAAACTACACATGCTGTCACTATGTCAAACTAATGTAATCCATCACAGTAGTATGGGAGTTCTTTGCTGGACATGTCAACATACACACAAAAGCAGTTAGATTTCTTGGTTTGGTTGTTGGTTTTGGTTTGTTGAGGTGTATTTTTAAAAATTATTTTCAGATTTTTCAAATACTGATAACCAGATATTCACTGAAGCAGCTAATAGATTTGTGTTTCTTTTTCTGGATGTGCTTCCTTGAAATTCATATAATAAACGTCTGGAAGAAATAGGAAATTCTGAGTTTTCCTATATGAGAAGCATGAAAAGTGAGTAGCATTGTGGGTAAGCAGAGTTCCACTCTATAGAGTCTGAAGGACAGAAATAAGAGTAGCGTTTGCATTTTTGTGGTTTCAGATTACACCAACAGTAACATGTACTCTGAAAGGTTAATACCTAATTTGGTCTCCTATTTCTTCTACCCCCAAATTCAATTGCTGTGTTAGATTTTGAAAATAGCTGCTGTGAAACATGCCATTCAAAAACATGTCCCAAATCTGTTCAATCTAGTAGGTATCCTTGATGTATTCTGTGATTATATTTGCCTAAGGCCTTGTTTACACAAAAAAGTTGCTGTGGTTAAAATAAAACTGTTTTTCAAAACAATTTTATTAAAGTAATAAAAAACTAATTCAACATAAATGTGGAGTTAGCAGATTGATTTTGGACGTGTTTCAATAGGTCTCTTTAAGCACAGCTGGCTTCATATCATCGAGAAATGGTGATGTCTTTATTGAGTTGACCTGCTATAAAAGAGTATCAGACTTGTTTATTACACCTTCCCAGAAGAGTTTCTTTCTTTCATTGTACTAAAACAAAATGTGTATAGACTAAATAGTACACTAAACATGTAGTAGGCATGCAAACATTTCGGAGTCCTGACCCAAATAACCAAATTCAAATGAATCGGTGTTACTCAATAAATGAACTAGTTAAAGTGTGCTCAGGCAAGGATTTGCTCTGATTTAACTAGGTCTTTTAAAAGGCAGTTTTAGTTAATAAGTGCAACTTTTCATATGGTCAGCAGCCTAAACTCCCCTTAGTTCATTTGTTCATTTGCTTGAAATCTCAGAGGGGAATGAATTAAGATGCATTTTTATATGGAGGGAGATATCTTGGTTAATTAGCAAATTTTATTACAAGAACAGAAGCTACATTCATGCAGGTACATACATCTTTCTTCCTACACTTCACTTAAAATTGAAAGATGTCAAAGCAATTAGAGGAGTTCTGCTCCATTCCTCTACTATGCCCTTAGCTGTGGTATCTAAATGCTAGGATGAAAGAAAAATGTCTTTGTGTCTTAAAAGTTTAATTTGCAAAAGTGATGAATGATCCAGTTACTTTCAAATTAGGGGCACAGTCTGAGACACTTTCAGACAGCCTGATTTTCAGAATATGTTGAGCACATAACTTTTGACAATCAAATTTTCTAGTTTGACATTCACATAGGAATCATTCACAGTCATGGATGGCTTTGAAAATGTATCTCTTTTCCGCAGCTAACAAAAATTAAGGGCTTCAGAAATGATGGAGAAACACAGTCAGTCATAAACTTGTCTGTGTGCCAATAATAAGCATTAAAATACTGAGGTGGGAGATCTTGGTAACACCACCACATAATAACTGTGGTTTTCTTTTCAGGTGAAACATTGTGTTCCAAATACACTGAGTGACCAGCTATTCTCAGACATGCTGCAAATGAGCATTTTGTTCTTCTTAACAGTAATAATTCTCCATGTGCATTGTGGAGGTGAGCTATACTGTTGTCTTTCTGCTTGCCTGAGGCAACTCTTCAAAGTTCCCCAGAAGGAATGAATCAGATTAGGGAGACTGTAAAGATGAGACTAAAGTCGGTACTTTTGGGACTGTGGTTAGCAACAGGGGTGCTCTGGAGATTTCCGAAACTCTGGGAACTGAGTTGTACGCTGGCATCATGCTGCTTTCTGGAGCCGACCTCATATCTGTGGCTGGATAGCCCAAACATGTCCAGAGGCTTACAGAATTAGACATTAGAGATGGAAAAGAGGTTTTGGAACATTCTCCATCCCTATTGCAAGATTATGCACTTAGTGTGAGACCAGTAATTGTGTTAAATTTTCCAGTGGTTTATTTTGGCCTATTTTAAAATGTCCTGAGTGATAAGTTAAGCAGTTTCTACCACTTTTTTCAATAGATTTCTTTGTTTGGAAACATCTCTTATAACTTGCAAATTTTTACCGCCTTTAAATACCATTGTGCATAGTTGTATTTCATTTTCCCACCCAGGTCATTTTCTATCAACGTTAATTCCTGTGATAGTCGTAAGATTAATTATTACAGTAATTATTGGATAAATAGTTATTCATTATATGCATGCCAATTCAGCTCATTATGCTTCAGGTGAAACTACTGTTTGTATAGCATTGTCTAGTTGCTTTTGTCTGATTTGTTAGCATTCAGACCTTAAGTAGACCCGAAGAAGACTAGGGTTAGGATTTGATATAACACGGTCACAAATATTCTTGTAAAATCTGGTCAACAGCATTTACATTTGCTTCATTCTGTTCTTCCATCCTATTTATACATTCACCCCACAAATCTCTTCAGTACCTGTTTCTTCCTCTTCACCATATTTGCCCTATTCTGGATACCCTGCTTGTGCTTACGGGCTACAATATAAAAAGGCTGAGAAACAGTGAAAAGGATATTCCCTAAATTAAGGTTCATGTCTTAGGAGGAAAATAGCCTTAAAAGTTTATACCCTGTCCATGCCTTCCACATTTGACATTTACTTCTTTAATTTAGCTGGAAAAGAGAGAAACTTCGCTATTCCCTGCTTGCCCCTTTCTTGAGAACCAAGTTGGATGTGTTCCAGCATTGGTCTGAGTTAAGTTCACAGAACACTTGCTTTTGTTATATTTGTTTCATACCTTTGAGAAGATGCTGTAGAGATCCTATGGAGTTGAAGTTTTCCAATACACTCATGGTACATCTTTTGGGATTGCAAAGCTAGTTCTGCTTGAAAACTTTTTGTAATACCCTGTTTTCAAAGGATATGTCTATTTTGTAGACATTTTTAACCTAAGTTTCACCCGAGTTCTATAACTGCTATGGACACTGGTTTTTGACAGAAAAATGGGATAATTAACTGATTGCTTGCTTTGGCTTACTGGGCTTTATGACTTCTATCACGTTATTTCTCTTCAGCTGGACTGAATTCTCATACACTGAAAAGCTTAGCAGTGTGTTCTGATGTGGATAATATGGCGCTTACTGAAAGGTAGTGAGTTTCCTCGAGGTGAGATCAAAGGAGCATGTGGGTAATAACAGTGCCTTTTACATTATTTTCACAAATTTTTATTACATTGTGAAATGGTTGCCCTTTTACAATAACATTTTTATACTTATTTTCCCTATGCCTTTATTTTTTCCCTTACATTTTTCTCTCTCAGACCCTTTCTTGATTGCATGCTTTTTAGTCCCTGCTGACATTTAGGAAAAAAACAGCAGAGAAGAGGTATTCTATTTGGCTATACTTATTGATACTGCTGTGGCCTCTTTGTCTGCCTTTTGTGAACTTTCTTAACTGAGTTTCCCTTCACAAAATTATTTGTCAAATGCAAAACATTGTACAAATTCATACTTAAATGTATTTCTGTGAGAATGTGCATCAGGATCATTTGAGTGGCCATCTTGAAATCTTCTGTGGATTTGGGAACTTTCTAGAGACGAGGTCTTACCACCAGGTGGAAAATTACAGCTTGAATGGCATACTACAAATACTGCAGGCTCACAGCTCAGCTCAGAAGAGATAGTTCAGAGCAAGCCATTATTTTTCTGAATTCACATAATGTGTTTAGTGAATTATTAAATAATTTAACAAAATAAGTTTGCTTGCACATCATGTGAGAACAGAAAATGGGGCAAAACCTGTCAAACAAGAAGTTTGCTGTGAATAGTTCAGGCGGTATTAGTCTTCTTTTAGGTGGAATGTGACCCTGCTAACCCTGAAGCGTGAGTTAGACCTTTGGTGTACAAGGGGATTCAGAATTAGGCAGACAGAGTTCATCCAGCCTGAGACGGTAGTGTGTAAGTGTCCTGGTTTTTGCTAGGACAGGGTTAATTCTCTTCTTCCTAGCTAGAAAGCACTGTGTTTTGGTTTCAGTGAGGACTGTTATGAGAACAGTGTTGATAACTACAAGGACACCGTGCTTGGGCAGTTTCCAAGAACAGAGGACTGGAAAGGGGGAGTGGAGAAGAAAAGTGTAGTAGTCAGTAAAACCCAGAACTGGCAGTTGGATATGCCAGTGAGATATTCCATATCGAATTACGTCATGTTCAGTATATTAACCGGGGCTGACCGGAAATGGGGGGGGGATTCTCTTGGGAATTGCTTGGGCACATTTTTCTGAGATTGCTATTTCAGTTTGAGGGTTCCTTTTCACTCCTTTTGGGTACTTCAAGGACCCAAAAGGGTACCAATGAGCTTTTGTCATAGCTGCCTTGGAGACAGAGGGAATCAAACAGCTGTCCACCTTGCCTGGTGTCTCAGAGGACCCTTCTGTTTTGGGACTGCTAAAGGTCTAAGAACAACAGGTACCAATTGCCACCACAACAGTGCACTGGCGGCAATACCGCACCAACTGGGACTCCGTAATTCCCATCCATGAACTGATTCATCAGCTGGAGAGCCAAGGAGTGACCAGCAGGACTCGCTCTCCCTTTAACAGCCCCATTTGGCCAGTGTAGAAGTCTAATGGAGAGTGGAGACTGACAGTGGACTATCAAGGCCTGAAAGAAGTCACGTTGCTGCTGTGCTGGACATGTTAGAGCTCCAAGATGAACTGGAGTCAAAGGCAGCCAAGTGCTACAAAACAACTGATATTACTAGTGCTTTTTTTTCAATCCCTTTGGCAGCAGAGTGCAGGACACAGTTTGCTGTCACCTGGAAGGGTGTCCAGTACACCTGGAATCGACTGCCCCATGGATGGAAACACAGCTCCACCATTTGCCATGGACTGATCCAGACTGCCCTGGAACAGGGTGGAGCTCCAGGACACCTGCAATACATTGATGACATCATTGTGTGGTGCAACACAGCAAAAGAAGTTTTTGAGAAAGGAGAGAAAATGATCCAAATCCTTCTGAGAGCCGGTTTTGCCATAAAACGAAGCAAGGTCAAGTGACCTACACCAGAGATCCAGTTTTTAGGAATAAAATGGCAAGATGGACATCATCAGATCCCAATGGATATGATCAATAAAATAACAGCTATGTCCCCACCAACCAACAAAAAGGAAGCACAAACCTTCTTAGGTGTTGTGGGTTTCTGGAGAACACACATTCCACATTACAGTGAGATCAGAGCCCTCCCTACCAGGTGACCTGAAAGAAGAATGATTTCACATGGGGTCCTGAGCAATGACAAGCCTTTGAACTGATCAAACAGGAGACAGTCCATGCAGTAGTCTTTGGGCCAGTCTGGACAGGACAAGATATTAAGAATGTTCTCTATACCACAGCCGGAGAGAACAGCCCTACCTGGAGCCTCTGGCAGAAAGCACCAGGGGAGACTCAAGGCTGACCCCTTGGGTTTTGGAGCTGTGGATACAGAGGATCAGAGACCTGATATACTCCAACTGGAAAAGAGATATTGGCAGTGTATGAGGGAGTTCGAGCTGCTTCAGAGCTGATTGGTACTGAGGCACAGCTCCTCCTGGCACCCTGACTGCCCGTGCTGGGCTGGATGTTCAAAGGGAACGTTCCCTCCACACACCACACAACTGATGCCACGTGGAGTAAGTGGGTTGCACTGATCACTCAATGAGCTTGTACTGGAAGCCCCAGTCGCCCATGAATTTTGGAAGTGATCACGAACTGACCAGAAGGCAAACACTTTGTAATGTCACCTGAGGAGGAGGTGACACGTGCTGAAGAGGCTCCATTATATAACAAACTGCCCGATAATGAGAGGCAATGTGCCCTGTGCACTGATGGGTCGTGTCGCATTGTAGGAAAACATCGGAAGTGGGAAGCTGCTGTGTGGAGTCCCACCTGACGAGATGCAGAGGCTGCTGAAGGAGAAGGTGAATCAGGCCAGTTTGCAGGGGTAAAAGCCATTCAGCTGGCCTTAGACATTGCTGAACGAGGAAAGTGGCCAGTGCTCTGCCTCTATATGGACTCCTGGATGGTGTCAAATGCCCTGTAGGGGTGGTTACAGCAATGGAAACAAAGCAACTGGCAGCACAGGGGCAAACTCATCTGTGCTGCTGAACTATGGCAAGACATTGCTGCTCGGCTAGAGAGATTGGTTGAAAAGGTACATCATGTAGAGGCTCATGTGCCCAAAATTCCAACCACTGAAGGACATCAAAATAATCAACAGGTGGATCAGGCTGCTAAGATCAAAGTGTCTCAAGTAGACCTGGACTGGCAACATAAGAGTGAAAAATTTTTAGCCCACTGGGCCCATGATGCCTCAGGCCATCAAGGAAGAGATGCAACGTATAGATGGGCTCGTGATCGAGGGGTGGACTTAACCATGGACACTATTGCACAGGTTATTCATGAATGTGAAACTTGTGCTGTGATCAAGCAAGCCAAGAGGCTTAAACCTCTCTGGTATGGAGGACAATGGTTAAAATATAAATATGGGGAGGCCTGGCAGGTTGACTATATCACACTCCCACAAACCTGCAGTGGCAAGCGCTACGTGCTCACCATGGTGGAAGCAACCACTGGGTGGCTGGAATAGCTCAGCATATGCTGTGCCCCATGCCACTGCCTGAAACGCTATTCTAGGCCTTGAAAAGCAGGTCTTGTGGCAACATGTCACCCCAGAAACATCTGAGTCAGATAATGGGACTTATTTCCAAAACAATCTCCCAGACACTTCAGCCAAAGAACATGGCATTGAGTGGGGGTACCACATTCCCTGTCACGCACCAGCCTTCGGGAAAGCTGAACAATGCAGTGGGCTGTTGAAAACCACACTCAAAGCAATGGGTGGTGGAACTTTCAAACACTGGGACACAAATTTAGCAAAAGCCACCTGGTTAGTCCACACCAGAGGATCTGCCAACCGAGCTGGCCCTGTGGAAGGGGACAAAGTCCCTGTGGTTCACATTAAAAATATGCTGGGAAAACAGTCTGGGTTATTCCTGCCTCGGGTAAATGTAAACCCATTCATGGGATTACTTTTGCTCAAGGACCTGGGTGCACTTGGTGGGTGGTACAGGAGGATAGGCAAGTCCAATGTGTGCCCCAAAGGAACTTGATGTTTAGGTGGAAACAGCCGATGATGTGCATATCATCATTGCTGCGGTTGTTGTGTATTATACTAATGGCGTTATATTAAGAATTTCCGCAGGTTAATGAAGAAAGAACTCTAATGGAACAAGACCTGGTGCCAAACAACTTGTTCAACATCTTCAACCCACCGACCCTGAGTATGGATTGTGCTATATATGCCATCTGCATATGTTCCATCTGCAGCATGCAGCAGAGACGACACACGATTCTCCTGCTGTGTCCAATGTCATCTTCTCCATTGGCTGTGCAAACTTTACATCGTCTTTCCTGCCTTGAAAGACTGTCATGACAGATGGAACCTGAGGTTATAGACTAAATGAACTCAATACACGTTTTGAAGAAATGGTCAATAAACTAAGGGAATAATATATGTGTGTATATTTATAAATATATATATATATTTTTTTTTTTTTTTAGAAAAATGTGGAACATAAACATGATAAAAATGGTACGGTGTAACAGGTAAATGCTGTCCTGGTTTTCGCTAGGATAGGGTTAATTTTCTTCTTAGTAGCTAGAAAGCACTGTGTTTTCAGTGATGTTTGTTATGAGAACAGTGTTGATAACTACAAGGACACTGCTTGGGCAGTTTCTGAGAACAGAGGACTGGAAGGGGGGAGTGGAGAAGAAAAGTGTAGTAGTCAGTAAAACCCAGAACTGGCAGTTGGATATGCCAGTGAGATATTCCATATCGAATTACGTCATGTTCAGTATATTAACCGGGGCTGACCGGAAATGGGGGGGGGGATTCTCTTGGGAATCTCTCGGGCTCGCTTTTCCGGGACTGCGATTTCAGTTTCAGAGTTCCTTTTCACTCCTCTGGGATCGTTATCAGCAGGTGGTGAGCACTTGTACTGTGCATCACTTTTATATATATATATATATATAAAATTATTATTCTTATTATTTTAATTTTATTTTTACTCTAATTATTAAATTGTTCTTATCTCAACCTACAAGTGTCCTCACTTTTACCCCTCCAATTCTCTCCCTGACTCCCTGGGTGGGGGGGTAAGGGAGCAGGGTGGGGGGGGTGATGCTGCGAGTGGCTGTGTCTTGTGTGTCTGTCAGCTAAGTTAAACTATCACAGGACAAAATTTATATATTTGTATTTTGGCAAAATATAAGTTTGCTTGCACATCATGTGAGAACAGAAAATGGGGCAAAACCTGTCAAACAAGAAGCTTGCTGTGAATAGTTCAGGTGGTATTAGTCTTCTTTTAGGTGGAATGTGACCCTGCTGACCCTGCTAACCCTGAAGCATGAGTTAGACCTTTGATGTACAAGGGGATTCAGAATTAGGCAGACAGAGTTCATCCAGCCTGAGACAGTAGTGTGTAAGTGTCCTGGTGCAAGCTCTCCCTTTCAGCCAAACCAGGCCTAGTTTGTAATCAGCCTTGAAACTGAGGAATAGATCTAGTAGAATACTTTGAATATCAGGGCAAGAGGTGGCAAGACATACGTTCCTTAAAAAATAAAATAAATTGATGAATATAAGAAAGAAAGAAAGTAGAGCAGAAATGGTAGAGATAACAGGGAAGAGAAATTGCTCTTTTCTACTGTCTCCTCCCTTGTTTTTTGAATAAGTAATTAGCATATATTGAACTATCACTGTCATCATTATCACATTAGCATTTACTGTGCTGAACCATTCAGCAAAGAATGAAACACTTTTGTCTTTTACATGTTTTGATTTGACAACTCAGCAAAAGAGTAACAGATCTTTTTTTCAGAAAACATGAATGTAGCAGGAAAAATGTCCTGATGACAGGTCAAAAGCATAATGTTTTTTCCCAATTTTTGGCCTTTTAGATTTAGTGTAATCCCAGTAATGTTCACATCTGCAGGATGTCTCTGGATGTGAGAATTTCCGTTGTATAGGTACAGCTATGTAATACGTAAGTCAAATGTGCTCAGAATGCACACCTGAAAAGGCACAGGAAGAATACAAGTTATATTTCTTTTGAAACAAGTAGGCATTTATGGTCATTGTGGATGAAAATCACCCCTGTACTCATAGCCAGCAAAAGGCCCTGTGTATCCTTTTCCTGGAACTCTAACTAAAATGCTTAAAACTGAGCAGATTTAAGGTTGAAGGGGAGTGTCTATGTGATTCATCTATGTCAGGAAAGATTTTTGTGCAGGGAAAAGGTCTTTTTCCCTAAGGAAATCTGATGGAAATGGGCTTTGTTCATGGAACATGTGCTGGAAACAGTGAGAAAGGGGAAACTCTTCTCCTCACTAGCAACACAGTGACTATGACATCTAGCAACTGTCTTGGTTGTTAGAACCATTGGTACCAATTGCATCAGCAAGCACTGTCCTGCAATTTGGATCAATGGTTCCCCAGGAATATAAAGCCATTCATCATGTCCCTGCAAGGTTTCTTGGTTGCTCTCCCTATGTGTAGCACTGGATTATTTTTGTCTGCCATGTAATTTTTTATTGGAACACATTAAACAAAACTAAATTCAGTAAATTAAAACTATTAAAACTGCTTTGTTTTTGACAAAAATACAAATATATGATTTTTTTTCCCCAACAAAATTTCAAATTATTGAACTGTAGTGTTGTTTCAGTGGAAAACAATGGGGATTGGACTAGGTGATCTTTCAAGGTCCCTCCAATCCCTAAAATTCTGTGATTCTGTAAAACAGCTTCCCTCTTTATTTAGCTAAGAGGTAGTGTAGAGGGTAATTCATTTAGAAATAGGGTAATTTCCTGTACTTTACAAAATCTTGTCTTGTAAAGGTAGAAAAACAAAAATATCAAAAAGACTGTATGATATATAATGCATACTGTGTTTTCTGAACCTTGGAAAAAGCAGTTCTTTGAGTGCCCTCTCCTTGCTCTCAACCCTAAGTAATCTATGACACACTGCTACTCTTATCAGATGGCTTCTGTGTGGAATGAGCTAGTCTTGTTCCAGGAACAAATTCTTGTGCTGGATAAGGTCAAGTGGAATAAGTTTTTGGTGACAAAATTTTAATCTTGGTTTGTTGCAAATGATGCAAAAGTGTACTGATTTTCATCACTGAGAATCGTTAGTTGGACCCCAGGTCTCCAGTGATTGCCTTGTTATGTCACAAATCATCCATAATCCACTTTTGAGGTCATGAAGAAACCTCCCTATGTTTGGTTCTCTTCTGATATTGTTTATTTCTAACTTTGTGCTTTATATAATTATAACAGAATAACATTCTTGGGGCACCTTTCATTTTTTGTCCTGTAAGAGGCTAATAAACCATTAGGGGTATTTTACAACAAGGTGAGTGCTATTTTGCGATGTTTCATTAGCCACAAATCTACAAGTCACCTTCAGGAATTCCAGATGCCAGCTGAAGGTATTTTTGCAGCTGTTCTAGGGGAGCTCATTAAAGTCTTGTTCCCTTTAAATAAAAAAAAAAAAAAAAAGGCCTCTTTATATATCAATCCTTTTGACAGTTCTCTGTAAAGCAAGAAGACTCATCTCTGTTACAGTTGAGTACCGTGCATTTTATCCGTATGCCTGTGGATAGTTCAAATATCATCTCTCTTGTAAAATACTTTTGCTGTAGCATTGAAGGAAATGAATGCCTCTGAATGGAATATAATATGCTCCAAAGTGTTTTGAATGGCTGTTCACTTCACAAAATACTGCCTAGAGCAATGCTATCTTCTGACTGTTATATGGTGTTTCATGAGTGACTTTTAAATTGAATTCTCTGCCATCTTCACGTACCGGAGAACATCTTGAAAAAATCAAGCTGCAAATAGTGACTGTTTTCTAAAGGTCAAAGAAATTGTAAGGGGGGAAAAAAAGCCTTTTCTGAAAAAAAATATTCAGGAAGCCCTGAATATTTATATACTGATATCATCTGTAGACCTCCAGGGTGTTTCAGAGTACAGATAGCTACAGTTTTTAATAAAAATGTTTTCCAAACCAAATTTAGTTTCTCATTTCAGTTATATAAAAAAAGATTCATTTACTGACTCCTACTCCTTTGTTTGAATTTTAACAGTTAATGTTTGGTCCTTTTCCAAAACAATTTTCTGTCCTTTTAAAAAGTGCTAAGGCTTGGGATTTAGAACTGCCACTGACTGTTTGGAAAAACATATGTTAAAGACTTGCCTACAAGGTAGTAGAAAGGGTTGGATGATCATTTGAAATTATCATCATTTACATGACAATATTTTAGCATGTATTAGCTGGTGAGATAATGCATGTTCCATACTGATATTTCAAAAATGCAGTTGATTTACTGCATATTAAGTCAGTCTGCAGATGTCTGTTTGTCCATCTACTCTGAGTGCTCTTTTGACAGCTCTCCATTTTTCATCCTTACCAGGGAGCACTAGCACCTACTGTTCTCTTATGGTGATACCATCTACCTGTTTAAGTGCTAGACTTGTTCAGGAACCAGTCCATTTACATTTGTGCAGTATCTTGCTGTACCATGTTTTCAACACCTGCCCTGAGTTGTAAAGAGGAACTGCCTCTGCTTGCCATCTGGGAAGAACTGAAGGATCAGGAAATCCTTTAAATTAAATATTGCCACAGACATTGGTAATGGACTCTGACAGTCATCAAACAGTCTGTGGAGTGTAATGGGAAAGGATATCTTTATAAAGAGTACGAAGGCCAGGTAGAAGGGGAAGGAGAAAGGAGAAGGAGCCTCAGGGACAGGAAGGGGTTTTTACACACCTTGTCAATTTTTCCTGGGCATTTATTGAACTTGAGTTTGAGAAGAAGCAGTGAAAAAGAAATACATGATTTATCAATGAGAGTCTATGCAGCAAATTAACCTTGAAGGAAGGAGGTTCTCTCTGCTTTTAAGCAGATGGGGTGTGGAGGAATTTGTACAAAGGGTTCCTTGTTGGGTTCTTCAGCCTGGCAGCAAGGAAATAAAGTAGTGAAGAGATGCTAAACTGTCTGTCCTCCTGAACAAAGAAGTGATGTAAAAGAAGGAGAGCTCATACTAGTTGAAATCCCTGGGTGCTGCTGACTTAGATTCTGATAAAATGGAGCTCAACTGTAGCAGTCCAGATCCATGCACAGACTTGGCAAACAAAAATCACAGCATCATTTGTGACTCCTGAAAACAAATTAATGCATGCAATAAAACTTGATGTCCTCTCTCTCTCTCAGATATGAGGGAGGGGGAGGAGGGAAGGAGGGGAAAGAGCAGGGTTAGTTGTGGTGTTCTATTTTGGTACCTTTATCCTGTCCAACTTGTCGGTCCTCATTTCCCCAGCCCTTGGCTTCAGAGCTCCTCAGCCACTTTCCTTTTCATTCCTCCCCAGTCACTCCAAGACCTACCATGCCCTCCATGCTGTCTTTCATCTTGCACAACGTGTGCCACTCTCACTTGCCCATTGTATTTCCTTGTGTACAACACACTCATGAAAGAATAAACGTACCATACATGCCATGTCAGTGTCTTCATTCATAGCACTTGCTCCTTTTCTTTCACAATAGCTCTTTCATCTTTTGTTATCATTTATACAGATAAAGGATTTCCTCAAGAAAGTGTTCTGTTTTATTGTTTTTTCTCCACATGGTCTATAAGAAAGTGTCAGTGTGTGATGTGAAAATAATGAAGGAAGAGAATGATGGGCCATAATAATAAACTCTGATTAAATAGATACAGCTCATACTCTGGACAATGCTGAAATCTGGTGTTCTACTTAGCCCCTATGTCCTGTTCCACATATCATAGGCAGATGTGTTAACTACACCTACAGTTTCTGTATGTTTCCTGTTATAACTTTCCTACAGTTGCTGCTAAGTGTGCCAAAATTTTTTAACTGTGCAGGCTGAAAGTTTTCCATTATGGGTATCTACTTCAGGTTGAATTTAGAGAGGCTTTAGCGGAAATAGCATTTGCTATTAATGTTTAAAATTATTTATTTCCAGTTGGCTCTTCAATCCTAGAATTTGAAGCAAGCCTTTGAATTTTGTGGCAGATAAAGAAGTTGCCCTCATGGCAGAATGTGCTCTTTATTTACTTATGTTGGGTGGGAAAAACAATCCTCCTGTATTTGGCCATGGTTTGTTTTGTTTTATTTTTAAATAATTCAACAGAATCTTAAGAATTAAGCAGGCACTTTTGCCATAGAGTCCTTCTCTGCTGAGCACAGCCCACGGCAGACTAGCAGGCACTAGGGTACAATTGGTTTGTTTTCTTAATTTGTTCTTTTGGGTCTTTCTTTATCTCCTTTGGGCAGGGAGCTGCAGTAAAGGTAGGGCTAGTTTCTTGTTTAAGGCAAATGAGGGATTCTTCAGCAGCTGGATTTTTTCTCTACATCTGGTAGACCACTATTTGAATCAGGCTCTTCTTGTACAGCCATCAGCTACATATTTTCTTGCCCATCCAGGGAACACATCTGCAGACAGGTTTGCAGAATGGCTGAGAGCTCACAGGAGCAAGTGAGGCTGATTGCAGATGCTCTGTACATGCAGTATGAGTCCAGGTTCTAGGAATGCCAAAAAATCAAACTCCAGCAACTGTTTTTTGAGAAGTCTGGCATTCCTTTTTCTGTACTTCACACTCCTAGGCTGTAGGATGGGAATACAGAGCACTGAACCTGCAAGTGGTCTAGCAAAGGCATGGTGAGAGCATCCCTACAGCAGCCAGGAAGGAGTGAATATGTGTATGTGCAGTGCAGAGCTTAAGTACATCGTGTCAAATAAATTGGAAGCCCGTGTGAGAAATGGGAAAAGCAAAAAGAAATAAAGAATAGCCATCTTCTTAGTGAATGAAGCACAGCTTGGATGGGTCAGTGGGAGGTTTGTGTGGCTATGTGGTAACTTATATATAATATGGATTGGACAAATGGCTTTTAGACTGGCAAATCTTGCAACTTCTCATTCCTAGTTCTTTAGAGCTTGACTTTCCAGCCTGAACAATCTTTTGACATAGGTGTTTAAGAATGTAGAAGGAGACGTGTATAATTTGTGGCAGCTTGGTTTTATTAGCATAAGTTTGGGATTTGCTCTTCATGCTATGTCTATGATATGAAAACTCTTCTAAAGTACTTTGGAATTTTGAAAAACATTTCTGGGAGACTGTTCCTTGTATCTCTTGGCCTGTTAAGCAAAGAGCCTTGAATGCCACAAGGAAGAGCAAAATTTAAATTAGGACTTTTAGAACATATCTAAAATAATTTAAGATTACTTCCATGAGAAAAAATTCACTGTTTTAAAGCCAAACATCTCAAGCTTTCTACATTTCAGTGAGTCGGTCTGCTGGGGAGCAGCTAAAGTTCTTCCTGTTTCATTGACTAGGACAATACACACATATGGCCTTAAAACCAGGGCAATTTCATAATTTTCAGAGTTAATCTTGCCTGTCCTGGACCTCATGAAAGTATAATTTCTGAGGAAATTCCATTTCTTTGGTGAGGGGAGGGAGGAAATACTTCCATGGCAGGTTGGCTTTAAAATATAAATGGTGCTGTTTGAAGCAGCTTAAGAGACAGTAATGCTAGACTGAATCAGGGAGACAGATTAATGGGCAGGTGATGCAGTCATAGTTATGTGACAAATTGCTTGGTTATTTCTTTATCAGATGCCCTGCTGTACAATATGCCACATGATTCTCACACATGTACACATAACCTACAAACACACTGGCAGATGTCTTGGGACAGATCCCCAACAAGCATAAATTGACGGAGGTCCCCTGAAGTCCCTTTAAATTCTGGAGCTTTGCCATTTTGTGCCAGTTAAGGACTTGGCTCCTTTGTGTCCATCTATGTTCACTAAGCTGCAGACCAAAGTGATGATTATTCATCTTAGTTAGTGTTGCAAGTTTCTGGCTTGTATTTGCTAATGAAAAAAAAAAAAAATGTTCTAACATGAAACTGGGCTTAGATCCCAGTTTTCAGTCATACTCTCCATTAAAAGATGAAGTATGTGGCATATATCACCTGAGAAGCATAAATCAAATAGTAATAGGCTGTTGTTTTCCTAAAGAACTCAGGGATGGACTTAATTGCGTTCACATCTCCTGCTGCATCTAGCCTGGTGTCCTGAGTCAGTTGTATTAAGACTGAGAAATCCTTACCAGGGATACAATGCACACAATGGTTACAGTCACTGATGTAATACTGGCGCCAGTAGGCTTTATTTTATTTAAAAAAATACTACTTTCCATGTACTTTAAAATAGTATAGACATAAAATATTTTTTTAAAAAACAGAAGCTCTGTCTGTGTAATTTGATGCTGAGCCTTAGCAAAACAGGCAAAGTTCCAAATATTTTTCCCTGCTCAAATGGTTTAAAATATGTTTCCAAGGGTGATTTGGCTGGAGAGGCGACCACTTGGGAATTACAAACTGAAAAGTTTTATTTTTTGTGAAGATCTGTATTTCTGTGAAGAAACCACAACTGCTTTTAGGGCTGGCCAGGAGCCAGAAGTAAGGTATGCTCAAAAAACATTCACTCAAGTGAAGTCTCATTAATGAAGCTGAAAGCGAAAAACATTTTTCTTAAAACTTAAAAAAAAGACACTGAGATAAGTCCATTGCAAACAGAATACCTCAGCTAGTATGTTAGGCCTCTGTCCTGTGAAGATTTCTGCTCACATTTCCTCTACCTTGCTTCCCACTGACACCAAATTTTTGCACCACTAAAATGAAGAGTCGTCCTCGCAGAAGCGTTTGCCAAATTGGGGCCTCCCTTTGTACTTAATTAGCGTTTGTCGTATTCAGTAAGAAGTCAGATCTAGAGGCACAAGTAATGCATAATCTTGCATTGCCACGGCAAATTTAATTTACTAGCTTGTTATATTTATAGCGAAATGTTACTTTTGGCAAAAAGAACATTTACAATGTTGTTGTTTGGGCAAATTACAACTATGTTTTTCTTCATGGCCTGGTCCATGCCCCTGTGGAAGGCAGAGATGACAGTCACTGGGTTCCAGAGCGGGGCCCTCTTTCTGCCTGCTATGGACATGTAACAACCATCTGGCATTTTGGAGCTCTTGGCTCTCGGGAAGCCTATGAGCAGCCTATTTGGGATGCATCTGGGCTATCTTCTTTACATGCTAGGTAGCACTTACACCGTTTGTTTCAGTGCCTGGGCTAAGACCTTGTCAGAACTAGGCACATCAGTCCTACCTGTGTGCTAGGGCTCCTTCTCCATAAGCATCACCTACCTGGACATTTTGAGGCTCTACCGAGGGATCTGGACAGGCTGGATCAATGGGCTGAGTCCAACCGTATGAGGTTCAACAGGGGCCAGTGCTGGGTCCTGCACCTGGGCCACAACAACCCCTTGCAATGCTACAGGCTTGGGAAGAATGGCTGGCAAGTTGCCCAGAGGAAAAGGACCCAGGTTGTTGGATGACAGCTGGCTGAATATGAGCCAGCAGTGTGCCCAGGTGGCCAAGAAGGCCAGTAACATCCCAGCTTGTAACAGAAATAGTGTGGCCAGCAGGAGTAGGCAAGTGATTGTCCTCCTGTACTCGGCACTGGTGAGGCTGCACCTCAAATACTGTGTTCATTTTGGGATTCTCACTACCAGAAAGACATTGAGGTGCTGGAACTTTTCCAAAGAAGAGCAATGAAGCTGTACAAGTCTTATCAGGAGTGGCTGAGGGAAACTGGGGTTGTTTAGCCTGGAGAAAAGGAGGCTGAGGGGACACCTTATTTCTCTCTACAACTGTGTGAAAGGAGGGTGTAGAGAGGTGGGTCTCAGTCTCTTCTTCCAAGTAACAAGCAGCAGGATGAGAGGAAATGGCCTAAAGTTGCACCAGAGGAGGTTTAGATTGGATATTAGGAAAAATTACTTCATTGAAAGGGTTGTCTAGCACTGGAACAGGCTGCCCAGGGATGTGATGAAATCACCATCCCTGGAGGTATTTAAAAGACAGGTAGATGTGGTGCTTAGGGACATGGTTCAGAGGTGGACTTGGCTGTGTTAGGTTTATGGCTGGACTCGACGATCTTAAAGGTCTTTACCAACCAAAACAACTCTATGTTTTCCTAAAATGTCTAAATCTAGACTACAGAGAGTATCACCTTGCTCCCATTTAAAAAACCGTTACAAGCTAGAGCAGCATTTGTAACCCATAAATACCCATAATCCAGCCTGTGATCGTGCTCCATAGCTTGGAGTATATGATGATCTCTGATAATCAGATTCAGAGGAGAACATCTCTGGACATTCTTGCTCAGAAGTGTTACCACAGTTGTGGTCAGGCCTGGTTAAAGAGTTTGCCCAGGAACTGGGAGACAGGAGCATGCACCTTCTTGTTGACTGTTTCTCTGGCCTCATTAGTCTGGCATTCCTTTCTCCATGATCTTACATCTTTGACAGGGAAGGTGGGAATGACATCTCCAGAAACACCTGATAACATGTTTTCTTGATAGGTCAGAACTGCAGGCTTTTCATCTCTTGTGGTTTCAGAGACCTGGCAGCTCATCACCTACCTTCTTGGCTGATGGCTCATGCCAATATGCCATCATACAAAGACAGGAGCCCACTAGAAATAGCCATGTTACTTTCGAAATCCCAATCAGTTTGTGCCTCAATGTATGAACTCTGTGCTTTAAGATTAGGTGAATAATGAGCATGTTGAAGTGGGACATTTAAGAGGTGTGTGCATGTTTAAGCACTCATTTGCTATCAGCACTTCCTATGGAGTCGTCTGCTGTTCACCTGCTCAGCCTCTGGGTCTCTTGAACTTCTCTTTGAAGACATCCACCTTTTTCTGTTGGCTGGAGTAGAAGTTTATATGATGAATTCTGATTTACGCAGTACTCACTTGGGAGCTTGTGCCTAATTTTTAGAAATCATTAATCCCTAAATTAGAAGCACTATGTCCTTTCCCTGGATCTCTCTCCAAACAAGAGATGCTTTCATTTTGCCACCTCTCCATTTACTTCCCCCTTAATCGTATTTTAGGAAATAGCTACTTTGTGTGGTGCATGCTCCCCTATGGTGAAGACCAAAGAGTGGCCGAGAGGAAATCTAGTTAATCCTGACCAGCATAGCATTTAAGGTAATTTCATGACTGACTTCAGGAGGACTCTTGTCCAGCTCCCCCAAAGCCCTAAGAACAGCTGTGTCATGGTTGTCCATGTTGTGGAGGAGTCAGTACTCAGAGCAGATTCATGCCTTCAACAGATCAACACTAGCTCTAGTCCAGACTGTTATCACTGCAGTTTTAGAGTTCAGTTAACAATGAGTTATTGCCTGGTAAAAATGGTAAGGATTATTATATAGACACTGGGCCTTAGGGAAATGGCATATGCAACTATTGCTGTACTTTGATCGTGATGTCCTAAGGGTTTTGGTACACACACCAACTTCTGATTATATTTTACAGTTTTCTTTGGTCTTTTCCTGTGTTTAATTCCTTTATGAAAGAAAGGACCAGAAATACTTTTAGCAGGCCAGAGAATAGCCATGGTACCACAATGCAGATCACAGAAGGTTTTGCAGAGATGACCCATGCTTTGAAAAGCCCAAAAGGAAAATCTCAGATTTATTATCTGTTCAGACATTAAATAATTTTTCATGTGAAATCCTTTTATTTTGATTATCCTGAATTAGCTCCTTGAACAGCTGTTTTGCTTTATTTTTATATTTTTTACTGCGGTGTAGTTTAGTGCTCTTTCATCCTTTGTTCTTTCATTAACTTTATGATTTGTCCCAAGTAAACTGAGGACTGCCTTACTGAGATTGTGTGGAAAAAAACCAGAAAGAATTAGCAAAAAATTTTAAAAGGCTATATATACAAATGTTGCCAGGCCTTTTAGCCGTGATGTTGCTCTGAGGACTGACTACTGAATAGCTGTGCTCTTGGCAGTCTAACTTCTGTAAGAGCTTCTAGGATAAAGTAAGCAGTCTCTTCTCCAGTGAGTTATTGAATGAGCTCCTCTGTTTTTATACAACTACTGCAATAAGTCCCTACTCCTCTTCCCTACTGCCAGTTTCCTCTCTACACACAGAGTCTCCAAACTGAACATCAACTCGTGCATAAGGAAGCACAAGTCAAACTTCAGCATTGGCATTTCATAATCAAAGCTCACTGATTGGAAATCTTTCTCCATTTAGATAATATCAGAAAAGTTTGCTTTAAATTATGTCAAGAGTCAGACAGTGGTATGCAAAGGTTCCTCTTCACCACTGCTAAGCACAATTTAATAAATCAAAGTGAGCCTGTCTCCAGGTTATAACCATTTGCTATAATTTCTTCAGGCTGAACCAAACTACCAGGATTGTATTCAGAGAGCTCAGTAGCACTTAGTGCATTATCTCTGTGGTAATCTCTTCCCAGGTTGTCAAGTGATTCTTGCAGAGATCATAATGCTAGATGTCAGGGAAATCTAGCTCTACAATGCTCAGGCAACCAGGTCAGGAGCAGAGCACAACTGAGATGATGCTCTTCTGAAATAGTCCTCCTAGCCTCCATTGTCAGCAGTTGCACTGCAATGGCCCATCATGGTCATCTGATTCCTTTTTGAAAAGGTTTGTATTCTTTTGGGCTGTACCACATATTGTGGCAGCGGGGTCCACATTTTAATTATGCACTGTGTAAAGAAGTGTGAAAGGGATTTGTGTTATTTCTGCTACCTGCTACGTTCACAGGTCTGGGATTCTTGGTTTACTTTTTCCACAGCGCCTATGACTTCATCCATATCCCACTCAAACTCCTCTTATTTTAGGCTGAAGTTGCTGGTCTGTCTAATCTCCAGCCATTAATTCCTGCTAACAAAATTACATGGATTAAATAATGTTTACTTTATAATAATTATCTTTCAGGAATATCTAATATCTGCTGCTTGTTATTTTGCTGTTTGGACATCTTGATAAGAAAAGAGAGGGAGGATAGAGCAACAAAAGATTAATTAATATTGTGTTATTAATAAGGAAGAACCCACTACCAGGCTGCTATTTTCTTACAGTGAATCCAAAAAGCCAGTTCCCTTTTTGAAGATGTGTCTGGTGTTACTCTTAGGTCGTGGAAGAAAGAGAATTCATCTATGTATGGCTTGATGTTACCCCTGCTGAAATTAGCTGCTGTCTATAAGTCACTGCTTGGAGCTGACTCGAGTAGGCACGTAGCTCACAGCCTTTCACTGAAGTTGGAATGGGCTTCATTATTAATAAAGTCTCATGCATGCATGCATTACAGCTCATTATCAAATAATGTATTTTGCTTTATCTCTGTGGTGTGGTTTAAAATGCTCCTCCAAGCTCTGTACATCTATACTAACAGTACATATGTCAAGTTCTGTTCTTCCATACTAATTATACATAGGTTTTTTTAGCCTTTTGAATGGGAGGTGATGCTGGCCATTAAGAGTCGACCATATGCCTCTCGTTATTATAACTAGTAACTATGTTTAGATTTTAATTAAAAAAAATATACTGGCTACAAATCTGGGTTCAGCTTTTTTTCAGTAAATGGATGATCACATACAGAGTAAATCTTTAGAAAACAATGGAGCTATCTCGCTTGCGCTGTCACACATGATGCTGAGGATGAAATATTTCAACATAACAAGTGCAATCATCACAATTTGTTTTCCCTTTCAACATGGCAAGTACCTTAGCCCAAAGCCTATTCTTCAGGGGGTAAACCTATTCCATGATGTATTATGTTGGAATGTGCAATAAAAATAAATTATTTCATTTGCACAGTCTTTAAGAAAACTGCAGCCGCTTGGCTGGATCAGTGATGAAAAAACACTTAAAAACTTCAAAGCACTGTGGCAAGTTTTTTCTGCCTTTCTACCCATGAAAACCTAAAAACTGTGTCTGCTTTATTCGTTAAGAAACCATTGGTTAAGAAGTCAATCTTAGCATAGATGCTTCTAAGAAATAGGACATTAGGGAAACTCCATGTTACATCTGTGCTGAAGGTCCTGTAGGCTCCAGAGAAAGAAGAAACATTTGCATTAAAAATGTAGATCCTAAAATGTGATTAAAAAGGTATTAAAAATAATGAAATACTTTATCTTTTTATTAAATTATACTATGCACAAAATAGTATAGAATTCTAAAATCATAGAATGATTTGGTTTGGAAGGGATCTTTAAAGGTAACCTAGTCCAACCTCCCTGCAATGAACAGGGACATTTTCAACTAGATCAGGTTGCTCAGAGCCCCGTCCAACCTGACTTTGAATATTTGCAGGAATGGGGCATCTACCACATCTCTGGGCAATCTATTCCAGTGTTTCACCACAAATAAAAAGTCCATTCCTTACCTTGAAAATGTGTAGACTGTTATATATAGTATAAAGCCAAATATGTCTAAGGACACTCATATTTTACTTCAAAATATTTTGGAAACAGTAGAAAGTAAGTTTATGTGTTTGTTTTCTTCAAGACACTGTCTGCCTTGTAGTTACTGAAAAGCACTTGAGACCCCTTATAAGGATAAAAATTTGAAGAACACCTGAATGATTAAGCCAACCAAAATGAGCTGGGCAATAAAAGTTACAATTCCACAAGTAATTTCTGTGCTTGCACATGTGAGAACATGCTGAGCATGGTTACAAGGAGTACTTTTCAATCTATTTTTCAAAACTGTGTATATGAACTGTGAGGCTGCATCCCACTTCCAGACTTGATGTGGTACATATGGGATTCTTAGCTTAGCTGCAAAATGAGTGTGACTCAAGATTCAAGGAAACACATTTTTAGAAGGGTCAAGACACTTGTGGAATTCTCAAGGTACCTGGAAATTGAAACTTTATTGAAATTGTACACTTCTAATGAGCTACAGTTTATCTACAAATTAAAAGAAGATATCAGAATGCATGTAACAAGAACTAAACCTTGAACTGTAGAGTAGAAAAATAACAAGAATATTTTGTAGCTTTGCTTGGCAAGTACAGATTCTTGTTTTAGAAGCGTATGGTGGGTATGATTCTGAAAGCTGTCATTTGTCTTCTGAAACAGTGCAGCAAACTCTCATTGAGTTCTGTTTTTGAGGACCCAGAGAGACATACCTTGAATTGCCCACATTCCTCTAAAATCCTATGGGTGATTTCCAGAGGTAACACATAAGTAGTATCACTGTACTCATTTTTTTACTTGTATTCACCAAAATATAAATATAATCTTTTCAACTGATAGCATGAAAACTCAAAATGTCTACATGAAAAAAGATTATAAGTGTTGGCAGTCAGAAAACTCTGTACACTCTGTACACTTTTTTATTTTAACAGAGTCTTGAGACCTATGGCTGAGCTGGGAGGCTTGGTGATGCTTTCTAAATCCTCCTAGACTCTTCAATATTTTTTTCCACTGGTTAACTTAGATTAAATACCAGTTAAAATTCAGACCTTATTTTTGTAATTCAAAATTATTAAATGAAGTATGAGGACCAGCAAGGCAGACAAGCTCTGATAAACTACAGTGTACTTTTATTATCTTAACAATGTGTTAACTTTGACATCAGCTGTAATATGATCCAGTATTGTGAGATGCACGTTTGGATTAAAATTTATTATTAAGCCTGGCATTTTTGCTGTATTATTATTATTATTATTAAGACCTGAATGCATTTAGGTTATGGGGCAGGATTTTTTTTACAAAGTGATGATATGCAAGCTCCTGCTTGAAACTGCTTTACATGCCAAAAGAGGTTATGGAGAGTCTAGAAGTGAGAGTAAAATTCAGTACACAAAAGGTCTTGTGTCTTAAGATGTTAGTTCAGAATTTACCTTTATGTCAACCTCCTGGTCTGCTCAGACAAAAATGTACTGAATGTCAGTCATGGATGGGCAAACTAAGGGTATTGCTGGTCTCTTAACACTGCACTATTTGGATATGATGGATGTGGAGAAATTTAATCCTTCCAGAGGGAATCAGGTGGCACTCTCAGGACAAAGAGTGCAAACAATTTTGTACTGGAAAAAACTTTCCATTTTTGTGTTTTTCTGC
Organism: Caprimulgus europaeus; assembly: GCA_907165065.1. The sequence goes on along the minus strand of OU015527.1, from coordinate 37,865,768 downwards.
CAAAAATGTTACAGTCTGCAGCTGTTCTGTGTTAAACACTAAATCTACTAGAGAAAAGAATCTCAAATAAAAGGTTAAACATCGAATAGTAGTTTCTATTGGTTGGATTATGTTTAGATCATAGAAAACACGCTAAAAATAATTTTCCAGGCACTGTTAAAACATCTGCTTTCTGGATTAGAAAGCTAGACATTCAAATCCAAGTTGGGAAAAAAAAATGATAGCCAAAAGCTGTTTTCTTTAAAGGTCCTTTGCTGCAAACAAGTGAATTGAGTGTTCATAATATCTTCCTACTATCCCAGAAGTCAGTCTGAGCAGACAGAGAAAGAAAGCAGATGTCCTACAGACTGAGACACTGTTATTTGAAGAACAATATAAGTAAACTTCCAAACCCCAATTATTTAATTTGGGCTTTCCCTTATGTCATCCCTGCCCTAAAACTGAGTGTTTTCCTTTGTCCTTTTAAATCCAAAAGAAGAATGAAAGTGTCTGATTCTTTGACATTTCCACTGAGTTTTTAGCACTGTGTATCACTTTTCCATCAATGCAGGGAATCCTAGCATTCATCCTGGCAATCTTATGTTTTCCTGTGTGCCTCATAGCTTCCCTACAGCTGATTTATTAATTTTTTCACAATAGCACCTTGCTCTGGACCATGACTTTAAAATTCATCAAACTATAAATGCCAGTCTCATGTCAGAAGCTGAGTACCATAGGTCAGCTGGGCAGAATTTTCTCTTGATAGCACTACAAACTCTTGTGATTTTAGCATAAACCTTTCAATACCTGTCATTCCTTAAAGTTCACAGATTTCTAGATGAGTTCTTGAAAGAATCTGACCTTATACATAAAAAAATATGTGTTTCGATTCTTACTGTAGCCTAGAAAAAAAAACTCTTGAACATACAAACTAAAGTTTCCCAAATCTGTTTTTTGAAATCTTGTAAATTTAAGCCCATCTCATCATTTTGGGAATGACTCATGACTTTTTTATTTCAGAAGTTCAGAGTACTGTAATGGAATGCAGAAAGCTGGTTACAGAGTGTTGACTCTTTTTGTCTTCAGTGGTGACTTGCATAATTGAAGACAGATGACAACATACTGTGGTCAACATTTTCAGAGCTATTTTGGGGTCAGACTTGTGAATAGAGATAGCTGAAAACATCTTGTAGTTACTTTTTGGTAATTGGGTTTTAATTACTTGTTTGTAGAAAGTATCCTTTTGTTTCACAGAAAATATCTTTCATCTGAATACTAAAAACATGAACACCCAAAAGGTTTTGCTTTTTATATTTTTGTCTAAAGGATATCATAGAATCACACAATGTCAGGGATTGGAAGGGACCTAAGAAGATCATCTAGTCCAACCCCCCTACCAGAGCAGGAACACCTAGATGAGATCACACAGGAAGGAGTCCAGGTGGGTTTTGAATGTCTAGAGAGAAGGAGACTCCACAACCTCTCTGGGCAGCCCATTCCAGTGCTCTGTCACTCTCACAATGAAAAAGTTTTCCCTTATGCTGACATGGAACCTCCTATGCTCCAGCTTGTACCCATTGACCCTCGTCCTGCTGTTGGACATCACTGAGAAGAGCCTGGCTCCATCCACCTGACATTTGACCTTTACATATTCATAAACATTAATAAGATCACCCCTCAGTCTCCTCTTCTCCAAGCTAAAGAGACCCAGCTCCCTCAGCCTTTCCTCACAAGGGAGATGCTCCACTCCCTTAATCATCTTGGTGGCTCTGTGCTGGACTCTCTCAAGCAGTTCTCTGTCCTTCTTGAACTGTGGGGCCCAGAACTGGACACATTATTCCAGATGTGGCCTCACCAGGGCAGAGTAGAGGGGGAGGAGAACCTCTCTCAACCTACTAACCACACCCCTTCTAATGCACCCCAGGATGCCATTGGCCTTCCTGGCCACAAGGGCACAGTTCTGGCTCATGGTCATCCTGCCGTCCACCAGGACCCCCAGGTCCATTTCCTCTATACTGCTTTCCAACAGGTCTGTCCCCAACCTGTACTGGAACCTGGGGTTGTTCCTGTCCAGATGCAACACCCAAATTTGCCCTTGTTGTATTTCATTAAATTTCTCCCCACCCAACTCCTAGCCTGTCCAGGTCTCTCTGGATGGCAGCACTGCTTTCTGGCTTGTCAGCCACTCCTCCCAGCTTTGTGTCATCAGCAAACTTGCTGACAGTGCCCTCTGTTCCCTCATCCAGGTCATTGATTAATATAGTGAATAGCACTGGTCCCAGTACTGACCCCTGAGGGACTCTGCTAGACACAGGCCTCCAGCTAGACTCTGTCCTGTTGACCACAGCTCTCTCACTTCTTCCTCTCAACCAATTCACAATCCACCTCACTCCCCAATCATCCAGACCACACTTCCTCAGTTTAGCTGTGAGGATGCTGTGGGAGACAGTATCAGATGCTTTGCTGAAATCAAGATAAACCACATCCACTGCTCTACCATCATCTATCCACCTGGTTATGTCCTCATAAAAGGCTATCAGGCTGGTTAAACATGACTTCTCCTTGGTAAAACCATGTTGACTGTTCCTAAAAACCCTTTTATCCTTGATATGCCTAGAAATTGCACTGACATATCCAAGCAAAAATTCCAAAAGCAAGTGGTTAATTTTTTTAACATGAACTAATCAGTGCTGGGTTTTCTGTAGCTGCTACAGAGGTATTACATATCATTAATAAGAGACCAAATAATAATCTAAAAACCCCTTTCTACTTCATGAAAATGCCAAATATTTCCTAAATTCTTCTCAAATTTTTCTTGAGTTCTTGTATACTGGAAACAGTGCTATAACCTGCAAATTACACCAGATCTGAAAATATTTGCTGAATGTTACTAGCAAACAATTAGGTGTCCATGCATTATGTATGCTGCAATGTATGTAATTTTATATACCAGCTTCAAAATGCCTAACCAAGGGCCACTAGTAGAATGAAAATACAAAGTCTGTCACAGCTACACATGCTAATGGCTGAGTGTATGGAAAACCAGAACGTACATTTAACTGAATCACTTAGACGGGAAATTAGTATCTGCAACTATGCAAATTCTGAGAGAATCAGGCAAGGAGGAATCAAGCCATCACAGAGACATTCATAGTATATTCATACATTTTTGTCCAGTATTTGATCAGCTGTATTGCAAACTTGCTCATTATCAAATTTAGAGGTATCTGTCTGCTTTAGATGTTTCATCAGTTTATCTTTAGCATTCACTGAGAAATCACTTGGAATAGCCTGATTGCTTTCCCTTCAAGACACAGATTTACTGCATCAAGCAGCTATACCAAAAAGTGTATGGGACGAGGGTGCACAGCGATAATCTGACTTTGCAAGGTCAAAGCCAGTATATTGTTGTATACCCCGGAGCCTGAAAGAAGCTTTAGTACAAAAAACAAGGACAGCTTAGGAGGTCACATTTAAGTTACATTGCATGATCTATGGTGCCCATTTGTTGGTAAGATGCATGCCTAGAGTTAATTTGATTTATACTTTGGATAACCCAGATAGACTAAGACAAGAAAACATTGTATACACATAGGACAAATTAGGTAGATGCAGAAACTTCCTACTGTGTAAGATTTTAGTAGTTACAATGAAATTAGACTAAGGGTGTGGGATAACTGGGTGCTGTTTTGACTTCTGCCTTGCTTGAGCTGCAGTTCATTATTATATCCTGGGCGTTCAAATTAGGCACAGCTTGCACAACAATGCTTGGCCAGCAATGAGGAAAGCTTACAGTGTTGCTAGACTCTGAACGAAGGCAAGGCAATATCTCAGATTTGGAGAAGTAACCCCGGAGAGATGTAGAGACAAGAGTAATCCAATCATCTTGCTACATGCAGGACAGAGGAGGCCATGCACCATCTCATGTAGCTTGTAGCTTTTACATTATAATTGAAACCAGAGCAGCTAGAAGATGTTATTTAGCCTCTGAGAAACATCTTAGTAGATGCTTAATGAATTAAGGTAGCTTATGATTTTCAGAAAGCTGAGTATTATCACTTTAGTTGACAGCCTAACCCAAGACGGATAATTATGTTGCTGTTGACTTTCTTGTCCTTTTCTCTTCCCTTTATCCTGCTCATAGCCCCTTTTTATTCTTTTCCCTTTTTACCTCTCCTTTTTCCTTTGCTACCCTGAGGTAAGTAGAATGAGACTCTCTATGGAAATGAGTCATGCGTTTCTTCCTATATTTCATCCTTTCCTGGTCTGTCTTAGTGTCTTCATAATTCTACTTGAACTCTACTGGTTAAATGATTTGTTGGATAAAGTCTCAACGTCCAGTAGAGCTTTGTTTACTGAAAAGCCTCTTTGTGATGACCATTACTCTAGTAGTTCAGTTCTTTGTAAGCAAAGGTTACAAGAAAAAGACTTCTTTTTTTTTTTTTTACAAGACAAGCTTTTTAGAAATTAAGAAAATTACTCAAACTGGTAAAAAAAAAAAGGTGGCCAGTACAATTTCAGTTTCCTGACTTCAGCTCTGTGTCATGACTAACACTTTTTTTTTCTCCATTTTTTTTTTTCTGTAAAAATTGAAAGCTGATTTCACATTGATTTTTATTAGAAGATGTAGGCTACACAGGAAACAATAGAATCAAAACAATACTGTTTTGGACTTTTGTAAAATGACATGAGTTGCAAGACAGAAGAGAACATCTTGATGTCTTCTTTTGAATATGCTTGTTATTCTCAGATATTACTGGAGTAATTTCCTTAATGAGTTGTTTTCCTACTAGGTGTTATTTAGCTGTTCCGTCTCAATATTCAAATAACATATTGTAGAAGTGGATTTTAATCACATGATAATGGGTTTGATCCATTCTTGGACGATATAAACTTTTAAAAGAGCAGAATATGAATTAGTGTAATAATTATATTTTTCATGTTCCTTTTTTTTTTTTTTCCAGACATAATCCATGTGTAAAACTAGCTCTGAAAGGAATGCAAAACTTCATGCTTAAAAAGAACAAATTTTCAACTACAAAAATTTATAGCTACTTAATCTTTAGCAGTTATTAAATAAAAGAGGTGTAAATCAAGAAAAGACAAAAAACACAAGGTGATGGTTATGCCATCAGTATCCCCATTGAAACTGTACATGTGCAGGTCCAGCTCATTGTATTCTCAGTGCTCATCCAATTGACCTGCTGGTAATGTGATGGTTCTCTTTTCCTGACTTAACAAGTATAAGCAAAAATCCTCAAGCAAGATCCAGCTAACTGTAAATTTTACTCATCTGGAAGTTAGGTATCTTGTCCAGCATCTTGTCCAGTTAGCTCGTTTTTGGCTCTTTGGTAAGTCATCTCTGATCTTTGGTATCTGGGGCAATGCAGAGCATATCAACATGAGTGGGCAGTTTTAAATATATTGGCCTAATCCTTTGAGCTCCGTACAGATGTCTAGAAGGTCCAAAACTGTCATATGCTAGCCTTGAGGAGCACTTATTTTGTTGGACAGTTTCTTGGTCACACCAAGAGCAAGGTAAAAAGATCACTGTTAATTGCATGATAAAACCTATTAAGAAACTGTATCTGTCAGCATGAATAGCCTGAATAGAGCCTAATAATGCTATTTGCATTATTAGCTGTTGAAAGAGCTAGTCCATTTTCCAGTGGTACAGGAGAAGATTCCCACTGACATAGTCAGGAATTGGTCTGAGCCTGCAAGGAAACCCACCACAACAGTTTGAAGGCAACTAGAGATGGAACTAATAACAGCTCTGGATGGATATACAGAAACAGCAGAAAAGTTATAAAAGAGTGATAAAAAAGAACTGCAATTCTATCTCTCGATTATATCACAATTGTTATAATGGGTAAATGTTGTAATTTTTATTTACAGGAACAAAAGTTTCCTGTTAAGTAATTAGAACAAACAGACACTTATAAACCTGTATTTCTTTTTATAATTTACTTCTCAAATTGACAAGTACTGTCTATTTCAATAATTTCATTATTAGATTAGAATGACTAAATGTGCGTTATTCTTTGTGTGAGAATGAAGCTCAACTTGGTGTCCTCTGTTTCGCACCTTGTGCTCATTTCCGTATTTCCCTTTCTGCAGGGAATGGTTTCTCTCCTCCACTCAGGCCTGGCATTTGCTTCCCAACTCCCCTCCTTCCTTTCTTCCTGCTTGCAAATCCTTCTGTCTCTCAAAACACCTTGACTTAGCAGAGGGGACTTATTATGGACCTACCTCTTCTCATAGCTTATATATGTGCCAGTGGGGATCGCCAAGGGCAGGATCATCCCAGCCTGCCAGGAAGGCAAACACAGCTCAGAACTGGGATCAGGAGGCATCTGAAGTGATGAGAGCATCCCACGGTACCAGCTAACAGGGTACCATCAACTAACAGCCTTTGACATGTAGTCTGCTAAAATTCTGATGTAGCTTATATCATGATGAATTTATGTGGTGTACACCAACTATATGTAAAGTTAAAGTGTATGTTCTCTGACATTTAGGGGACATTTTTCTATGGCAGCAAGTACTGAAATTCTGAAATGCTCAATGATGCAGAAGGCTGCCACAGATACAGCTTTTCCCAGGATGGTTATAACAAACTAGCAGAGTTCAGTTTTTAGATATGCTTTACCTTTTCAAATGGTGAAGATAAGAATAAAATATTTAACCCAGGAGCTTTCTAGCAGATGCAAGCTGGAACCATTCCAGCTCACTTGAACCCCTGGACATAATGTTTACTCACTAGATGGTTGGGCGTCAGCTGTTATAACACGCACAGCTCTGCTGCAGCACATAGCACGAGTAGGTGTATTTATACAAGCTTGAGGGATTACTTACAGACAAATAACACACACAAGAGGGTGATAATAGGCAACTACACTATGGAAAACAGAGCAAGGGAAAGGATCCACATTCAGAAGAATTATAGAGCTTACAAAATAAAATCTGTAAGTGAATTTCTTATCTAATCATGGAGAAAATAATTGGGAGTAAAACACAGCAGGGCTTCTCTTCCAAAGTGTAGTCCTTGTGCCCTGAATGGTGTTTGACATGGTCATGAGACACAAAAAGTGCAGAACTGAAATTAATTTACTCTCTTTTCCTTGGAGTCCTAAGTCACACTTCTCTTTTTAATTCTGTATGGATCCAAGTGCAAAAACAAAACATAAACCAATTTTTTTTTCTGAATTTCTATGCTGAGTTCCCTCTCAGACAGAGTCTAGATTTGGTCCTTTTCTCATTTCTCTCTATCCATATCTACAAAGCCACTTACCTCTCATTCGGCCTTTCTTCCTTGATGACAGACAAGTCTACAGGGATGTCAGCTTTCTTTGCTGCTAACCCTAATGTCAGTCTCCTCCTTTCAAACATGATGTACCTGGTTATGTACTCATGTAAATCTACCTTGTAACCAGACAGCTTTCTGAGTGCTGGTAGGCTCGTCAGATTGCTCTGATTTATGGATGTGTGTATTTACATCCATACGCTCTCCTAGGCCTTCCAAGGAGCCACATTCATCAATCCCTTCAAAAGTTTTGGCTCTCTGACTAATCTCAGAACTATGTATTCTTTATTCCTGTGCCTGTTTTAGTTATTGGAATCCCAGTTTATGGCATTTTCCTTTTAAATATGTAGTTTCCCAAAGACTAATTGAAACAGCTAAGCACTCAGAGCACTCAGAAGGAAAGAAATGACAAATTTTTTGAAAACATTTAGTGTCCACTTTACAGTGCTAGAAACTATTCTGGGTCATTCTTGCTCGAAGTAGTCTTTCCAGGTTAAAGAGGGAATTTTTACTAAAGTAATATAATATCAGGAAACAATATTGTCTTCATTTATAACATGATTTAATTTGCAAAAGGTTCCTGATAACATTCACTACCCATAGGCCTATTTGGGGTGATGAGAAGCATTGCCTAATACCCAGAGCATAGGATGAAGAGGGTTTACATTTGTAAAGTGTTTTGAACATGAAATGTACCAAGTAAGGAAAAATACAGCCAATCCCACTGTAATTGTTAAGTCAAAAAAATGTGATTTTCTTGTGATTTCACACCTGTGTTTATGGGTGAACTGTTACATCGGGGAATAGTTAGTCCTACAAGCAAAGAGCAATGTTTTCACTAATAGCAACAGCAAAACATGAATGTAAAAACCATTAAATGCTATAGGAAGAAAGTATTGAGCTAACAATGTCCATCTAGATAGCAAAGGTCAGATGCTGCCTTGCCATACAGTCCTGTCTATTTTGCCTTGATGATAGAGAGTGGAAATTTAGGTTGATTTTTGCCCTTTCTGATGTTCCTAGGGTCATGGGTACCCAGGTCCAGCTCAGCTTGGAGGACTTGGAGGCAGCAGCAGGATGAGTGAGAGGGAGCAATACATGCTTGTTCTAACAGAACTGGTTTGTCCCATCCTAACACTGCAGAAATCCTCACGTAGGGTCAAGGGGGTGGACATATTCACAGGGATGAGTTCATTTTGCACTTAGAATGAGGATTCAGTTTCTTTGTTAGACCACCAGGTTTTCCATCTTCCTCTTCAATATAAAATGGATTATTTGAGAATTTCTATTCATATAGAGGTTAGAGCCAATTAATACCATGCCCTTTAAAGAAGCATAGTTTTGCTTTTTGTATATCATCCTACAGAGGTTTGCACTCCTTGTGATGTGGTGAGGTTAGGTTCTCTTTCTGTTTTCTGACAGGTTGTTTTTTCAAGGCACATGCTAAATTTACTAGCCAAATAGTGCCTGTATTATTACTCCCAATACCTTGGTAAATAATATGCAATATTTAGAGGCATTGACTAGTAACATAAGCAAGGGCAGGTGGCTTGAAGATGCTGCCTTGGAAGGGTCAGCAGGCAACAAGCAGCTACATGTGTGTCAGGGTTAGACTTTTTTTTCCCCCATCTTCCTTTCCAGTAGCATTTGCTTCTCTCAAGAGTATGGGTTAGACATGTTCTGGAGACCAGCCGATTTCAGAAACTTTTGAATGAAATGGATGCATTTCCCAGGGTCTAAGTTCTGCACCAAGAGCATTCAAGCTCCTTTGTCGGGTGGGACGAAGTCAACAACTTTGCTCCCAAATGGAAGTTTCCATGTTCACAAAATCATCTTCCTCAGAGATTCAGAATAAATCATTTATCTTGGAGTTTAAAATTAGTTGTAAAGTGGGTCCTTAAGAAATTCAGCATCCAGTATCACAAGGAAAGATTTTTTCAGGTTATCCAAACTTGCCAGAGTGTTAAAATTAATTTAAAACTTTCTCATAAACTGATCTGACTTTCTAATCAAGAGGGCCCCATAGTTCTCCCACTGCACACTTAGCTCTTCAGTATCCTCATAAGAGAAAATTCTAGCTACTAAGAATAAAATCAGTTCTGTCCTAGCTGAAACCGGGACAGTATGGAAACTAAGTACTGCACTGTCAGACACTGGCATAAGCTTTACTGAATAAATAATTTTTAAAAGTTATCTGCCACATCTACATGTTGAAAAATGAATCATTTTGAAAGGCAAATGGTAAATACACAGTTTTGGGATTATTTTGTATTTTTGAACCTATGCAAGCTTAACATGCAATTCTAACTCCAAGAGTGTGAAAAAATAGTCTCTCTGCAGTACCTAGGTAAAACCAATCTGCTATCCACATGCTGTGCTAATACTGGCAGCTGGCCAGGGAACAGATCTCAATTAAACAGATTAGGCCAAAGAAAGCATAAATGCAGAATTCAGGCAAATTACCAAAAATTGCCCTCATTCAAACATACTTCTCATTTGAAGTCTAGGTATAAGCTGCACTGAAATGTCAAAAGTACCTTTGAAAGACCTTGGCAAGCTTGCACAAGATTTGATACATGTCAAGAGGCAACACAATACGAAGCCACTTCACATGAACACAGACTGGATGTGTTTGAAATTCATCATACCGAAGCCAGCACTTGCTTTGCAGGCCTTGTTAGAATAACCAAATGATACAATGGCTTCTTTCTAAATAAACAAATGGGACTCATAGGCTGCTAAGACTTTTTTTTCAAATACTAGGGCTCAGATCTGATCAGCTGCCTCTGAGTCCAGACAGACTGCCCTCTATGTAGGCTGGCAGGAAGGAGATTTTATCTCTTGTGTGCTTAGGCCCCCATAATTGCATCTCACTCCTTCAGAATAACGAGTGTATCCTCCCCATGGTTTGCAGAACACATGCAAAGGAAATAGCAGGACTGCAAGCTAACTGGCACAAAAATTCTAACCAGATGATGGAAAAAATGTTTGTCAAACTGAGAGCACTTGAGAGATTTTCTTCTTCCAAGAGGACTGTATATAATCTAGTAAATAGCCTCCCCTGGAATTGATTGACCCTATCTTACGAAAGCTGTTACTTGTTATTCCAGTACTGTTTTGCCAAGCACTGTTTTAACTTACATAGGAAGATTCCAGGGTATAATGTTCCCCCTTTATTGGCAGACATATAAAGTATGTTCGGAAAAAAAGAGGGACGAAAAGCTCCAAAAGCAATAAATGACACTTTGGAAGAGGGGAAAAAACTCATAAAACAGCATTATTTTCCCAACTTTGTTAAATAAAAAAGGTGATTAAAATACTTCCAGAAACCTAATGCTTGTTTTGCTGAGATTTTCCTTGAAATGATGATGGCTTTTTCCCACTTGTCCTTGAAGCCCTGAAGCATTTACTTCAGCTGCTTCAGATGTAGCCTGCATCAGTCAGTACTGGAACAAGTTATTTGTAGGCCAGATTTTCAGGTGAAGCATCAGTGCATCATTAGGAATCAGGAACAGCTCATAGTGCTAGTGTTTCCCTGTCTCCAAAGGCTTTCCTGCCTTGTTAACACACTCACTTTCAAAAATAACACTTATTTACCAACAGTAATTCACCAAATACCTCTGAGAAGACCAAGTAAAACTATTTTCTGAGATAAAATTATGAAGCCAAACCTGCAGACTGTATAAATAAATCTGCCTCTTTTTAAGCCCAGGGACTGGCATGAATGTTCACCAGCTGAAGACTGGGCTCCCATTTGAAGCTCAAAGAAAATTACCCTAGCAAAGATACATATGAATGGAATTTGATGTGAAATAACACAGTTGGGATAAAGCTTCACCATGAAATCTCTGCTCAGGTTGTTACCAAGTGTGCTCAAGATGCTTTGCCTACCGTCAGTTGCTATCTTTGTTCACCCCAATCTTTGGATTTATTGCCACCTGCACCTTGTCCTGCCTGTGTCCTTGGTATCCTCACTATAACAGGTTTTGGAAGGATATTTCATGGACAATTCTGCCTTTTCTATGTTGATTCACTTCAAGAGTATGGAAGACTCCTGTGAAGCAGAGTAAATTCATTTAGAGACAATAAAAAAAGGTGGGGAAAAAATTGCTGTTCCTTTAAAAAAATCATAGAAGGGATTTCTGCAGATGGATCCTGAGTGGTCATCTATTCTGTACCTTACCTAAAGGCATGGTCAGAAATACTCCCTGTCACTGCAGCGAGGTGCTTGTTCAACTTGTTATTAGAAATTTGTAATAACTGTTTTTCCATATGCCTTGATACATACTATTGCAGTGCTTAATAGCCTTACTAGTAGAAAGCATTTCCTCCAAACCACTTAAGACACCCTTGGTGTAACTTAGGCCCAGTGGACATGTTAAAAAATATGTATTCCCTTCCCAGTTATAGTTTCCTTTTACATATTTTAAGAATACATTACCTAGTGTAGCCACCTTTTCTTTAGAGTTAACACTCCCACTTGCTTCAATCTTCCTTTGCAGTTAGTATTTTCTAAACTTCTGATCATTGCCCTTCAGACTATCTGTTAGTGATCTTCACCATGCCTGGACTGCAAAATCCTCTCTTCAGAGCTTCATGGCTGTGCTGACTTGCATTCATCGTAAACCTCAGCTTCTTTTCTGATCTACTGCTGCTTGGAGAGTCCTCTCCCATTCTGTCTTTGCATAGTTGTATCTCAGAAGATAATGGAGCTGCAGTTACCCTTATTAAAATAGGTCTTCCTATTTCCTGATCTTCATTGCAGCAATCGAGCTTGCTGACTTCTGGACTGAGAAGATGTTGAAGAGCACGTTATGGGAGTTTTCACTGTGTGTTGCTTCCCTGCCCACCTTGCCCCACCTTCAAACCATGTTCCTTCTCCTTCATGGTCCTGCAAAAAATGTAGGCACCTTCTGTCAGCCTCAGCTGTTGAAATGGACAAGAAGTTCACATCAGTCCCATGTTACCTCTCCCGTGACATCCTCATTACAAATCCATCTGCCCTAACAAGGCTAGTAACTAGTTTTACTTTTATTTTGAGCACTGGGGAATGATTGTCTGACTATAAAGTTTCACTAAGATCAACAATCTTTCTCTTTTTTTCTTTTTCCTCTTTTTTTTTTAAATTAAAATGGTTCAAATAATCAAGTCTCAGAACTGACTACTAGTTCTCTTTTAATCTGAGAGGATATTTTTTTCCGAACTCCAAAGGAGTCTTAGCAGTCATAACCTATGTCTTATATGAAAAAGAAAGGATAAAACTGCCTTCAGATACAATTGTACTCTGATTAAACCATAACTTTCCTTGGGGAATATAAGCACATGGATGTGAAACAGTACAGGACAAAGACAGCAATATGAGAAAAGTGTTTGTTTCAATGTGTACATTTAAGTAGGTATCCTCAGTGCTTCCATTTTTCAGAAAACATACTTTGAAATGGTTTGGATCAAAAAATCTAAACCAGGTCCATAGAAGAAGCAAGTGGTTAGTAGCCTAGTTAGTGGATTGATAGCGAAACTTAAAGCACTCAGGCATACTTCCACAGCTAAGAGGAACTGAGGGTATCTGTGCAATAAGAGAATTCAACTTAATATGTTGCCACAGCATCTGACTTTTTAAGTTTCTTGTACTGGAAAGCTTGCTTTGCCAAGCTTTTTATTCTTTGATTTTTGAGTATGAAAAGCCTAAGTTTCAATTCTCTCACCACCTCACTGACAAAAGGGAATTTTCCCATTGTTTTTAGATTTTCTTCACTTTTCTTCCATAGTGCTGCTTTGTGCTTGATGGCTCTCTGTTAAAGCCCCAGTTTTTTCTTCTCTTGAGTTAACCAGCCAACTGTTTCTAGGAAAGAACAGATAATTGTTGTGAAAATTTGGAGACATTAAGCGTGCTCTAACTTTCAGTGTACAGCCAAGTGGTTATTTGGCTTCTTGCCTTTGGACTGAATTCATTTGTCTTCTGCCAACTTTCATTTTATATTTACCAGGCAGTGGGAGAGTCAGAGGCCAGTTTGAATAGGTGCAAAAGTTGGACTGAAGAATCTTCCATTACAAGTACCAAAATAGCTACAGTACACCCCTTGCCACCATAAATGCCTACACCTGAGAGGGAAGAAACTACCCCATTTTGCAAGTGAAGACCCGGAACCCAGGACAAACAAATAAATTCCTTGATATCATGCAGGAATTTATATAAGGAGCAAGACACGACCCCCATATCTGTGGTGGCAATGCAGAATAATTTCCATTGGAGACAAGGACCTGTCTGAATCCTTGTATCTGCTTTCGCCATCTGACCCAAATATATCCAACAGCACACTTTAATCCTCCAAGTCACCCAGTAGCAGCTATTAGAGATGCTATGGAAACTCTTGATCCTCAGCCTGCCAGGGACTGCAGGCTCTTGTATGGAGCACCCAAAACTCCATCAGCACTCCAAAACCACGCCTAAGTTTGCTCAACAAACACCTTTCTTCCTGCTTATGGATTAATTTCATTGCTCAAAGAGAATCTTCCTCCTATTGTGGTATTTTGCTAGTGGACTTGTTAAAAGTGTCTTTTTTATCACAGTATTCAATCTTCCATTCTTTTTTTCTCTTTTAGGCTTAAGATATTTTTAATATATTTTAATATGTTTTCAACAGATACTGCCTTCAAACTACCTGGCTGTGTCAAGTGTTTCTGCAGAATTTCAAATGTTTTCCCCAAACATTTGTATTCTGTTTACACTATTTTCTTCCATCTTATTTTTTTCTATTAATACTGAGTTCAGATATCATTGAATGTCTTATTTGTGGATTTGTGGTACAACATAGTAAGCACAATATTTGAAAGAAAATATTTTCACTATAGCATATCTTTTATCATTATACTGCAAAGATTTCTTGACCTTGTTTATGGTACTCTTTCATATCATTATTTTTTCATTTGAGTTTTTGAATATCACACTATAAAATGTTAACCCTCAGTTATCCTTGTCTGAAGCTGAACAAATTCAGTTGGTATTCATTCTCCCTCAATGTTGACTCAGCTTTGTGCTTGAGTGGGATATCTTAAAGTAAAAGATAGGTGCATGTGTTTATATTTGGTCTAAAGCAGTAAGGAAAATACTAAGAACTATTAGGAAAAGAATAGACAATAAACCAGAAGATATCATTATGTCACTGAACATGAGCCTGGTACACTTATCTCTTGTGTACCATCTTCAGTTCAGGTTACCCCACTTTAAAATATTGCCCCATTTGCAAAGGCAAAGAAAAGGGCAAAATGGTTGATAGGAGTACAAAAAATTTCCATGAGGAAAGAGCAAAAATAGACTTGGATGAAGGGAAGACACAATGGAGATTTTTAAAAAATCGTGTGGCAAAGAGGAAAAAAATGTTACTCCTTAACTCTTACTGTGAAAAAAAAAAAAAATCAGTCAGGAGCTTTGAGAAGAAGTGAAGAAAGTCTTCTCTCAGACAACTCATACTTAATAACTCCTGAACTCATTGCCACAAGGTGACGGATGTCAAAGTTTTTGCATGGGTTGAGAGAGTGATCTGACAATTACATGGAGGTTGCTGTCAGGTGTAAAGAACACCTGGAAATATAGAATCCTTCTACTCATTTTTGTATCAAAATTTTCTTATCACTGGTGATCAAAATTGTTTTAAGAGACTCAAACCACTATTTTCTTGACCACTTCCCAGGTTACATTATTCCACAGTGTAAAAAACAAAAGAAAACAAAACAAAACAAACAAACTCCCTGCCCCCTCAAAAAAAACCCAAAACCAAAAGGCAGAAAAACTCAAAACAAAACAAAACAAAAAAAACCCCCTCACTCAGTATGTGTGAAAAATTCCACTCTGGTGTTACTACCATATTTTTACTACTGTTTTCCTTCCTTTTAAAAGAGGTCATGAGACCCTTCTTCATTTACAGCAGTTATATAGTTTGTGTTGTTCCTAATTTTGAAGGTATGTCATCACAAAGGCCAGATTTTGTTGTCAGTTCCAGCAACAGAACTCCAACCATGCCACTGATCCATGTTACACTGTGCAGCTGATTCAGCTACAAATATGTGAAGTTTTCTGGACCTAGATCCTTGATTAAGTAATGGAAAGCTCAGAAAGATGGTGGTGATTTTTCAGCAGTAGTAAAAACCCCATTGTTTCTCCATGGTATTGTAAACAAGTCCCCAGAAGGAAAATGAAAAATATAGCTTGATTTAGTTTTGCGATTAGGTGGGAGGAAATTGTAATAGAAAGCTATTATTTGATTGGAGTTTGCTTTCTGTTTTGGCCAGAAGAACAAATTCTTCCAGCTGTTTATGAGACTTTTGATCCATTTTCATACACTTCTCACTAGGAAAGCAGCCACAGAAACTAATTTGTATTCATCATTTTTGCTATCAGGGTATCCAAAGTACAACTAAGACCAGGTACCTACCTCAAGTACTATGTGTTAGGTACTGTATAAAAAGTAGCAAGAAGTGTTTCCTTGCCTAGAAGGAACGAGAATATATTTGCTTAAGTATTGTAGAAACCCTGAGTGTTACATTTTGTTCCTTTGGCTTTTAGGTCACATTTATAGAACCATTTATAACCCTTTCTGGCTTGATTTGTGTGACTTCATCCAAAGATATGTTAAGACAGCCCTCACAGTGCCTGTGAATGAATAGGAAGATGGGTTTGCAACCAAAGTGGCAAAGGTGAGAAGCATTTCTTTTTGTTTCTATATATTAATGAGTAAGAATATAAGAAGAAATGTGACAACAAGATAACAATAGAAATAGTAAAGGAAATATTCACCATGCTTGATATTGTTAGTATAATACCTGATATATCCAATGTTGTTGCAATGATATAATTTTGTTTCCTGAGAAGTTATCATCCAGAAACAATGACCAACATAGTGCAGAAACTGTGGTAAGCCTAGAAAGTATTCTTTTTAATTTTTCTCATTCCAATAGGAAAGTTCACTTGAAAACAAATCCCACAGGTTTCTACTGCTTTAACCAGGTTCCTTGACATAAGGGAAGTTGGTCTGCCTCTTTCTGATAAATATAGTAATCTCTCCTTCCCTTACAGACTGGGAGATGGAGTTTTCTTTATCAAACCCAGTTAAATTATGGCACCATACCACCTTCAGCCACTTCAGAAACTGAACCTACTCTGGAGTCTGACAAGGGCTAGAAAATTCCCAGGGCACAGTGGCACCAGCACTGCTGATTCTGTCCTGTCTTTGTCCCTTTCACTGAGGAAGTTACTAGCACAGTAACCAGGAGGTATGAAAATGCTTAGCAGCCTTTAACGTGACAATTTTTTCTGAAGAGCACCACACGAGGCATGTATTCAGCAGAGGAAACCTGCTCCAGTCCTCCAGTGAGCTGCTGTAGCCTTCAGATTTCCACAAAGGCTGTCAAGTGCCTCCCAAAATTACACAAATCATTAATGCTGATAACATGTGCCTTCTCGAGTTACCAGTTCTTCTTGTAATGTCCCCACCATCTATCCCCTGGCTTGCTGTAGCTTGCTGCTGCTGTGTCTTTGCATGTCCATCCTTTGCCTGATTCTCAGCATCAGTATTGGCAATTTCAGCAGTTTTATTACAACAGCCATTACATTTGATATGTTTTTGCTAAAAACCTCAGCTGCCAGACTCTAGTGAGTCCATATAATACCTGCTTTCACTTGTTAGGAAAAGAGCATTTGTATCCTTCATGGTTGTAGATAAAACTGTGGAAACACAAAGCAAGTGAACCTGAAAAGCTCAGAAACCACAAGGCAACTAAAAAGGGACTAAATTAAAAACAAACAAACAAAAACAACCAAAATCCAACTTATTATTTTTAAGACAACACAATGACAATGTGTTTTTCCAGCCCTCCCTCATGGTTTTGGTATGCAGTAGACTTAGAGCTTTGAGCAGATGCTGAATACAACTCTTCGTAATTATGTTAATAAAAAAAAAAAATCAGATCAGAATAAAAATCCCTCCCTCTCTTAGTGCATTGTACATTTTCTTCATCTGACACAATCTGAGTGACTAACAATGCAGAAAATAATGCCTAAACATAAACTATCCAGTTTCTAGATAACCTTTTTTTCTAGAAGAATGGAAGAGAGGGGCTGTATTACTTGCCATTATGCACAAATTGCCAAATAGCCAGTTGAATTAAAAATAAGTTTTAAAGAGCCAGACAAAGATGTCTGAGGATTTAAAAAGTGAGAAAGTGCATGCCAAGGGCCATAAGGTCTGGCAACCCTTGCATCCAATATTAAACAATTTTTGATTAATTTTTCATCTGTTACTCTCACTTGTTTAAATAGTAATGCTGCTGACATTAAAAGCCCTGACATAACAGCATAATTTTTCAAGACAGTCTAACTTCAAAAGCCTTGCTGGGGGATGATGAAAGGATGCAGCAAACTTATAAGAAGTTGGCCTCCATATTCATCATTCAAATAAAATAATAATTGGCTCTGCAGATCTCTTTCAAGCATGAATTGCTGTGCCCAAGCACTGCACATTTAAGCCATATAGAGAGGTAGTGCTGCATGGGGCCCCTTCACGGCTCTGCAGGTCCTGCGCAAGGTAATGAAAGGGCTCCTAGCAGCATCTGGTATCAGTTTCTCCTTTGCTGTGGCAAACTGCTGGTGTTATAATCAACTCTCCATGCCATTTGTTTTTTTCTTCCTTTGTAGTCCTTTTGAGAGTTTTTTCTCTCAGATTTTTGATTTACTGTTGGGTTATTTCTTTGTAGTTTTGTGGTAATTCCTGACAAATGGCCAAGTGCTTTGAAGTTCACTCTTCAGAAATGGTTTCTTGGGCTGGGGGAAATAGAGAGACCAAAGTTCTGTTGATTCTAGGTCAACCCAAAGGAGTATGACATGGCATTAAGCACAGGGAGATGCAAGTTTTCACCGGAACCTGAAGCCTTGTGTATCTGCTGTCTGGCCCATGAAGAAGGACACAATGTCAGTTCCAGGTATCATCATTTTGCCAGTCATGTCAAAGACTTTGGCTCCTGTTTCCTGGCTCCCTTAAGAAAGCAAAGTGGATCAAGGTTTTGAAAGCTGATTTATCTTACAATAGTGTACCTTTTAGCTTTTTTAGAGGTCTTAGGATCTTATGGGTTCTCTTAACTTATGTATATGAACCTGAGAATTCATCTGCAAATGAGGTCTGCGCCAATGTTTTGATAGAAGTTTCTCCTAGCTGGGTGGTCTGGACTGATGATCAATACATGGCTCATTCACTCTTTGCTTCCTTTGATTTGATGTTTTAGAGCAAAGGTGCTGACACACACCACCACAGTACAATATTTGTATAAATGCTGTCGAGAAATATTTGTTCTCAGATCTGGAAGACCATGTGGTAATGGTGTACTGTGTTCATTACATTACTCTCCATTTGACTAGGAAAAGACCATTTTATACTCCTATTTTTAAACTATCTCAGATAGCATCAGTAACAGCCTTAATTATCTCTTAAGTCCTTTTATAGCAGTCCTTATGTAGAAGATGTATTTGCCCTTGAACACAGACCTGGCAACTTCGAAACATCCAATTTTCTGCCAAAGGAAATGCTACGAAGCGCTTTATCTTACGCTTATCTTCCCTCTTTTTGCAATAAAAAGGGTGGAAGGAGGAAGGAAATGCCTGTGGAGTCTTTTTCATAATAATATAACTACTGAGCACCTAGAGGAATTGCCACACAGCAGGCTTCAGTCAAATAAGAGATTGGTTTTCAGACAATACAGACTTAACCAGCAGAGAGTTAAAATGATAAACACAAAGGACAGAAGAAATGGTTGCCACTAAACAATCTCCAATTCAGAAAACTGCCCTCTCACTGGGTATTGAAGCCTTGAGGATATGGCAGAGGAAGGATCACCTTGTTTCCGTTAAGTTTTGCTTTTTAGGAAACTGAGTGATAAGCTGGTGGGTCAGATGCAGCCTCCCTGTGACTCAACATAACTGTTCTTCTGTTCTGTAAGTCTGCGTATGCCAAGGCTGTAAAGCAAGACTGAATGTTTACATAGTATTTTGTATTGTTTCTATGTGAGGCTCCTGCTTTCTTTACTTTCACACTCTTTGTCTTGGGTACAATGTTAGGTCATGGATTTTTAAGTTGCCTGGGACATTTCCAAGGAAGAAATGCATTGAATCCCTTGCAGTGCTTTTGAAGCCTCCATCTAAACATTTAGGAATTAAAACCAGTTGTAAATAACTTCTTGCAATCTGAAGACTTCATTTGCTTAGTGAATGGCTCCAGATTTCAGGTTCATGCATGTATAGGCCTGATATTCAGACAGTCTCTAAAATAAAGTTTCCATCAACCATCATGTTAAAACATTTGCACTGCAAGAAGCTGAGGGATGTTGCTTCTTCTGGAGCAGACAGTTGCTCCACTCTGGGGCAGCTGTTGTTAAAAACAATTCAGTCTCTCTACTCCCAAACCACCTGGAGTGCTCCTCAGAGCCTGTCTGCCCCATGTTGGGTGCCAGGCTGCAAACAAGGAAGAAGCCGTTCACCTCTGTTTCAGCTGTTGGAGTACAAGTTAAATGTTAGCTCCTTCGCCCAGGAAGTGCACTTGTCTTCCTGACCCAGCAAGTGTGCTCCTTGCTGTGGGATGCGAATGCAATAGCAGGGGCACAGAAATCTCCTGCCTTTTGGAGCTGGCCCAAGAGGAGTTCCTTCACATGATGGCTCATGGCAGGAATTAATGCACTGAAAGGACTGCTATCTTTGCAGGACCTGTTTTTAATGGAATAATTAAGTTTCCAGTGTTCACAGCTGCCTGGAATGCAGTTATCTTTTGAGTTTGCCTGTAGAAAGGCTGAGGATTTATGTAGCATGCTCAGCCATAAGAAGGGAATGGTATTGCTTTGATCTTGTTCTTGTTTTTTTATTTTACGGTAGGTGACAATATGCAACACCATATAGTCTACATTCAGAGAGGCAGTCTCTTTCCTTGTGTTTATTTTCACATTGTATCTTCTTCAGTTTCAGTAGATGACAAAAATTGCTTTTTTTCCCTTTATTGTACAATCATTTGGCCAATGTAAAATCATGAAATGCCTTTTCAGAGAACAAAAGGTAGCCTGTTTCCCACTGATAAAATAGCTATTTTAGCACCTGTGAATCTGTTTTGCATTTAGTGGAAAACTTTCTTCCATGCTGATAACAGGATCAGAAAATAGGCTCTGACAGCATGTTGTGATTTTACAGTATCCAGGGGTAAAACTTGAGCTAATTATGAGCACATGGCTTTCAAGAGTCATACTTTTATATTTAACTCCATAAATCTTGCTAAGTGAAATCCAAACCTATGTCTACAGCATTTGCTAAACATTAGGTTATTAATTGTTTTTGCTCCTTTATTCATACAAGCTGGCAGTGTTTAGAGTTTTGTTTTTAAAGTAATGGCTGCAAAAAAATAGGAAGTACTTTTTTTCCCCCCTGTAACTTCACAGGAGGTGTTTCTGCTGAACCGCTGAAGCTAAAAAACCTGTTGGCCTCCTAAACAAAGGCCTCTGTAGAAGAGTTTTTCAGCACTGCAATTTAAATGGTGTCTAGTTTCAGCCCAGAATACCAAGGTCATAATTTCAGGCCATAGATGGCTCTCCCAGATGTCTTTGGTCAAGTTAATCACAGTTTGCCTGAAGGTTGCACTTTCAGGTAATCCATCAAGGCATAATTGTAAATCAAAACCTTCTTCCAGCTCAATAAGTAGCATATTTTTAGTTTGTGTTGAGACTGATATTGGACAGGAACTTAAACTGGTATAGAGTATTAAGCAATATTACTGGTTGTTCTCGTTTGTCACAAACACTTTTAGAAAAGTATGTTTTTATAATTGCTGTAAAAAGTTCCTTGTGATTTTTTTTTTAAATCCTATTTTAAACTCACATAGGAATTACTATATGGTCTTTTGAAGCTTTCAGCCAGCATTAATAGTAATTTTTTAAGCTACCCACTGCTATACTCCACTCTACAAAGACATACCTTATCTTGACCTAATGCTTCTGTCAGAGTGGACTTCAGACACACAGTGTTTTGATTAACTGAGCATGTAAGATCTGTGGTTGTGTACAGGAGGCCAAATCCTGAAGTGGGATGGAAATATGTCTCTGAATGGGATGGGATAGTTGTCAGAAGCCACAGACCATCCATGGCCTGTGTTTGTGTTCAAGGAGATTTATAAGGCAAAGGAAGGGATGGGAAAAGCTGTAGACACATGAGAAAACAGAGAAATCATGAGATGTTAGAAGATAAATCTCCCCTGAGCCCTTCCAGTGGATTGTTCTGTGACAATATGCATTCTTGCATCACAGCTTTTGGGATCTGTTGTAACTTTGGTCTTCTGATGAAAGCAGACATGACTTTTGGCCTGAAAAGTACAAAGCACTTTGTCTGCACCTGAAACACAGCAGCCAGGATGAGAATTAAAAGCAGCAGACATTCAATACAGCAGAACAATGCCCCTGCATGGTTTAAGTCAAGAGTAAGAAATACTGCTTCTACTTGAAACTGGAGGAGGGGGACATTTTAAGTAGATGGGTAGCATTTGTATAAACTGGAATTTGGCCAGGGTGCCGAGACCAGCAAGCTTGTGACATGTGTCAGGGGTGCCATAGTGCCAAGCTATGCCATGACTTTGTTTTTGTGCCTTTCTCCAAAAGGCAGCAGCAGTCTGTGGTATGCCCCATTCTCGGTTTCACACTATCAATTAAACACACTCACACTCAAGTGAGTGTGTTTAATTGATAGTGTGACTCTACAGATCCACATGTACCTACAGTGAGCACCTTTAACAAATTAATGCAGCAAGCATAGGGAGAGCTGCAGCTCCAAGACTTCAAATTCACTTTGAACTATACTCACAGTACACACTGTCAACAGTTTCCCTGCCAAAGCCGTAAACTATCTCAGTGGGATAGACTAAATACACCTCTTCAGAGAGGACATGAATCTCCCCTTTGGATTTCTCAGCTATAATATGGAGGCATAGAGGCTTAGCTGTTGTAACTCAGCATAGCTCCACGGCTAGCTGGCCCCCAGGAGAAAGACCAGAGCTGAGGGTAGGAGACAAAAGGTAAACCCTGTGAAAACATTTTCTGAAACCTCTTGTGAATTAGGTTTAATAACGCCACAGCATCCAAGCCTCCATCGAATGCCAAAATCTTTCTGCTGGAGATTAAAGTGACAGTTTTTGAAAAAACAACAAGATACAGAAATGCAAACTTCAGATAAATGAAATGATTCATTTTTAGACTAATTAATGCCAATGTTTGTTTAATCTCCAAATTCCATCTTGTGCTGCAGGAGCACTGAGCTTTTATAGATTGAGGCAGTGCAAAACACATTCTGTATCCAAGAAAATCTTGCCAAAATCCTTGGCAATGCATTTTTTCTTCCCCCCCCCCCCCCCCCCCCCCCCACCCCCGCCACCTCGGCCCCAGTCCTTGTTTTGCTCTTGGTATTCATGGTAACAGTAACAGCTGTCGAACGTGGCTTCAGGCTGTCTGACTCCCTTGGGAGAATTTATGTGTTTTTCTACTTCCTTTCCTTATTAGGAGGCAGGAATCTGCGACACCTATTAGAACAAGTATGCATAAAGGGTAATGACTCTGCAATTTATTAGTGGTCTGTTCTCCTTCAAGCAAGCCATCAACCATAAGCACACGGTGTGTGCCAGGGATGACAGCTAAGTACAATCTTCCCATGCAGCAGGTGGGCAGCAGCAGAGGTCCACCACAGGGAGAAGTGTGGCAGGAAAGGTCAAATGCTGCTCTACTTAAATAAACTTCTTAATTGAATATCAGTGAAGAGAAGATAGGAGGGATGGTGAGTTTCCTTTGTTAAATGTTTAGCTTGAAGCCCCAGGTGAGGAAGGTAAATGTCAGAGAGCCAGATCCTGCAATTTTCTGCCAAAGTCATTAAATTCCAATAGTCACAGTGCCATTGGTGCTGCGGAGCCCTGTGAGCACTTCTTAGAAGGTGGCGTGGCTGCAGAACACTGTCCAGTAAGAGTAAGTGAAATAATGAGAGCTCAGTGTGTTCTGATATACTGCATAGTCATCCTGGGGTATTTCAATCACATTCACTCTTATTTAAAAAAGCTTTTCCAAAAACGAAAGGAAGGAGTTTTGGTCTAGAAACTAATCACAAATCACAACGACCAGCATTTTAAAGGAGTGGAGAAGTCAGCAGAATCCACATGCTTTTTGAAAATAAGGAACCTTGATTTATATTCCTTATGGTGGATGACTTGAATGCAAGGGGTTGGATCTGCCCAAGTCTGGGAGCATTCCCATCCGGCTTTTATCCTGGGCCCATCTCTAATCTTGCAAACCATACCTGGCCATTGCTTAGAGGCACTGTTCATCCCAGTCCTGTGGAAGGTTGAGGTAGTTCAGTTTGAAGAAGGTAAGAATCCTGATTGTATTTAAACATTACATGGCTCAGGTATTTGTAAGTATACTGCAGTCCTTTGCACAGATTATGTTATTGGATAATGCTCTGGCCATGTCATCTGACGGAAATGTGGGAGGAGGAGAAGGAAATAAAAAGCAGATATCAGCATCCACGTCTCCAAGAACTGGGCCAATTTTCTGGTAGCATTATTAGCAAAAACAACCAAATTCTGCAGCAAGACTCAGTCCAATCAGGCTCAGTCTGTTGTTCCAATAAATATCACCCCCATTTTACATCACTATAGAGCAGGAGGCAAAATAATTGACCTGGATTGCTGATGTATAAACAAGTGCAGGCTCAAATACATTGACTCCACCAGGTAATATATGTCAGTGGGACACTGCTCTTATTTTATTGGGTTAGAATATTCTACCAGCAAATCTGTACTAATCAATATAATAATATTTTAGTACGCCATGAGTGTTTAATTACCTGTCTCATTAGTAGGTAGCTGGAAAAAACTAGTATGCAGGTGACAAAATCTCAAGCTAAGCAGAATGTCTTGTTCATCATGACATCAAGCTAGCTTGCTGCCATGCAGTCCATGTACAGGCAAAATGAGAACAGTGATGGCAATATCACCTGAAAATTCTGATTCTTTCAATTTTTTCTTTTTTTAGGGGTTTCTCTTTGGAAAATGCTATAATAAAAAATATGTTAATGTAAAGCAGAAAAACAAGATAAAAAAAACCCTGTTGGATTAAGACAAACACAAGGAATCAGGACAGAAAGAGGGTCATGGGAAAGCCAGTGCTGATGAAAACTGAGCAGGTATAGCATAGAATTTTGCTAATTCTTGCAGATTGCTCATACAATTATAATATTCATCAGGAGCTACGTGATAGCCCTTTGTTCAGGCATTCTAACTGATTAAATCTTGGTCTTTGAGCTAACAGCTAAACCTGCAGGCAGCAGGGATAATGTCATTGTTTGATCTATCTAATTAAGAGTCTCAACAGAGGTAAAGCAGTCAGATGCCACAGAGATGACTAAAAATGCATGCAATGTAGTAACAGGACTAACAGTTCTTTCTGGTAACTAGGTGGAAGGAAATTATGCAGTCCCACCATGTCTTTGTCCACAGAATGGCCGTATTATTGGATTATCTTCAGAGTACCCCAGCAAGGCACTGCTAACTCTGCACTTTTAGTAACAGTAAAGTTCAGGGTGCACTGACTCTTATTACTTCTGTACCAGCCCTTGCATGTCTATGCCCAGTGTTGCTTTTGGACAGACTGTGTATTGTTGGGTATGTGGGGTGCAGACACCACATCACTTACTTTAGGGAAAGCCTATGTGTGTTCTGTCCTTCCCTTCTACCCCTTCAGCCTTGCTATGGAGGTAAAACCTAGCACAGGCAATGTGTCGTTTGCTTGGTAGGTGTTGCCAGAACACTCCATTCTTGTACATACCACTTCAGAGGCCACACTGCACATGTCTTCTTTGCCCTATCGCTATTACAGTTGACTATGATAATTACCAAAATGCCTCTGCATGCCTGAGAGGATCAATGTCAGAGGAAGGAAAAGAAGGTCAGTGAGTCATCTTGAGTTTTCAGCAGTGCAAATAAGGGTGAAGCACAACCCTCTTTCTCTCTGAGGGTATTTGCTTTCTTCAGATTACTTTCCTGCATGGAGGTGGGGATTGCCTCAGCCACTTAGGTGCATCCTGACAACACTGCCATGATCTACAGTCCCTTTACAAGACTATTCTACACCAGTCCAGCCAGCACTGTAAACCAAGTTTCTTGAGCAAGTACTTCTCACCCAATTAATCCAGGCACATCAGCAGCAGCTCTGTCAGGTCCAAATATGGATACCTGATAATGAATGACAATAAAACTCTTCCATGTAATAAAAATAACTTTTTGGTAGCCCAGGAATACATGTTAACCTTTCTCCAGGTACAGGACCTAGATAGTGCCTACCTTAATGATCATAGGAGTCACAGATTTTTTTCCTTTTGTGCTTATCCTAGTTTATAGGTTCCAACTCAGATGGAAGGAAAACAATCCTGAAGAGCTTTCAGTCTTAAGGCTACTAAGACTGTTGCTTTTTATCTGTTCTGCCAAAGGACCCAAATGATGAGAATCAGAGCTTAATCCAGAAAGGGTAAGAAATGAAGAGTTTTGAGGATGGTGCTAGTAGCTAAGGTCTCATTTCAGGAATTAGATCAATTTAATGTTCATAAAGACACTGTAATGGCAACCCTCAAGACAAAGTCTCTCTCTATTCACAGAACAGGCTCAGCTCTTGTAATATTTTGGCTTCACAACATGTTTTCTTTGCTTATAGAGGTACACCTTGTAAGCAGCAGCTGTGCTTGAATATTTTGTATGAATCATATAATCACAGAATCATTTAGGTTGGAAAAGACCATTAAGATCATCAAGTTAATCATACACCTAACAATGCCAAGTCCACCATTATACCATGTCCCTTTACACAACATGTACACTTCTTTTAAATACCTCCAGGAATGGTGACTCCATCACTTCCCTGGGCAGCTTGTTCCAATGCTTGACAACCTTTTCAGTGAAGAAACTTTTCCTAATATCTAATCTAAACCTCCCCTGGTGCAACTTGAGGCCATTTCCACTCGTCCTGTCACTTGTTACTTGGGAGAAGAGACCGACCCCCACCTCTCTACACCCTCCTTTCAGGTAGTTATAGACAATGATAAGGTCTCCCCTCAGCCTCCTTTTCTCCAGACTAAACAACCCCAGCTCCCTCAGCTGCTCCTTATAAGACATGTGTTGTAGACCTTTCACCAGCTTCATGGCCTGTCTTTGGACAAGTTCCAGCACCTCAATGTCCTTTTGGTAGTGAGGGTCCCAAAACTGAACACAGTATTTAGGTGCAGCCTCACCAGTGCCATGTACAGGGGGATGAGCACTGCCCTAGTCCTGCTGGCCACACTTTCCCTCTTGTCACACTACAATCCCTCTTGTCAAGAGCCTGGCTTTATCACTATATGCACAGGATCTGAAAAGAGAACTCACACAATTCTCGCTGAGCTTTACCATCATGACTGCAGCTTCTTTCTGGTCAGGTGCAGGAATTAAGCAAACTCTCCCAGGGGAGAAGCAGCTGCTGACTCTGCACCACTCAGGGGGCATGGCACAGGCATCCCATGAGGGACAACCCTGACTTGCCAGGGACAACCAGGGGAAGCTAATGTAGGTTTTGTGCCTCTCTGTCTGCCACGTGCCAGCGGGACTGATCTGTGACAAACACACTCCAGTAAGGACCAAGACAAGCAATCTGTATCTTCTTGGCCACCAAACTGTCGGGACAGTGATAATTTTTGATTGCTTCTGGTTTTGACTGGATCTGAAGTGGTGATATGGAGGTTTAAAGGTTTGTATCCCATTACCAGAGCACTAAGCCATTCAATGTCTCAAGTGAGCTCTCATCTTACCAAGTAAGATCATCTTTAAAAATGCATTTGGTATCTGTTTCCTAACAAATTCTGTATACACACAATATATACAATAGTAAAATATGTGTTTAGATAAAATATTACATTTTGCATTGATATTTATATTCAAGCAAGCACAATTTTAAATATAAAGACTACACGTGTAATGTATGTGTATAGTACATTGACAAGATTTATGTAAACATTATACTACTAGGATAAATGTACAGATGTTCTCAGTGTACGTAAGACATTCTAAGATTAGCAGTTAACAATATTATTGCTATTGGGCTTAGCTGGTAAAAGGTATGAGCATGTGAGCTAATAACCCTATACAGTCCCAGCTTGGAAATTAAAAAATAAGGGAATCAGCCAACTTCCCTCTCAGCCTCTGAAAAATCCAAGCATTGATGTGGGTCCATGACACATACTGACTACAAATATCTTTATGATTCAGTGTTGCCCTCAGATAAACATGCATTTCTTGCACTTAACTCTTCTCTGGTTCTTCCACATTTTCAAAGGATATCCAAAACAATCTGAGCTTCTCTCCCTGCGTGACTGCCTCTGCATGTCCACATTAGCCAGGTGGTTATGCAGGATGTGAGCAAAAAATGTGGGATCCTGGCTGGCAAGCTGTCTGTGAGCATAGAGTAAAATGCAGAAGATCGGAATCAATTGCCACTTTTGAAATTTTGGCTGTCAGTTTTGTAAGTATTAAAATTCCAACCAACCTGTCTCAGCCATATTGGATTGCTCTCTAAATGTCAGCCTAGTTCCTGTCCAACTTTGTTCAAAACAATCACTTAATGAATTTTGTGAATTTTTGGTCAAAGCAAAACATTCCTAGTTCAAATACCCGCCACAGACTCCACACTCCTAACAGACACTACAGGCCCTTTTGTATCCCAGGCAACAGAGGATGGACCTCTGTGTCTCCAAATCCCCTTGCCTATTTGCAGTCTACCTCCTGGAGCCCTGCATGCTAGGTGACCTGGCTAGGAGTCCTTTTCCTTGCTTTTTGCAGTACAGAATGCTGCATTCCCACTGACAAGCAGGTGAAGCAGAGGGAGGGGGGGAAGCAGCAATTTTATCTAGACGCAAGTGTGTAAAGGTGCACCTTCCACTGGGCAAAGATGTCCCAAAACACAGAGAGGTTGTGGCCCCCCATGAAGTCAAGAGAAGCTGTGTGCTTCTGACAGGTGATTCCTGTTTTCCCTCGTGTGTGTATAAAATTACAATACGAACATCCTCTTTTTTTTTCTTTTTTTTTTTTTTCCCCCAGAACAATTACTTCTTTCTATAATTAAAATCCCCGTGGTAATTTGGCAGCTCTTACATTAGCTGGAGAGATGTTTATGCACTGCCTCAAGCATTAACAAGGCAGAGCTGCAAGCCAAAGCACACTATGATTTAAGAGGGTACCTAATTTTTGTGTTTACATGTTTCTTTTTATATGCAGTGAAAATGCAAGTATTAGAAGGAGACTGACATCCTTTTTTTAAGCCTTTTCTACTTCATGTTTCATACTTCTTTTGATAAAATTGGCAAGTGATGATTACGAAAGGTAGTTTCAGCAGCACTTTTGGCTTCACCTTCTGCCTTTGTATGCAGGATGGAAAGGATCAAAAGCCAGAGAAAGCAACTGAATAAACAGTTCAGGTGGTAACTGACTTAATTAGGCAGCAGAATATTGTAAGACTATTGATAATATTTAATCAAGCAGACTTGGCCTTATTTCATCAAGCGGACATGACTAATACTAAAGTCTTTTTATAGCATACATTTAGTTTAGACACCCTCCCCTGGTGACTGAAGTAATGTAGGGTCTGGTTCTCATTTATGCCTAGTCTCTATATGAATACTAACTTTCTATCCATAAACAGCCAGTGGGCTTACTGCAGGCAATCGGAGGGCATGTGATCCTTTTGGAAGGATTTGAAATCTATAAATAAAACAATATAAAACAGAGCCTGCACATCTACTCCGCAACAAAGGATGAGGAAACAGAAAAATGCTGGCTCTTTCTCTTTATTGCCTTTTAAGAAGTAATAGCAAAATGTGCAACCCAGTGCACCACACAAGACATCTCTAACAAAACCTATTTGATATTCAGAGCTGAAGGAATATTTTTTCCTCAAAGTGGCAATGACAGTTAACCATTTTTTCAGAGCACTTCAGGCTGTTGTTTTAAAAGTAAAAAGGGTGTTTCAGTTCTTCAAAACAAAATAGATTGTAATTTTTTAACAAAAATGTAAACTATTTTCATGAAAATTTATATTCAACATCATTTTCTGGACAACAGATATTGCAGTGGATACTGTTGCATTGTCCATTCCCATACT
This sequence comes from Caprimulgus europaeus, assembly GCA_907165065.1. Next base: position 37,836,250 of record OU015527.1, on the reverse strand, counting down.
GAAAAGTTAATAAAAAATTATTATCACACCAAAATACTTTTCTGGAATTATAGGTTTCAAAACAGCCTTTGCTTTAAAAATGAAGACTTCTTATATCATTAGTAATGCAATAACTTTTAGAAAATACTTGACAGCTGCTCATGAAAAGTAACTTTTTCCAAAGTTTTTCTCCTAAATTCTTTAATACACGTAGGATGTGGTCTAATTACTTTCAGCATTTACACATTAGAATGGAATGACTCTGAAGAAGCTGTCTATTGCCTTGGGTAAAAAATATACTATTAAAAAGCTTAAGGCATTCCTACCACATTTAACCCTCTAATAAATTTTGTAAATGTTATTTTTAATGTTTTAAATGCTTGTGAAACAGATCCTGAAGAAACCTAGAGCACTGACTGAAGTTAGAGCTGTATTAGCAACTTTATCTGAGTAAAGTGAGATGAGCTTCCAGTTCAGTCCATTTCAATACTTTCCCAGTCCACACTGTAAGGCCCTGAACTGGTTTAATCTCCCTGTATTTTCCCTCTATGCTGCTGAGCCCTTGGACTGGAATATAGAAGAGGATCTGGGGAAACCCAGGGGAAGGAGAACTGACAAGCTCTCTAAGAAAAGCAAATTAGGATGCTTTTGGTGCCATGCTGGAGACCAGGATCTCCTGATAACCTTAAAAACATTAGCAAGCTTTTGCATCTGTTTTTACTGAAGATTAGCATTAAGACTTAAAGGCTGCACAGACTCTCTTGTGGGCTGATAAGCCTCAGAAATATCTTCCTGCTTTTTCTCCTAAAGGCTGAAGACACATTTCTGCAGTATATTCCTGTGGAGCTGAGATAAGCTGGAATGCCAGAGCAAGTCTGGTGTATTTATCAGTCAGCGAAAACCTCTACTCAAATGAAACACTAGTTCAGAAACTCATCAATCACTTTTTTTAGTTTCCAAGAGATAAGCCAGGGAATGTTTATTAAGAGCAGTTACTGCACCACTGAAATGTAGTTAAAGAGACATACTGTTCATAATCACCCACTGTATTATGTGTCTTTTATAGAGATTGTCTGGGGTTGTGCTCTACCTATATATTGTTTCTGAAGCTGAAGACGGCTCTGAATTAAGGTAAAGGTTTGCATTTATCACTGTTTATCAGCTTAATGATCAGCCGTGTTAGTATCCCAAAGTGCCCATTGCATCAGTCTTGCAGGGGCCCTTATTCTCCCTTGCCTCTCCTACCGTGGGAAGACGGGAGAGGCTTGGGATTTATTGTGATCCCATCTGGCAAGTGCACTGCTGGTATGTACCACAGTTCACAATCATCTGAGCATGGCTGGAGGATGAGATTTATCTCCTCAGAGGAGTCACCTTCTCCAGGGTTGGGGAGTCCTAAGGTAACCCAGAATTTCAGTCCTACTCCATCAACCTGGCTTCAAAATGATGGGAGTGGAACGGTTAACCTTTCTCTGATTTTCAAATCACCTAGTGAAATACCTCAGCAGGGTTCAAATTCTCACTTAGATTGCACAAAACTGCCTGAATGATCCAGCAGGAATGTTTTAATTTCCTTTGATGATTGACAGGTCCCTTCTGGTTTGGGGGGCTTCAGGGCAGTAAGGTGCACTTACACTCTCCAGAAAGTTTATTCCTGGTAGAAAGCATCCTCTCAAAGATATCCATACAGAAAAAGTACAATTTTTTTTGCTTTTTTTTTGCCTCTGTGTATATCTTTTACCTGTTGATCCATTAGCTCAGTTCTGCATCTGAGTTATTTACTGACCCTTCAAGTGTCAAAGTGTTTGGTGAAACAACAAATATAGCTGCCAACAGGACTTCTTCACAGCAGATTCCAAATATTTTTTCCCGTCTCTCTTTCTTTATTCTTCAGTTGACAGGCAGGGCATAAGTTCCACAGAGAGCAGGTTTTCATATAGGAATATAAAATGCAATGTGGGGCTTGTGCAGCTCCATAATCAGCTTTTCAAGTAATAATAATTTTTAAAAAGATAATGTCCCTCTTGTCTGTCTAAGGACTAAAGAGGCTTCCCTTCCCATAGTAGCAAGGGGAGGAGGGAGCCCAAAGCTCAATTGATTGTGCACAATGGGACTCTTCTTGCAGTGCTTCTCAGAGTAGTTAAGTAAGTCAGCTATTACCCAGGGTGATGAAAGAGCTAAAGATGGGAAATGGAGAACCTGAAGGGCCATGAATAAAACCCATCCCTGTTCGGAAACCAGCCTCATCATGCCCTAATCAGTGAGGAACCAGCTGTGCTGCCAGGGCCTGAAATATTTAAATCCCAGTGACAGACAAGATATAAACTGTGTGAGTCTATGTTTCAGGCTGCTGTCAAGGAGAAACTGTCTTGTTTTGTAAGAGTAATGAGCTGAGAGAGTGGAAGAAAAGGGGAGGGAACAGTTGAGTTATTAATTATTGTACTATACAGAGCCTCCATCTCCTTTCTTAGAAAGTCGTAATTTAGCACAGACAAGAAGGTCCTGCTGCCAGTGTTGATCCAGTTGTGCTCCTCAAAGATGCATAACAGCCTTCCGACTCCCTTGCAGCCCTGATAGGGAGGAAAATCCAACTCCATGCCAAGCAAGGGGCCCCACTATGATCATTAGAGCAAGGTCACTAAAAATATAAAGCCAGGGCCAAATTCCAACATCACATAACTCTCATTAAATACTTTAGTCTAGATGTGCTCTGCTGTGCTCTCCAATAGATTCTGAACCCACTCCAGCTCCTTTCCTTTCAATCCCCATTTCTCAAACCTTGCCTGCTTGGAGTTGTCTTCAGACCTCACCAAGAAGTGCTAGTGGTGCTTTTTGTAAAACAGAGCTGTTTTAGCAAAGGAACACCTGTCCTCTGTAAGAGATAATGCATTGTCTTTCACTTATAAGAAGGAGAACTGTGGAAAAGGTAGCTGAGGAAGCAGGCAGAAGCTGTTACCATTTTATCCTGAGTGACCAGTAATTAGTTCCAGCATTTGCAATCTAAAATACCACTTCTGTGTGTCACAGAATCCAATAGAAATTAATCACTTCTATGCTCAGTTTTTCAAAGTGGCAACTGAAGCTGTACCTAAAGTTGTAGGTCGGACATCAGTCTGAGTTTGTACAGATAAATATTGGATAATTTTACAAATGCTAGGGAAAATCTTTTAAAATCTCTTCATTATTTGCTTGTTATTACAATACAATTTTGATATGTCTGTATGGTTAATGACTTAGGCTTTTGCACTGTGATAATAATAATTATCCACAGTGCTGGCAAGTAGATGCAGGGGAAAAGAAATGTCTTACTTTTTTAGTTGCACAGTATTTTACAAAATTTATCCCTTTTTAATTTTATATTTGAAGGGAAGAACTCCCAAAAGAAAGCAAAATACAGGTCAGGGACACATTTTTGACAATTAAAGAAAATACTTTCTTTTGGTTAAGAGCAGGATGTTACCATCTCAAACATAGCATGAAGCCACATTGTAAATGCCTCTCTGTGGCTTTTGGGAAAGGAAAACCGTACTTGTGCTACAAAGTATTATTATCCTAGATCCCGCATTGTGGTCCATGTCCAGGATTTCCAGATATTGAGCAGTCCATACTGAAATTCTTTGGAGCCATAAATCTAGCATACCCTTGTAGCAAATCAAATTTACTGCACGCTTACAGCAGCCAGAGATGCTTAGGCCCATGGAAAACAGTGTGTTATTTTGCTAGACACCTTGCAAAGACAGAATAGGAGGAAGTGTCTGCCTCCTGGAGATTAAAATCAAAATAGAAAAGAGCAATAAAGAGTGAAGGAAGAATATATGTGGAATAAACAATGGAAGGGATTACAGGAAAGAGCCATGCTAAATGAGGAAGAAAACATCCCTGAGGACATAAGTAATGATTAGTCCTGCACAACCTTCTTGCTGCAATGGCTCTTGCCAGCTATTCCACACACATTTTCCCAAACACCCAACAGCTACAGAAAGCAAGCAGATCAGTGCGAGGTAGTACCTCTTAAAGCTGAAGAATGCCTTGTATTTCCTGAGTCTGGAGGAAGTTAGAGAGAGCTGGAACAAGCGAGGTCCTAATTTCTTCTCACTTGCCCAAATACTGTTGATCAGAAGACAGAGTAAGATCGGCATATCCATCTGATGCAAGCAAACTTTTTTGTAACTGGTGAGGATCCGGACACTTTTAAAGATCTGTCACAAATGTCTGAAAATAATGGCCAGAGCAGTATTTGCTTGTTTTTTCCCCTAAAATGTTGTCCCCTTTCTAACTGCATTATGACAGGACTGTAGAAATACAACACTTAAAATACTCAGTGACCAAGCTATAGTATGTTTCTTGTTTATGTAATGGATTTGGAGCAAAAGGAGCCTGGACAGAGATGTAAACTTCATCTCCCAAGTGTAGTGGCACAGACATCACTGATTCAGTTGACTTAAAACCAAACATGCAGCATACAGAGGTCGCTGGCAAAATGGCTGTGTTGGTCCAGGTACAACCAGGCAAGCACTGCATGGCCATGTAGTCCTTCTCTCATGCAAGAGCAACACTGCAGCAGACCTCATGCATCTAGAAGAAAAAGCAATGCAAAAAAGAGGACAGAAGCAGCAGCAGGATGCTGGAGCTGGAGAGCAGGGGATGTTATTAATGTTTATAAATATTTGAAGGGTGAGTGTGAGGAGGATGGGGCCAGGCTCTTCACAGTGATGACCAATGATAGGACAAGGAGTAATGGGTGTAAACTGGAACACAGGAGATTCCACTTAAATTTGAGAAGGAACTTCTTCACTGTGAGGGTGACAGAGCACTGGAACAGGCTGCCCAGGGAGGTTGTGGAGTCTCCTACTCTGGAGACATTCAAGACCCGCCTGGACGCCTTCCTGTGTGAACTCATCTAGGTGTTCCTGCTCCAGCAGGGGGATTGGACTGGATGATCTTTCGAGGTCCCTTCCAATCCCTAATATTCTGTGATTCTGTGATAGCAACCAAAAGACAGACGCAGTTGAGTAGCAAAAAGTCACCACATAGTAGAGTGCATTATATCACAAATAGTATGAGAATTAACACTAGAGAACTGGTACCTAAGAATCAGTGTTCACAGCTTTCATATGGATACTTAAAATATATGCCTAATATACAGATTCTTCCTTAGCATTTCAACAGTTTCCTTGTTTTTCATATCTGAATCTAAGAGCTGATTTTCTCTCCATCCTATTGAACATGTAGACAATATTGGGCTGAAATGATGTGATTGCTGGTCCCTTTCCAGAGTTTGTATCTTGGTTTTCACATTAGAAGAAACTTCTGGAGGGACATAAGCTATATATTAAAATTACGTCACCTAATCTTGACTGTAAGTTCCTATTCAGCTGAGAATTAAATGTACCTTTTGACTAGATCTCTCATTTCCCTAGGCTTTGAGCTCCTCCTCTATTCAGACTTGACCCATTGAGAGGAAGATGAGATCAAGCTTGAGAAAACAGCCCAAGCCCACCAGCTGACCTTGGTCATTTGCAGCATGGCCTTTCTCAAGGAAATACCTGAGTTGAAAGGTAGAAAGAAGAGATGGCTGGAGACAAAAACTCTTGTTGGTGAGACCAGCCCACTGAGTCATTGTTGTGGAAAATGCTTATGATGCAGATATGGATCCATCTGCACCAGGGAACTGGGCATCTTGTCAGGGCTAACAAGGTCCAAAGCAAGATCTTCTGAGGAAAGGAGGCCCCTGATATGTCAAAGGGTGCAGGAAGATCATGTCTAAAACCAGTGTAGTGCACCATAGCTAACAACAAGTGGATGCTGTACAGAAAATAATGCATAAAACAGCCTCCGCCTATTTCTATTCTGAAGGGAGTTGCATGTCACTGGGCATTGTAATTAGCATCAGGGGTGTCGCCCAAGTGTCTCCTCCCTATGAAAGAGGCTAGTTTGGGAAACAACAGGCTATGGAGGTTTAACCAGCTTTCTAGATGACACATTTGGTTGTTACATGAAACATACTTTGATGGTTTGTGGCAAATATGAGAACTCGGGGTCCTTCGTGGAAGGTTTCTCTTACTATGTCCTGCAAAGTCAGCTTGAATTTGTGGATCAAGGAGAACTTAGGCTACCTACACAGGATAACAGGGACAACAGACTGTGCAGTGGGGAGCTGGAAATGTTCTGCATGCTTGAGAGAGCAGTTGTTTCCTTTATACTATAAAAGAACTGTCCCTGCAATTATTACTGCTGCATGCAAGGTTTATCTCCTCAGGCAAAACAGGACTGACTGTCATGCTTTTAAGTTTTAATCTATTTATAGGTTTAAATAGATAAGCAAAAAAGATTATTCTCATGAGTAAATACTACAGGCATGATTTTCAAAGTTCTAACTCAGCAAGCCATCCTTCATCATAGCATATGTTCAGTGCCATGCATGTGCTAAATTGGAAAAACTGATTAATATGGTTTCAGGCTTCACTTAACTAGAGCCTGACTGAATCAGGATGTCAGAAAAACACCTCTTGCCTACATAACAAAGTCTCTATTATATTTATAAAAATGCCAATGACAGCAACTTTTTATTAAATTCATATGGTAATATTCCCCAAGATCCCTCCACAAGATACAGATGGAGAAGGTCATTTTCTTCTGCCTTTCAAATAGCTTTAAAAATGAGCAGATGTTGCTCAGTTATGTGCTTGATAAATGCATTTCATTTTATTTCCTGCCATGCATAAAACTCAGCTAAACCCTACCTGTTCATTGCATGTTAAGGCCATGTATGCATATATGTACCTATGTGTACACATTAATGAGTAAACTTTAACAGCCTATTTTATATAAAAATATGAACTGTGTTGTTTATTGGTTTGTATTTCACCTCTGACAACTTTTATCATTTGCTTTTGGTTTACTCTGTTTCTTCAACAGTCTCATTTACCATTTCTTTCTTCATCCTCTCCCTGACTCTCTACATAAATCTTTATTACTTATGCTCCCTGCCTGATTTTTCCCCTTTTTTCCTTTTCTCATCCTTCATTGCTGCATTACACAGAAATTTATATGTGTTTCTTTGTGCCTGCGTAGTTTCTGGTCAAGAAACACATAAATATATGAAATCTTTTTCTTCTTGTCCTGGCATAAACACTGTATGCATCCTGCAAACACTTGGTCCAGCTCCTGCTGTTCATCAGTGTGAGTCTCTCATCTGTTGTGACTGATCGCCGAGCCCAAATAAAGGTGTGGAAAACATAAGCAGCTGCAATAAGCAATCACCATTCAAATACTGGCCTAGATGACTGAACCAGCCTCATCTGAAGGAGTACAGTATCCCAGACTTGAGGGGGAAGGGAAGGGAAGGGAAGGGAAGGGAAGGGAAGGGAAGGGAAGGGAAGGGAAGGGAAGGGAAGGGAAGGGAAGGGAAGGGAAGGGAAGGGAAGGGAAGGGAAGGGAAGGGAAGGGAAGGGAAGGGAAGGGAAGGGAAGGGAAGGGAAGGGAAGGGAAGGGAAGGGAAGGGAAGGGAAGGGAAGGGAAAGTAGTGCACTTCAGGTGGCATACACTTGTTAAACTTCTTATGAAAGAAACTGTGGTTTCTTTGAACACTTCTCCTCTCTAAGTTGACCTTATGGTGTTGATTGCAAATGTTTGCTCAAGAGGAACCTTCAAGGAAATAAATACGCTGTTAATCCAGAGTTTCAACAATAAAGTTTCCATGTCCTGGAAATTACCTTCCAACTTGCTCAAAAAAGAAAAATATTTATGATGGGGAATTTCTTGGGTTTGACCAGGCATTGAGTTGAACACCTGGGTAAGTGTTATGGAAAACACATGCTCTGAATCTTGAGATGAGGACTTAACGATTCAGGACTCTGTACTTCACCATGCACTTCTGAGTCCCTTTCACTCAGTTTTGAACTTGTCTCAGAAAAGGTTTCTTGGTAGCATGCACAATCTATTTCTTCAGGAAATAAAGCCTTACCTGATCCTTCAAACATTGGAAGGAAGTCTCTGGTGCTCTGATGCATGGGATATATGCTCAGGTATTATAACACTTCTGTCTATATCTTTTAGATATTTTGAAAATTGCAAAAGAAAAAACATAAAACCTTGAAGAAAAGAACAACCCCCATTTAAGATGTTGGCTTTAGAAACAAGGTAAGTTTGCTTAGATAGCATTTGCCACTGGAATGCTAGCACCAACTTTTAAACCAAATAATGTTACTTTCCTCCCTGCCTTTTGTTGGAGACTCAAGATCCATTTAGCCCACTCAACTGTTATTAAACACCACTAAAACTCCCGTTGTAGGGAAAAAATGACAACTTTCATCACAAAACTGAAACCTCTAAGAGCACATTAAGCTAGGGAAAGCTAAACAACCTTCTGGCATAGCCAAAAACCTTATAGAGAGAGTGCAGAGATTTCAGTTTTTAGCTGACAGCTAAAGAAGAATCAGTTTTTATAATTTTTCCAATTAATGAAAATAAATAAGAAAACAAAACTGACTGTGCTTTCACCTTACAAGGAAAGAGTCTGGCTCATTTCTTTGATTTATGCTAAGGAAACAGCCAGACAGTGGCCTGGGACTTTAACAAGAAACAAAAAATTTGACTTGAAACCTGAAGGCAGACCTAGCTAACAGACACCTCCATTTCCTGCTTCCAACAACTTCCAAAAACAAAGCAGATATTAATCCCTATACTTCCCATCAGCACCTCTCCAGCTGCATAGCATGGCACCTGGGGCCTCACATGACCTGGCCAAGCACCCACCACTGCTAGCACGGGATACACCAGCCCCCCTGGCCTCGGTGGAAACACTCTGAAATGCCCCAAAATGGCACTGGTCCCTCCGGGGCCCCGGTGGCACTAGGAGGGGCTCACGGAGCAGGGATGGGACCAGTGGCTGTCTGGAAACATGTATGGGGAGGAGGAATGAGGCAGGAATTGTCCAGGACATGGAAGATGTCAACCTTGTTTCTGGCTTCTGTGGGGCTTAGGCCACTTTTATGCCCTCCTCTGTCTGCCATGGGGATGAGCTTCTTTTCCTCTTATCTGCTGTCTGCTCAGCTTTCCTGGGGCACGGGCTCTTTGCTTCACAGCTGTGTTGGGCTGCCTCCATAGCTCTCTCTTTGCAACCATGTCTTTTCTTCCTCCATATCTTTTGGCATTTCCTAAAGCCCTGACTGCCGTGCTGGAACATGTTCTGTCCCTTCTTGCTCATGCTTTGCAGCCCAGCCCAGCAACACTGGAGCTAGTGTGGGACCCCAAGCAAGGATGACACCCAGCACGGCATAGTTCCCTGTAGCATCTGGGTTGTAATCATCAGTGCTGACTGGCACAGTGGAACTGGCAACTCATACTGGGCTATGAATATCACTATGTGTCCTGGTTTTTGCTAGGATAGGGTTAATTTTCTTCTTAGTAGCTAGAAAGCACTGTGTTTTGGTTTCAGTATGGGACTTGTTATGGGAAGAAATGTCGATAACTACAAGGACACTGCGCTTGGGCAGTTTCCAAGAACATAGGACTGGAAGCGGGGAGTGGAGAAGAAAAGTGTAGTAGTCAGTAAAACCCAGAACTGACAGTTGGATATGCCAATAAGACATTCCATAGCATATTATATCATGTTTAGTTTATTAATCGGGGCTGACCAGAAATGGGGGGATTCTCTCAGGAATCACTCGGGCTCGTTTTTCCAGGACTGTGATTTCAGTTTCAGGATTCCTTTTACTCCTTGGGGATCATTATCAGAGGGTGGTGAGCACTTGTACTGTGCATCACTCTTATATATATAGTTCTTATTGTTCTTATTATTTTAATATTAGTTTTACTCTAATTATTAAATTGTTCTTATCTCAACCTACAAGTCTCCTTACCTTGACCCCTCCAATTCTCTCCCCTATTCCCTTGGTAAAGGGGAATGGGGTGGGGCCGGGGGGGTGGAGAGGCTGCGAGTGGCTGTGTCTTGTTTGCTGACAGCTAAGTTAAACTATCATACCATGAAAATAATTAACAGTAATACTAATGAAAAAGAATAATGTAATTTGCCCCAAATTTGCAGTACCTGCTCAAACAGGACTTCAGGAGAATCCTTACCAGGAACCACCTCAATCATCTGTTGAAAGGTAAAAAAAAATATTTAAAAATAAGCATTTGGTGCTCAAGCTGATCAGCTTGGGAAGGATGGCAAACGGTCAAAAATGAACACACTCTAACACTCAGCATGTTGTGCTGCAGCAGAGCAGACGTGGTGTCTCCAGGGAACCCAGAGCTTCTCAGTTTCTGTCTTCTGAGCTAGCAAGCAATGTTCCCCTGTCCTTCTGTGGCTTTAATTTGAGGGCTTTGGCTATTCTGTGCATGATGAATGTTGAGATCATGAGGACAAATTCCTGCATTCTGCATCGCTTGAGCAAGAAGTACTTTTTTTTCCCAACATATTGCGCTGATTAATGTATCCATCACTAAATAGCACAGTATCATTCTGGATCTTTAAGCTTGAGCTCTATAGGTATCTAATTTCCAATTGGAGTAAACATCACAGTTTATTTTTGTCCTCAGTAACAACATTTTTTTGAGCTAACTTTACTCTATTGTGACTAAAAAGAAACCTGAAAGGCATTGTTCAGATTTGTTCTTTTGGGAAAGCTTTTGGCCAGGTTAATGTCTGAGAACAAGTTGAGACTGAATTTCAGGCTTCATGGAAGCAGTTGCTGTCACAGATTTAATCTCAAAGTAGTTATTGTCTCAAAACTTCAGATATATCCAAACCCCTTCTTGAGTATTAAGGATCTGGCCAAGGCAGCAGATGTGGATTATTGTGTTGGATTTGGTCTAAAGGCATAATCTTGGATTTCCACACGGAACACCTTTAGTATCAAATAGCCTCATTTTGGCCTGATCATAAATCCAGGTTCCAGAGTGCAATGACAACTCAGTGAAATGTCTGGAGTAACTTTTTTTTAATGTGGGCAAGCAGCTGATTCTCCCTCCCTCTCCCATCTCGCAATTTAATTCTCATAAATGTTTCCATTCTACCAGAAATTTTTCCCAGAAAAATAAGCCTCATAGCAGACACTCAACATTTCAGCTTGAATTGTTTGGCAAAATGATAAGCAACTGAAAGCAATACTTTTTAATGGGAAAAAGTGTTGCACAGCAGTCTCTGTACCACTCATTATTTTAATCTGTTTGTCTAGCTGTAGTATTGTGAAGGCATTTATTACTAGAATATTTAGGGCACTGGCTAAATGTCAACTACTCCAGTCTTGCTGCAAAGATTTAGCAAAATAAAAAGGGAAGGTTCCTGTCCCTCATGCTTGGTACATACAGGTTTGGCAACACAGGCAAAGCATTTTGTTAAAGTGAGGGTGAGGAAGGCCTTCAGAGAGCTCAATAACTCCCAAGAACCCCAAATGGTCAATCTGAAACACATTTTTTCTTCTAAATGTACAGATATTTTCAGTCTTCTTCAATTTTTACACTGACTTGATAAGAGTTGGATAGTACTGTGCTTAATGGTGTTATGCATGCTAAGACTAGAATAATTAAGACTCCTCCTTGTGACTGTAATATGGATTTTCTGGCTGTGTTCCTTCAGCTCATGCACTGGTGATGGAATGCGTTACTCACAAACTAATTAGTGTATCTGAATTTATACATTGTAATTAATGTCTTTGTTTCGTGCCAAAGTACATTTGGTGTTTTACAAAGCATAAAAGCGGGCAGTGCCCGGCCTAAGGAAAGGTTGACATGCACAATAGATACTTGACTGGAATAGAGCTGCTCTAATGATTGATGGAAAAAGTACTTGGAGGAGAAACAGAGCTTCACTGTCTGACAGACATAATTAGGTGAGAAACACAAGACATGCAATTGTGGGTCTAGATTTTAGTAACCACTTGGAGCTAGGTATCCAATAGACTTGCTACACTTATGTCCACACCAGATCAAGAGAGGTGAATTCAGGTGGGATCTGAGGCAGGGCAGAGCTAACAAAAGGATGGGGTGGTGGCAAATCATTCCCAGTGAGAAAATGGAGAGACTGAGGCCTCAGAAAAGAAGTCTGAAGTATGACAAGGCATAAGAAGCCTGAGTGGAAGCTGGGGGCATAAAGAAAACACTGAAGAACTTGCTGTTCATAATGCTCAAAGATTGATTTAAGGTATAGAATGCCAGCAGAAGGATTCATGGAGACACAGTAGAGATGGACATATTTAAACCAGAAGTTAGATGGAGGTTTCTCAGCCTGGTGGCATGAGGCTCTGGGTCAACCTTCCAATGGAACATGAGGCAGGTAGGCACAGGGTTATTTGATGGAGCCTGGAGAGGTGTGAGGGAAGTGACATAGTGTGGACCCCATGGAAGAGGAGCCAGCACTGCTGGAGTCCTTCCCAATACAGTATTCCCTTGTGGCAATATGTGGGAACTGCTAAACTCAAACTATATTCCCTCAAAGGACAGGAAATATTGTACACAAGATACATAACTCCTATTTCACATATTATATGCGCTACAGGGAACAGATATATTACATCCAAATTCCTCCTAATGACAGTATTTCCAACCTCTGTGCAAAAGGTAGAACTCAGTGGTTCATCTCCTAATCCCAGCAAACTTCTAATCTTGTTTTTCTCAACAAGATGCAGCATTTTTAATGAACTCTGACTGCCATCATCTCAATCTGCGTGAATCAAAGGTCTGGTGCCCATTTGCTGAATGTGAATGACAGGGGCTGAGGAAATCTCTTGAAGAAGACCTTGGATGCCATCTCATTTTGCCAGGCCTGTTCTGCTCACCGCTATGTAGTGAGAGTCACTAATGAGATTAATAGCTTCCTCTTTCCCTTTTATATTTTCTGCTTTTGTTGGAAGCATCTAACCTTTCACAGGACGTATGAACTTTCATTTCAGCCATTTCTTCCTTGCAAGATGTAAGAAAAGTTGTAGGCCTCACCTTTCCCCATATTGGCCAGGGATGGTTAGTCACAATCACTCCTTCCATTAGCAGAAGGGAAAGAATCTTCTGTTTTCAGATATTTGCCTTAATATTTCATTTGCTGTAATTAAACTTTTATTTCAGTGTCCCTGGAAATCAAAAAAATTAGCTGCAGTTACAGTATAAACTTTCTGCCTTTGTATTGGTAAACTGATACTCACCACATCAGCAGAACACACTGTGCTGGAAGCACTCCAGCTCCATGAAAAACCTTCTCACAGTTATTATAACATACAATCAACACATATGAACAAAGAATGAGGAAAGTTAAATCTAAAGCAACTCCAGTATTGTGGTTAAAGAATATATAAATATAAATATTTCTTCTATCATATATTGCCCTTGCCTTTACAAAGACACTTATCCTTTAAAATCACTGGCCAAATAAAATGTCTAAAGTTTATTTTTTCCTTATTACTGCTTTTGCCAGTGAAGCTAGATCTAGGTTTTGTTCTTAGTCAGTGCTGAGAGTTGGAGCCCTCCGTTTTAGTCAGTAAAGGGTGCGGCAAGGTATGATTACTGACTCTCTCTGTCTCCCACACACACTTTCTTGCTCTCCCTGCATGTGTATTTATGTATGTATATAAGTATGCATATGTACCCATACACCCATAGGTATATATGCATACGTACAGATAGCTTGTTTTCAGGTTTGTAAGGGACATTTAAAACTACACAAAAAAACACAGTCAAAAATTTTAAAGACTTTTTTTGGAAAAGAGTAAATGATGTCAGGGCTTTTGAGTGACCTGTCCTACCAAGACAGCAGCCCAGGTGAAACAACATTGTCCCACTGAAGTGAAACTAGAGCAACAGCAGGACAATTTATTGAAATAGACACAACCTTATACTTCAGGATGTTTTATTTTTCTAAAAAGTTTGGATTTGATTATTTCAATTTAATATATAGACACTGCTAATTTTCTCAGGTCTGTTGATGAAATTATGAAAGTCATTTATTCAGCAAGTGATGGAGATAAATGGAATAAATATCTTTGGGGTCTGGATCCTGGAGTTTGTCAAAGCTGGCTGTTTGGGGTTGTGGCTTTTAATGTGAAAAGGTCACAATATTGCACTTAAAATAGGTACAATTGGAAAGCTATTAAAATAAAAAGTGGTTCCCACTGGGATAAACTGAGAGACTCTTTTGCCTTAAGAAGACATATTCATCGCCTGTTCACATAAAGCTCATAATTGACACACGTCCATGCATGTGTATGCTAATTTTCATTCACACCTCCCTTCCACCATCATGCTGATAAACACCCATGTAAAGTCTGCTCTGGTGCACTGTGCTCCTGAGAACAAGAGGCAGCATGGGAGAGGAGCCACTTGGTGAATGTGACCTTGGTCACAAGGCTGTGGAGCATCTCTCAGCTGAATCATTCTTGCTCTTTAAAAAGCATTGGGCAATACTTGGGGACTGAATGACCTGCAGGGACACTGAACTGATCTGTTTGTGTGTGGGAGGGAGGAAGGGGCAAGTTTTACAAAAGACAAGTCCATTAAAAGAACAACAAAGCAAAGCAAAACCAACAGCCTATCATCCTACTGCAAAATATGCCAGAGGGTTTCAGGGCTTGGATTGCTGAAGGCCCTCAGATTCTGCTCCAGCCATAAATATGTGAACAAGTTAAGCTTTTTGTGGTTTTTGGCCCATCCTAACCATATTTAGTCTTAATCTATCTCAATCACTAGCTACCTTTTAAAAATAACATTTTGTGGTTCCAAAACATCTTTAGTTAATCCTTGCTTAGTTTGGAAAGGAATTATATTTGGAAGGATGCACATGTCCATGTGGCTTTGATGGATACTCCCTTTACTGTTCTTATCCATCATAAATTTTCTTGAACTACAGTATATAATCCTCCAGCATCAAGCTACTGAACACTGGATTTCAAACAATGCAGTTCTTATTCCGGAAAACCTAGATCCCCTAGTAGATCAAAAATATTAAATTGTTGAAAATATGTTAAATAGATAGATGAACGTTCTTGGATCTCCTCCATAATGGAAGTCAGAGGTATCAGTGTTACTTACCACACAAGAAGCTAAGGAAGAAGAAATAAAAATTGTATAGTATTTCAAAAATCACACCCACATATGTCTCTGGAAAATGCCTGACATGTCACATGGAGATGTAGCTGTCTCTGAAGAACACGAACTTGGCCTTAATTATTGTATGTAAGGAAACAGTTTCTGTGATTAGTTTCCAATCCACAGGTAATTGAAATAAAGTCTTTTAAACAGTTCATTTCAGGACAACTTTGCACCCTTTTCTCAAGTGAAATATTAATTTTCATTTCTCATTCCCCTCTCAAATTAGAGCAGTTTGAGAGACTGCAAGTCTTGAGAAATCTGGTCTCAAATTCGCTTTTTATACTTATTAAATAATTATTTCTTTCTTTCTACTTCACCTTTTTGATCCCCTGAATAAATTTTTAACCAACAACATTATGCCAGAATAGTGTATTCTTAAGCACAGTTATTATCATTTCCTAAAACGCAACTTTTCTCTTGTGCAGAGAACATACACGTTACTTAAGCCTCTCTCAAAATCTTAAAATAGGCTTGCATGATGTGTAGGTCTAGGGTAGATGTTATAAGTAGGGAAAAAACTCTAAGCTGAATGCAACAATGTCATCCTAATCTTTTGTGGATATCTTTTATTTATATTATAGCTAGCAATGTGTATGTTCCTTTGAAATAAGTATTTTCATAAAGCAGCATTGTGGTCATTGTACATTAAAGTTAAGAGCTATTAAACCACACTGTCACTTTTACAACCATGGTATTGTGTGGAAAAGACTTTATCATATGATTTTTGCAAGTAGGCCTTTGATTTGTACCTTCAGACTACATTTGTGCTGGAATCAAGTGGTTAAACAACACATCAGCTTGATCATGCATCATGCACTAACATAGCTAATATGCACTTATCTGAGACCATGGAGAGAAAAAAACCTGTTTGCATATAAATTTGTGGACAAGCAAAATGAGGAGTGCAGTTGTAGAAGCCATATCAAAACCATCTATGGAAAAGCTTGCAAAAATTTGGCTCTAAATATTGTGAGATTTCATTTACATACTTTTTTGAAGGGCAAATTACAGTGCCCTACAATTGCAAACATATAGGCATAATACCCAAAAAGCTACTCAAAAAGCACAAACCCAAGTCTACTCTGCTGTCTGTGCAATTCAAAACAATTCAGTATTAAATTCCAGAACACATGCAATTATACAAAACTTGAAAACCTCAGGGGAAAAAAAATATTAAAAAATCTCAAATTAGTTCTGGTTTGTGAATCAACATCCATTTCTCTTGTTTCCACAGAACAACTGGAACTGAAAAGCAATAAAACCCAGGAACTGCTATTCTAGGGGATTTTAGAGTTTCTCTGCTAGTGTATGACAACCCAGGTGGGAGGGAGCAATTTCCAAAGCAATATGCCATCTCTTGTATTATTCAAACCAATTTAGTTGAATCAGCTCCAAGAATGACATTACATGTGGTGCATGGCAATCAGTTTGGATCAGTTCTGCAGAAAAATGTGATTTAAGCAGCCAGCCATTGCATTCGGTGCCACACGATCTTGCTGCCTCTACCCGCAGCACCCTGCACAGACAGCCACAGGAACAGCACTGCAACCAGCCACAGCAAGGAGTACAGCCCGAACAGCTAAGAGTAGCTAAAGGATGCTGCAGTAAACAGGAATTATGACCTATTGATTTAATGAAATATCCATAAATATCCATATCTCAGTGTATATGTAGATTTTTAATCAATATTTTAAATTACTTTTCTTTAATGAATTAGGATGAATCCCTGGAGCTTCCCTATAATCAAGACTTGCAGCCAGATGCCAATGGTGCTGCAGTGTCCATCTAAAGCAAATGCTTTTTGAAAAAAGTCTGCAGTAAAAGTCCAAAATCAGGGGTACTGTCTGTTTTGCAATCTTCTTTATTCCAATGAGTAGGAATTCTCAGGTGTTAGGCTGATGTCCATGTGTAGGAGGGCAGCTGAGTTTAGTCCAAAGTCAGCATATACATTTGCTATTTTCGGTTTTTATGGTGTACAGGAAGTTACTGTGCAGCCATTGGATAAGTTGCATTTAGGGGAGGATTTTCATCCTCAAAACATGCACATTCCTAGGCTGTAAAGGACACTCCCACAATGAGTGAGAGGGATACAGAGCCCTTTTGTTTACCAAAGTCTGGCAAATCATTTCATCTCAAACAACAGCCTCCTTAGTGATGACATCCTGACTACTTCTAGCAACCACATGGTTTTTCACAGCAGTGATCAGGCAGCAATTTTCTCTAAGGGACTTGCTAATATTTTGTCTTGCTAGAGGCCATTTATCTTTACATTTAAACTGCCACATACAGGTGGGGATACTTAGAAAATATTTGCAACTGGAACACAGCTGCAGTGAGATAAGATGCCTACCTTTCATAACTATATTTTAATTATCTTCAATTTAATCAGTTGCTGAAATGCCAGGAGGAAGCACAGGGCCAGCTTGAGTGGACTGCACCCAGGGAGAGCAGATGTGAGAGAAGATTAAAGGTCAACACATCATGCCCTTAGTGTTAGGCTCAAAACTTAAATTTTTGCTACTACCAACACTTGCAGTAAACTCTGGTGAAACATGCCTTTGAGTTTCAGCACTATCAGGTCAGAAGGTTTGAATGTAGAGGAAGAGAAGACACTTATTTTGTTTAACTTTGTGAAGAGAAAGAGAACTGTAGGCTGCATGGAGCCAGGACCATAGGTCAGTATGGGCTGTCTGTCTCCGTTTTACATGTTGGTGGACAAGTTCCTGTTCCTGGTGCAAGGCCCTGCCCTTAAATATGGTTATGTTAGGTTTTATGGACTTTGCAGCTCAACAGACTCTGTGGCCTATCTCCTGTAATGGAAACATTTTCTCAAGAGTCATGAATTTTGCTCCGAGGAAGGTGTGACAGGGCTACCCATTACCTTCCTGAAGCTTGCTTCACTTTGATGTCCATTTCAGAGCACTTCTCTTCCTCCAACGTGCTGTTATATGTCAAACATAGCAACTATCCAGTTCTTGATGTTTGTTGTATTTGCACTGGAATATTCCCAAAGGAAGAAAAAGGGAGTAATTTGAAAAACACAAGCAGTAAAACTTAATGATTTCCACAGAAGTTTTTAAAAAATATTGGCTTCAAAGCACAAAAGCATGGAACTGTAGAGGTTAAGTACGAGATAGCATTCCTTTAGGTATGCACATAATGCTGTAACTGATTTTACTTTTCTGCCACCTGATTCAGAAATTTGGAAGTAGGCAGCCAAGCTGACACTTCCCAGTGTGATAGTTTCCCTGGGCTAGCCCTTGGCCAGCAGCCAACACAGCCGTTCACCCACTTCTCCCCACTCCTAGGGGACAGGGAAGAGGACTGGGGGGCAAGGAAAAGGAGGCTTGTAGGTTGAGATAAGAACAGTTTAATAACCGAAATAAAACTTTTTTAAAAAAACCCTCCAATATTAAAATAGTAGTGATAATGATAACAGTAATAAAATATACAAATGAGTGATAACCCAGTATAACTGCTTACCACCTGCCAACTGATCCTGGAGGAGCAACAATCCTGAACCAAAACCGCAATCCCAGGGGAACGAGAGCCTGAGCAAAAAAACAGAGTGAATCCGTCTGATCCTCCATGCCCCCCGCTTTCCCATCAGCCCCAGATAATATGCTAAACACGCTGTGATATGATGTGGAATATCTCACTGGCACACCCAAATGCCAGTTTGGGGTTTGATATTCACTGCGCTTCTCCCTCCCAGTCCTAATGCAGCTTTGAACCAGCCAAACACGGGGGCCTTGAGCTCCAGCAGCAACTGATAACATCAGCACTTTATCAACGTTCTTCTCATAACAAATCCTACACTGAAACTAAAACACAGCTATTCTAGCTACTAAGAAGAAACTTAACTCTATCCTAGCAAAACCAGAACACCCAGAAACCAAGTGAAGCCATAAGGTCAATGCATTACTCATCCTGCTGCTGTTTTCCCTAAATGCCAAGAAACTACAGGTACTTTGGTGGCTACATGGTCTTCCATAGAGCCATGGAAATTCATCTGCATTTCCTGAATGGACAGTGCCCAAAGCAGAGGTTTGCTCCCCTTTTGCTTAATGGGAGAGCTTAGTCACAGAGAGACTGTCCCATGCTGGCATCTGAGCTCAAGCATTGGCAAGCTGGCACCAGCTATGCTCTCCTTCCACCCAAGCACCTGTAAGCATACCAGCAAGGGCCAACAGCACCCTTGAGCAGTGCTCATACAGCTGCAAAGAAAGACACATCTGTGTTAAGGAACACATAGAAGCTAGAAGAGGAAGCAGAACAACCTCAAGAAGGTAACCAAGAATGGGGAAAAGCTCATATGGCAGCAACAGGGCCAGCGAAGCATGGGAGAGCGGGAGGACCTGGGGTGCAGCAAGGACACCAGAGTTGCTAGACTGCGTAACAAGAGGAGCAGCTGGGCCACCTGTGTCCTGGTCTACTCACGTGTGGTTGTTCTTTGTCTGGGCGGCAGGTCATTGTTGGTGACAGCAGCATTGCGCTCACAGGCCTGGTGGAGTGGTGGCTGGTCTGGGTTAGAAAGAAAAGGCAGAAGCTGCTTTGTGTGACATCATTCTTATCCACTCTTATTAACTGGATTATCATCTGTGATCCTTTTGTATCTTTAAACGGTGAAATTGGTAAGTTCAGGGAGGTGGGCTGAGAGTGATATAAATTTGTGAGGACTGGTATGTATCAGAGTGTAAAATGTTGTTAATTCATGTATCAGAAATCAGAAGGTAGAGCTACACCCATCATAGGAATCCTTGACTCCTGCATGAACTTGGCTTGTTATTTTCAGTTTATTAGGAGCAAACCAAGCCTCCAAATAGCAATACATACCTGTGCTTAGCTGGCCTATACTCAGTTACTCACTCTGCACACTGAAGTACACAGGTACTACACAATCCATTGTGCACATATGGACTATATGGTATGCTCTATACCTGTATGAACTCATTATACAAACACATCTGTGCAGGGTATACACATTGTGTGTGTAACTGAACCCCAAACAGTACCGCTGAGCGCAAAGAGCCTTTGGGGATTACACCTGTTTGTACAGGGATATAAATGTTTCTATCCCAACTTACAGTCTATCCATAGATTCACATTGAGAATTTGTTCATGATTTTATACTCTGACCACAAAATTGACATTCTTTTAACATGTTCCTGAAAAAAAAAATCAAAATGATATTGTGGAAAAGAATCCAGACATGGAAAATAACTTAGACATTCAAAGTGTTCCAACTCTCTCACTGAGCCATCTCTTTCCTCCTTATTCATATAACCTTTCTCCTACTTAGAGCAGTTTTAAATGAAAACAAAAATATTACATTAGGAAGTTATTTACCTTATAGTTGTGGCTAAGAATTTATTTTTCTTTTGGATGTCTGGTTACAAAATAACTCCATTAAGGAAGGTGTCTGCTGAAGCAAATATCATAAAACATGCTCTACATTCTCAAAGTAGTATGTGTTAAGATTATTAGGTGATTATGACCATGGTGAGATGAGCTTTTAAGAGAAATATTTGAGGGCTGCCTCACAGAAGACCTATTATATCCCTGCGTTACCACACCAGCATTCCTGATCAGACCTTTCAGAGCAGTCCAGGACACCAGCTTTGGAGAGGAAGCAGTTGCTTTGTATCTATGGATACAATATCATGTAGCTCTTAGGCTATGCATCATAGCATAACAAATATATTACCTTTTATTAAGATGTGAATTAGTTCAATGGGAATTCCATGTGCCTAGTGATCACTGATCCCGCGAAGCTGGTTTCTGCTCAAGTTTCTGCACCCTGGGATGAAGTGACTGACAAGTCCTCATACAAAGCCTGGCTGTGCTCTCCCTGTCTGAGTCTTGCTCTGAATTTACACACCAGGCTGGAGGAACAGCAGCCTCATGCTTGTGACAGTGCCCTAGGCACAGGAGTGCTGGTGCTCAGCAGGACTTGATCCATTTTAATACCTGTACAGCTCCCCGAGTCCCACTGTACACGTTTTAATAACAGATCAGGCCAGCACTGCAGACACAGCATGTAAAGCCCAGAGATTACGTGTTCTGCTGCTAAATGTAATTTCACCTGATTCATGGTATCCTGGGAAATGAAAGATTGAAGAGACGTGTGGCAGAGTTAAATAGAAGTGTTTTCCTCTTCCTAACACCAGCCTCCCTGTTCTGCCTGTCTTCTCCTGCTCTCCACCCAGCCAGGCCTAAATTCAAGAGAGGTATATGTAGACGTTCTTCATCTACTTGCTTGTGCAGTATCTAGCAAGTATTTTTTGTTTAGTGTTGTTACAGGAGAAATATCCATGCTATACTAGTAATCAGTAATGCCTTCTGCCTCCCTAAGAAAAAGTTTAGAATGTAAAAAGATGGTGAGTGCACACAGTGCCTTCTCCCACCTCTCAGTATTAACAGAGGATCTGCAGGACTAAAACCACAAAAAGCTTTGAGCCTGGAGTTTAGTCTTTTGCATCTTTCCAGGCCCTTACATTAAGACCTGCCAAAAGTCAATAAAAAGTAATCTTATTTTCCCTAAATTATTTTTGTACTAGCCCATCCCAGGAACTCTGTGTACTTTCCATTGAGTGGTAGCAAAGTGAAAACACTGGGCTTTAAACTTGCTCCATGTCTTTTGCAGCATGCTCTTGATAGGCACAAAAAGCAGCTGCATTTAAAGGAACCCAATATCTTGCTGGGAACAGTACCTTGGTAATATATAGTTCTAGGTCCCCTGAAAGCTGGTGTGAGAGAAAGGAAAAGCCAAATTGCACATCGAATAAGAACTTTGAAATTAAATGTAATTTAGAGAAACATGAGGACGAGCACTTTTGCTAACAGCTTTAATGCTGCTGGGAAGCTGTCCTCCTGTATTACAGCACAGAGCTATACATTACAAATATCAGAAAGTACTACTTGGCAGAACACACAGTTCTGTTTATTCATGGATTTTTTTTAATTTTTTTTTTACACATTATTCTTGGTGATACTGTATCAAATTAAAAGGCTCACGAATTGATCCTTTGCCTACTTATCCTAACTAGTATAATTCCTTTTTCTGAGATATCCCAAATTTGCCATGGTGTATGGAAGATGAAGTCAGGCCTTCTGGGTATGAAAAATGCAGATTAGTTTGTGGTGTAAATATTTATCCTTTACATAGAAATTCTTAACAGCATAGGGTTTCTCATTATAATCAAATTGCAACCCAGTTGTCATCTGATAATTCTTATTGATATTCTGATGCATTTCCTTTCTTCTGGTGATGCCCATTCCTTTTTGTATTGAGTATCATAACAGTGTTGCTTTTCAAATTATATAAGTTGCTGCTGCATTTAGATGCCCTGGAGTCTACATGGATCAAAATTCCATTGTGTGAGGCGTTATACATAATAAGTTCCAGTCCTTATCCCAAGGGATTTATCGTACAGGTTGACAAGGCAGACAAAGCAGGGAGAGAGATACTGTGCAGCGTTTTCAAGTGTCCAATGTTCACAATGACTTAGAAGGATGAAGCTCATTGAAAGGCAACAGACTTGGGACTCTTTGTTGTTTTTTACACTTACAATTGATTGTATGTAAGCCCTACCCAGTTTATGTGAAATGTCAGAATATCAGCTGTCTCAGACCTGAGTCATAAAATCCATAAAAGACCCTGAAAGATTTTAAAACTACTTTAAATATTACTGTAGTAGCCAATGTGCCCATTTAATTGCCACATTGTCACTTGAGTATTTTGTTAGTCTTCTGACATCTCATTTGTCACAATCACAGTTTGAAACACCTGGGTCAGAAATGCACTTAACTGTACTGTATTTTTTCCACTGTAAATGCACTTCTTTGAGGTTGTTACATTTCCCACTTAGTTCTACTTCATCAACCAGTTATATCAGTGTTCTAAGCCCCTTTAACACTGTATGTTGTCAAGGATACATTTTAGATTGCTTCTCTTGGAGGTTTTCCTGTACACATTCCAAAATGAGAGAGTAGAACTGTTTTGGCACAGATGGAAATGCACATTGTTTCTCAGACCTTTCATTTTTTGGGAAATCTCTTTAACTGGAATGTCTTTAACTGAACTCATGGAATGCAGATGCAAATTTACAAAAAATGATATTTGTCTGATTTATACTGAAAATATGAAAGTCAGCTTAAGGATTATGTGCCAGAGTTGAAGGAACTTTTTAAAGTTGTCTTTCTTCAAGGAAGTTCCCTCCAATCTTTCATCCATTTTAAAGACCTAACACTAGCAATTGCCTAGCTTCGTGTGTAGAACTACCATACTTATCCCTGGATGCTTATATTGTGCATGTCAGTCTGACTGAATTGGAAGAATTAGTCTTCTGATTTAAAGTTTGTTTTAAAATGCCTTGTAGAAAAGAAAAAAAAACCCTTGAACTCTTTTCCATTCATCCATAGCTATATTTAAAATAAACTATCATTTATTTTTCTTTAATTAGGTCTCTCTATACTACCCACCAAACTATTCCACTAATGCCACAAATTGTAATTAGGCTTGTTCCAAGGAAACTACTCATACAAGGCATTGTCTTTGTCTTCCTCTTTAGAACAAGCAAAGCTGGATTTTTTTTTTTTGCATTTCAGAGAGTTGCAGAAGGATTTTGAGGGGCATATCAAATGTCAAATTCCTCTGTTCTGGAAGGAACTGTCAGACAGCTGACTGATCAAAGGATAAATGCACACCAGCTCACCTTCTGGAGGGCCAGCCACTGACAGGTTGTGAGCACACTCTGAGCAGTGACACCAGTTAAATGAACAATGTGGAGATGTCGGCAACGCATTATTCAAAATAACACCTACATTTCTTAGACAGTTTTCTTACTGTAATAAATCACAGAATCAGAGAGTGTATTGGGTTGGAAGGGACATTCAAAGGTCACCCAGTCCAACCCCCAAGCAGTGAGCAGGGACATCTTCACTAGAGCAGGTTGCTCAGAGCCCTGTTTAGCCTGACCTTGAATGCTCTCAGGGATGGGGCTCCGACCACCTCTCTGGGCAACCTGTGCCAGTGTTCCACTACCCTCATCAGGAAAGGTTTCTTCCTTACGTCTAATCTAAATCTACCCTCTTTCAGTTCAAAACCTTTGCCCCTTGTGCTGTCACAACAGGCCCTCCTAAAAAGTTTATCCCTATCTTTCTTATAAGCCCACTTTAAGTGCTGAAAGACCACAATAAGGTCTTCACAGAGCCTTCTTTTCTCCAGGCTGAGCAACCCCAACTCTCTCAGCCTGTCCTCATAGGAAAGTCAATAGTGTGTATAATAAAAATTGACTTTACAGAACTCAATGCTGCAAAACTTCACTTTGGAAGCAGGCCTCCAACTGTATGTAGTGATAAATCCATAAAATACAATCCCTGTTTGTACTCGCAGAGCTCACAATTATACTACATATACATCATATTGCCTTTAAATATAATAAAATGTAACTGAAAATACATGAAAGCATATTAAAAATAGGCTTTTTTCATACCTTTCACACCTTTAAATGTACACGCCATTAAATGTAAAGTAATATTAAACAAACAGATAAGCAACATGTTTAGGCAGGCTTTTGCATGACTTCCTGCCACTGCTTTGCCCCTCAGCTAGCAAGGCTGCTCACTAAAGGCAGCACAAGTAGCCCAGAGACAAGCCTACAAGCACATACATCATTTCTCATGCTGAAGATCCAGGAAAGTGCACTGTGCTATCAGTACCATGGAATTACTAATTTGTGATTTATCTTCTGTGAAATGGCTGCACAAATAAAAAAAGCATGTAAAAGAGGCCAAGTGGCAGTAATGGGAGATTTTAACTACCAGCAATCAACTGGTACATTAGGAGGAGGAAATAAACTGGAAGCTGGTGATGTCTGTTTTTTGACTTAATACAGAATATGCATTAAGTGTAAAAGGCTGGAATAAAGCCCGGATTGCAGACAAGGGAGAATGAGGTTTAGGAATAGTCAGGTGGTTGGGAAGATGATGAAGACATTTTTCCACATCTAATTTATTTGACTCTCTGCTATACAAACACAAATGGACGGCACAGTTACCTAATATAAAAAGAACTAAAGATTTACCCAAATGAAGGAATTTTACCCCATCATCACTGCTGTTTGCAAAAAGGATAAACTCCTTTTTCCTTCCCCGTGAATGCAATGTGTCTGTTGGACTGTCCTTTCAGACAATCAGTGTCCCTCTCTCTTTTATGCAATTTTTGCTGATCCAGGTTTCAAAATTATATGTTATGGAGTATGTTATGGATTACACGGCATGGAAATTCCCCACTGCATGATTTCCTATGGGAGTCTTGCATACAGCTTCAATAAAGAGAGTGAAATGGGATCAAAGTCAGATATATATAAACTATAGCAGAGCTACATAAACAAGAATAAATGTAGGGAGGGTTGTCTAGTAGTCGGGGCTGGAAATTAATTCTTTAGGAACTCTGGACTGTATATATGATTTTGCCTCAGTCCTACTTCATTACTTTAAAATTATGTATTAGCTCTGTCCCCGTTTACTTTCTCAGACAGGGTAACTGTAATTGCTTTGTAAATTGTTTTACATTATTCAAATAATTTTACTATTTTTTGAGCTAATGTGTAGAAAACTAATGCTTGGTGAAAACTGGCTGTACAATAAATCATTGCATCCGCACAGACATATACTACTTCCCAGAAGAAAAATGAGTGACAGCACACACTTACATGCTTAAAACCCCAAGCAACACTAAAACTCGGAAGGCTCACATAAGACTCAATGAGCTAAGAGTACTCTTTAAATTCTTATTTTTCTGCCCTATATTTCCCATATTTTCTTTAAGTAACTGAAGGAAGCAGGTTCCCTGGAGGTGTAGTTCACTATATACAACGATAATTTCAGCCCTAGCAGTATTACCTATAATAAACAACACAGAAGCTTATAATCACAGAATGATTTGGGTTGAAATGGACCTTTGAAGATCATCTAGTCCAACCCCCCTGCCATGGGCATGGTCAGCTTTCACTAGATCAAGTTGCTCAAAGCCCCATCCAACTTGATCTTAAACACTTCCAATTACGGATATCCACAACTTCTCAGGGCAACCTGTTCCAGTGTCTCACCACCTGCATAATAAAAAAATTATTCCCTATGTCCTATCTAAACTTGCTCTCTTTCAGTTTGAAAGACCATTGCCCCTTGTCCTGTCACTACAGGCCTTGCTAAAATGCCTTTCTCCATCTTTCTCATAAGACCCTCTTAGATACTGAAAGGTTGCAATATTGTCTCCCTGGAATCTTCTTTTCAGCCTGAACAACACCAACTCTCTCAGCCATTCTTCATAGGAGAGGTGTTATGTCCCTCTGATCATTTTTGTGGCCCTTCTCTGGACCCACTCCGGCAGATTCATGTCTTTCCTGTACTCCAGGCCCCAGAGCTGGATGCAGTACTCCAGGTAGGGTCTCACTAGAGCAGAGCAGAAGGGCAGAATCACCTCCCTCAAAGTGCTGGACATGCTGCTTTTGATGCAGCCCAAGATAAAACTGGCTTTCTGAGCTGCAAGTGCATGTTGCTTGCTCATGTTCAATTTTCATCCACCAGGACCCTCAAGTCCTTCTCCACAGTCCTTCTCTCAATCCCTTCATCCCCCAGCCTGTATTGACACTGGGAATTGCCCTGACCCAGCAGAATGTTGCATCTGATCTTACTGAACTTCATGAGGTTCACATGGGCCCACTCCTCAAGCCCGTCAAGGTTCCTTTGGATGGCACCCCTCCCTTTAGTGGATCAAGTGTACCACTCAGCTCAATGTCATCCACAAACTTGCTGAGGGTGCACTCAATCCCACTGTCCATGTCTTTGATGCAGATATTAAATGGTACTGGTCTCAGCACGCATCATGAGGGACACCACTCATTACTGGTTTCCACTTGGACTTTAACTCTCCAGATGCAGTCATCCAGCTAGTTCCTTATTCATCTAACAGTCCATCTGTCAAACCCATGTCTCCAATTTAGCAAGGAGAATGCTGTAAGGGACCATATCAAAGGTCTTACAGAAGTCTAGATGAATTACATCTTCATCAAGAGACTGGGTATGAAGTACATGGCACAGAGTTGACATATTCTTTCTAGTTTATTCATTTTCATTTCTGAAGTAGGACTGAGTTAGAGTCATTGATACAACCTGCATTTCTTAAAACAGGCATCTCCATACCTTGTTTGCTTCAGTGCTGCTATCAGAGGAAGCAGCAGCAACAGGTGCCATGGGATCTATGCTGTGTAGCTGCATGTACAGGTTGAGGTATCTAGTTGCTTGGATTATACATTTCTAAGCACACCACTAATAGCTGCAGGCACCAGTGCTGTGGATATGATGTCCAGATAATATTTCTTAAAACACATTGCAGTCTATGGGAAGGAAGGAGATCAGTTGGGTGATGTGCAGAAGCTTGAAACATTGCTGGCTTGGAAAAGTACATGTGCAACAATTAAGACTTGCTCTTGGCAAGGTCATTTGTCTAGTTTTGGTTAGTTTTGTTGTTTGTTTTTTTCTTAGGACTGATTAACTGAAAATAGGACTGATATCAGAAAACTCTCTTTTTCAAAAGCCAACACTCTTAATAAAAAACTTCCATATGGACTATGTTTATTCTATAGAAAATGTGCATGGCCCTGAATACAGAGCATGGTGTATCGTATCCAAAGCCCAGCTGAGAGGAAGACTCTTGAGCTAACTGATTTGCACATGTTGAACTGCAGAACATGTGGATAGTCTGTCATGCATGTGAGTATATCTTGCTGTACTTACCTTTGCCACAACAGGACTGTAAGGCATAGATAGCCCACGATTTGGTTCAAGAGCTTATTTGCCAGTCCCAGCTGAGCAATTTATAAGCTAAAGGTAAAGCAAATCACTGTCTCTATTCATCCATTCATTTGCTCTTCTGTTTTTTGCACAAGTGCTTGGGCTTTCCAGCTATGACCTGAACCACATCATCTTCAGCAGCCTCCCTGAGCCTTGAAGTCTCTTGCTGCTCTTTGCACTTCACCTCTGTTGCTCCTGTCTAGCAAGGGATTTTCCACAGTGCTTTGTGTTGTTGGTGGTTCTTTTCAGTAAGTTCTTAAAAAACACCCAAACCCGGAACCACTTGATTTTACTATTGGTAAACAACCTTGAGTCTGGCTTCACAATTATTACCCTTTCAGGCTGATTCAGTCTACATATGTGACAAAGGAACTGACCGCATTTTCTTAGACTGGTTACATCTGCACTCACACTGTTAGCAGAGATTCAGCATCAATGTTAAAGTGTAATACGCAAACTCAGTGTGGCCCCTGTGGGTGACATCTTGTACGGCTATATTTTTATGGCTTCTCCCTAGAGACCTCTCAGGTTAGGCCAAAAAAATTGCCATTGCTTGATGTTTAATAGCTTGGACATTATTGTGGAGCCTGTAAAACCTCACCCCTGCTGTTACGTGGGTTCTTCAGCAAGTGTACAATCAGTATGTTATAGCTCCAAAATGTTTTTCTCAGTCAAGGGAGCTGTAATCTGAAATAAATATTTAAAATAACTATTATTAAGGACTTTTATCAACAGACATTCTCTTGCATAATTGAAGCAGTAAAATTGCTTCCACTGGTGTTTTTTTGGTGGCCTATTTATAGTAATACAAATGACAAAGCAAAAGTACTGAGTTTTGATGGACAAATTCACTTTAATTCTTTGAAAACTGCTCACTCTTTCATAGCTCAGAGTTGTAACATATCAAGGAAGGAGAAGCATTTCAGTGTTAACTTCACACCTTGTGATGTTGCACTTAATTACTGTGGGTGGAGTCCTGCTGACCCTATTGCCATTAGTGGTTGGCATGACTTTGATCATAGGTTATGTCTACAAATTTATAAGTAGATTACAAAGAATTAATTTTTGCCTCAATTCATGCCTGTTTCTACTCTGAATTGAAAACAGAAGTAACTACAGAAATGCACCATAGTTTGGTCATGTTTTGCACACAGGACAACAGGCATTGGTCTGGGAAACTTCCTCTCTGGAGAAAGAGAGATTATGGGTTTTTATCACAACTGTGTGATTCACACCCTAATGACAAATCTGTAAACCCTAGAAAACTCTCCTGGATGCACCGATGCAATCTGCCAACAGACTAGGGAGACCTGTAGTGGAGCAAAATATAACTGACATTGTACCTGTCAAATTGACAAAAAAACAGCAATAAATCTGTGTTACCCCCAGCAAAATGTGATTATCAAAGCCATAGAAAGTAGTTAAGATAGGGAGCCATAAAAAACAGACAAATACTTTTATGTACTATGTCCCATGTGCATATACCACATGGATATACTCAATATGGAAACCAATGTCTTGATGTCTGTTAAAGTCTCCAGTGAGAACGAAATCCTCTAGAGGTAAATTGACTAATTCCTCACAAATACTGCTTTGTCCTTAAGTTAAATGTCACAGCTATTCACTAGGTTGTGTAAAGTAGGCATAGAAAGAGGAAAAAGCAAATACTGCTCAGCAATACAGCCCAAGGCTTGTTACTCCATCTCAGGAAGATACAGGGCTGCAGGATTTCAGCTGCAATCGAAATCACTGGAAACAGCACACAGCAGCTACCCAGCAGGACTAGACTTCCAGAGCAAAAAATTGAGCAGCACATTTAGCTGTAATTTCTTCATATTATTTTTTCTGACAGTTTGCACTGAAAAGACAAAAATATAATAGTATTGCCATATAAGTACATCTACATATGTCCTTCATCAGAGTATAGTAACAGCATCACATTTAATACAGAGAAAATGAAAGTTAAGAGTGAACTTTTGGCCCAAATAAAGTCAGTGGGAGCTTTGCCATGGCCTTCAGAGGACCAGCTTGTTACCACAGGTATTCAGCCTGGGTCATTCTTATTTATGGACTTTATTTGTGAACACATTTTTTTCTTTAGTGGTTAGAGTGTGTTGAAAATACTGACCTTCTAAGCTAAAGAAAATTGAAAGAAAGGGGGGAGGGGAAGAAGTAAAGTGATTTGTGTACATGATAAAAGCATTTTTCTGCAATAACACAGCATGAGGTCAAGCATTACACAGGTTGCATTTGCCATTTTATATCCCCTGCCAGACGAATACAATCCCGGGCCTGTTACCCCTGCCTGCAGTACTGTTTCATAGTTATGAAGTCATGACAGCTGTGATTGCTAGTGTGGACAATAAAGTCTGTGGAAAAAGTCTGGATAGCTTCCCACTGCATGCCGGCCAAAAATAAGTTAGCTGGAATTAAAGCAGAAGAGGAGAATGCTTGCAGGGGGAGAAGAGCAAGGGAACCTACCAACATTTTAGACTGAGATACAGGCTGAGGCACAGCGACTCCAGAACAGATCCTGGCTCCACGCCTGTCTCTGTGGGATCCTGGAATCGATTAAAAGTTCGAGGTGTAACAGAGAACCCATTTTAGCCAAGTGCATCCTACCTCATGGAAATTGGTACTTCCCATTTCCTGCTTCCCCGGAGATTCACAAGTCATTTGAATTAATTTCACTCCAAGCTTAACAATAACTGCACAAACACACCACTTTGCTTCTTGCACCTGAGAAAATATTTTATATGATCTATAAACTCAATGTCCCACTTGAACATGGGGAGCAGGTGCTAATCAATAACATGTTGCCAACATTTAAACAAGAG
The DNA here is from genome assembly GCA_907165065.1 of Caprimulgus europaeus. The sequence continues at coordinate 37,805,495 of OU015527.1, read as the reverse complement.
ATCTCCACAGACACAGTCTCCCTTAGCTGTGACAAACGCCGCTGCTCCATCACCCTGTGGGTTCAGGGCTGTATATGTTTGCAAAGTAGGATCTGTTTTCTTCTTTCCTCATCTACCATCTGTGGAAATTTTTTTCTCATATCATCCAAAGCAACAATGCTTTTCAAATAGCTGTTAATGGAAAATGTTTCTGTTTCATTTGTGAAAAACAACATGAGGGTATTCAGAATAGTAAAACATTAAATGAGTAATGGTTATTTCTGCATGTTGGTATGTAGGTACCAGGGAGAAGATTGCCAAGATTTTTTATTTTGCATCTAGTAACTGATACTTGCTACAGTAAGAGATTATCATGAGGGTGAGATATGTACTCTTCAGAATACCTTGAAGGAACCTCGCAAGATGGTCACTTCTGCCAGGGATGACAATGAAATATCTAGAGAGGCTGATGTGTTGGATACAGAGTGTTGGAGGCTGACTGCAAACTTTTCACAGGCCATGAAAGGTTTGCACACTGTGCCACTCTGTCATATTTGTATCTCTGACTGATCCAGGTAGACATTATAATTTTAATTCAATCAGATTATGTTGAACATGATTGCATTGAACAGGATGTTTCCACTCACCCCATGAAGCAGCAGGTGTGGTAAGCAAAAGCTGCTGAGAAAAAGGATCAGACAAAAAAAGGACAAAAGGAAGACTAAAAAGGAGAACAGCATTTTAAGTTCAACCAAGATGTCCATGACTGTATTCAAAGGGAAGGGTGTACTTCTGCCTGACATGGGAAGATCTTTGACTCATTCTCAAATGACAATTTACAGGGGCCTAACAATGTTATGACAATGACCTATTTTACTTGCATGTCTCAGAAACTGTCCCTTGCCTCAAAATCTCACTAGGCAGTGATAAAGTTCACTAGCACACACCAGTGACAACAACAGAAATGATTTTTTCTTTTTCCTTGTCCAGCTCATGTGGAAGAACTCACCTTTGCCTTATTTAGAAAGAAACTTTTATATTATGAAACTATCCACTACGTTAACACAGAGGCAGGCTGCAACTATTTGGCTTTTCTAATCTGTATTTGTTTATTGTTTTAAAATATTTGAAGCCAGAAAAAAAATAAGATTAGAAAATTAAACATAGTGAAAGCCATATGCAAGGGGAAGTTTAGAGAATGAAACATTCCCCCTCTGTCTGCCCTCCCTCAGCAATTGCATCACCACCATAGCACCTCCTTCTCACAATTGCATCGGCTCTTGGGAAACAGCTAGCTTGCCACCATGAGACAAGAAAACAGAGATTGATGGGAAATTTTAAATACTTGTTAAAAGCTGCTTCTTCAATGCCACTTAGCAGCTAGGGTCTTGTTCAGGGCTAAAGGACAGGTAGGAAAATGTGAACTGCTGCTTGCACTTAGAAACTGTAGACAACAGGACCAGTGTCACTAACAAGGCTGGAGAAGTATCACCAAGGGCAAAGTTTGACCCCCTCTGTAGTGGTAATTACACTGCAGCCATAGAACAGGTGGGTACTCCAGAGGCAAAGCTAAACTGCTAACAGATATTTCTGTTCCCACATCTGCCATCTAAACAATGTGTTAAATACACATACTTCTTTTCCCTGCTGTTTTCCTTCACCATTTTGTTCCTTTGCCTTTGTTTTTTCCCTCTGCTTGAGCTTTTGGAAGAGAAATGGAATCACTGAAGACAAAAAACTTTCTAATCTCAGCGAGAGGACAGAACCAAAGCATCATTTGACCAGGGCAGAACATGGAAATCAGTGGCCACAGAGCCAGGGTGAGGTTGTTTCCAGCACTGGACAAAGCCCCCACCCACCAGAGGTGGTCACCGCCCCCAGGCTAGTCCCTGCTGTAAATGGCACAGCACAGGAGGAAAACAAAGGAACCTGTGAGTTGAAGCACTGGATTTTAAGACAACCAACATATGCAGGCTTTTTTCAAAATGAGCATCAGCACACTTGCAAGCAATTGGATTGAGAAAGGAGAGAAAGGAACATATGAGGAGTGTTCAGACAGCAGAAGTGCATTGCCCTTGCATTGCAGCTACAGGCTGAGATGTTTTATTTATTTGTAATTATGCTGGTTCTCAGTCTGCTAGATCAGGCTGGGAAAAAACTAGAACATCACCTGCTCTGCAGCCTCTTCCTGTTAATCACAGAAATTTGTCCTTGGAGTATTTTTTCTTTTAAAATTTTTCAGTAGTTTGAATACCTTTTATTTATGTGAGACTACTGCTTCTCTGAGTCCTTAGCATTATAGCAGAATGAAGATGGGTTGAAGAGACAAAGCTATTTTTCCTTGAGGCAGAGAAGAGGGGGCTGGGGTTGAGTGAAGACAGGGAAGGGTAGCCCTTGGTGCTCCTCAAGTCCACAGGGCAGCACTTTGGGTTTTGTTCTGTATCATGGCTGCTCCTCAGCTTCTGGGACTGGTGTTTTCAGTGGCTATTTCTGTACACAGACACGTGCAGGCATTGTAAATAGAGGTGAACGTGATCGTTTGCTGTATGTGACATGGTCCAGTTGTATTTGCTTAAATTAGAAATCATAGGCATGCTTCTCATCCCTTCCTGTTTTCCCATTGATCTGACTTTTGTTCATTGTATTTACCTTGCATTGCCTATCTGCCTGAACTTGAGGCTAGCATCAACCCTGCAGCTGATCAGTATGTCCTTGCCACTGCTTGATCCTGGTTAGGATTTTATGGAACTGGTTAATTCAGCTGAAGTTAAGAGTTTGATCAAAAAATAATATGAACCTCATAGATTTTCCTTTCGTGCTGTTTTCTCCCTATGCACAAAAGCATTAGACCTCCACATCTGTTGTCATGCATTAGGTTCTGTGGGACTAGAGTCTGCAATAAATGTGAATGACTGTGCACAAAGGAATAACCCAAAGAAGCATTGAGCAAGAGAGATGCTGGCCTCTTCTCATAAACACAAGTTCTCAAATTCTCATGTTTTCATCCTTCATGTAATCCATAATCTAGTGAAATAATAATCCAGGAAAAACAAATTAAATCAAAAGATTTAATTGCTGGGTGGAGGAGAAATTAAATGAACAAAACAATTTTTATTTTCTTTATCCACCAAAAGGAACCTCCAAACCAACTGGGTTTCTATTTTGAGCAAAAAATACTCACAATTGTTTGCAATGTTTGTGGAAGGGGTGGGAAAATTCATTCTGCTTTTATTGCCCAACCCCATGAGGGGTAAGAGGAGTACAGGAAAGAGAAGCAGTTGTTGTGACTGGCAACTTGCATTACACATGCACAACCAAATAGAAATGCAGAAACATTGAAAAAAGGTACAAAGTCAACAAGTGGAGCTGGACACGTATTCTCTGTCTCAATATGGGCTATAGGTTTTACTTATGTTTGCCCATGAGAACAGGGTAGGTCAATATACTGCCATTATTGAAACTGTGACCATGTGACTCTCATTCCAAGTCATGCCATAAACTCCCTTTAAAAATCACACAGTCCTTCTGTGCAAAACACTAGTGCACTGAAGGAAGACTGCAGTCTTCTCCTTTAAAGCTGCTAGACAGCAGAGAAGAAAAAGATCCCTGCAGTGTACTGTGAGCTGTATACCAAACTCATTAGTGACTTCATCCAGTGAGCTGCCTTCTCTGGCCGACATCCAGGAAAGCACAAAGTATACATTTAATTTTCAGTATGTGTGTAGAGTCATTAACTGCAAGCACATGCTTCCATGGTTTCCTCATTTCTGCTTTTGGTTCTGTTATTTAATCTAAAAGGCAGCAGTGGCTTTTAGGAGTTGAGAACGTTTTGGAGGGGACCTAAGTGCTGAAACCTTCTCACTGCATATGAGAATAGCAAGAGAGTAATATTCTTCTGATTTACATTATATTCTTGCCTGAATACTGTACTTTGAATGAGTTTTGTCAGGCAAACCTCTCTCTGTTTGAATGCATGTTGATTCATGCTACTAAACTGTGAGGCATTGAGAGAAGTGAAAAACTAACTGGCATGTTTACAGCAAATTATGTATACCGTTCTCACTTCAGCCAGACTACGTAGCTATCCTGCAGCTTTAAAGAGGTTATTCTTCCTTAAAGTTATAGCAGTGTTCTAACAGTATAGTCAAGTCCAACTTCCAACCTGACACGCAGGTGGCTGCCTCCAGGCACGCATCTGCCTTGTCCCCTTTTGGTATGGATCTGTCAGGAAGGAAAAGCCTTCCTGAGGCTGAATTGCTTATTTTGAGAACTTCCTCTGCAACAGTCTCAGTGAGGAGCTCTGCAGACATTATTCCCCTCTGTGTCTCTGCTTGCAAGTTACCCTAGAGTGAATCATGTGGGGAGACGTGCAAAGTGAATTCCTGGCTTTAGTGAAATGGCAACACAAAGGCAGAATCAAACTTTATCTCATTTACACACTTTCTTCAGTGTTGTTAAGAAATGACAGGTTTCTTCTTTGTATGCCTCCTTCTCAAGCTGATACAAGTAGGTTATTATGCCTACTTCTCCTGTGAAAGAAGCAAGAGACAGTTTAGCACCATGGCCACACACCAATGTGGTGGCAGAGGAAAAATTTAAAATTAAGCAGGTGTGGAGTGGTGGGCTTGTCCCCAAGCCATAAGACAGTTTTATTTCTTATGGGATCTGATAGGCATTCAACAAAGGCAAGTGACTAAAGCTGCCCTGGCTCACCTCCATTTACAGGAGCTGCCTGTCCTCTCTGGTGTGAGTGTTGGGTGGGCACTGCAGGTGTGGGCTGCCCAGCTCTCAGTGCCTTTTGTGTTCAGGAGCCCACGGAGCTGCCAAGTATCAGTGCTCATGCCAAGCAGCTTCTGGGCATGGGTAAGGCTTCAGCACCTGGGCAGGTGTGCTCAGGGACTGACCTCTCTGGAAAAGCTGCTATCCTTTACCATACTCACCATCAGTCCTGTAAAGCATTGCAAATCAAGGTAAGTGTAAATTAAATAATCCGTTTCCTTTCTCCAAAAATAAATCTAGATTTGCCCTAGGAATTTGGAGAAAATTTCAATGTAGGGCTGAATTTATCAAAATTGGGTTTATCCACTACAAAAAAAATTCCCAATATTGCAAAATAGATCAGAGAGCATAAAGGTCAAGCTTGAAGTTCCACAAGCAACTAAACTTTTTTTTAACCAACATTATTGGTCTCATATATGGCATGTACACATTTCAAAGTAACCTCACTTGTACTGTTCTGTAATAAGAAACCGTTGCATACGATTGGGGGGAAAAAAAAAAGTGATAGACCGTATGTGCCTGGTATTTTTAGAAAGTTCTGCAGAGAAGAAAATAGGTACAGGTGCTGAGATTTATTAAAATGTGAGTCCTTTTTGAAGAGGCCAACTTTACTAATGAGACAGCCTGAAAACCAGAGACTGTCCCTTCTGGCACATGTGTATCATGTGAAAGCCAGCAATTTTTTATTATCTCAGTATTCACAGAAATGATACTAAGATGAGACACAGCTCCAGTTAACATAAGCATCAAATGTATACTGGGACCCTTTAATGCTGGAACAATAACCCAGCTTTATTATAGTGCTTATTGATAATATGTGGGTTGTGCTGGTATTTAGTCATAAGTGCATAAAATCATTGTTTTTCTGCTGTAATCATTGGCTGTGCAGTTACAAGGGACCAATAATAAGTTTGTGAGTAATTAGTGACAAAGATTTCTTTTGTGGTATATAGAGTAAAAGCCCTAGGCTAATTTTACCAGCATGTTCATATGATATCACTTCCTGAAAATACATGGAAGGTTTTTTTTAAAAAGTATATACACAAAGCAGAGGCTGTCCAAGCCCTACAGAAAAAATGACCTAGAGAAATACACTGATTTTCTACCTCAGAAATCTGATTTAACATTGAGGTCATTGAGAGAATTAAAGCAAAAGTGCTGTTTCTGTCTTGATGCAAAGCTAGAGAGCACTTCTTTTGCAGTGAGTGGCCTGCTTAGAGGACCATGATTCAATGGCAATATTTTCTGAGTCACTCCATCGATTTTGCAAGACTTTGTTTTCCCATTTTTCCACACTGTCACTTTATATAGATCGGAGCCAACTGTGCTCAGCCTCTGCTGTAAATTACCAGTAGGCAAATCTGAATTAATTCAGCTGATTTTACAGGCTATTCTACTGAGTTTACAGGCTTCATTCTGAATTTACCCCAGCACAGCCAGATCCAAAATTTGGCCAGTTTTATGTTTGTAAGAAAATGTAATTAAGTATGGCAGATGTGTTTATCCTAGAAAATATTGCTGTACTGTTAAGAAAGATAGCAAAGGTAGTTATACCACTCCTTAAAATGCACAAACCCTTTTTACCAAATTTTCTGTAAAAATTTCTGAGCTTCAGATGAGTTTAGATTTGTGGTTGACTTGGAAAACTTTTATTTTTATTTTTTAATTTTTTTTCTGGCAGAAGTCTCTTATGTCCCTAGCTTTTGGCCAACAAGCGTAATACTTTTCTTGAGATTCTGGGTGGAAATGCCACTAAATTGCTTTTTGCATGAGAAACTGGTTTTGTTCTTGCATCTTTATGTGGAATAGTGTCAAAATTCCTGTTATCGCTCGGTAGGAGTGTTATTCAGAAGAATGCAAAACCAGCCTTGATCCAACCCCAAAATCAAAGTGATGCTATTGCAACTGGCTACAGTAAACTTACTTATTTCCATTTCTTCTGTGGTATCTGGATTTGGCTTGCATCAGAGCTTCTGAAATGCTGTGAAGAATGCTAAGAGGTCTAACAAAATTCTGATGAGATTTCCCATCAATTCCTGTATAAGCGAATAAACTTTTCATTAATACCGCTGGCTAAAATAGAGAAAAGGTGTAAAAACTCCCAACTTTTGAGTGTAACTCATCGATAATTACAAGGCCCTATGTTTTCTTTACATAGGTCATAAAAATATTATCTTTAAAATTTTTTCCAATAATACAAAATTCCTGAAGGCTTGTTATCACATCACCAGGGTTGGTAAGGTGAAATGTCATTATGGCACTTTTGGGTCACTCAGCCATTCTCCTAAGCAGGGTTACAGACTGAAGCCATTTTTGTGACATTTCTGATGAAGAAGATCAAAATGAACCTCATGTTTACTTTAAGGAGATCTCTTTACATTAATCTTTATTTAACTTTGAATTGATGCTACAAAGATAATTTTACTATTCCGAGCATGCACTACAGGTCTGTTGACTACCAGGGTCTATAGATTGGTATCAGGAAGCTGTTGCTCCAGAGATTCAACTTACCTGGATAGCTTTCACTGGAATGCTTTTTGGCCACAAACCATGCACACCTTCAGTTTCTTCTAGATCTCTCGCTGCAGAGCCGTGACGTAATATAGCAAAGCCATGATTCTTAACCTGGGTAGTTTTTTACCCTCATTGTCTGAGCTATGCTTCCTGTTTCTGGCCAGAAAATAAGATATAGTATAATATAACACAATATAATAAGATAAATACAGACAACCTTATAGATCTGAATGCCCAACTCTTATGTGTCACTCTGAGCATCCACTTCTGTAACTGCACAGGTCTAAAGCAAATGCTGGAAGAAGTTTCATGGAAAATGATGTTAGGAATTTGTTACTAGCATGGGTGGAAATATACTAAATCATGACCAACACTGAGACAATTACTATGCATTTAAAGAAGTGGCAAAACCATATTTTGAGTAAAGGAACAACAGCTCTGTCAGAAGCATAAATTTGCTGGCATAAGCACATATATCACTAAGGGCTTTGACCAGCAAAGTGTTGCCAGTCAGTGCTTGCATCCTGACATTCACACCTCTGTACCCTGACAGGCACAGTTATTTTGGTACATGCCTGTGATGACGAGTATCACAGAAGGAAATTTTTCACACTCTTTTACAGACCCTGGTGACTGCTCAGTAATGCAGAATTTGCAAATGTCAAATGATCACAAAAGTGGTAGATGTGCAACCACATTCATGACTGTATCTGTTTTCTTTATTTCTTTAAGCCCCTGTAGATCTGAATTTTAAAATACAGATAAATGAAATATTCTTACAATTTAATCACTCCTTTCCTGGATACATTGGAAGGTGTGGTGCAAGGCTAAAATCAGGTCTCTTGTGGGCTCATTAATAAATTATTGCCTATGCCATTAAGATTCCTGCACACTCAGAGACAGGGCATGTAGCACATCCAGCCTCACCCATTTGTTCTCTCTTGGGAAGGTGCTGCAGAAAGAAATGTGAAATAATATCTGAGATCTCGCTGATAAACACCATTTTTAAAACTGCTGGCATTTTTAATCGAGCAGCAGTTCAGGTTTCTCAAGAGCAAAGCCTTTACTTCATCTGCAAAACCCCCTGGAAAGTATTTGTGGCACTAGCCACAAACTGGTGTCTGCCACCACTGTTTTTCATTACAGTTGCTGCAGCAATGCTGGGCTCCAACATTCCAGTGGAGATTTGGACCTATATTAAATTAAGCACACACATACACACACACAAAAAAATAAATGTAAGTAACTTTAAGGGTCAAAGTGAAACCAACACAAGCCAGCACAAGGGAGTCAGGGCCAGTACGTCCTGTTCTCCACTTGCACTGTGGGAGAAGTGGTATTAGCACCAGCAGCGAAGAGCTGGGCTAGTGGCACAGTGCCTGGCCAGCTCAGGGGTCCCACAGGGCTTGCTTCTCCAGCTTGCCTGGCCTGCTGGAGGCTTCTCAGGCTGCCTGTCTGATTTCTTATAGTGAAACAAGAGTTAAGTATTACGAACTACATGTTAGGACCTTTCACAAATAAATGGAAAAAAAATTAATAAGGAAGGTTATTTGTACTGCATCAAGTAACACAGTGGCTCCTTCAAATTTTTAAATTCTACTGGTCAAATATCTTACTGGAGCAACAGGAGCCAAGGTACATTTAGGGTTTGCCACCAGCTGCTGTTCTATTGAGTTTCTATTCTAAAATTGCTTTGGCTTATAACTTTCTAAAGTTTATGAAATAAAAATTTCCCCTCCAAAAAACAGGCATCTGCGTGGGAGGATTTACAATCAAGGTAGATATTTTTCTACCAGTCTTGAAAGGCTCTAGAGAAGAAATTTCTGTAGTATTATTTTAGTTTAAAAAAAAAATGAAAATGTTTTGTCAGTGTGGAGAAAAAAAAACAAGAAAGAAAATTAAAGTTAATGGACACCTCTGGCTGAAATATAGCAGTGAATGCCAGTGTTCACTTAGCTAATCTTTAACATTATTAATGTTTTATTGTTTTATTTAAGTATGTTAAAGAGCATAAGGCTAGAAAGCTTGGTACCCATGATGAGTAGTAGTACCAGATAAAATACAAAGATAAAATACAAGAGATAATAAAATAGCTAGGAAGATGTCATTATAGAAGAAATACTGACTAAAACTGTGCCAGATTCTGCTGTCTGCCCAGCCAAATTGTGCTGGGTCACCTGATGGGAGCGTATGAGCAGGTGATAACTATAAGACACAGCCAGAGCCTTCTGCCCAGGAGGTGCTTTATGGACAGATCCTGGGTGCTTGAATTTGTGCTCATCAGAGGGCCTTGCTCCTAGGGACCTTGTGGAGGGCAGAAGGCAGCTAGAGGGGTTGATCTGTGATAGCAGAAGCTTGTAGGACCGTGGGCTAACTGGAGGATGCAGGTGGGAATCTGCTGCCTGGATCTTGTTTCTCCTCCTCCAGCTTTTGGCCACTCTGCAACTTGAATTTTCCTTCTTTCCCTCTCTGCATGAGGCAAGGGTGTGAGCAGGCTGCACACTTCCTTCTGTGACCTCTCTGTAAGGTCAGATCTCTTATCCTGTGCAGTCTTACGCACTTCCCCAGGAGCTGAGCTACTGCCTCGCAACCTGCCCTGGCTCAGCTTCCTGCTGACTGGTGATGCGCTGGGACAAAACCTGAGTGACAAGAGAGATTCAAGGATGGGGAGTGAAACGTCTTATCTAAGGGTCTTTATGAAGACAAGTCACCAGACCACAGCTCTGCATGTCATCAAAAAGATGGATCTTTGAGAAGTGTGTTTTGCCCTCTGCCATCCAGCAGTCATCTAATGACTGCTCAGGATGACAATGGATAATGCAGATGTGTAAAATGATGCTCTTGCTAGCAAGAATGGAGTATGAAAGTATATCTGCATTTGGAAAAAACATAAAAGAAATCCAAAGTGGAGTAACAGCCTTAAGGGCACACTGAACTTCAGAACTTGACTTCATAAATGAAAGTGAAGCTTGAAAATTTAATGTCATCTGTTCCATCCTTATGCCCGCAGATTCTGTAAAGACAAGTTCCACTGCAAGCCTACAGGAAAACTGACTGTATTGACTGCATCATCCCTCCTTATCTAAGTAAGCTCATAAGTAAGCAAACTCTAAGTGAAAGAATAGAACACCTACTAAGGGAAGAAAAGAGTAAAAATCCTTCTTTGGATGAGCTGCTATTACAAATGTCATTAAAGGGAGTGTATTTAACCCATTGGTATTGCAAAATGTACATCTTGATCTTGCCTCAATAGTACCTAGTGTTACTCGATCACACAGTTTAAATTATCAATAAAATATCTAAAATTTATGCACAACTAGTCTAATTGGAAATGAGAAAAAACGGTTAATGTACTCCAGTATGCAGCATTCAAAATTCTTTTGAGCTCCTGATGGCATTAAAGGGCCTATTTATTGCAGCCACAAGTGAATGCCACAGATTCCTAAGGAGAATTGTGTAAACCTTATCAGCAATTCTTTCTTTAAATTACATTGTGGGGAGGGGAGGAGCAGGAATCATCAAGGGAGAAACCCTTTCACCTAACATCTGGGCTCCAGATATCCACTGGTACATGTGAGTCACTGCAGATGCAATTGCAGAACATAGCAAGCATGCATTGCTTGATCTGGGGAATTTTGGCAAGGGGATATAGCAGAGCCCAAAGCTGTCATGATTTACTGAAAATTCATTTTCAGTCACAACTAGTTTCATTTTAAATCAGTAGGATTTTTCTTTAAAGTTTATTGGGTTTAGCCATTGATCCAGATAAATTTATGTTTCTTCAGGTATTTGCGCACTCAGCTTAAATCAATATTGCTTCCTTCCTGTGAGAGAATATGGCCCATGTGTGTCATTCTAGAAACAGCAAAAAGAGGAACTGTCAGCAATTGATCCCTAAATGAATGTGTTCTCACTGAGACCCTTACCTTTCTGTAAAGGTTAACAGAATGTGCGTGAACAATCAATGGTAACAACTAAGGTATTTAAGGAAAAATTGTATTTTTCCTCATGCAGGAGGGGAAAAAAATTATATTAAAAGACAAAGGAATGAATGAATGTCAGCAAGAAATTATAAATTGCTGGATAATTTGAAGCTAGTTTCTATGAACATTGTATTTATGATCTTTACTATGTGTTGACAGATAGCTCCTTCTCGTCTAAGTCAGTAAAAAGTTATAATAATTTTTAAAAACCCTTCAATGCCTTTAAAAATGAGCACAAGTGAATCCCTGATAAATACAGTTGCCAAAGGCCAGCAGATCCTTAGTTTGGTAAGATTTTTTACTTCTGTGCATTCTCTTTACAGCATCTGTCTCAACATTTGGAGATGTGCATACCTGTGCTTGCTCCATGAGCCCAGGCATGGTACCTAGAGGTTTTGTGTTAAGATCTGAATGTTTCATCGAGATGGTCTGTGTTGAATGGTTTCAATTTGTGTTGTGATTCACTTGAGTAACAGAGAAGATCCTATACTGCTCACTAAAAATATCAGTCTGCCGTTACACTTTACTGTGTCAAGCATCTCCCTGAGGATCTGGAGAAAGAGTTCTTGCGCTCATTGTTCATGGGACCATGTGTGTCTTCGGCCACTTATTCAAGGTTGTGTCAGCCTGCTGCCATCTGGCCTGCAGTGTATATCAGGAACTAACACGGTAAAGCAAAACCAGCTGTGGGTACGACACTAGCGAGCACAGTTCCTTACGTTTCATGAAGACTTGAAATTTCCAATACAGTTTTCCCAGATTAGTATCCATCCTCTGAGGTAAAGTAACAAAACAGATTTTGAAACATGATCATTAACTGTTACCGTTAATGCACACAGTCCCTGAAGTAAATGAAGTTTTGTCTGCCCGTTTATTATGTCAAGTGTTTTAGTGTGCTATGTTTTAGTGTCTAATAGGTAACTGATGGCAATTAATGCGTCATATGGTCCACCCTGTGCTGTGACATTCATTTTAGAGTAACTTTAGGTACACCTGAGAGCCACCAACCTGTTGCAGCATCTTTAGCAATTCTGAAGCAAAGAGGCTATTTACTGCCCCATTTGGCTTTATAGTCTTGGGTACTTCCTACTATGTTGACTGACTTACAAATGAACTGGAAAGCTTGAAAATATAATTGGATGTCCAGAACATTTTTTAGGAAAACTATCATGTTTGAACTGTGGTCCCAGGACATTATAGTTCGTTTGTCCAAGTTACATTTTCCTGAAGTCTAACTGAAAAAAAAAAAAAAAAAAAAAAAAAAAAAAAATTAAAAATCCATTGTAGCCCTAAGTTAAAATGCAGCCATTTAAAAACATATCCATCACTGTTCCATACTGCTACTACTAATTTTTACATGAAATCGCCTCAATTACTAGGTACACATAAACCACAGTACAGCTGCTGGCAGAAGTACTGGACTTACTGCAGCTATAAAAGCAGCTAAGACACATTCAGGTAGAAAATCACAGTGCCTAAGCTTTCAAAAGTTGAGTGTAATCCATCCTATACAGGGACCTATGCAAACACCTCTGGCACTAGACTCGCATGGGGCCCAGAAAGGCATTATGCATATCTATTTGCAGGTTAAAAAATGAGGTCACTTGAGCATTTAAAAAATATCAATGAATTTTGTATCCAGTGAGTAGTTTGGACCTGCTTCCTGCACTGTATTCTGCAAGGCACTGTGGTTCTGACCTGAGGATTAATATTGCATGCACAACACTGGACAAAGACCCTCTGGTTACCTCATGTGCTGACTGGAGAAACTACATCCTGGCGGCCTTATGAACGTTGCAGTCTTCTCCTCCCTTGAGGAGGAGATTAGATGTGTGCACAAAGAACAAACTGATGAAAAGGGAGGATTGGACTCTTTGCCAGGAATAGCAGAGGGCATATATTTCTCATATCACCTCTTTTTTGGGGTGATCATCTGTAGCCAGATCTCCCTGTTACAGCTGGGTAAATCTTGGCAGAGAAGTAACTCTGAAGCTGCCTTTGCCTGGGGATGTGTCTTATCAGCTGGAGGGCTCTTCAGAGAAAGTGGTGGAGGGAAATGCAAACAGCATGCCTTCCCACAGCCTCTCCATCAGCTTCCACAGCCTCTCTCTTCTCATCACTCTTTCAAGTCTCTTGGGCCACTGTCCAGTGTGTATCTGTCTGCTGCTTAACAAACTCAAGCTGTGGTTTTTGGACTGATAAATAATTATGCTAATTAACAGGTTGGAGGAAAATGTGATGTTATTTCTGTGGAATGTTCTGAGAGGCTGGAAACACTTAACTACAAAAATGACATGTGGTGAAATAACCAATAATTTGCTTAAGAAACCCACATCTGGTATGCCTGCTAGAAACAGGGGTTAATAGTCTGTCAGGGGCAGGCAGTGGCAGTGAGTAGCCCTAGGATAAACAAAAAAAGCCTTAACGGCAGGAAATGGGCTTGTTCTCCTAGCATAAGCATTTACATTGGCTGCTAACCAGCAAGAGATGTAAAAGGAGTTGTTTAGTTTACAGTTGGAAAAAAAAAAGAGAGAGATGGAAACAAACAGTCTTTTGCATTTTGTGTATCTGTGAAAAGGAATAAAAGCCACCAAGTGTAGCTAAAAATGGTAATAATATCTGTGTTCCACAGTCGTGGAAGGAGCCAGAGACTCAGCTCAAGATTCCAGTCATAAAAAGGGAGAAGGATTACTTAATTTATTTCTGTATTATTGAAATAACTGTCAGATAATTATGTGCATGACTTTAAATGACTGCTTATGCAGAAAAGGGGGAGGGGAGCAGAAGCAGAGAAGATGGGGAAACCTGGCTAATTGATTCAGGTTGATATCCTCATTTTTTCATTAAAAGATTGACCCTGATTTTTATTTTGAGTATGGAAAGTCCAAATGCAACTTGTGATAAGAAGAAAGGCATTCCCATTTGACACCACAGTAGTCAGGAAAGGATCTGGACCACAACGCTGGGAATCCACCCTTGCGTTGGTGTGGCATTCCTGCAGCACTTACAAGCAGAAAAGAGAAAGCCACATTTTAAGATGGGATGAAATGTAAATAATGTACTCATTTGACAAGATTCAGATGAAGTGCTCTGTGTGTGGCAAGCTGAATCTGTATTTATAGCAGTTAAAGAAACACACAAGACGCTCTGGATACACTAAAGACAATGAATAATACATTGTTGGTTCCTAATTCTGTTTTAAATAAACAGGCAATGATCTACCTTAGGTGGTGTTCTTCTGCTGAAGTGGTGCAACCCTTGCAAAAGATTGCTGCTACATCTGAGTTGTATTTTTCACACATGAAAACATGACACCTCAGCAGATGTTGGCAGCTTTCTGTTGCATGCTGGACTACTTGACATCTCAAGCTAAATTTTCTTTCATAGTCACTCTCGAAGATGTATATTATCCTTTGTCAAAATAAAGAGTTATGATCTCTTTCCAGCCTAAAGAAATACAGTAAGTGCACATTATCGCCGTAACAGCTAAGTTGCTCTCTCTTTCACTACATTAATGCATATTATTTGCCGTGTAAATGAAAGCCTTGCAAATGACAAGCTTTCACAGCCTCATATTTTAGTCCTGTCTTGTTCTATAATGACATCATGTTTTTTCTAGTGATCCTAGCACACTGCACCAATGTGACCCTGCAGCTTTGCAACCTTTCTCATGGCAGCAAGATCTCCAGTCCACGTGTTGATATCTGAGATGGGAAACAGCAACAAAATGATTCAAAAGCCTCGTCTATCAGCAAAAGCAACTAGTAGTGCTCAGCTTGTGTGGATGCAGGTGGCACCACCCATCCTCCACCATCTGGTGTGTTCTAATCTGAGGCTGCAGCTTCCCATATGAAAGTTGAATCAATTCTAGTGCTTTTTGATGCTTTCTGAAAGCATCAAGTCACTTGGCTGCAGGAAGGGCCTGTCCTCTAGCACTGCTTCCCTGTGAAATAGCAGATCAGAGGACGTTGCTTCTAGAAAACAAGAAGTGCCAGGGAGAGGTCATTTCAGAGAGCAGAGCTTCTACTTTTTCCATGTGCTGTGCTTATGACAGGCTGTGATCACACATCCTCAACATGCAATATTTTCCCATGGGTTCATATATACTTGGGTTGTGTTTTAGATTGTGAATAACATGAGGCTAGAATATCTGCAGCCTTCCAGGAACAGAACCAGAGCTGGAAACTGTAAAATCTATGCTAGACTTTTTGTTCCACTGTGTTCTGGTTCAGCCATGTAGATAGAAATGAGATGGTCCATTTTTTAAAACCAAGACTAGGGCTCGTTTCTGAATATATAAATGTAAGAACTCCAATAAAGATACAGTTGCTAACACTGGGAATTTCTGTTCACCAGAGACTAACCTACTGGATCTAAAGGCTAGAAGCAACATGAAAGAGGAGGTGACAAAAATAAAATCAGTTTTAGGAATGGCAATTAGATCTTAACTGAATTATTTGAACTGCAGTAAGCTTTTTCTTATTTGCATTCTGCTTGAATTGTGGATACTTTTTGCATATTCCTAGTCCAAGCACATCCATCATCATTTTGATTGTAAGAAAAATTCTGTATGATGAAGTGGGCAGGAAAAATCTGTAAAATAAATATTAGTATGGCAGCAGAGATCAGTCATTGAAAACTGCAAATCTAGTTGCTTATTTTTCACTGAAAGCATTGCTCAAGGAATACAGCTATTCACACAGAAAAAAAAATTCACCAAGTAGCTGTACCTGTCTCTGTTTTTCATAGTAATTCCATCAACATGGCAAAATGGTGCTCTAGTGTGACTTGGTGAGAAGTTTGCATAATTTCGTATGGCTTATGCATAACTTGGATGAATTTTGAGTGAACTGATCTACAAAACTGTTGAGAACCTCCCACAAGCAGCCCTGATGCTTGCAAATGGGAAGCAAGAACAGTCCTTGTGCTCTACTAAAGTCCTTTGAGCTTCTCCCTTTGGGGAGAATACCCAAGGGACAGTCCTGGAGAGGTAAGGCCAGCCTTTCTTTTCTTCTGTGAACCACATGTAGGGATGTTTTATTTAGATTGGCATGCAGTGAAGCAGCAAGCAAGGACTCACCACCAGACCTCAGCACCTCCAAAGTTTGCCAAGTGTCTAGCCAGATCCCCAACCTCTGACTGCTCGTAGCGCCTGTTTCTTCCCACCACCCCCAGAGGGAGACTATGTTTAGGTGCATGATCAAGTATCTAAGTTTGGGATCTGAACTGAAATATTGTGAATGTTTTCCCCTTCCTCACAAAATTGCCTAGACTGCAACTAATATTTGGATCCAGCTTTAAACGTGGGGTGTTCATATCTATTCCAGTTTATCCAAAAGTGTGCAGATTTTAAGAAATATTCTCCACAATAAAACAAGCAAAGAAACAAAATAAAGCCTTTTTTCTCAGCTCTAAATGTTTACTTTCATAACTGATTCATGTAGGTTTTGCATAAAAAGAAACTTAGTAAGCTTCCAATGTGTTACCGAAACAAACTTGTACTTCACAATGCACTGTGGTGGAGTGTTTGATGAAACTGATAACAATATCCTTCATTGCTTCTCTTTGGAAGGTCTTTCTTTCAGGAAGGGAATTTCTGTGCTTGAAAGACAAGCAGCAGGAAAAGTGACATTATAGGGGAAGGCGGGGGAAGCTGTTCAAAGAAGAACAAATATCTTTTCCCAGTAGATGATGTAGAAAGCAACCAAAGAGTTGGCTTTCGACTGCAACTTCTTGACATGGACTCCACCTTCTGCTCTTACAAGAGAGATTGTTTTAAGCTGGATAACATGGGATCAAACACTCTTCCAACATTTTGACATTTAACAGCCATGATCATTTGGGGTATTTTTTATCTGCGTTAATATCCAGTCTTTTTAAATGGTCTTGGCGTGCCTTTGTTTTCAAAAACTTCCTGTGATAATCAGCACAAGAACTGAATTATGCATTGCTGTCAAAAAATATTTCTTTAACCAATATAATTTTGACAGTTGGTTTTAAGATCACTAAATATTTTTTTTATTCCTAATCTCCCTGAACTTTATTTACAGCTATGAAGATATCATAATTATAAAAGCATAAATGAAAGTGCATTTGTGAAAGGATGAACACTGAATTGTGGTTTACACAAAAACTTTATCATAGAAGTAATTACTCACACTGGGACAAAATGCCAATGTGTATCTAAGTACATGTAGATATGCACAAAAATATTTGCATGAGAATATTACTGGGAAGCTTCTTAACCACACTTTTCATATCAAGTCATTTCACTGCACATCAGTATCTACATGGATGTGAAGTAGGCAACTGCATTTGTTTTACATGCATAACTGTGAGCACTATTTAAATCAGAAAGTTTATTGTTCAAAGGAGCAAAGCATCTTATGCCTATGCCTCCACCCCCTAAGCGCTCCGAGTTGAAATCAGAGTAACTGATGTGTTTCTGAATAACTCACATGTGTAGACAAATGTTCCCACTAATCATTTAAACAATAGTGTTTAACTAATTTAGCAAATGGCATGATGATTTAATGCTTGCAGTACATCAGGTTTGTGAGTTCCAGTGAGAGCTGGAGCCTGAATGAGCTATAGCTTTACTGAGAAGCCGTAAGGCTGACACACGGGCTGCTCCATTACACTAAGCATTGGGCCTTCTCGGTATTACTGTGGGAAAGCAATTTGAGCTCCTTCCTTCCTTTAGCTCATTCTGAAGCTTAATATTAAAGGAGATACTCCCCACACACAATTACTGTTCACATTAATGTGAATGACACATTCACCTAGGAAATAAAACCAGACACCATTCTGTGCATTTGCAGTTTAGGTGGTGTGCAACTTCCATCTCCTCAGTAAGATGGATTTTTAAATGCCTAACACTTTCAATAGCCTGTTTTCAAAAAGGTTATTTTAATTCATATTAGGATATATTATACAACACCTTCTAGTCTGGACATTTAAAATTAATGTCATCACATATGTGCAAAGTGTAGAAGCAGTTGTTAGAATACTCTCTTTTCCCCCTTCAGAGGACTGGCTTTAAATTTTAACAATTTTTAACTGGTAGCATTCAGTTACATTTAATGCATATTGAAGGTTACTGGTGAAACAGGACCAAGAGAAGTAATTATTTAATTTACATTTTAATTAAAACATTGATAGCAGCATCAAACATATTTGGGTAAAGTTTATAGCCCAGATTCTGTTTTATACTTCTAGATCTGTCAGGCACATTCTGAAGTGGACATGTATGGGGAAATCACCAGGAATATAAAGAAGCTCAAGTTGAAATCAGAAATTAACCCCCAACATGTTTAGACTGGAAAGTGAATCCCTAAACTCACCACGTCCTGAACATCCTACCTGAGTTTTGGCACATTTGGGCAGATAGGAGCACTCTGACACTGGGATGTGACCCCATTCAGAAGGAGCCTCCTTTATGGGCTGGCAGCAGTTCAGTCCATTAACCATCCCACCCTGTGCACTGCAATTGCTAAAAGCTTTGCCAGGTATCAGCAACGAGAAAGCTATGGTCAGTTGTCTCCCTGAAAATGGGCTGAAACTCTGAAACAGAATAATAAAACACACTGTTATTCAGAGTCTAACCTGGGAAGTCAATAAGACCTTTCCCCTGTGGCTGAGCAAAGATGAACCCCACTGATGGAGGATCCCAAAACCAGTGAGGTATGTTCTCACACCTGCATGGCCTGCTTTCTTTCTCAGCCATCTGCTTCCACCTATACTGCCATGACATTATTGAAATGGCAGTAAAGTTTTGAATGCAGTAAAGAACGTGGTTTGTTTTGTTTTCCCCCTGGAACTCCAAAAGTCATGAAAAATGCAGGTTTTGTGGGGGAGGGAGGGAGAGGGAGTAAATCCCTGCCCAGACCTAATCTTTTGGTTAGCCCCTTGAAGCTCAGAGTAAGACCAGCTGTTGAAAAATGCAACTGTCTTTTCCATCCATGATTAAATGTAGTCAAATATGAAATCCTATCATCAAGGGGTCAGTTAAATGTAATTTCTTTCCGCTCTACATATATGCACAGAGGGAGCTTAAGTCCTCTCTCATCTGTTTTTTTCATCCTTAAAAGAAACAAAAGCACACTCTACAGTATTTTCTAATTTGATAGTATCTTTATGGGATTTTAATATCCTCCTCCTTGCCAGCTACAAGCCAGACCAGCAACAACTGCAACTACAGTTATGAGCTGCAGCTGTTTGGGGCCTGTAAAAGTCTATCTACAGCCTGGAAATTTCCAGTCAGTGCAAACACAGGGCAGGCTCCAGCACCATTAGCAAGAGTTCAAACTTCTGCAGGCAAAAGCTGCCACCAGCAAAGTGCTGTGCAAAATTGAACCTGCTTAAGCAAGCAGGCTAGCATTCGAAGGGGCAGGGACAGCCAGCTGCCAGGGTGGAGCAGGGCCCCCAGCAGTATTAATCACAGAAACTGTGTTGTCAGCCAGGGAAAATTCCATGTGCAAAAACTGCTCCGAATGGCAATTGTAATGGTTGGCAAGGGGCAGGATGCACGTGGTGAGCACAGAGGATTTGGGAGCTGTTCTATTGAGTAGAGCTATTTCCTTCTCCTGCTTCACGAGGTCACGAAGGGTTTGCAACTAATGACAACAGACTTCAGAGAGCCAGAGTAGGTCTTGAAATATTCAGCCATTATCTTTTTTATATAGCTCATAATATATATAATATTTCCATAGAATTTGCATTGCCCTAGATATACGTTTCCCTGTGAGAAGTTTCAATGGCTTTTAAAAATGACACAGATAACAACCCCCAAGTTAACTGAACTGCGTTCTATAACACAGGCTTGCTTTGTGATCCTTCTTCAGCAGCTCAGATACTTCTCATCGTCCTTGATGTGGCAATTATAGCATCTTCACATGTTCACCTGTGCAAGCAGAAAAGCAACTTCTTCCCGATTCTTCAAAAAAATTTCAATCCCAAAACAACAGGGTTGAAAACACCTTATCCTCAAGCTCACTTACGTCCTGAGGGTGTTTTTTTTTTCTCTTGACTGGGTTGTTCATTTGATGAAGCTTTATCACCCTATGCAGACCATACTCAACTTACTCAGTGTGCTGGAAATGCTGTTGAGTGATTTGCTGCTGTGGCTGGCACATTAAAACTTAGGGAAATACAGAAAGTTTAGCCACTTGCTTACATGCCTAAAATGTTTGCCCATCCTTGGGACTTAGTTCAGCCTACAGCTACTGCCTCAGTATGTTATTGACAGAGCAATGCAGTGCAATAATGCTTCTTGTGTCATCACAGAGATAGGTTCATCCTCTCTTGCCCCACATGGTAATACCTGTACTCACACTGTTTCTCTGAAGAATTTGAATCCCCATCTTCTGAGGATGGTTTTCACTTCACAGTGCAATCAGTTGAAAAAGGATTCAGGTAGCTCAAGATAGAAAGACAAATTTTCATAATGAGGATGAAAAAGTATCAAAATTCACAACAAGTCCTTAATCCTGATGCACTTTCTACAGAATACAATCTATACCCAGTCAAAAGCACAGCAAAGGAATTTGTTGGCTTTATACGAGATCTGAAAAATCAAAATTATTTTTAATTCCATAATACCATCTGAGGTTGCTGTTAAACTTGAAGGAAGGATTATGGGAGCAAAAATATGTCATTCTGCAAACCAAAGACCTTAGTCAATAGTATTTTAACATTAAATCTCTGCTTATTCAATGTATTAGAGGCAATATCTTTGTCAAACAAGCTCTTTCTGCCTGAGGGTTCGGCATTAACACTTCCTTAACTCTCTTTTAAACACAGGTAGCTCAGCACCCTCATTCACAATACCTTTAATAATTGCTTGGCTTCACGTGACAAACTATTCCTTTGTTTCTGTCCTTAACCGTTCTTTCATCAGCTGCTGCTGTGCAGGTTAGACAGAGCATGTGAGGACAGTCAAACAGACTGGAAAAGCAGTTTGCGAAAATATGTTGAGACAGGGGCTGAATTTTACGGGCTTGTCTGTACCAGGCAAAAAGGTGCAGCAGAGAGCCAGGTGGCTTCAAACGTGATGTAATCCTTGCAGTGCTTGTATGGTACACAAGCAAGCCTCAAAGCTGCTTGCAGAGATCAGCTGTACCAAAATGCTATGAGGGTACAGCTGCTACTGCTGCTCCCTCCGCATCCTTGTCCTTGTTTGGTCACAGTGGCTGAACTGGGACTGCAGCCCAAGCTAAGCAAACCTCTCTCTTACTTAGGTCTTTACTGACCCTACCCCACTCTGTTTCACAGTTACTTGATATCTGTCCCTACACAATCTCCCGTCCCTTTTATCCTATTTGTGTGTAGTGGTTTCACGTAATGAATCCAGCTGTCCTAGGCATTCAGCATCCTTTCCTCACTTTAGTAAGCCTCTTTGACTGAGTAGCAGGGAGACTTTGTGGTCTGGAGTCAAAAGGAAATAATGAACACTTACAAATGTTTTCCAATGGGAGCTCTCCCTGACCCTTCGGGTGGTGACACCCAACAAGATGTGACTGCATGAGCTAACACTCACTCAGAGCACACTACGTGAATGAGATTTTACAATGTCCACCTGGAAGGTAAGGAAGAACTTGACATAGGGCCTTCTCCCTGGGTACATGGAGCAACAGCGTCACTGGCTTGAAGCTTTGATTGAGACATTGCTTCATCCTTCACGTCCCTATCATGTTGTGATGACCTCCATTTATATTATAATCACACACTTTTTCAGGAGGATCTTTCACCGTGCAGGTCAAATGAGCAAAAGTAATGCTCTTCCAACCCTAGCTCAAATACTCTGCTGGCTTGTAAAACACTGAGGATCCAAGAAAATCCATGAAAAAACCGTCACATATATGTACATTGCAATGATGCAAAAAACCTCCAACTTTTCATTGGACTTTCTGATGCTAGTTTCTCACTGTCTCATCTTTTTTTGATGCTGATTTTCTAGCAAATTCCGAATTCTGATGATTATAGAATCATAGAATAATTTAGGTTGGAAAAAATCTTTAAGATTACCAAGTCCAATTGCAAACCCAGCATTACCAAGCCCATCATTAAACCATGACCCTAAGTGCCCCATATGCACGTCTTTTAAATACCTCCAGGGATGGTGACTCCACTACTTCCCTGGGCAGCCTGTTCCAATGCCTGAAATTCACTTTCTTTCTCACTCTCCCATAGTCATCCTTTTCTTCTTAATAGTCTGAATGTTAGGATATATCCTTTTAAACAAGTGAGAATGTTACAGGAGTAGCTTGAAAGTACCAAGCCACAATCTCTGTGCTGGATCCAAGATGTAGCCCATTTAATTCACTGGATTATCCTAGCACATTTTTACTGATTTTATTTCCAGAATATAAAGATGCTTCAAGCTAAAAATATATTCTGATCTTCCAAAATCTTGAAATGCTAAAATTAAACTTTTGGCCAACTTAAATGAAAGCTTGGAGAACCACTTCAACAACCAATTTAACAAATTAGGCCTAAGAAGCCTGTGATTGGTCAACAACATTAAATCATATGTTATTAAATCTTTTTTTTTAATTACTAAAATGAATTAATCAAGCAAGTTTAGCAGATGGTTTTAGACATAAATATTTATGACCCAATGCTTTTTGTTGATCAGCATCTAAAAACAGGAGTACAAGCACATCCATAGATCAAACATGTAGGCTTGTATCAATCTGACATTCTTCTAGGAGCAAACATCAAAAGTGAATAACATACAAACATTTGCTTTGGCAGAAAATAAAAAAATCTCCTTTAAACCATAAGACAAATGAAGGATTATGGGAACTTAGTTAAAAAACCGTAGTAAATGCCTTATCCTAATAAGCAAAGTGGCTAAGTAGATACCTAAGATAACATCATATGTCAGCACACGGTAGTGAGACATATTATTTTGATTTATATCTTTGATTTCTGCATTACCAGATAAAGTAGAACATTAAAAAGAATTTTCCAGTTTCTATTGCAAATGAAATTGTTTAACCGAATATATAAAACATTTAGAATGTTTATTTTAGTAACTGTTATCTGTTATTGCTCATGCACACTTCAGGAAGTTTATGAGAGTTTCATGCCAGAGTGTGTTTTGAAGGGAGAAAGTTATTTTTCTATTACTTACGTGTAACGTAAGTTCAAAAAGAATAGAAAATAATGAATCTGGAATAATGATCTGTTTCATGGTCGACAAAACAGATTCTGGAGCAGTTTCAGTCTCAGATTACCTTTCCATTTTTTGTCTTAGTGGAAAAGAAAAATTATGTAAGCTAATGTGAAAGGTAGATATTTAGATCAGAAACATAAGATATTTTATTTTTTTCTCACATGGCTGCTAGCAGGTATACTCATGTACATTTCAAATTCTGTATTTCAGACCATCAGCATGATCTCATTCAACCTATTATAACTCAGTCACATCTCTTGGAAATATCAGTAAATTATTAACTAGTTAACCAAAAGAAATCAGCAGATTGTTGCATGGGAAAAAAAAAAAAACCTGTAATCATTTAAAAAGCTAACAGAATATGCACACATTTATTTTCAGGGAAATTAGAATATAGCTTCTTTTTAATAACTGAACATTTAAAACATGTATTAAATTTAGCAAGACCAATTTCAAAGCAACTTGCAAAGACTCCAGCTAGTCCCTCTCACTCCTTTCTCCAGTGCTCTGCCCTTGGAGCTTCATTTCTCTGGTGATCTATGTTGCAGATGGGTTACATGGTCTTGCAGCGTGTCCATGTCATTGTGCAAGCTCCAGTGGAGAGCTGAGGCTCATGCCTCCAGGTATGTGCTGGGTACCTGGTACAAGTCATCTCACCTATCTGTGCAAAGCATCTGGATTAAGATAGCAGGAGGTACCTAATTTCTCCTCTCATTGCTCCTGCTGGGGAATGCTGGGATGATCCCAGACGTATTCCCCAGGCTGCTGCAGTGGGCCAGTGAGGGGATGGGCTGCACTTACACACCACCATAGGCACAACAACGGGGTCGTCGCATGGGACAGAAGGAGCTGTGGCAGGGGGTCCTGCAGCATATGTGAGAGGACAAGGTTGTTGAAGTTGATGATGTATTCAGTGGCTGTGGTCACAAAGGCCATGAACGTATCTAAGATATGACGATTTCTTGGCATGCTGCCAAATTGCAGACTTTAAAACCTGCTGGGGAATATTTTTTCACTGCTGCTCTCAAGACGGTCACTATTCAGTGATGACATCCGGAAGGCATATCCCAAGGTCTCCCTCTCGCGGAGGAACTGTAAAAGAAATGTTTCGCTGTTTTTGTTTTTGAGAACTACTGTTGGCTTGTCGGGCAGCTCCACCGCATATGCAGTGGGACTCTAGCTGCTGCAGGGAATGTACTTCCCATGTTCACGGCTCTGGTCTGCTGGGACAGCACAGACAGAAAAACACACATATTTACAGGAACCTTGGCAAAGGTTTCTAATGATGTGTGGATTTAAAATTGTTGTAACAACTTCACAGTGTTTGGTGAGTTAACTCAAGAGATGTTGCTCTTATTCAAAAATTAATTAGAAAAGAAAAACATTTAGAAAATAATTCCACATGGCTAGCTGCTGTTAGCTGACGCTCCTTTTCTTGTAAATATGCTCTAGGTCAACACTGTTTCCCAAGCAGAAAGCCCTAATGAAAACAGGCAACATGTTGCCGCAACAGACAGGAAGAAAAGAGGTCATCACAGTCTGGAGCTGGCTGTTATCGCACTACCCTGGAACACTGCTCCATTGCTGCCCTGTCCCTACCATGCTCTGCTCCCTGTCTGCAGAGCATGCAAGAAATCAGCAGCAAAAGAGCACATACCTGTGGTCACATAAACACATAAACACTTTCACTCACAGTAGTGCTCTCATTATCTGGCCATCGGAGGCAGCTAAGGCTGAGACAGGAGAGGCATTACAGGAACCTGTCTGCCGAGTGTGTTCATGGTCCACTCCGTCCGGGAATGACTTCCAGATGTTGGTGCGCTTCGAATGTGCCTCCAGCCCACAGCCCGACCCCTTCTCGATCACACTGGACAATACTGGCACCGAGCGGGGGGAAGCAGTGGCTCATTCAGCCCAAAGGATGTTGGTAGACTTCATCAGGGCAAGGACAATCTCTCCACGAAAGCTGGTTGTGGAATAACTCTATTTCTGCTGCAGGGGAAAGGTTTCTTATAGCTAAAAAAAGTAACCACTGAAAACAAAACAAAATTAAACAGAACAAAACATTCAAAAGCCCAGGAGTCTAGAAAAGAGTATATGATCTACCTTGAAGCCCTTATCTCAAATCTGTCTTACATAAGTGCCTTTCCGAAACAAACAACTGTTAAAGTATTAACTTTTAAAGAAAGAAAATATTTGGATCTTTTTGTGTTCTTGGCTTGCTTCTTTATGATAGTTCAGTTGGCAGAGATATAAAAAGCTACATAGACACTTTGCTTTTAAATGATGTGATTCAGGTTACCTTAACTGCATGTCAAAGATTAGGTGAAGCAATACTGAAATCATCAGAATCCGCTCCACCAAACAAGCATTTCCACGTGCAGACAACCCCTGTTAAGAATTATGTAGGATTTTTTGTAGAAATTATGTTCTTGAGGTCTTCTTTCTTTTTGTGAACAACTTTTTAACACCAACAATAAAAATTGGAATGAACTTTCTGTAAGAAAGACTGCTTTCCTTCAATCGTTTATTCTTCTAGTGATTATCTCCTTGCACCCTTTCAGTTTTCAAGCACATCTATACAACTGAATCTATGTCTCTCCTAATTTTTCATATCCAAAATATTTTCCTTTTTTTTTCTCTTGCTAAGGTGTAGTCCTGCCATAATTTCAAGCCTTTTCTATGCAATACTACAAGATATAAATGGATACAGATTCCCCCTTCAGTTCATTTCACCAGTACTCTTTTGGAGAGATTGATAGATTTTTTTTCTGGCTAGCCATTTTTAAGCATTGACTGTGTTGTTTCTGTCTGGGTCAAGCTCTTTGTGGTAAATATATACTTGTTTTGAAACTGAGACCAAAGGTATTTAGCAACCTAAAGTTGTAAATTGGACATACTTTTGAATTTTTCAAAAGCACACAGGCATAAATCTCCCACTAGATGCTTATCTGCATCATTAAGCCCCTAAATTACATGATAAACTTGTTGCATTGGCTTTTTTTTTTCCCTTAGCAAATTACTTGCAAACCAGTCCTGCCTTTCCCTGAATGTATTACTTGCAAGTATGCATCAAATGCTTTGGCAGAATTATGTTCATGCTTCAGGCTATTTGGAAAATGTTAATTTAATCTGTTTCCTTCTTGGTATTCATGTGGGCAGACACACTTAAATCACATGTTATCATTTCTGCCTTCTCACTGGCTATCTAAATGTTTTACCAGGAGAATTATGAGCATCAAAGGCAATAAACAGCAAAGCCCAGGTGATTTGCTGCTGATAGGATTTTAAGGATAATAGTTATTCCTGTTAAAATTCACTAAACTTGTGGTTGATCTCAGTATATTTGTGGCTTCGATGTCTTGGCATTTAATATGCTCCCTGTCACCACAAATCACAGCTACTGCATGCTTAGCCACAGGAGTGTTTGCCAGACACTTTTCTTTTACTGTTGGTTGCTTCATCTGACTGATGGTCCAATAAAGTCTGCATTGACAAATCTGGACACTTAAAATTAGTGCCTTAACCTGCACTTTGGAATTGAAAGAAATATTTAGATGCCTGTGTATACACTTACAGGCTTAATGACAGACTTATGAGCCTACTAGTAATTCAGTGTTCTCTGTGTGTCCTGTGTGGATGTATATGTCAATTAATTCATTTTTATTACCAGATTTAATTTTAAATTTTGGCCATTTCTTACTTTTTGAAACTGACTGAAATAATAAAAATGAACTAACATCTAGGTAACAGTTGGGTCCAAAGCAGTGTTGACACTCTGTGGTAAGAAAAGTAAATATTTACTTCATGAAAGTCCTGCCAAGCTCACAATCTCTGTGAAAACATGAGATTCTAGTAAAGTAAGCAACAGGCTTGCTTTCACAAAAATATCATGCTGGTAATGCTTGCTTTCCATAGGTGCTTTTCAGCAGAATTGCATCATTCTATTCTACAGAGAAAAAGAGTACTTTTGAAGCATTGCTTGGAATGACTTGTCTCGTTAGACCAGATTGGAAGATGAGCACGTATATTTTTGTCTGTTCTGTGGTTTTTCGAAAGACTACATCTACTTTTCAAATGATCCAGGCTAGGTGCATCAATAAGACAATGAGTGTCCAGCTTCCCCAGCATCTCTTCCTGCCTTCTCTGGCACAATATCTCCCTGCAAAAGCATCTGAAGCTTTGTCCTTCTGGATAAGGATGACAGGCTAAGAAGAGGGGTGCTGCTCTTTTCACCCTTGTCTGCTGTAAACACACACAGGATTTTGCATCCTTCTGCTTTGTTTACTCTTTACAGACATTTGGGTATTGGGATTTGTTTTGGTACTTGTTACGTTTTATGACTTTTATCTGTCAGTCACAGAATGACTGCTCTCTTACACCAAGGAATTGCTATGTTTGAACAGTCTTAAGGAAGTGAAGAAAATACAGATTTATTTTTTCTTGCCCATTTGCGATTGTCTGTGTCAACATGTCATTTTATTTCTGACAGAATAACCTCACTTGTGGAGAAAGTCAAGGGCAGCTGTACATAGGTAAAACAGAATCACTAAAGCAAGCCAGGGGAACAGAGGGGAACTTCACTTGTGCTTATTCCTCATTTCCTGTTCCAAGTGTTTTTTTAGTCCTTTACAATTACCAGGCAGACTAGCTCTGCAGATTGGTCAGTTTAGAGCCTCTCTATAAATCATGTCCTTCATACACCACAGCACAGAAACCTCACTTCAGCCTAAGCAGAAGGTTTGGTAAGTGCAGATGCAGCCCATTTGCCAAGGGTCTGTGGTCCTCATCGAATCAATCACCATCACTACTGGCCATGCAAAGACACTCCTGCTTAACAGAGGTCTGTGTGTGAGGAGCCTAGAGTCCAGGCTGTATTTTTAATCCAACCAAGACTGGTCAAACTGGAAGTGAAGAAACAAAGCAGTGTGACTTTTCACTGATGCAGTGACTTTTGCTGTGGTTTGGGCTTTAAAGAGGGCTTCGATCTCTCACCCTGCCTGCCCCACACCACAGACTCTAACTTTATCACTAGGTAAGGATAGGAACCATTTTGATGATAATGCAGTGCATCTGCAATGAAAGCAGAAAGGGAAAATGAAACTCCACAGTTCTATGTCTCTGCAAAACACAGCGTCTCCCAGTACTGGTATAGACCTCTGCTATCTTCACTGCTCTTCACCAACCCTGAGGAAGGAGACCTTTCTCTCCCTGTGAAGTGATGCTCTTCCCAAAGCAGCCAGGCACATGAACAAGCTACATTTGGGCAAGCAGAAGTACAAACGACATACTGCACCATCTGCTTCAAGGTACCTTAGTGAAAGCTTACCAGCTTGCCAGCCTCGTGGTAAATGTGAGGTACATGTTCCTTTTTGCCTGGGGAATAAAACCCCCAAATCACAGAGGGGTAAAACAGGTAGCAGGGCACACAGTGTGTTCATAACCCTGAGGACTGAGTGCAGAGTACCCTAAAAACTTGGCTATATTTACCTCCTAATGTTGGATCCCTTCGATGTGGCTGCACACTGCATTGTAAAGCACAACACAGTAGAAAATCAGGCCACTAGCAATGCGTATAGAAAAAGTTTGATTCCATTTCCCTGGCTTTTCTTTACCTGCCTTCGTTCAAATTAGATGATCTCTACAGCTTTTGGCTTCATTCCACACCATACTACTGAGCTGCTCTCTAGAGATATTTGTTTCCAAACCTCAAGTTATTTCCTTTAAACCTAACCTAAATTAAGGAGGCGGAAGAGGGAAAAGTGAGTGGTGGTCTCTTAGCAAAAAAGATTACTATGTTCCAAATTTCCCAGGGGATCATTTTTTAATTAAAAGGCAGCAGTTATAGAGAGGAGAGCAGAGGTGCATGACCAAAGCCCTTTCCCAATCCAGTACCACATTTCATTTGCCTCTTTATGCCTCTGCAATTCTAGAAAAGCCTCTGTTGCATGCTAACTGTTCTGGCTATAACATCTGCACAGTGGGTTTAGTTTTTTTCTTCTAAAGCTTGGCTTTTGGAGAGTGACCAGGCCAGTTAAAAAGGACAAAGCAACTCAAGAATACGATTTCACAGAAATCTTGGCAGAAGATCAGCACAGCCCTGCAGCAGATGCAAGGGGAGCCCAGAGAGCCAGCCAGCTCCCTCCTTTCAGCCCTGCACCATGACACCTCTGAGCTCCTCCCAGGATTTCCACCTGTAGCCATAACTCCATACAGCATCTCAAGAGCAGCCAGTGAAAGCTGCTCTGTGCTTTGGCCCTTCCCTGCCAAAGCACAGAGTAGATTGAATGAGGAGGCAGGTGCAGGTGGCCAGCTCCTGCCTGCCATCACCATGTCAGGAAGGTCTCTGACATCCCCTTCGGGAGAGGAGGAAAGAAGGAAGAGCCTTGCTCCCTGTCCTGCCAAGGGAAGACAAATTTAATCCCTTTACTCAACTGCCCACTGAAGACCTGTCCTCCTGCTTCTCACTGGCTTTTTTTGCCACCTTTGTAATAAATACAGGCCTCAGGAGAAGCACAACTTGCAATGTACATCTGCTCAATCTGCTGTTATTGTCCACAGAGCTCCTCCTCTGGTTTCATACATATATATATCTCCATATTTTGGCCATGTAGTGACTACAGTCTTTATTTTCACCCAGCTTTAATTCCACCCCATAGTATAAATATTTACCATGTAAATGTATTCAAACCACAATTTCCACTGCCCAATGCACACTGTGAATATTTCTCCCTCCCCAGCATGTTTTAAGGTCACTTCCATCAGTTCAAACACGGATCATTCATTATATCAAGTATCCGAGCTGCTAGCTGATGACAGCCAAGAAACTAAAAGCTGCCTTGAGGCTTGTCTTCCTATCAGCTCCCGCAGCTGGGCGATGGGGGATTTTTTTCTGCCATTGAAACTATTAGGTTGCTGCAGTTTGTTTGGTTTCAGTTTACCATAATTGCTGCCATTTCCACGGCTGATTTGGGCTATGTTTGAAGTTGACATACAATACAAAGTGTGCTGCATGTGTAGCTGCTCTCCATGTGTCAAGACATTAGAGAGGGAGAGTGTGTGTATATGTGCGTGTGTGCATATATATAAACATCTGCCATGTAGCTGTCTTCTACTTACTCATGTCTCAGAGGGGTTTACTCTACCAAAGGCTACTGAGTGTCTTAACTGCTTGTGCAGTGATAATCATTCAGGTTCCCGCTACTGGGGAGATTAATATTGGTTGGATGGGCAGGGGAGAAGTGGGATGACTAGCAGAGGTTATTTAACGCACATATATCTAGTGGCCACAAGTCTCAAAGATAGTGAACATGGAGATGTATGTGGCTGTGAAGCCACCAGAGAAATATTTGTTCATGGTCCTGAGGCTCTGGTCCCTCCTTGAGGCACTGTAATTCATCACAGTCCTGGAGCTGCTCTTACCACAGGCAGTGAGGCCACCAGATATTTATGGAGGGAGCCCTGGCCCAGGGAAGGAAAGGCCATTGCTGGCATGGGAGACAGGGTGGTCCCTCTTTGGAACTGCTGGCACAGGACCTCAGGACAATGGGATAAAAGACCTTTCTTGGATGAATCTCACTGCGCCTCAGGTTCCCATTTGTATAGGGGATAATAAAGGATAATAAAGCTGTTGCCCACCACCTTCTGCCACAGTTGTGGTGCAAGCTCCTTTGGGGAAGGATCCCTTTCAAGAACACATTGATGCATTACCCAGTGTGACAGTAAGAGGCACTGTATTACATGGGCACCTGAAGAGTATAGGATGAAAAGGAGACTAGTGAATACTTACTGCAGTATGTTTTCATTAATAGAAACAGGATAAATAAAAGTAAGGTGGATGGGGTCTCTTACTTTCAATTAATGAAAATATTTACAGTCTTTCTGTGAGTCTTACCTAATGATCATCAGCATTTGTCTCTTTGAATCTCCAGGAGGTACTCAGATGAAAGGTGTGTTGGGTTGGTGGAGCATTTACCTACATGTAGGACTCCACAATGGAGCAGAAAAGCTGAGCCTGAGGGCAAGTGTGACTGAAATTGAGACCTCAGAGTTGGTCAGAGCAGGGGTGGACCCCCAGCGTGGGGGGTGAGTCTGCAGCCTGTAGATGTCCCCATGCTGGAGCCAGGAGCTGAGCCCAAAGAGGTCTGTGACTCCATGGGAAGCTCATGCTGGAACATCTTGTTCATGGACTTACATGCCAGGAAGAGTGGCAGAGGTGAACTGACTGAATCCCCATTCCCTATCCCCTGTGCTGCTGGGGGCGGCGAGGTAGAGAAACGGGGAGCAAAGTGATTTGAGCCTGCGAAGAAGGGAGGGGTGGGGGGAAGGTGTTGTAAGATGTGGTTGTTTTGTCTACTTAGATGATTTACAACAAATTAAATTGATTTTTCTTTCCCCAGTTTGAGTCTGTTTTGCCTGTGACCATAACTAGTGAGTGAGCTGACCCTGTCCTCATTCCTAATCCTGTGCCCCTTTGTTGTGTCTCCCATCCCATCTCACCAGGTTGGGGGAGTGAGTGCAGGACTGCATGGTCCCTCTGTGGGTCAAACCACCACAAGAGGCAAAGAGGATGAAGCCAGGGACTTTTTTGAAACCATATGAGGACCAGAGGAGAAGGAAAAGGTGCTCATGAGTGGGAGGACACCTTTTTTCAATTAATCTCATTCTTTTTTTTAGCTGT
The DNA here is from genome assembly GCA_907165065.1 of Caprimulgus europaeus. Next base: position 37,773,382 of record OU015527.1, on the reverse strand, counting down.
CCCCAGCTACTACAACACCTGGGAGGCACAGTAGCATATCACTTTGCAAAAATAAATACAACTAGATAGGAGATAGGAGAGAGAAATGCAGTATGTTGTAACGGTAGAGGACTAACTGTAGTGGGCAGACTGGAGGTGGTTTTCCATCTATGTCTGAAAGCCCTGTCCATGCTAGTAATGGAATGCAGGCTGCTATACTTTGCTTCTCACCCTAGTTTTCCTTCATGAGAAGAAACAATTATTTCATGGCAAGTAACTCAGCCAGAGATGGATACTGCACAGGGGTCCCACTGTTCCAGAGTCACTGGTTGCACAGGGCTCCCTCTGTGAGGGACCACCAGTGTCACTGGTGGATGTGCTGATATGAAAGCTTGTGCTGTGGCCTAGGCAGCAGGAGGCTGGAGGCTGAACCCCAGCCCTGCCCCAGAAGTGAGCTATTTTGACTCCCTTCATCCTTTTTTTTTTTTAGTAGTTGGGATCACTGGGCCTTGGTCAAGCGTGTGCTTTGAGATCCATAAGTTAAATGCCACATAGGGGCTGAACATCAGTGTGTGTCACCGTGTACCATGGTACAAGGCTTCAGACCAGTGCAGGTCTCCAAAGTGCATCCACATGCCGCAAATGCCTGTTCCTCTCCGTCTGCCCTGCCTCCCTCCTGCATTAGCCACCACTGTCCTGGCAGCACTTGCCTGAAACATTGAGGTGCACTGATTAGAGCCTGCTTTTTTTTGTGTGAAACCTGAACCATGGCTAAGCAGCAGCTAATGTAACTCTGTGAGTTGATTTTTGTTCTGACCTGTCCTCTTATTCACTGTTTATCGGGATTTGCTGGGTTGGAGAAGCTCCGCTCAGGGAGAGATGTCTTTGTTAGAGCAAGGACTTGAGCCCAAACCCCTTGGGATGGGGAGGGACTGGTGCTCCCCACTTGTCTTCCCCACTCCCAATCTCTGCTGACATAGCAGGGACCATCACCACTTGCTTGTTCAAAAAACACCATGGGGGTCAAATGAAGGTGATAGCTACAGCTCTGCAAAAAATAACGGTGGCTGTCTAACATGAACTCTCCTTGTTGGCATCACCTTTACCAGAACCTCCTTTTCCCCCACTTGGCAAATGGTTCATTTCAGCATCTCATGATATACCACCTGGAGCCCTTCATACCACCACAACTGCAGGAGCCAGGCAGGAGTGTGATCCATTGCTAAGGATGTGTTTTTAAAGCAAAGTAATAACACACACTGTGTAGGGAAAGGATTTAGTCCCTGACTGTGAGCAGCTTTTGCTGAACTGAATGAAATAACAGGTTGCAAAGCCTTTTGTTTTTCAGACTGACATTCAGGCCATTTTTGCATTTTTGACCCACTAGTCCTCTGTCCAGGCTAACACATTTTTGGAAACACTACAGAGGGACTCTAGACACTGTATTTGCTGATGCCAACCACAATCAGAAGTATTTCACGGGAAAAACTGCTGGCAGCCACAGTGCTGACTGTGGAAAAGTGCAGTGAATTAAAAGTAGTTGCAGTAACATAAGCCAAATTAAAACAACGAACACCACAGACACACACACGCGTTTCCAGTCGTTTTGCCATTCACATGGGGCTCTGCTTTGTGCAGCCCTCTTTCCCCACCATGTCCTCACAGACATCCTCCCAAGTCCTCATGCTTGGGGCTGAAAGCTCAGCTGAGCACAGGGTGCACCAGCCAGACCTGAGCTCATATTAAAGGGTGGAGAGTGGCCACCAGCCTACTGTGCAGATGTCCTGTAACAAGCCAGGTAATGTCCCCCCCACCTCATAGAGAAACAGCGATCTTCAGAAGCGTGTCCTCTAGGTTTCTCTGATTTTTTGCTGTTGTTGTTGGTCGTATGCTCATCTCTGCCCTGAAGCAGAGTGCATGGGCCTCACTCCACCTGCAGCACAGCAGATCGTTCATGGTAGCCACGGCCAGACCAAACTGAGCACAGCAGCTAGGTCTACCAGAGCACAGTTATTTTTATTTCCTGTTTTAAAAAGAGGAAATATTTTCTTTGTTGGAGAGGGAAGAGATGTTTTCTTTGCCTTGGCAGGAAGTGCTTGAAAAAGTAAATGAAGATTAAGGAGATTAAATTGAAGGGGAATTTTCAAGCCGTGAAAAGGTGAAATACTTAAGAATGCCCCTGTAACATTTCGTTCCAGAGAGAGCAGAGGATAAGGAAGTCAGTTTCTTAGATAAATTTATTTCACTGTTTGTGATTCTAAAATCTCTTAGTTCAGGGCATGAAGAGAGAAATAAAGAAATCTGTGTCATGGGGAAAACAGACTTTGTAAAGTCCTACATCTGAAAGAGTCAAAAAACACATGTTGAATGGAGGCAGGGCATAAATCATTTTCACATTGATACAGTTGTTTGAGAGAAATCCTATACCTCTTCCCACACATGCCCATACATTCACACAGGTTTTCTTCAAGCAGCAGAACTGAGGTAAAATCCACTCAAGCATTAGGATTTTATAGCAAAAGAACTGTCCAAAATAACAATCTCAACGAACCATCTCAGAGGGACCTACACTTTTTTTCTTGATTTGTTTTTTTTAAGAACATAATATTTTTTTACATCTACCTTCATTAAGAAATGAGGATAATAGGCCCAAAGAAGTGTAAATAAATATAAAGTAGTCTGGAGTTTCGTGTTAGGGGCAAAAAGGAAATCTAGGGCTTACCTCAACCTGATAACACATGCTAAAATTACCATTGCAATATTAAAATGCAATTTTGTGTCACCTACTTTACATAATACAGGCAGACCAACCTGGAGCAGAGAAATTCAAGTGGGGAATGACAGGGGAGAGAGGTGACAACACACAATCACCAACAGAGTTGCTAAATTAGGATTAGAGAGTAAACCAATGATGTGGGCACTGTTGTGGTAAATGTCTTCTACGGACTGCCTGATCATGAAGAGGCAGATGAGACCTTCTTTGGACAACTGGAAGAAGCCTCTTGTCTGCAGGCTATTGTCTTCATGAGGAACTTCAACCACTCCACTTATATTCAAAAGAGTAATGCAGTGGGGGACAAGCAATCCAGGTGCCAATAGATGGAGATGTTCTGCTAAGCTTCATACTTGCAGGAAGGAAGAGCAGGTTGGGAACATGAAGCTCAGCAGCAGCCTTGGCTGCAGGAACCATGAGATGGTCTGGCTGGAGTGCAAGATACTGAGAGGAGGGAGCTTTGCAAAAAGCCAGGAAGTGGTGGAGCAGGGGAGTTTAGCAACATATATAAACACCTGAGGTGAGGAGTTAAAGGAGATGAAGCTCACTGGTGCCCAGTAAGAGTACAGAGGCAATAAGTGCAAGGTGAAATGCAGGAAATTCCACTTTTTTTTAAAAAAAAAACCACAAACAACTTTACCATGAGGGTGATCAAACACTGGCACAGGTTTCCCATAGAGGATGTGACATCTCAGTCTTGTAAATATCAAAATCCATCTGGAGGAGGCCCCAAGCAGACTGCTCTGTCTGACCCTGTGCAAGCAGAGGGGGTTGGACAAGACAACCCCCAGAAGAGACTGCCAGCCACAGCTGCTCTCTGACTCTGTAACACACTTAAGGAAGCCTTTTCCATAGTAAGACAAGATGTGACTTCCTGGAAATCAAAAGTTGCCTTAAACAGATCTAACATAAATTACTTTAAGTATCATTTTTTTAAAAGAGCATAGTTGTGCAGTTTTGCAGGATAGCAGGATTGTAATCTTCACTCAGTAATAACCCTGAATGAATTCCCATAAACCACCATGGAAAACTGCTTTTTTCATCAATGATAGAACTGTAAATATCTGAAACAATAAGATTATACTCATGGCAGAGTGGTTACAAATGACTGATACAGGGATCCCCAAATCCATTCCCAACCTCTCCCATTTGTATCAGGTAGCACATTCTCCCTTGAGTAAAGTCTACTGGCATAGACCAGGCTATGGAAAAAAAATGTATTTTTAGTATGAACGACTCAACATTAATAGAGTTAAGAGTTTCTGAATTCAGCATGAAAACACATTAGATCAGGAACTGGTGACAAATCATACTTCTCCAGTGTCAGGTGGATTGAGTAATGTCTGGAAAGACTAGATTCTAAAACAAGCGTCTGGACATGTCAAAACAGTTTAAATATCCTTTCCAGAGTGTGCAAAAATGAAGTTAACTATTCACTTCATTTAAAATGTTCTTCATACCCCAATTACTGTACTGTAAACCTTTCAATTTTTTAATATGAATGCTCCCAGCATGTTTAATAGAACAATAACTTGAGGGAAGAGGTATGAAGTAAACACTTCTTTTACCCGCTTTCTTAGTGGGACAGAAATGGTTTTTAAACACTGAAGTCAGGATACTTTCTTTCTTGATCTGCATATGTTATACGCCTACAAGAGCATTAGTGAAAATTGCACAGGTCAATAAAGTCTGGACAGGAAATATGGTTTTATTCCCTGGAATAACCCATAGGTGGATGAAAGTTAAAATAAAAATATGTTGAATTTTAGTTTACACCAGTACAAACAACATGGAGAAAAATAATTACAGGCTTCTGGAGTGTACTTAATTTCCCAGGTTTCAAATGTACCTGTTTGGACATATCAGATGCTCAGCACCTTCAGGCATCTAACTTCTCTGTTTCCAGAAGCAGTGTTGGCATACGCCTGTATGGCTTCACCGTGACTCCAAGAGATCCCTGGTGCAGCCAGTGCCCTTGGAGTGTGTATCTTTCAAATGGACCTCAGCATTCACCAGAGTGTTAATAACAGAATTTTGAGAGTTTAAGTTCCGGAATATCTGCAGGTTCAGTCTAAATGGCTTGAGTTTTACTGAGCTGTTGCATAGCTAGTGAAAAGGTAGTTTACAATAGTTCACATGATTTCAAGCAACATGGCAGTTAAAAATTAGAGGCATCTATGTTTTTAGTTATTCAGTTGTCTTGTTGACGGTTTTTGGTTTTTTACTTTTCCCAGTTTCTTTGTTCTTCTATTCACTGCAAAGGCATCCTGCCAAAAATAAAAATCTCCAACATCCCTTCCTCCTCTCAAACAACAAAAAACATTTTCAAGCCACAGGAGTAGTAAGCTTTGTAATTTAATTGTACATCACAGTGACAACTCCTCAAACAGCTGCGTTCTAAACATCTCGATGCTGTAGAAATAATCTTCAATTATATCAAGAACACTTGTGCTACATGAAATCTTTCACACATATCTCATTCTTTCTTCACTCTCCCCCTTTCTCTCATGTGTATATTTGTGTAAAGCAGGTTAAGCAACCTCTGAGCATATAAAAAATACATGGACTGATTTTGGCTCCCTCATCTACACTTTTTTTTTTATTCTGAAAAAATGTGAAAGACCCAATCCTAGCATTCATTTTAAAGAAACATCAAACATTCTGGTCTTTACTGTCTTTAAATATTAACTCTCCTTCCTTCCAAAAATCAATTTCTTTTGCATTTTTGACATATGAAGCAAAGCCAAAACAAAACTTTGTTGTTGCTATCACATTTCAAGCAGCACAAGTTTACTGTATTGTCAGTTTCTCAGATGGAAAAAAAAAAATCCAAGCCAAATTTATATGATTTTAAGACTGCTACCGAGCCAAGACTCACTTTTTTGTACCTCACTTTTACTGATTTAAGCTCTGTTCCAGAAGAATACTTAAACATTTGTCTGTGTGCTTTGAATAGTTCAACCCAGTAAAAATATGAACCATTTTCCTCTCCTGAATATTTTTTTTCTCTTCTAGTTTTAAGGTTCAGAGTTTTAGTCTCATAGCGGTGACAAAAAGCAGGGCATTATAAAATGTACACGGAACGCTGGCTTATAGAAAGAAATTATGTAGTAAAGAGCTTCTGTTCTTTATCTCCCCTCTCAAGAAGGTTTATATGAAACTGAATGATCAGAACGGTACTGAAAACAAATGTTCATGAAAAATGGGATTAAAGTGTGGGATCTGTTCCCATAGACAGACTCTAAAACACAAAATGTAACAACTTTCAGAAAGGGCTAGATGCTTATATAAACTTTGAAAATATCAAGGACAAGCATTTTGGAAGAGGTATTAAAACACACTCTCCAGAGCTTAAGCAAAACTGTAACTATCAGTAATCAAGACGATCCCCTGTCTGCAAGTTTCCTACACTTTCATCTGAAGAATCTGGCACTGACAGCTCTCAGATGTGGAATGTTAGACTAGATGGATGATGGACATAATTCAGTATAACAGTATCCACATTCCAGTTTCACTGTACAGAGGCTACTAGGGCTTTTTCTCCTCCATGTAGAACTTAAAATTTTCCCTGGCCTTCTGCACCACCCTGTCTCACAACAGATACATTACAAAGCAGATTTTTACAAGCATAACATTATAAAGCACAAAAGTGCAATGCTATCAGTGAAGTCAATTATTATACCCTTTATACCCTTTTCTTCTTTAAGAGATTCTTATTATGGAGAGCAGTTGTGAAAAGCAAGGTTTAATTAATTCAGTTTTATTCACCAATACTATGTTAAAAAGAAAAGAAAAATTAAATTATTTTCTAGAGATCTTACTCCTGGAATCTCTGCTTGCAGCAAAAGTTCTTTCACAAGCAATCTTTTATTTTTTTCTTTTTAATAGCAAAAAATTTAGAATTGGCATTTTAATCCAATATAAATTTTTCAAATTTATGCCTTGATTTTCAGCTGACGTGACTCAACATGTCTGTGTTTACCTCACTAGAGCCATCACTAACCCAAAGGGCCAGTAGGAAACTCCAAGGGCACCTGATCCCTGTCCCACCCGAATGGTAAGAATGAGTGAAGGACATAATTCCCAATATGTGTTTATCTAAGTTCATTTTAAAGGTGAAATGTCAGCCTGAGATTCCACCCTCACACACCAGACGTCTTGGTGACTCATCCATTGCTTCCTGGTCCTTGAGATCCCCCTGAGTTACAGGAAAGCAGGGTATGGGGCAGAGCAACAGTGTTTTTAATCTGAGGCTGCAGTGTTTTTTGACAGCCTAATAAGTGTTGCCTTGCCTGTTTTAATGACGCCAGTATTTCCTAATCCCTTAATAGAACTGTGTAGGAAAAACCCGAAATACTAATTTTTCTGAAGCACATCTGGTATGATCCTAAAACTTAAATACACACTTGGCAAACTTAATTGAAAGCCTTGCCTTCTCCAGTGACACGCACTTTCTGTCTGCTGCAAAAGAAAAGGTGGAAGTTTCTCACAATACAGAATTATTCACAGACCGCCAGATCTGGCTTATCCTGTCCTCAGTAATATGACACGCATCAGGACGAAGATCAACTATAAAGCATTCCTTAGGACAATTGCTGTGACCAGCAGTTGCTTTTCAAATAGAAAATTAAGGCTATTCCAGACTTTCTCTCAGACATACAGTAACAAGTTGCTTAGCACTGCATGGCAGGGAGGCACACAGTTATGTGAGATGCCTGGGAGAGCAAGGGAGCTCGCTACAATGCTGGGAATTTTAAAAATGCCTCCGAGATAGGGTAGAGGCTGCACACATATAGAAACAGGCAGTTGTGAAGTAAATGTCACTATTTTTATATGAATGCTATGGGCTGAGAGGGGACAGGGTGGCATGGGGTTTGCTGAGGTGCAAGGACCCTTCTGCCTTTGGGACCGTTGACTCAGCTCCTGTTAGGTTTAACATGTTGGTGTTTTTTACATTAGGGCTTTAGGCAGGGCCAAGAGAGCACCACCACTCCCCACCCCTTGATTCATCATGGCAAGAGCAGTAACAGAGGGCACCAACTGGTTTATTTTGGAGTAAAAGGAGACCAGCAGATGTATCTCAGGTCACATAATGTACTCCAGCCACTCACAGAATCACAGAATCAGAATCTCTTGGAGATAGACAGTGTGATTGAACTGGATGAATGTGGTGGAGCCTGCTTTGATCAGAGGCTGCAGTTTGTGACAACCTGTGGTCCCCTTCTGTCTTCTGCAGGACAATGCAAATAATAAGTTTTACTTCTGTTTCTCCCTGGTGTCATTTTACTAGGTCTTGTGCAACAGTGTGATGTTGTTGCTACAGTCTTCCAGCATTGCAGGACGATGTTTAAATTTTAAATCAGATGCTCCTTTATGAAAACAACAGTTCCTTTTATATTGTGCCATATCTTTCACATTTTCTTTTACACATACGTCCCCTCAAAAACAACTCAGTACCAAGCATAAATCAGCTTGGTACCCATTTAAAGATATCATGCTTGATAATATCAGGATGTGCACAGTGTATTTAGACAAAAAAACATCCATATCCTTTACACAAGAATAATTTGTGATCTCCCTTTTTTCCCCCACTTTTCCTCTTCCCTCCTAAAATACAGGCCATAGCGTGCATATCTTGTTACTCGTTGCTGCATGAAAATAAACTCTGCATTTCCTCTCCAAGCACCTGGAAGTTGTCCAGCCCAACCAGGGCTTCAGCTGAAATCAAGTGGGGAAAAGCTGAATGAACCAGTTACAACAGGAAATAATAAAGAGGAAGCCCATATCCATCAATATTAATTGTAAGGGGGTTGTTTTTAGGAGAGGAAACTGATGAGCTGGACAAAGAACAGGATGGTGGCACAGGCAGCTGCCAAGGCCCTGGCCAGCAGGCGGCAAAGCCCCACCATGTGAAAGCAGAGCATGGAGAAGGACAGACTCTGCCTCCAGGTAAGCGCAGTGCAGTGACTGGTGGTGGCACTCCTATTCATTCTGAACTGTTAATACTGTAGCCCACCACCACCAGTATATCCCAATGGCTGGCATGTATATCCCTGGCTTTCACCAGTAAGGTGCCAGCATACACTCTCCCTTCCAAGGTCTCCTCACTGAAGCAGAAACAATGACCAGAAGCATCTTTACAGCACACGGCTTGCTTTTTATCTATCCTTTTCAAACTTGCAGTGAGCCACAGGTATAAAGAGGGGGTCCCATAATGTTTCTTTATTCTGCATCCTCTGAGGAAGAATGCCACCAGAGCCTGCACCAGTCCCCATCTTGCCACAAACGGTCACCCAGCTTGCACAGGGCTGTGGCTCGGCACAGGTGAGGGCAGCAGCAGGTGCATGGGATGCCAAGGAAGTGGGCAAAGTCTATCCCAATTCCAGTTGACTCAAAGCACAGCAGACAATAGTGAAAACTGGGTAGACACCTAGCTCAAATCACTGTCAGAGACAATTGCAGACCAGATGGCACAGCTTGCTGGGGCAGGATGAGGATGCTGCGCCCTTGCCTTAGCATCTATGAAACCTTTAAGCCCAAACCAAGAAGAATCTTTACTTTAATATATCTGTGTTTCCATGGTTGCATTTTTTTAACTATCAAAATTTAACACTTTAAAGATTTAAGGAGCGACCATGTTGTACTGGCAGCCTTCTTTTAAGGAAATCCCATAAAATAAGTTTAGTTCTGTCTAGCTGTCCTGCTGCCACTTTGAAATAGCCAGTAATCTCTACTGAACAGTAGTCATCTTCTCTCCCACAGGGTCTGACATAAAAGTGGACTCATTACAAAAATAAATTATAGAATTATTTTTGCAGAAAAAAATGTTAGTTATGTACTCTTGCAAACAGCTACATTAGGTTTTCACACTCCCTCTACCCCTTGCTTTCTCCCTGCCTCGCTCCCTCTTTTGACAACAAATTTTTGAAGCAGTAAATGGCAGGATTCCAGGGGTTGTGTTACTGCCAAAAATTAATTTAAAAAACAAAAGAGAGGCTACAAGCTGAAAAAAAGAGTAGGAAATGCATTCCCTCTGCATCTGGGGCCTTACATCTTGACAGTATAATGGCATTTTACCTTGCAAATGGTTGTCCCTCCTCTATCTCTCTGTCTCTCCACCAGATATATCTGATTGCATGGAGCTTTTCCCTTTTTCTATTGTAAGAAGAGACATAAAACTTCACTTCTGCAACTGCAGCTTGATGGTTTGTAAGTAAGTGATGCAGTCGAGTGTAAAATCTGTTTCACACACTCTTCCTAGAATTTACATGCTACTCATTTAAGTAGAGAGATTGTAGCTCAGAAGTAACGTGGAAAACTAGCTTTTAAGAAGAAGACTTCAGAAAAGAAAATAAATTTGACCTGTTTGCAGGACTGTTGATTCTGCCACTACGTAGTGGAGTGGATACTTCCAACAAAGTTACTTCTGTTTATTTTTACAGCCTTGTCCTCACATCCACTAAAACCCAGTGCCTCTCACAGCAGCGCTCTGGGAGAAGTCTAAAACAAACAGCAGGAGTCAGCCCCAGCCACAGCCTCAGCTGAGCCTGCAAAAGGCCCAGCATGCCAGGGCAGACCCACTTCACTGATGCTTGTGGGCTGTCCCTAACATCATTAGCACAACAACTCTTGAGAAAGATTCCCTACACCCTTGCTGACCTTCTTCAACTCTTTTCCAGTGTTGCTGCACCCTTTGCAATATGAAAGAACTAAAACAATTGAGAGATTTATGGATTTAAGTGAATGGCAAAATAATGCCTTTTGTTTCGTTTTCTCCCATAGTAACTGCTATTTCATATGCTTCCTCAACCTCTCTTGAGTACTGAGCTGATCATGCATCTGTTATGTACTCACAATCTCAATCCTAAATTGTAATGGTGAGCTCAGAAATCACCATTTAATGGGTTAATTTAGGACCCTTTTTTCCCCTATTTGTATTATATTATCTACCTTGAATGCCATCCAGCAGTTCTTTCTACAGCTCTTCACAGATGTAGCTCATCTTTGCTAGTTTGAGTAATTCACTTTCACCAGCAAATTTCATAGAATCATAGAATGGTTTGGGTTGGAAGGGACCTTAAAGATCATCTAGTTCCAACCTCCCTGCCATGAGCAGGGACACCCTGCACTAGACCAGGTTGCCCAAAGCCTCATCCAGCCTGGCCTTGAACACTTCCAGGGAGGGGGCATTCACAACTTCCTTGGGCAACCTGTTACAGTGTCTGACCACCCTCACAGTCAAGAATTTCTTCCTAATATCTAATCTAAACCTACCCTTTTTCAGCTTAAAGCCATTTCCCCCTGTCCTGTCATTAACTGGCCTTGTGAAAAGTCCCTCCCCAGCTTTCCTGTAGCCCCTTCAGGTACTGGAAGGCCGCTATAAGATCTCCCCAGAGCCTTCTCTTCTCCAGGCTGAACAGCCCAAACTCTCTCAGTCTGTCCTCATAGGAGAGGTGCTCCAGCCCTCAGATCATCCTCGTGGCCTCCTCTGGACTCGTTCTAACAGGTCCATGTCTCTCTTGTGTTGGGGGCTCCAGAACTGGACGCAGGACTCCAGGTGGGGCCTTACGAGAGCGAAGTAGAGGGGGAGAATCACCTCCCTCAACTTGCTGGCCACACCTCTCTTGATGCAGCCCAGGATATGGTTGATTTCCTTATGTCACTGCTCACTGAACATAAAAGGTCCCACCACAGATCACCATTTAATCCCCTTGTGGATCTCACTTTGCTCCAATAATTGGTGATTTATTCATATGTCCCATTTCTTACCCTTTATCAAGTTTTTATCCATGTAAGGACCTTTTGTCATAGGTTCTTGAAAGACTAAGAAATCAGCAGGCCTTTGAACACACATTTAAGTTCAATAAATTAGAGTTTTCCAAACCCAGAGCTAGAAACAAGGGCCAAGGCTGGTATCTTCATGGGAAAGTTCTCTTGGTTTAACTTCTTCTGTACTTCCAGATGAGTCTCTAAATCCTTCCTACCTCTGCCATGGCACTCCAGCACCGAAAGGAGGGGTGGCTGGCCAAGAGATAGGTCCTGGCCTGTTTAAAGGGCAAACTCTACCCAGCAAATTGCAGCATGAACAGTAAAGCATTTACATCCTGAGCTCCTTGAGAAATGTGTACTGGAAGCAAAAAAAAAACCAAGCTGCCAAATTCTGCACTGGTACTTTCCAGATAAATCTAAGATGTAGCCTCATATTGCATGAACAGTACTGCAATCCTCTAACAACCAGTGACACTTGCAAAGGTTGTATCAGCATGCACACATCATAAATTCTTAGCAGTAAATAACTGTAAATCAAGGGGCCTGGCTTTCTACTTGATCATCTTGGAGCCCAACCAGATGTCTAGATTGTCCACTGATGGCCAGCAAACCTTCTCAGAAGTCAGCAATGCTTCTTCTATGATCAAGGGCTGATGATTCACATTCAGGATTATTAATATTACTCATTACTTACATTATGGATATCTTTAAGACCCCACCTGGAAATGGGAAATCAGGTCCCTATCAGTTTTGCTTCTGGCTGAAAACAAAGAGACAGTTCTTGCCCTGAAGAGCTCCAATACCCACTTGTGATGGAGACACATTTACTTCATGTCTCTGAGAGATACTTTATATACTATGTTTTCATATTTGTTCCTGACTTGCCACAAGTGTTTCTCCTCATGATGGTATCTAACGTCTCTCTTTTCCCTCAGGATCAGACCTAACAATGTAATGCTATTTAGGTGTACTTGGTTTTTATCCAAAATATTTTCCTTTATTATTTCTTTGCAAACTCTTAGATCCATATTAAATCCACATTATTAATAAAAGCCACTCAGCCCTTTTTTTCAGCTGAAGCACACAAAACAAGGATTTAACTCTTCAGTAGCACACTTGGCTTTTTGATGCTGTTTTTGAAAGCATCAGCTTTCCAACCCTTAACAGGAAAAGGCTCAAATTTCTGTGTAATAGGTCTTCACATAGCAACAAGCAGATACTGTCTGTCAGTAAAAGAACAGTGGAAACAAGCAAAAATAATAAAGGCTGAGCCCGGACTCCAACAACTCAATAATTTTTTCCCTGAATCTATCTACTGATAAAAAAGAACCAGAGTAGTTTAATGCCTCCAAAGAGACAAACTGTTCCAAAGAGCATTGTCTGACACTAGCTGAGCTACAGAATTAGAGTAAGATTGAGCTTTTCCAACGGGTGTGCCTGATGTTAAACTTTGAATGTTTGAGGACACTGTTCCAATCCTAAGCTTTTAGCACTTCGGAAAAACAGATGCTTTTGTAAATACCAAAATACAGAGAATTAACATAAAATGTACATACCCATCTTCCAAAACGGCTACATGGGATACCCATCTTTTATCTATGTTTAAATTCCCCTCCTTTCCTTGAATTCTCTACACCACTCTTCCTTTCACCTCTGTCTCCATCAGGTACCTTCCCACAGTGAGCTGTGTTTGTGAGTCAGGGGGTCCATGCTGTGCCATGCATCGCAAAGTCACAGCCTTTTTAACCTCCTCACCTAGGAGCCAGGACATCTCAAAAGCCACAAAGGCCCCATTCTTCCCCTCACTTCCACCATCAGCCTCAAAAGTGACATCTTCATAGTTGCTGGGCAAAGCAGCTGTTCCAGGACATCACTCCCATGAGGGAGGCACTGCCTCAGCCAGTTCTGCCAAGTCCTTTGAGGATCCTGGAGATTAACACTGAGACATTGAATATGACTACATATTGCACAGGGAGCCAACATAATGGGTAACAAACCATGATGACACGTACTTGGCAGCTGATGTCACCCAGATGGAGGGCAGTTCCACACAAAAGCTTCTCCATGTGGCAATGCTCATTTCTAGGCATATTTCATACCACTACCTGGGGGCACAGGCCTGCTGTGCAGCAGCAATCTCCAGGTAGTGGAGGGCACCAGTAATAACAGCTGGAGGAAAGCCTGGAAAAATTTCCTGCTGTTGCTGTCCTGAGTGCCATAGCATCAGATTGCAGGAGGTGGCTGTGGCCCAAAGAAAGAAATTGGGGAAAAAAAGTAAATAAGGACATAGTTTCTGGCATGTCTTCACAGTATTCTCCTTTTTCCACCAGTGTTACCTTCCTTTTTCCACCATTACCCACAGCCATGTGCTGGTCCCAGCTCTGTGAGAGGGAAGGGTAGGAAGCCATGTGTCCTCTATTTTAATAACATGGTTGACCAGACATGGCAAAGCATTTTCCTAATGTCGTTGTAACTACCCTGTTTTTTAGCTATTCCTCCACTTGCATTTGAAGAACATTTGGGCTACATTCTCTGCTCCAACTACTGATTACTGAGTATTTTAAGATACAATGATTACATTACACAGCATTTTCTATACACATGCCCAGGCTTCCAGTGAAAAGACCGTGAAAAATTATTTCCCCTACCATCCTCCTCTTGAATTCTGCAGCACTTCTTTAAAACAAGTGACAGACCCATTTATCCATGGTCACACTGATATAGTGGGGAGAAAAATTGGCCACAGCATAGCTGGTTTTATTTGAAATTTATTTCAGTCGTATTCACACTACCTGCACATAAAAAATAAAGATGTAAAATACGGGACTCACAGGATCCCTAATAAAACCTTCATAGTAAATATCAAACCAGAATTGTGGGACTCTAGCACCATTTTTCTTTTACACTGCAAACCACAGAACAGAATTTTCCCCTGTAAATTCACAAAGGGAGGATGGATAATGAAGTATACAAAAAAGTAACAAAGAATATGCACAAATAGTGATGCCACCCACATCCATGATGTAGAAAACGATGTCTGTAACCCTGAAGAACAAATACCACACACTTTTGTTTTAAGAGCTGGCCTCTTCCTCTATGGGAGTGTACAGAGTCCTCAGAAATAAGTAAAAAAAAAAAAAGGGAACCACAGTGGGCATCAGCACCTAGAAGAAAAAGAGAGAACAGACAGACTGACAGTCCAAAAGCCGCAGCAGGACTGGCTGGTTGTCCCAAGTACAATACGTCTGAAAGGGAGAACCAGACCTAAAGAGAAGATGACCTGGGATGACACGTTTCATTCTATATGCCTGATTCCCCAGGCATTTCAAAAACAACTCAGACACTGCTACCAGCATGTCTTTAATTCTGTCAGCAATGGTTTTGCGTGCTTACCATTTCCTTTCATAGAAAATGAAGCATGTTACAAACGCTCCCTTCCACATTTGCTCCTGTGAGTTTTCTTTTTAAAGCCATAAGTGCCTCCTGCAGACCTGTAGCACAAGCAGATAGAAGTAGCATTAAGGTGTGGTATAACAACCTTAAAAGTGCTTTCTGTTTATAAAGCTTTTTATTTTCCTGTGGTATTGCCAACCAAGAATAAAAGAGCAGAGATAAAAACCTCTGCTCCTTGAATTCCCAGTGTGTTCCTCCCTGCCTTATTACAGACACTGTTGAAGGACGTGATAAAGCTGAGCTGACCTGCTTCAGTTTCATCCATCAGCACAGGCACAGCTGGAAACAAGCCCTCCTGGAGTAGTGTCAGCACTTTTACTGACAGCAAGTGTAAACTAAACAAGGGCAGAAGGTAAAACACCAGAAAGTCCAATTTGGTACCTGAGAAATCTCTTTGCCTCTCTCTTTTGGACCCTCTTCCACATGTGATGCAACTGCCAGCAGTACACATCGGTGCACAATGAAAGCAGGACTGCTCCTACACCCACTACACCTTGTAATTGTGACAGTGGTTATCAAGAAGTTATTTTGTGCATTGATGGTGGAAATGGGCAAAAGGTTTGACAGCTGGGCTAGATCCTCAGCTAGCATTAGTACTTGAGGTCAATGGGGTACTGCTGAGAATCAGCTGAACCTAGGATATGGCAATACTTCAAACAAGGGATGCCCACACTGATACTTTCTTTCTTTCCTACACACGTGCAAATATACACAAGCATTTATGCCTTTATTTTTCACTTGTTTAATATTCTTTCATAAAAACGATAGCATCCATCCTGCACAGTTCTTCACAGCAAGCCAAATCCCCAGCTAAGACTTTTAGCAGAGGCTTTGGCTCCTTGCACAGGCTTTTATGAGGCACAGGAATCCATGCAGAGGCCCAGAAGCTGGGATCCCAGAAGCACTCTGTGCTGATTTTGGCTGGAATAGAGTTAATTTTCTTCACAGTCGCCAGTCTGGGGCCGTGTTTTGGATTTGTGCTGAAAACAGCGTTGATAAAGCAGAGATGTTCTCATTATTGCAGAGCAGTGCTCACACAGCGTCAAGGCCTTTTCTGCTTCTCACCCCACCCCACCAGTGAGGAGGCTGGGGGTGCACAAGAAGCTGGGAGGGGACACAGCTGGGACAGCTGACCAAAGGGATATCCCACACCTTATGGCGTCATGCTCAGCATACAAAGCCGGGGAAACGAGCATGAAGGGTGGATCTTCAGAGTGAAGGCATTTGTCTTCCCAGGTAACCATTACATGTGGTGGAGCCCGGCTTTCCTGGAGATGGCTGAACACCTGCCTGACAATGGAAAGCAGTGAATGAATTCCTTGTTTTGCTTTGCTTGTGTGTGTGGCTTTTGATTTATCTATTAATCAAATCACAAGTTTTCTCACCTTTACTCTTCCAATTCTCTCCCCCATCCCACCAGGGGGGAGTAAGCAAGCAGCTGTGTGGGGCTTAGTTGCTGGCTGGGGTTAAACCAGGACACACTCATCTGCAGCCAAGCAGTGAGGAATAAGGCAGGAAGAAAGCAAGGCTAATGGACCTATTTGACACTCTGGAGGTTCAGTCTGCTCCTCAGGCCAGGTTTGTCCCCATACACCATGGACCCTGGTGCTGGACCCAAGTCTTAACTTCTCCACTGCACTTGCCCAGATCAGTGTCAGCGGAGTGACGGGTAGATAGGGTTTTTTTCACCTATGCAGTTTTACTCCCAGGCTAGCTGAGAATGGCACAGGGACCCAAGCCAGCCCTGTTCCAGGAGATGGAAGTGGACATCACCACCCTATTGCACTCTCCTGTGGAATGAGGCAGAAATCTCCCTACTAGTCAGGTAGATTCCCTGTGGTGTAAAAACTTCACTTTGCTGGTCTTAACAGACAGCATTTTGTTCCAGGTGAGATTTGCACCTTCATGCTCAGTTGAGATGATGCTGGTATGATCAACAAAAAGTAGTTGCATATATCTTCTTAAGTGTCACCACCAGCACACATAACAATTAATTAGGGCAAGCCTGGGTTGTTTTCATCTGATATAAACTGATAACTCAGTAAGTTTTCAGGGTCAGCTTTGAGTTTTGCCTAGCCCTGGCCAGATTTCCAAACACCATCATTTGGAGGCATAAAGTGCATTTTTTTAGATGGGTGAGGCTGAAACAAATGCATACATAAGCAGAAATGATGAAGATGTCCAGTGGCAACTGTGGCTGTGCTGCTGCATGGTATCTATAGCGCGCAACCAGAAGAACACATATAAAACCAGTGTGCAAACACACAGAAACCAAATGAAAATGTCAAGGAGTACGTTTCAAAGGCCATCTGCACTTGGTAGGCAACCAGTGTAACCAAAACCCACAAGTGCTAAACAGGGAGAAATCTATAATTTTGTTGAATCACACTCAACAGTACTCAGAGCGTGTTACCATAACTCTGCCCCTTTTCATTCTGACAGCCATGTTTTATTCATTACAGGCACAGAGTGCAGATTCGAATGGAGGGCTCTGTTGTGACAAACTATTTCTGATTTTGGGAGATACACTGAGCTGCAACTGTTGCACTAAAATCACAGCCACTTGCATGGCAACTCTGCTCCTTCATCTTCTAATTCCAGAGAAAGAGGAGTACTTAAACCCATATGTGCATTCTTGTAAACTGCAAAACCAGGGCAAATTACACAGTGAAGTTTGCAGAGGGGCATAATTTGTTTCACAAATAAATAAACAAACAACAATTGGTTCTTTCTGTGGCTACTAGAGTTATTATGAAAATCCAAAAACAACAGTAGTGATTTTCACCATAAAATTATAAGACCAAAAAAAAAAAAAAAAGTATTTAGATAACAGTAAGGGTCTCAACTGTACATTTGTAAACTTACAGGGAAGTTTTTGTTCCTCTGCAACTTTAGTTCAAATACCATTCCTCATACAAAGCCCACATTCTCTTTTCCCTTGTCTCCTTCCATTACTCTTCAAGTGACATACCATCAGATAATTCTGTGCTTGCCAGGGGGGCTGAAACACATGGCCAAGTTTTGCAAAAGCCATCACTCCACACTGAATTTCAACACTTGGATCATTTACTTGGATGATAATGTGTCAAAGTACCATGGCAATACCCCAGTACTGTCCTCATACAGTAATGAAATTTCCAATAACAGAGCTTCTTCAAACTTCTCTTTTAAGAAGGAGCCATATTAAAAAACTTACTAAAAAGGTAATTTGGGTCAACAAAAATATTACATTGTAATTTCCACCTCATATCCTGAAGGAATTTATTTATTTTAAAGATGCTCCTGCAATTGGTTATCTATGAGAAACCTAATAGATCTTCTTCAGCTTCTTCAGGCCACTACCAGTTGAAAGGAAAACAAAAATTGCCCAGTTCTCTTTTAAAAAAAAAAAAAAATCAATAGGATTATGGATCAAAAATTCCTTCAACTTGACAGCTTGTATAATTATCAGCTCCTGTTCTCTATTACCTGCATTTCAGCTTGAGAGAACCTTCAATTCCTTTGAAAGTTTAGAAGGTTATTTGTGTCAAATTCCAATTTTAGTGAACATAACAGAAACTTCAGTGGAAAAAGAAGCTGGCCACCATCTGCTGAGTGTTCACCACCTGTATACGTCATCTGTTAAGACATGCTTAACTTCCAAGTGTTTGTTGCATTGCACCTAGCTATTTAAATAATCTTTCCTTTGTAACAGTTTTGAACTACATGGGTTTTCATAAATCAAGCACTGAGCCATTGGAGAGAGCAGCATAAGTTATGACAAAAGAAAGCATCTCTTGATGTGAGCTGACTACAGGAGGTAGAAAGTTTGATGTTTAGTTGATGTTTAGATGTCAATGTTTAGTTTCATTCAGGTTGTCTTCCAACATTTAGGTAAAAAAAGATAATATTAAATATAAATAAGTACCTAAATAGGACACCAGCAGCTTAGCAGTGATCAAGCATTTTGTCTAGTTGTATGATAAAAAAAAAATGGAGAAGGAAAAATAATCACTACACCACATGGAGAACAAAGAAAGGGGAGAAGGCAGCAGTGGGAATGGAGGACTCAGATTCACAGTCAGATTAAATAATAACAGATCATGCCAGGATTTCTCTTATCCCATCAGGCATCACAAGTATCTTTTTTCCAGTGTGATAGTTTCCCTGGGCCAGCCCTTGGCCAGCAGCCAACACAGCTGTTCACCCACTTCCCCCCCTACCCCCAGGGGATAGGGGAGAGGATTGGGGGGCAAGGGTAAGGAGGCTTGTAGGTTGAGATAAGAACAATTTAATAATAGAAATAAAACTTAATACTAAAATTAAAATAGTAGTGATAATGATAAAAGTAACAAAATATGCAAATGAGTGACACCCAGTTCTATTGCTCACCCCCCCGCTGACCAAGCCCGGCCCGTTCCCAGATAACAACCCCAGAGGAGCGACAATCCAAAACCGAAACCGCAATCCCGGAAGAGCCAGAGCCCGAGCGAAAGCCAGAGAGAGCAAGAGAGGAAGAGCCCCTCACTGATACACTGGACATGACGTGATATGATATGGAGTAGCTCACTGGCATATCTAACTGTCAATTAAGTTTATTAATTTAAATATTCTTCACCCCCCCTAAATCTTGCGCTTGTACACTAACAGAACACAGAGTCCTTCACTTCCAGGGACAAAAATACAAACACTGGTGTGTTCTCAGTGCCTCTCTCATAACAAGTCCCAGGCTGGAAGCAAAACGCAGCACCATTCTAGCTACTGAAAAAGAAACCCAGCTCTGCTTCAGCTAAAAACCAGGACATCCATTAAGGCAGTGGAGTGGCAGTAAATCTGAATTCTTATCAAAGATTTAGAGGACACAGGAGTCCCTTATGTTTCAAGAAGGTTTGTGTGTATATTCTCAAAAAATATAGGACAGTCACCAAGGTCATTACTATCAAGTCCAATCAAAAAGAAGTCACCATGCATCACCTTAGGAGCAATGGATACTCAGGCAAAAGTTACTGGTTAGTATCCAGAATAATATGGTGTTTTGTGTGGTTGCAAAATGTTCTCTCTGAGCTCCATCTCCTAGAAAGACTGTGAGATCTTCCTGAAGGTAAGTTTATTGAAACATAGGCCTGGTGTGCTCAAAAGTAAGCTTCAGCTGCAAATTTCACAGTCAAATGAGAATGGTACTTCGAGTCTACAACTCACTAAAGCATTTTGAAATTTTACATCATTTATGATTGAATTTCCTATTCCTGATGAGGTAAAGGATCTGAGGAAAATTAGAGAACATGGCCTACATTCATACAATACTTATCTATCTGCATGAATGACAGCATTTTCGGGGAATGACTGATAAATGAAACAGTTAAATATGATGTACACTCATGGTATTTTATGATTCCTGTGGCTAACAATAACCCAGAAGTTGAGAAAGCCAACTAGCCTAGTCAAACCAGCAAAACAGATCAGCTTTAGTCAAAAGTAACCAAAATGCTTTGCTCCACAACACTCTAATGCAAACGTCACAAGGTCGAGTTTTCTCATGGCATCCTAGATGCTGCCTACTGCCATTTCTAACCACATGTGAATCTCCAAAACAGCCTGAGCCTGCTTCAATTTATGGGATAATTCTGCCTCGTCCATCTGTAACTCTGAAACCTACCGTTAGCTTGCTGCCACTCCGGCTACTCCCTAGTCTTGGTGGGTGGAAGAGACAATTCCTCTCCGATTCCTCCTGGCTCTGGGTGCAGCTTTGGAGGGGCAAATCCATGCGGCTGTGCAGGACTGATCTGGATCCAGGTGTCTCATCTCACTTTCGCAGACATTTGTAACTGTACCCACACAGAGATACACTGCTCCCCCACACCCCTGCAAAAGACACAAGGATAAATACAGCGGCACAACTGCACAGAACATCACCTGATTATCATCAGTCAGTATGGTAGCAGTGCTTATGTGCTTTTGGTATCAGTACACTCAATGCTATGACCTCACCACTGGGAAATTTTGGGTCTCTATTCCTACAGGAGAGAAGACCACTTGAGCCAAGGAGGCCTGAACAGCTAACCTTAAGACAAAGTTTTTAAACAAAACAATTTGATTCCTCAAAAACATGATTTTTCAACTACTTCATGGCAACCTCTGACCTCATGTCTGGGGGTGATGGATGAGGTGAGACAGAGCCATGGGAGAAGACCTGAGGATAGTTGCCGGCATGTTACAGCTAGCAATCATTAACAGGCAAGGTTTCCTCAGAGGGAAATAAGAATTATTTCAAATCAAGAAAAATAAACACCAGAAGAATCAGCTGCGCAGAGTGGCTCATGTAAAATATGAATGTGGCTAAGGTTTGCAAGTCCAAGGGGAATCCAACTTTGTGAGCTTACCACAGAAAAATGCAGGCCCAACCCTGAGCTCTTATAAAAGCCATAAAATGAAAGAGTAAAGCCCTACTCGAACATACAGAGAAAACGGCATAAATTATTGCAGCCCACAGCTTGTCAGGCACTCCTCCAGTACCAAGATGCTGACTGATAGTTACCTGTCTGCAGTGCCTTCTTTATCTGTCTGGCATAGGCAGAAGAGAAGACAGGAAAAGTAAAATGTGCTCCCTGGCAAATGCTAGAATGATATTTCAGTACATAGAAAATAAATCTCTCCTGGTGTTTGTTTTGGCAGGAATAGTTTCAGCAGACACTATTACAATCCTGTCCGCTTGCAAAGCAAAGCTGCAGCTCCACATACTACTAAAACTCCAGGGCTGATTGCTTTCCACATGCTAGTGTTACTAGAGCTAGCAGGACACAGGAAAACCTGTTTGGTCAGCAAAGATTTTTTTTTTTTTTTCATTAAAAAGATACAATAACATTTTTTCTGAATAGAGCAAGCTGGCTGGCTTCAAGCAAGGAGGAGAACGGGGTCCTTCTGAACGACAGTGCTGGGCATTCAAAGTTGAAGCCCCAAATCTTTCCTCCCCAGGCACTGGAGCTGCCAGCAGCAGCACTACCTCATTGCCAGACCTTGGACAAGTGAGCAGGGAGACTATGAGAGAAGGACAACCCTGGCCTAGCATATCGAAGGGAGCTGCAGGGGAGAAAGCAGCTTGTCTAGATACTCCAACACAGTTTTGTGCCTACAAGAGTGATGGGGCAACACAGGCACGTGTTTCTCCAGCTTCCCAATGGCTGGGATTTCTGGTTATACATCCTACTTCCAGTTCCCAAGTACCAGCTCATGGACACTGACGTAGGCTATTGATGTATCCCAACCGCAGGCCTGTCTAGCTCTTGGCAAATCCCTCTGGGATCTCACCCTTGACCTCTTAAGTTTCCCCATGCCCAGATGGAGGTAGGCAAGGAAGTTTCCAGGAATGGAGGAAAGTCTCCTTTCAGCTTTGTGCAATCCACCTGCACCAGCTCTCCTCTCAGACACCGCTAGCCATCCTAGGAGACAGCGGTTTTGCCTCCATGTCCTCCATGCCTCCAGAATGCAGAGTCCTCTGCTGACAGTGAGAGCTGCTGACATAGGACCCCAGAAATAGACACTGCACATAAAACACACAGCTCACTTACAAGCTCGAGTATTTACACTGCCATGATGCCTTTCTTGTATCTTGCTTAAAATATGCCTTGCTGGCTGATTATCCTGGAGTATCACACATGGTGCAGTGTTAGTGAAACAGTGGCATAAAAGAACAATATTAATCTCATGTGAATGAAAAAATCACAGTCTTTCTTGATCAAAATTACCACAATGTTTATTTACCAACGTCAAATACTGAAGTGCTACCTTTCTCCTGAAAAATTTTCTTCACTCTGTGTATACAGTACCGGGCATCTGTTTTACTTTACATGCCTTGAAGCCAGTGTGTTGTGTTATTTTACATTTTGATAGCCCGTAAAGCTAAAATGAGAGCAAATAATTGGTCTCCATGTGTTAGTATATCCTCAGAGAGCTCAGTCTTCCTCTTATGAATGAGAAGGTCAAAATCAGAACCAGTGGCCTGGGGTTTTTTACACTTTAGGCCTATAACTGGCAAGAACTCAAAACACCTGTATCTTGCTTGTGCAAGTAAAAGCTGTTTTTGGAAAATGTATTTACCTACATCTGTTTCAGTGACAGGCCAGACTATCTCCTCAGCAGGTGTTCAAGTTGACATAATGAACTGGTGAAATCTATGATCCTTCTACTGATCACAGTGGAATACTTCTGATCTCTACTAGCTAAGGAGCTGCCTTATGAAGTAAAATCAAATGCAAAATCCCAGGCATTATACTTCTGCAAAACTGAAGCCACTCACAACATTGTCTATGCCTGATTTAAATAATAATATTTTCTATTTCCTATACAGAATGTGGATGCTAATTCTCCCTCCAAAGTGCTATCTAGAACATTAGGACACCATTGTGTATTGATTCATATTTAAAACAGGAAGCCCTCAGCATGACTTAGGCCAAGTGATTAAGGACTTCTCAAAATGAATTGACTTGCCCAGTGAAATTGTCCAAGTCTGCATTCTCCTCTGGTCTTACTGTACATTGGCTTTTATATCAATGTCAAATAAGCACAAATGCAGCCATCAAGACCTGGGAAGACTTACATCAGTCTTGAGACTTGTATATCTTGATGTATTACTTGCTTTACCATTGTCCTCCTGTTTGCCTTGGAGCCACTTGTAATTAGCTGTGTTCCTTGTGTGCACATTGTTACCTGACACCAACAGTCACTGAAGACCAGATCCAAGCTGTGCTGGACCCAAGTGTACAGACACCTCTGTTGGTTTTGTGGACACAGTTTCATGCTCATAGCTGCATACATGCATTGGACCTCCCCTAAAAAAAAAAAAAAAAAAAAAAAAAAACAAGTGAGGGGGCGTTTTTTCAGTAGTACTACATGGTCAGTGAAGACTGCATTGAGTAAAGTGTCAGCTAGCAGTTTGCTGTGGAGTGAGTAGATTCACCAGTTTTTCAGTCTGTTTTGCTGAACCACTGCCTGCTCCCAACTGGGATAACTCCCTTTCTAGTGTACTGATACCTGCTTCACTTTCCTTCATTAGGAAATCTTTTGCAGGTATCACTGTCAGCAGAGATCCTCTTTGCAAGAGAAAGTCTGGGAGTAGGGGTATAAATCTGAAAAAGAACTTCTCTTTGCACTCAGTGGATGCTGTGATTTACTGTCACTTTCTTACCTACAAGAACTTAAAAAGAGAAAGGTAAGACAGGATCAACTCTTCCACATTAATCACTGAACA